>QQOI01000009.1:0-1200000 GCA_009729435.1 Phytophthora fragariae | reverse complement strand
GTCTAACCGTAGTGTGCAGCCTAACCGTAGCCTAGCTAAGCTTGAGGTATTAGATCCACATGCTTTGAAGTTCTTGACCCTTGTTGGGGGCAGTCTCGCGAGCTTTGATTCTCTTGAGGTGCTCCTTTTGGCGCCTCTCACATGTTCGCGCGTTATGTCCAGGCTTGGAGCACCGACTGCAGTGAACGGGAGAGTCGTTGTTGATAAACTCTGAGCGATTTCGAATTCTCACCTTCTTAGGGCGACTGCGCGTTACTTGAATGACGGGAGGATTAGTAGATCCTGGGGTGAGAAGACCCACATCTACTGGTATCGCACTCTCCACATAACATCTGCGGAGTCGCTCGACGGAGTAGTATTCGGAAATAGCCGTGAGAGGGTCGATGCCTACGGCCTTTAAAGCAGCGCACGCGTGCAGACACGGGCATTGAAGCTCCGTCCACATTCCACAAGAGCAGATCCGAAGCGAGACATCCACTGGGGCATACGTATTCTCTGTCACACGCATAACTTGAATTACGGTGCCACTGAAGCGGCTGACTAGTCGCTGCCGTCCCAAAGTAGTATTCTTCTTCACTTTCGCAACCACCCGCGGAACGAAAGGCCCTCGTAGCAAGTCGCTTTCATTCTTCAACTGCCACCTTCGCTCGTGAAGTTTTTGAGTAAGGCCTTGAAGACACCCTAGTCACGTGCACTCGCGTTCACCAAGCAGCCAACTGTTTGTTGATTCGCAATATTAGTCGTGACCTGTCCTAATCGTGGCCGGGGGAAGAAATACGATATCCAGCTTTCTTGATCAATTCCTGTATCACACGGTGTATGTGTTAGCTAATACATGTACATCGGACGTTCTATTGGATATACACGAGATCGGGACTACGCAACGATCGGGAATGGCTTCAATCGAAGAACTGCTGCGAGCTCGCCCCGCGAACCAAGCCCGCCAGGAAAGCGTAGCCAAGGCGACTGAAGAATCCTCTTCAAGTGACGAGGAATCGTCCTCGGAGGAAGGCGCAGACGTGGTGATGGTGGCACCTGCTGAAACGCGTAGAGCGGACGCTGTCGAAGATAAACCTACAAGCCCAAATACGCGCAAGGCACGGTGGCATGTCTTACGCGCGTTGCGCCAGCTTAGCTAGGCTATGTTTAGGCTACACGCTACGATTATGCTACACACTACGGTTAGGCTACATGTTACAGTTGGTTGATAGGTAATATATAGGAAACAGGAAACGATACTGATACAATTTGACAGCAGGATACACTTAGGATACAGTATACGCTATATGATTTCCAAAACAAGGTGTGTTTTGAATCTAACGTATCTTTTGAATAAGACGGCCCCGAAACAGAATTATTTCAAAATTACGGCCCCGAAACAGGATTTCCCCTTAACACGCAATGCCCGTAAGGACCCTGCGGGTACTTACGGGGGGCAAAAATGAGGACTTACCGGCATCCTCCGTTCATTACTGACAGTCATGTTTGGCTACAAAAATTGGATTGAAAAGGTGATGTCTGCCGCGCATCGTAAATATAGAGAAAGTGCATTGAATAATTTAGCAGCTCATCGTATAATACATGTAGAGCGAACTGTGTCATGTTCGTCGGCTGCAGCTACAATTCGAGCATCTACCAAGCTAAGACTCGTTAATTTAGCGATTCTCACCTTTTACAAGCTCTACTTATTCTACTATTCTAGCAGCAGCCACCTCTTAGAGCCAGCATCACAGCAGAAATAGATGCATTCGCGGGTAGATGAGCTTGCGTCGCTGCTCCTGCGCGTGCTCATCTACACCGCTGTAGAACGCTTGCATAACGGCGCACAACTTGCCGCTCGGCTCCCAAGCGTCGAGTGCTGCGAGGCTCGCAGCTCGTATTATTATATAGTGCGAGCTTCTCAGCGGCCATGATCGCGGACCGTCTGCGCGTGGCCAGCATCTTGTGGATTGGGAAGTGGGCCCATTTTTGTGTTGTCAGTAACAAGTGGAGGATAGCAATAATGTGTTGTGATTGGCTAAAATAAACTGTCAGTAATAAGTGATTGTCAGTAAAGAACGGAGGATGCCGGTATCGCTTCGTTTTGAAATTTGGCATGCGTGTTCACGTATGTATGGAAAGAAGGCGTGCAAAGTTTGAGTGTATAACTAACTGAACTGCGCTAGCGGTCGAGATGGCAACTTGTCGGCCCGAGAATCTTCTTAAATATGGATGTTTTATGCATTTTAGTAGTGCTCTAATTGATAAGAGTGGTATCTATCGCGTTACCGCGCTACCGCGTCAAGAACCCCCCAGCAATGGCGATCGAAATGACAGCACAACTTAGAAGTGGATTACATGTATTATCCCACTCGTTTGCCCGGGTCCTTCCTCCACCTCGGGCTTACAGCATTTTCAATGAGCGATAGCTATCTGTCACTTATCGGTACGAATATGGCACCTGCATGGGTCGTTTTGGCGGCTTGTACTGATCTTTATAACGATGTGTAATAAAACTTGTCATTATCAAGACCGGATTTAGTTCTCTGGATATTTATATCCAGAGTCTAAGGCGGGATCGCCAGGCCTCGCCGATCCTGTATAAACCGATATTTGAGTACTTCAGTAATATCTAATAGTACGGGTGCGCACCGTTTATATGGGAACGAGTGGCGGTATTACATTACCTGTCCGATTTTACTGGTAGTGCCTTCGGTTACGAAGTGTACGTACAGCCCAAACAGGATTAATTCGGGGCACGCCATATGTGGCACACACGAAACAAAAGTATACAAACTTCAAGTTAAATCGTTTAATAAACTCAAAAACCGGATGATTTCTCAAAATCTACGGGAAAATAGAGGCTTTTGAGAGAAATAGCCAACTATTTGAGTAGGATATAGGATTCCAGAGATTACGGGAAACGTTAAGTACGATGATAACGGGCCTGGATTTGAACCTCTGTTTTGCGTGTGGGTTTTGTGATGCAGTGAAATTATATAGACTCAAGCGAAAGTTCTAACGTGTTATACATTATGTATGCTAGTAGCACTGCAGATGATGATATCGCTACCTCTAGAAAAAACAAAACACATACCGCTACATGTACCGGTGCCTACGATACCATGAGGTTGTAGTCTGCGACCGGCAACTACATGTAGTAGTGAGCGGATCAGCTGCGTCGACGCCGCTGCTCTCTCCCTGGTGCTCGAGCTTACGCACGTCCTCCAGCCATCGCTCGCGCAGTCTGTTACGACACGGGTCCGTTCCTGCTGCCAAGTGAGGCCACTGCCTCGAGGAAGACTTGGGCAGCGAAAACACTCGCGACTTCACACGCAGTTGGTAGATTTTTAGACTGAGCTCCTACTTAACTCCTACACATACACGTTGGTCGGTGCCTGCAGCACTGCCAACCACTCGTCAGACTTCAACTCCTGTCTCTCTCTCCTTCGCTCCGATCCTTTTCTCTTCTTCCTTCGCCTTCGTCCCGGCGTACGACCACACTGTCGCACCTGCGACTACACTCCTCCGTTGCACCAATTGCGGTGACCGGAGGCGAATCGCAACACGCCCCCTCCGACGCAAGCGTCGGAACAATTCACTGCTGGTCCTCAAGGACCTCCAAGTCCTTCTCATCATTCTCATCCTTCTCGTCCTTGCTAGGACACTCATTGAAGCAATGACCAGGCAGGTGGCATTTGAAGCAAGCTCCTTGCTTCCAATCCGATGCTCGGGACGCCCCCTGCTGGTTAACGCCAACGTTCGTACCTTGATCGTGTGCAGCAAGCACACGGTCCTTCCTGTTGTAGCTCTCCATCCGCAATATCTGGTCCTTCACCTTCTCCGGGGAGTTCATCTTCTTCGACCCGCTTTCCATCATTCCCTTCAGCCGGTAATAATAATATTATAATATACTTCAATACAATAGTAATATACTGTAATACTATAGTAATATTATAGTCCTGCTCAATAGTATTTTTTTAAACGTGTAGTATTACACGAGCACTATAATATATAGAAGTATTATATTAGATTTTGTATGACCAGCGCTACCAGCCCAACCCTCTAGTATACCAAACATGGTGAATGTTGACCCAGTCGGTGAAGAACGACATTCATGCAACAACCACGGACGATTACAGTCGTGCAACAGTCGTGCAGCACTCACGCAACATTGCTGCATCATTGACTCAGTGCGCTTGGGTCGATAGATAACTAAGTGAAAGATAGCGTACTAACGTTAAGGTTTTAACCATTTTATTGACGCACATTACTGTACTGGGCACATGCTCGATTTAGTTCATCTTGGTGACATCGTTGGCGTCTGGATTGGCGTCTGGACATCACTTCATTTGCTTCGTCCACAACGTTAGTCGGAAGAATCCCGACGCCTTTTAGTCGAATGTCATTGCTTGTAAACTTTTTCTCCAAGCCAGGTACTGCAGAGGTCCGGCGCCTTCGTCTGGACTAGATTACCTTTCGTACTGGTGCACTAGCAATTAAGGCGGCATGGACATATCCAGAGCTTCACCGGGCAACGCACGGCATCGGTTATGTAAAAAATCTTGTGTTTTGAAATTCCGTAAAAAACAGCCAAAAACGGCGGGTTCTTACGGGCATTGCGTGTTTTAACATGGTTTCTATGGGTTCTTACGGGCATTGCGTGTTTTAACAGCTTTTTTTTTTTAAAAAGCTTGTAGTTTTTTTATCTATAATGTCGGCCTATGTTCTGTCTATAAGTGAACCCGGACATACCATTGCGCCATATGGACCTTATAATCCGTCGGCCATCCATATACTTGTACCAGGTATAGGATTGTCATGTCTTGGGAGGGCGATGCGGTCGACGGCGTGTGCGTACGCTACGCCTGCAAGTGTGGGCACCTGGCGCCCGTGAGCTCTCTTTACTTCAGTGAGACGTGTGAGAAGCTGGTGTGCCGTCTACCGGGCTGCAGCGTGGAGGAGTTCGAGTCGTACTACTGCGGGAACTTGTTGGTGAACCTGCCGTCCAAGGAGGCCAGCATGTACCAGAACCGCTCGAGTCGCTGCTTCAGCTGCCCCGCGTGCGAGACCACGCTGTCCACGGCCTTCCACGAGAGCAAGCAGCGCTTCTTCTTCCTGTGCGCGCACTGCCGCTGGGACTCGCTGGACCTGGGGCTGGCAGACGACGACCCGGATGCGCTGGTCATGACGGCCATCACGAGGGAGCGCCAGGCGGCCCACGAGGACGTCTTCCAGGCACTTCAGTCACACTACTCGACCCTGTCGAGCGCTTCCTCGACCGGCAATACTCTGACGTCGACAACTGGGGCGGCTTTCGGGCGCAGCAGCTCGCTCCAAATGCTGGCAGACTCGATGAAGGAGCTGCAGCGCGAGCACCAGATGAAGAAGTTCAGGCTGCAGAGGATGGCGGAGATGGGCGGATGGAAGTACGATCAGGCACTAGCTAAGGTGCAGGAGAAGGAGCAGTGGCTGCTGGAGCAGCGGCGTGAGCACCAGTGGCCTGAGCTGCAGAAGCAGCTCGCTGTCTTGCCGACGCAAGGAACTTCCTGGGGGGACGACACGTCTGGGAAGACCCGGGAGACGCTGGAGGAACTCGCCCAGAAGAGCGATATGGGGGAGGTGTCGACGCTTCATCAACGACTGCTGAATCCGTTGGATCAGTCGCGTGAGGCGGATCGGCTCTTCCCTTTTCGGCCGCTGCTGCGGGTGAAGCGCACGTGGCGGTGCGTGGAATCGATTGAGCGTGGCACGGCGGGTATCCTGGTAAAGCCGCAGATCAGCCCAATGAGCGGCGATAGTTCACTGCCCGTATCGGCGTCATGGTTCAAGAAGGCCAATTTGGCGGCGCAATACGTGCCCGTCGTAACATTTCAGAGGCTGCCGTACCGTGCTGAAGCTGGTGGAGGTGTTGAATGCGTTTTGCTCGTGGAAAACCCTCTAGATGATGCTATTTGCATCACATTCCGCTCTGCTCCTGCCGCCGCAGCTGGAGAAGAGGCCGCTGAAAACGGACAGGTGCGTTGTAATATGTGTATCCGCTTCGCAGGAACATTGGACACTAATGCGTCTATTGCTTAGGTTGTGTTACAAGATTTGACTCCGATCATCGTGGGGCCGTACGAAGATCCAAACCTTGCAGATGTTTTCATTGATGATGAGCCACCCTTCGGTGCTAATGGCGACCAGCACAACACTATGCTGCTTCAAGCTACACGAAACCTTATCAAGATTAAGCTCGCCGTAAGCTTGCGTGCCCACGGTTACGGTTTGTCAAAAATTACTGGCATTAACGAAATGTGTCCTTGTTGTTACAGATCACCGCCAATACTGCTGCTGTACCCTCGGGATCGACCATCTCGGCCCGATTCATTATGGATACGGAAAAGTTTGATGAAGACGCGAACGAAGTTATCGAAAATTCGCTACAGAGTGTCCCGGTAGTGATCACGGCTCCAGTCCCACAATAATGGGCTCTTATAAATTGAGCTTTTCTCTTGGAGTGGACCAATGCAGTACAATAGCACCCAAATCTGAAGTCGTCGGTATCCTTACACAATAGTCGCGTCTTTTCATTCGGAGGAAATGGAGCTGCCAGCCGAATTGGATGAGTTCCATGCTCTTTTGAAGCGCCGGATCCGTGACCAAAGCGACATTGAGGAGTGTCGCCAGGACTACTCTGCCGAGAAAAAGTTGGCAGCCCAACAGGCTGTGGCGGCTCGCGTAAGAAATCGTTTTTGACTCGTAGGACCTGAATCACTTGGGAGACTAACAACGGTATCATTTGGCGTGCAGGAGATCCGCCATGTTGTCGGCCAGACGGGCTGCTTTTGTCTAGATTGCCTTCTCCACCGGAAGCAAGAATGGCGGATTGGAGATGTCAACACGGCTATCGTAGGGCCAAGGGACCAGTGGCAGCAGTACATCTGGGGAAACGCAGAACGCCGGTGTCTATACTCGGAAGACTCAAGTACTACGACCAAGCCAGCCTTGACGCCCCCCATTTCGGAAAAAATTCGAGTCCATGACTCTAAGGATCGGGTTTGGACGATTGACCGGGCTGCAAAGTTTGTTGCTGTGCGTGATGTGTTGCCTCTTTGTGTAAACGACACTTACAACTAAATCTTCGCGTAATTTTCTTCACCATAGGTCGCTTCTGGCAAATACCATACACTTATGCTTACCGGTATGCAAGCTATGGATATACTTAAGTGATGATCTTGCTGGTACTTCGAAGTATTAATGATTTGAGCAGAGTCTGCAGCCGTTTTTGCGAGTGGGGACAATACCTACGGTGCCCTCGGGGTTGCCGGCGGTGTCGGTACTAGCAGGTCCGCACCAGGGAAAGTGGAGACTGGATTGGATGATGTTGGAGGCTGCGTAAAGATGATTGCCGCAAGCGGATTCGCATCGTTTGCTCTTGTTGGTTCGTTTTGTTGTTTTCAATACCGTCGTGCGTTTAATATGTACTGTAGATCTCATTCGCGTTGATACAGTGTTGCCATTTCTTGATCCAGTCCAGCGGCCAGCATCTAAGGAAGGCCGACAAAATCGAGGGAGGCTGACATCGCTTGAAAGAATGGCTCGAGGTCGAGCTCACTCTCTTCAGCGAATGTCACCACAAGCAAAACTAGACCATGCCATGAAAGCTGTAGCCGTCAATAATCGTACGGTTGTCAATTTACCTGCTGTCTCTAATGGTTACTCATTACTGCATCTAACTTTGCTCACTACTGTACATGCATCAGTTCTCTCGTGGGGTCGAGGTGATTATGGAGTGTTGGGGCATGGAGACACAGAATCGTCAGCAGCCCCTCGTGTGATAAAGATTTTCAACTCGATGCGAGTAACAGGCGTGAGTGCTGGTTTGCATCATGTTCTTGTGCTCACAGAGCTGGATGGCGTCTATGTGTTTGGAGACGGGAGCAACGGAAAACTAGGCTTGGGTACGTGAAGGAATTTTTTTTTTTCGGAAAAGGGATACTAACAATACTGTAGGCGATACAAATCCCCGTTTGTCTCCGGTCAGAATTACGGCCCTCGATGGGCTGAATGTGGTTCACGTTTCAGCTGGCGATGAACACTCAGTTGTCATGACTGGCGAGACTTTCTTTAATCGGCAGGTTTACTCGTGGGGTCTCGGAAAGAATGGGTACAGATCTACTGTAACTATTGTACGAACCAGCGGCTATTGACACGTTTCTTGACAGACGACTGGGTCACAATGATGAGTTAACAAGGTTGAAGCCAACGCGCGTAAACTTTTTCCGCGGACGGGTTCGTGGACAAGAAATGCTTGAGCAGTGATAGACCGAGGGAGTTAATAGTACTTGCTTGCAGAAAGTGATTACTCTTGTTGCCGGGGGAGCTCACAATTTGGCAACGTCGGGTGCGTGATACATAAAAAATCGAATTGGAAGTCACTAGCCTAGGATAACATGTTTATTGTGCTGTCGAGGTAGAAATGCCGCGTGGGGTATGCGTGTGGTCATGGGGGGCGGGTGGTTACGGACAGCTCGGTTTGTTGTAGCATTTGCTGAAGTTTGAGTTGAATTGTGTTCATACTAATTTGATACTATAGGTCATCGCGACACGTGGGATACGTTAATTCCACGATCTGTGGACGAGATTCGGCATGAAAACATTCGCTATATCGACGCTGGCCAGCGCCATTCGTTGGCAATCTCTGATTCGAAAAAACTTTGGCTGTGGGGGCAGGGTATTCATGGTGCCTACGATGTGCCTGATCCGGACCCTTCCAGCACCTCTATTCTGTACCCCATTAAAGTAAGTGATATGCTATTTGTTCTTGAAGATTGAGCTCATTGTTCAAAGCCGTTGATCAACTCAAAAGATATATGCTGCTTGTTCTCGAAGATTGAGCTCCCAGAACTGTCATTGATCAGCGCACGTGCAGGAAGGGGTCGGACATTCGTCTGGGGCGATCGAGGTAGGACGTTAATCAAGCTATAATGATGCCGTACCAGATGCTGAGTTATTATGTTGGCTTGAATGTAGCAATCGAACGAGAGAAACCTCGGCCGTTCGGAGGAAGCGCAGGTAAAATATGTTTCTTGCAAAATAACGCCGTATCTGCTTAACACTTGCGAAATGGTGTCCCAGCCGATAGTATGTGCTGTTCGCTACCTGAGTATGAGAGCCTGGCGTCGGATAGCTTCCGCATCATATACCGCTGTGGGCCATGCCAGCTCGATACAGTCTGCATTGGATGCGCTCACCACTGCCACGTTCAGCACTGCTTGGAACTGAGATACACCATGACGGATACACTAAGCAGGCACTGTGATTGTTTTGCCAATTGCAAGAGGTGTATATTCGTAGAAGACGATGAATGATGCTACCGAAAAAGGAAAGTATTCACGAGCTTTCCGCCACAGGAGCTAGAAATCGGTTTCTTAGATGCTGTAGCTGACGACGAAGGCCTGACAACAACAAGCGAATTAGTACGGCGCTCAGCCTATTCATTACGTGGGAGGATGTCATACCTGCGTAGTCTAGGTCTGCGTAGCGCAGCACATACAAGTGGTGGAGAAGATTTCTGTTGATTATGCTGGAGCCGCTGGTTGTGGAGGCTTGATCAATTGAGTTATCAGCAATCTCGCGGTCACTTCGCAACTTTTCATAGATGCGTTCCGCTTCATGGATAACTTCTGCTGGCAAACCACTCAGCGCTGCAGTCTTGATTCCGTACATTCCAGTGGAAGGAAAGGGTCCATCCTTCAGTACGTAGCGAAAGTGAACGGAATTCTGGCATGAACGTACAAAGTAAATGGTCAGCCAGTCTATTTTCCTGTGTTGCAGCAGCATAACGTACAACGTTTGATTCTGTGCCCATGTGATAGCACCGACAGCGTGGATATAGCTGTGCAAGACGATTGAGTTGGTGATAATGCGTCGCGAAACATGTATACGACCCTCTCTGAATCATCTCCTCGCTTATACTCCAAGCGATTGCAGCACCCTCATCATTGGCCGTCCCTCGACCCAGTTCATCGATGAGTACCAATGATCTTGATGTGCATGTTTCCAGTATGAACGCCGTCTCGGTCATCTCGACAGCAAACGAGCTAGCATTTTCCTCCATGTCGTCCGACGTTCCAAACCTTGTGCAAATGCGATCTCGAATCGGGATGGTGGCCTCGGAAGCGGGGACGTAACACCCCATTTGGGCTAGGATAGTGATAAGTGCCATCGCTCGCAGGTACGTTGACTTGCCTGCACAATTCGGTCCTGTCACAACTAAGCACGAAAAAGCTTAGCTCGGGGTCTGACAGAATTTGAGCAGAACTGCTTACTGTGAAAAGTGCTGAGAGGGTCAAAGAACTAAAGTGTAGTTAGCGCGACCCAGATAAGCAGCAATTGATGCGGTGATAGTCAACAAATCATACCGTGTCACTCGGAATGTATGTTCGATCTTTCAGCACTCGCTCGACAAGAGGGTGTCGGCCCTTCTTGATAACCAGATTTCCGTGTTCGGTTATAGTCGGTTTGGTGTCTGCAAATTGAACATTCGCAATATGGTAAATTACCGAGGGATGCTGGCGTTGTAGTGATCGTCTCACATGGCTGGTCTGGCGGCGAGAGGGCCACAACGTTTACAAAACTGAATGGAAGACTGCCGTTAGTACCAGAAATTTCTTGCATCGTAGCAAGAGGGTTGCACCTCAAAAGCATGTCCAGCAGTGCAACGCTTTCAACCATCGCATGCATGGTAGAAGCTCGTGGTCGGATTTTATCCAAGAGCTGCTGAATGACGTCGTTCGAAAGCTTGTAAACCGCCGTAAGCGCCTCGTTGAGTCTCACATTAAGAGAAACTAACGCCTTCGTAGAACAGCAGATAACTGAGGAACATTGCACAAGATAGGTTCAGACAGATACAGACTTTCAACCTTCTAAATATCCTAGATATGCCCGCACCGCTTTTTGTGGCCACTCTCTCGATGAAGCATGCAGATAGATCATTGCAATTCACAGGGACAGCTAAATGATACCCCCTTCTTGATCTATGTGAAAGCGCTCATGATCAGCCAAAGGTCTACAAATTACACTGTTATGAGGTTTTGATCAACAAGCAGCTTACGTGTAATTAAGCCGAATCGGAATCCCAAGATTTTCTTTGTACGTGTGTACAACCTCGTGAATTTTCTCGATCGTGTCAAGGTAGGTTCGTCGTGCAACATCAAGCATGCCATCGACACCTGCCCGCACAGCAAAGCACTCTTGTATGCGCTTTCGTGCAGCTGAACGACAGACCTTGACTCTATCATGCAGATTTGGGTCAGTAGAATCATTACTTAAGTATTGAAAGACTTTCAAGCTGCACAAGATACCTGTCATTTACGACTCGTTCAATATCGGCCTTGATCCCCGTGAACTGTTCATCCCGTAAACTGCACTAGTGTTGGTGACACTAGGACCCGCAACTTCACTCATACGAAACAACCGCACCTTTGAATTATCGAGTCGAGCAGTGGGCAGGGGCGATCGAGCTGGACCGACGTAGTTTCTAAGCATGAAACCAACTTTGGCAGGCATTCCAAGGTGTGTTTGAGTGCTATCACACTTCCAATCGCGATCCTTGACACTCGCGGAGTGATGACTTTGGGGACAAATACTAGCTGACTCTTCTCAAAACAATAAAACCGGAATAGATCATGAACCTCTGCGCCAATGACCATGATAATCTCGAAGCAAACAAACCAGAAGTCGATCTAAGTCGACGAAGTCGCGCAATTCTTCCATAACATCGAAAAACCACGCGGGGTTATCCAGGAAGATTCCGACAACCTCTTGGCGTGCCTGACTGAAAACATAAGTAGCTGTAAGAAATGGACTACATCCACACAGATAATAGTACACAGGGTGTCCAGTACATTGTTTTCAGATGGCAGGTCGGCTGCAGCATCTAGAATTCAAGCGTATGTGAGGTTCGCGGTATATTCTTGCAGCCCACGCAACCTTACCGTTGACCTCAGGAGGCGATTTCCAGCCGAGGTCTGCGTGTTGTTTAGCATTCTGCTAAGTGACTAGAAGAAAACAAAAGCGTATCAGCAGTACATAAGTGGTGTGTGCATGCTAGTTGGGCATCTCACCTGGCTATCATTTCTCCCTCGTGTGCCCTGGACCAACTCCAATGCTGAAACTGTTGCATGGTCCATGAGAAGTTTGCGCGTTGACGGACTGAGTACAACCTGCTCAGTATGTGACGACACATTGTTAGATGCATTCTGCTATCTAAAATGATTAGGTCGCAGTGTGAGATTACCTTCATGGTCTTCTCCGCAATGTACACCCCTTGGATATACTCGATGTATTTCATTACGCACGCTACCGAGGCCATGGCCACGTAGTTCTGTCATTATTGTTGGCGGTGCGTTGGTAAATGTTGATATAAACTAATCGCGATTGGTTGCGTACCCTCCCGATGTTGATGTCAACATTGTTTGCCATCACACGTTTAATATCTTCGGCTCCTTTGGTTTGACTGATCAGCATCACTGGTTAGCAAACGGGAGTGCTTGGAGTAATCCCAATTAACTAACTCAAAGTATTTCCGAGCAAGTGGGACGACACGACAGTTCGATCCTGAGAAGCGCTTTGCGATTTCGTCGTTGATTTTGCGAGATTTGGACGTCTCAACAACGAGAATTTCAACCGGCTAAAGCGCACAAACACAATCATGTCAGAGTATTAGCTATTATAGAGTAAAATCGCACTTGTATGCCCCTCCCTACCTGGTAGGCTTGAAGCAGCGACATCGTATCCACATAAGAGTGCGAGTCGATCACCGTCCACAGCAGCAATTCATAGGGCGACACCAAGTCGATCGCACAAATCCCTGAGCAGTTATTTTGTCAGTACCCAATTTCACGTAAAAAGCTCTTTGTCAACCACGTTACCGATTTCACGGGCGCGATTCTCAGCCACGGCAGCGATGAGGAAAGAGGATCTGGATTCGTTCTCCGTGGTAGTCGATCCTCTTGACCCCGCGCGGCTTGACGAAAGGTTGTTGCGCGATGCTGCCCCTTTCGCAATGGTCTCTGCTCTCTCTGGCACGGGTACGCCATACCGCGGAGGCCTCACTGCTCCTTCATCCAGCTCCACGCGAGATGCAGGCGCCACTTGATCCATTTCGCACTTGCGCTGTATCTGGGAGAATGCGGAACTCGCGACTCGTGAGTCACGAGTGCGCACAAGAATGATGGTCACGTCAACTTCAAGGTGGTAATGAATGGTAATGAAAGTTATCTATCTATCTAAGGAAATAAATCTGACTGTCGTCTTCATATTCTCGCTGCACTACGCTGAAGGGAATGGTTTCGTTTTGTTTCGCCAGTCTGTACCAACTTCAGTCCACAAACAGACTGTAGGACGCGAAACTGCGTACGTCGTTGGATTTACGTCCCAGCGCACGACCAGCACGTTGAACGTCCTCAAAATGAAGTTCGGCGCGAAACGTGTGAAAAGAAGTAGGATCACATCGTCTGCACGGTACAGGTATTTGCCGCGGTACACGAAACCAGACAGCAGCACCGCCTCGGCAGTCGGGACGCGGGTATTATTATTTTTCACGTGGGAGATGTCTTCGCAGTCGTTGAACATGAAACGGAAGTGCTCACCGATGCAGTAGCATTCGAACGACGTCGCATCTGTCAGGTTCACAACGGAGGCTCCGTGGGTGAGTGCCTTCGTTTTAGTCTTTGGTGGAGGTCGAAGCGTGACTTCAAATGCAACTTTCCACGACATGAACCAAGCCTTGAGGTCCTCCACAGGATGGGGGTTGTGGCGAATTCGCAAGACGTAGGCGACAGAGGCAGTCGCTCCCCACACTACCATAGCAAACGCGGCGATCACAACAGCGATGTTCACGCTGAAAATGATACAAGAGTCCGTGAGCTTGCAGATTCCTGCGCCATCACCAGATCTCTGCAACGTCTTCGAGTTGATGTCAAAGATGTAGCTTAGGCTCGTGTAACGAATTGAGATGAGCGCGTTGGCGACGATGGCCGTGACAATGAGAAGAACCATCTCCCAGGAGAGGCGGAAGTGGCGGTCCAGTTGCTGCTCGCCCGTACGGCTCTTAACGATGTTCACAAAACTATATGAGAAGGCCATTACGCAGAAAGTGAGATTCCACACGCACTCCACGGACATTGTACCCGTGCCGAGAGCCAAGTAGTAAGTGTCGGATTCGCGGTACAAGTGATAGGCAATCTGGAGCAGGTACATGGCTTGCATACGACCATTTTGACAGCGGTAAGCCCAGATCTGGCTGAGTAGGACGGACTGCTTTTGACCCATTACTTGATACATACTTAGCATGCTCATCAAGAGAATTTGCATGATCACAATGCCAGGCAGCACACTCATTTCGACTTTGTCAGCATACCGCGATCGGATCGTGTTGTAGCTCATCTTAATGCTGACTCCGTCCTCTGTCGATGCCCATTCCCACTGTGAGTTGTAGTAGTTGTGAACGCAGATACCCTCAGTGCTGCATAGCGGGATATCATCAGGGGCTTGAAGCATCAAACCATAGTCGATCCACAAAGAGCTAATATCACAGTTTGCGTCAATGTAGATGCCGGAAGTGTTCACCAGGTGAACGAAACAACCACCATAGTACCCACGCAGCATCGGCTGAACAATGACGTCGGTTGATTGAACATCACTAACTGGCGCCACAGTCCTTCCGACTGTGTTGATGACACAAGGGAAGTTATACGGGAATAGCCGCAACGTCGTGGGGGCATTTCTGGTTTGGTCGAGACCCTCCGACACGAATGCACGGGTTAGATCCGTGCCGATGTCGTAGTTAGCAACTACCTTTCGGCAATCCAACGACTCCGGAAAAATAGTCAAGTCAGCGGCCAGGATAGACGAGAACTCGTTAATATGTGGAATGGGCTGGAACATGAACGTCTTCAACCGGGCCTCAATCGTCCAGCGCGAATTGCAGCTGCCTGTCACGGCCGCTGTTACTTCTGCGACCATGTCGCTGGACACCGGTAGTCCAAGAACCTGCACTGCATTGACGATCAATTTTGGTTCTGCCGAAATGAAAATGAGCGAGTCTCCCCAGTCGGAACTTCCATCGCCACAGATTGCATTCGAGCTGTCGAGCTCTTCAATCAAAGCCTTCGCACTGGCACTCAATGTGGAGTTGTAGCCCTCGAACGAATCCGTGCGCAAAGTGCCAAAGGCCGGCTTCCCCATCATCGGGTCTTGCTTGAATTGCGCCAGCTGCAGCACCGATCGCTCACAAGTGACTCCGCACTTTGGACAATCGTAAGTTACATCACTGTCCAGCTTCTGGTACCCCAGGTAGCTCTCACTCGCAGCTCGGAAAACGTAAGGCGACTGCAGGTACGGCGAGTTGACGCAGATCGCGATCAAGATGATCGGTGCCACAAGCACCTTGAATGACATGACCACCAGTACGGCGATGGCATCGAAGCGAGGCCCGGTCTTGGTGTTCTGATGAGGGGACACAAATTCGAACTCTTTGTCGTCCTGTGGCTTGGTGTCACTCACTTCCGGAGCCGGTGAAGAGTCCTGATTGTGGTTATGGATACTTGACGAGCGGCGATGCACCTTGTCAACGCCGGCGTCGGCCGTTCTGCCGAAGGAGTGCTGTTCGCCTGCATAGGCTGCGGGTTCTTCGTTCGAGGTATTGACGACCGCGACGGTGGCGGAGGACTGCTTCTTGCGTTTTTCCTTCGTCACTCGCGGGCTCTTGGGCTCCGACTCGGACATGGTGACCCGCACTTGCTCTCACACCCCGAGCTAGCGTTTTACCACTCACGATCTTCAACCGTTCCGACCACCTCGCCGACTGTTCGATTGTGGTGAAGACGAAGGCGCCTCGCTCGCGTTATGAGCTATTTAAAAACTGGGAGCAACAGTTTGATTGGGCCCACCCTCAGCAACTCAACCTTATCTCGCTCTCGCAAGGATAGATTCGGTGATTTTGTCTGAAGGTGGGGGTGTCATGCGAGCAGTGAGGAGCACAGCCTCAAGATATGTATATCTCAAGATATGCATATCTTCAACATCGAAACACAAGAAAATCCGTCGTCTTCGTATTCTTATGAGCAGCTTCACGCGAGGGGGGGTAATTTGTGCTGTGTAAGTAAAATCATAATCCACTGACTACTACAAGAAGTCCACGTGTGGTTTTAGGAGCAATGGTTCCAGACTTAGGCTCAGACGATGAGCTCGGAGAATGAGGCCAGCAAGACCGACCCCAATTGTAGTGATTGGCTTAACACACACGCAATGGCGGCGTGCCTTTCATCACCTAACTCGACGCCTGACGCCTGTGGCTTAGTTGGTCCATCACGATGATGACATTTGCGGTCCTCATTGCGCGCTGTCATGTCATTCGTCGACCTGCGTCAAAAGTCACACTCACCGTCATGAAGGCGCTTGCCTCGTTTGCAATTGTCGTTTGCATATCGTCCTCCCATGCTTTGACAAACTTGAAAAGCGACTGGGACGTCTACACCAGTGCACTCGTGATCCCCGATGTGATCGACATGACGGGCGGCGGCCACATCGATATGCAGATTGGTCTCGCTTCGCACAACTGGACGGAGGACGGCTCCGTCACCGGGGACATCTACGGCTACGCGCTCAAGAACGCCACCCCGACGTTTCCAGGTCCGACGATAAAGGTGGCAAAAGGTGTCCCCATTTCCGTTACGTGGTACAATGAACTGCCGACGCCGCATCTCCTGGACGACTACGTGGAGACCAGCATCGCCATCGCCGAGTCCCATTGCTATCCGTACTGCGGAGTGCCCACTGTCGTGCATGTTCACGGGCTCGAGTCGCCGGCCAAGTACGATGGTCTGCCACTTCGTACGATCTACAAAAACCAGTCGCAGAAGTTCGTGTACCTTAACAACCAGTCTGCTTCTACCAAGCTCTATCATGACCACGCAAACGGGCTCACTCGGCTGAATGCGTGGGCTGGGCTCATGGGGTTTTACGTACTTCAAGACGCCGATGCAGAGGCCGCGATTAACGTGGATTTGGAGACCGATATCCCCATCATGATCGCCGATCGGCTTATCAACGAAACGGGAGCGTTGATGTACTCGGATGACAACTGCCAAACGGGCGTCACGCGGTGGGTACCAGAGTCGTACGGAGCTGTGAACACTGTGAACGGTGTTGTTATGCCTTACGTCGACGTTCCACCAGCTCAAGTTCGTCTACGCATCACGAATGGTGCCAATGCTAGACACTACAATTTGACGCTTCCATTCGCTGGTCAGTGCAAGCTTATTGCTAAGGATTCCGGGTTCGTGCAGGAGCCTGAAGAGCTCCCAACACATTTGGTGATCTATCCCTTCGAGCGAGTGGAATTGTTTTGCGATTTCTCAAGTGATGTCGATGGCACATCTTACGATATTGTAGATACCCCGACAGTTGCTGTCACCACAACTTACGACCCGCGTATCATGCAGTTCCGCGTGTCTGAAGAGCTCAAGACTGACACGATGATAACGCGCACCTTGCCAGCCACCCTGGTACAGCGCAAAGATCTCAAGAAGTTGTATCAGCAGCTTGGAGGGAAGAATCGATCGATCATCTTGGGTGAGATGGACGTGTCTACTAACTGCCCGACCAAGAACTTGATACGATACCGTGGCATGGAAATTAACTCTACCACCATCAAGAATACTCTCGACTGCACCAAAGGCAAAGTCGAGAAATGGCACTTTCAGAACCCGACCGATGACCCACACCCTTTCCATTGGCATGTCGTGAATGCTCAGTGCGGCGCCAGCGACGACGAAGTGGACACCAATGCGCTCAAGGACGTGGTGGTTATTCCAAATGCGGGATCGAGTCGTGTCTCGACCGCCGTGACTCAGATCTGCTATGTTGCGTGTACTCCCGACGAGTTTCTTGTTGAAGGCAGCAAGCGTGGTGCTACGGAGTACAATTTTGACACATCAGAACCATACGTGGCCCATTGCCACATTCTGGAACACGAAGAGAACAACATGCTGAGTTTATTCCAGCTTACAGACGGCGACGACGATGCCCCAAATGACGATGGATCGACGTCCACTACAAATGAAATCACCACCGCGGTCATTGTTTCTGCAATGGGTATGAGCGTACTTGGGGCTGTTGCGACCTCGATGTCTATACTCGTCATTTCCGTGGAGAAGCTCATGTTCCTTGGCAACCCTCGATCCCTCTCTATCGCCTTTCGCTGTCTGCCGGTGTCATGATTTTTATCGCATTCGCCGATTTGTGGATGGAGGCTGTCACGTACTACAAAGCTGCCTTCACAACGGGTGGTAGTGCCGACCCAGAAGCCTACGAGACCGGTGCAACTTCTGCTAGCACGGGTACGTGTGGGAACACCTGCGAAGGCAATGCATGGCTTGCTACTATGGGCGCTTTTCTTCTCGGAATGGCATGTATTCTTCCGGTGGAATATATCGTTCATATGACGGTGGAGAAGAAAGGATCGTACTGGGACCAGCAGAATGAGAAAGACGACGAAGTTGCAATTGATAGCGCTAATACGTCACCGTGTGTCATGGAGTCGCGCCGAGAGATGAACCTGCTTGAGACGGGTTTTGATGATGAAGCGAAGCTTTTAGCGGCTGCACAACATCAAAAAGAACAGTATCGACGTGCTGGTATGATGACAGGCATTGCTATCGCGATTCACAACTTTCCGGAGGGCTTGGCACTCTTCGTATCATCGCTGCAGGGGATGGAGACTGGGATAATTCTGTCCATCGGAATCATCTTGCACAATTTGCCTGAGGGGGTGGCAATTGCTGCTCCTGTTTACTACGCCACGGGTAGTAAGTTGCAGGCGTTCAAGTGGACAGCTATCAGTGGCGTTGCTCAGCCACTTGGTGCTGCTGTCGGATGGGCTGCTGTATCGGGCGGCATGAGCTATGCACTTCAAGCCTCACTATATGCTGTAGTGGCAGGGATGTTGGTATGCATCGCCGCTAAGGAGCTGCTACCTGGCGCATATCGATTTGATCCCATGGGCAAGTACTTTGTATTGTCCTTCTTCGTTGGCATCTCTATCATCGCTTCTAGTCTGGTGCTGATCCATTACGCCGGAGCAGACTGAGTATATTTGTTGTGTGGTACTGAAGCAGAACTTCGAAGTATGTTTAATACACCACGCGCACTATTATTCATTGTTCTGCTTGTTGGCGAAGATGATGTGGGTATTGCACGAGAAAGGCTGATGTCGTGGCCCACGCGTGGGACCCACTGTGACTTGTTATCGACTGCGATATCCTAGATATGGATAGAGAGAATCCTGTGGCATCTTGGCGGCGATCTTGCTGTTAGTACAGGTCGCCGCCAAACAAACTGATGGGATGTTCAGTCCTGCGATCGTCCTTGACGATAGAGTCGAGCAGCTAGTATTTGTTGACGTACGGTAAAATCCGATCGTAGAATGATAAAGAGGCTGAGAGATAACAATATTATATCGAAATTGCTAGTACATTTCGCGCATGCTACTCGTGGAGAATCTACGATGGCTCAATCGACATGCGCTGCTTCAATGGACCGATTCCCGTAGGCTATTTTCGTACAGATTTCGTGTCTAAAAAATCGTGTCCAGATCTCGTACAGCCCGCAGGCCGCTTGCTGTCTAAATGTCTAGATTCGGTACAGATCCGAGGAACCACTTTCAAGTTGAAGTGACCCTCACCCACGCACGTCAATAGTACTCCCTGGCAAGCCCCACCACTCAGCAGCGATCATGGTGCCTGCAAGCAAGCGCTGCGGGCCCACAGGGCCGCAAGGCTACAGCGATTCTGATACTATGGCGCTGCTAACTATCATCAATGAACCACGTGGCTCGAACAGGCCCACCATTTGTTCAATGAGCGTCTTGCGGCAGTCGAGGGCCGTGACATTATCACGGCCTTCTACTGCGTAACTATTATACGTTCTAATGCCGGTGTCACCGAGTGGGAAGACTCGCCGCCCCGTCACCCGTGTTCTAGCGGTTGAAATTAGTCATATACCACAACGTGACTGTGGAGGACGAGGCCAGCTTAACGCAGCGTCATTTCCTGGCAGAAGACAGAAGCAGTCTGATAAGGGCGTATTTACAGGGATCTCGAGTTCCGTGGCAAATCCACCCTCATCAGACTGCTTCTGTCTCGCTGACACCGCTTGCAGGTGGCCTCGCCCCGCGCCGGCATTGCGGCGGCAGCGCTAGTAGACTCGTCGATGAACTCGTCTTCATCGTCCGCACTATGCTTGCCAGTGTCAACAGCCCCAGTGAGCTGTGCAGGAGTGTGTGAGCAATATTCACCATTCTAGCTATACCATCTACACATCTAGAAATCTGTCGGAGGGGGGGGGGGTACCCTCCGACAGAAGTGAAATCTGTCGAGTCGACAGCGGACTCGAGTTGTCTAGAAATGGCCGTTTTATGGAATTCTGTACGAAATCTGTACAAAATGGCCGCGACAGATCCTACGGGAATCGGTCCAATATCGTCCTAGTAGGGGAATCGGAGCCGGCAAGACCCCCCAGTGTTTTTCCAACCATGCTAACCATACCTGTACACGGTCGTTCGCTGCAGCGTGTCACATTGTACCCATTCACTTCTCCGATCACCATCAAATCACGCCTAGGAATTGCTAACCAGTGAAGCCTGTGAAGCGCGATAAAATGCGTACCGTCCTCCTCTACCATCTTGAGCAACCCAAATGATTTCAGTGTTTCGACCTTGTAGCAAAGCCTTCCGTCTTCCCACACGTAGCCACTCAACAAAACCATCTTGCATCGTGGCCCAATAGCCGTATCCACGCAGCAGGGGGTTGAAAACAACGTCAAGGAGCCGAAGTTCCACCGCACGCTGATGATAGCCCCAAGTGATCGAATTGAGACTATCACAAACACGATTCCAAGCACGATGATGGCGTGGCCCACAAGACTCCAAACATAATACGATACTGCCTCTGCTACCGGCTTGGATCCTTTAAGGCTGGATTTGTTGAGGCCAGTGAGGTAATATTGCATCGCGGCCGAGCACACTAGTTCACCGAGCAATGCTGTCTCGTAGTTGAAGAGTAGCCGCTTAATCAAGCAGCGTGGCTTCTCTCCCATCCAGTTCATAGTCTCCACCATCTCAAACAGCATCGATAACACCCCGACAGATTGTACCCCAGTGAAATATACTGCACCTTTGCGAAAACTCCGTCTTGCGCGATAAGCATGAACAAGTCACTCATCAAGCCCTCCACTAGGAGGTACACCAGGGCAGCCCGATGGTAGTTCCTAGCTCCGTGCGCTGAAAGTCGCATGCTCTCTTGAACAAACACGACCGAATCTTTGAATCGCATGGGTTCCTGAAGACGATCGCACCTTAACCCGTACCTCTTGCATGAAATATAGCTTCGCCGCAGCAAAATCGAGCGATACAAGATCCAGGCTGAACCGAACAAACCATACCAGTACGACCGTCGATACGTTGTATCGCCGAAGTCTTGTGCCAAGTTTGCTCCATTGCTGTCATAGGTCCCTAGGCCCTGGACGAGCACATAGCCAATGTTGTCATTGGCACACAAAGTGCCTATGGCTTCTTCGTAAAAGGCATAATAACCAATACTCCCGTGGTAGAAATAGTATTCGAGAAAGTAGCTGTTTTCAGAGCAGCTAGCGGGCGAAGTCTCTGACGGTGCGATTAACTCGGTGCCGAGCATGTAGTTGCCGTGAATGTTATACTGCGGCACAACAAAATGGCACACTCTCCCCTGCTCGAGCTCGTAGTAGTGCGTGACACCAACATTCCACCAGGCACCTGCAATTACCAAACCTTCCATCGGACACAGCGTTTCCATGTCGGCCGTGTGCTTTGTTGCGGCGGCTGGGACCACCAGCTCTTGCAATATCTTGTGTGGAGTCACGAATTTCAGATAGCTTCTTGCTTGAAGAAGCAGCGGCACGAGTCCCACACACATCCACACTACAACCAGCATCCTCTTGGCAGTGAACAACTTGGCTCCCCCCTCTTCATCTAAAGTCTCCTGGTTGACGCGGCTGATGGTCCTGCTAGGACTTTCTTCACTGTCCATGCAGTAGACCGACGATCTCTTCCTGCCTGAGATTATGTACCGGTTGGCGCTAGTGGTCGACTTGGAAGGCTTCACTTTCCCCATCTCAATGGGTGCTTCGTTTTCAGCCATCCTTGTGGACTTCCCAGCGACTAGTATTGTTATGGCGGAAGCTTGCCAGGGTGCGCCGCAAATATGTTCCACCAGTAACGGATGCTGGAAAACCACCGGGTGGGGCGCAAACGGTATTGAGACGATTCCAGTTGAGACTCTTGTCCGACTTTGGCGAAAGACGCCGATGCTAGCAAGCTGCCGTAGTGGTCAAACCTGCGGGGGGTCTGCTGCAGTGGGGCCTGTTGCTTTGCAGTTCCTACTCGTTTTCGGGCGAGCGAGCTTCTTTGATTTTTTTTGTCTGCGGGTGTGATAGCGGCAAAGCTGGCCGACGTTTTTCAGCGGCTCGCCGTGCTGTGCTAGCTGGGGTTTCATGTGACCAAGTGTACCATCCCGCAACAGTACAGCACGTCTCATCCGGTCTTGAATAGGCCGCTCTTGCTTATTCAAAATAGTATATCGGTATTGAATAGCTGAGGTCAGCCAGCTCGCTTGGTCGCATGAAGGATTGACTTAGCGAAGGACAAATGGTCTCCGTTCGGTATCCAAGCATCGGCCGATATTTCTGCTCATGGGGGGGGGATTGCGGAGCCTCTCACTGACGGCGGCCTGCAGAGTTTTGTGCGCGCGATGCGGAGCCTCTCGTTGAAGCTGCAGCGCCTGCGATCCCGTCACTCGGGTGGCGCTGCCACGTCACGTCATTCGGTGGGTTCCCGCGAAGCAGCTTGCGTGCGGTGATCTCTCTCTCTCTCTCTCTCTCATGGGGCTGGCGTTGGTGCCGTCCTGGCAGGAGACTCCTGCAGGTGCTGGACCCAGGGGAAGGCGTTTCACGGCTGTCCGCCAACCGAAATAGCGCGCGGCAACCGCAGCGAACGTGCAGCTCGCGTCGCGAAGCTTCGCGGCGACCACGAGTCGTTCTGGTCGGGCTCATGCACGCCGCGAACGCAAATTTAAATCAGAGTGGGGCGCAGCGACACCTCGCGCCATCACGGGATCAGCTCGGCGGCTTCAGCGGCAGGCGGTTTCAAGCAGCGCCGCCGCCGCTCGATGGTGACGAGTTGATGCCTTCAGCTTGAAGGCTGCGGGTTGCCATTGCCAAAGGGGCTCAAAATCCGAGCTCGCCGAGGAGTGCAGTCGCCGAATGGCTCGCGGCGTGCAGAGACAGGGGCGTATTCCGCGAACCTTCGCCTCGCTAATTCGTTGAGGCCCATTGCTAAAACCGCGTCAGAGTCTGAGGGAATGCACAATACGGTACCAGGTATTGTATCATTGACTGTAGGTCCAAATAGCACTTTCGTGTTGTCCCCAAGCAGTCGTCTTTGCTCGAAAGACCACGTTGAAAGGACTTCGGGGCGCTTAAGCAATTGTCATGTAGCCCATAAGTAGGTGTATTAACTCGAAAGACCTGGAGACGAAAGGTCTCTAACGTTGATGCGTTTCAAAGTGAAGGAATTCGGGGCGCTTAAAATTGAATTTTGGCGTAGTGTGACTAACCGACGCATGAGTTCGTTTCAAAATGGGCAGCGGATTCCTATCTTCGCGAACACCCTCGTGCCTTCGTCCGCCGTAACCATGATATTTTCCTGGACGGTGTTGTGGCGCTTTCCATCGGCCTGGAGCACAACGGTCTGCCACAGGCCCTCGATGCCAGTAAAACTCGTCCAGCATATCGAAAGAAGTGCTGCATTGAAGACTTCGGCGACGACAGCGTCTGGGTATTGTAGTTAGTGGTGATCTTCGGTGTCACGTCCTGCGGTGTGAGCAGGGGCGACGAGGACATGGTGCGAGGCGCCACGTGCTTGGCAGTGCAGATCAAACTATGAATGAACGAAGCTGGTGCTGTTGTAGAAGAACAACATAGCACTTCTTGCTGTGAAATCTCGCAAATTGCACTATTTTTTAGCTGAGCAGTATGGCAGAAATCTATGCTAAAACACAAAGCCGATACCAACGTCAAATACAAATATGTAGCAGACGACAGCAGCAAACCGTGTAAAATCGTCGAGCCAGCGACAACATTGCTGCGATCATGGTGGTCTGGTCGAGACGAATATCCGCTTGTTGCGTTGCCTATTTCGCTGTCGACAGCGGCGCGCCGACGGTGCTGGCAAGACCACAAGACGCAGCACCTCATGGGGTATTTTTGCTGGTAAACTTGGTGCGGCCTGCCGTTCTTATCGCGGCCCTCGCCACAAAACGCGCAGTGGCTCTGCGGCACAAGAGCAGCAGGAAAAGGTGGCAGGGCAAACGAGTCAGCTGGGAGCGCCGAAACCGGACGCTGTGAGCTCAAGAACATACAATCTCCAAGTGTCGCCCGCTTACACTCAAGCCCGCAAACCGGCTGTCGGGTAGAGCTGACCACTGCCATCAGCGCAGCTCCTTATGCTGCACCAGCGTACTGTAGCTTCATGTGAGTACAGTAGCATTTGGCGGCTTCCACCGATCTTGCAGCGGCAACAACAGAAATTTTCGGAGGGGACTTGGTTTGTGGTGTGCAATTAGCACTGCACCCCGGAAAAACGGGAAATTGCAAACTCTTATCTACCCTTTGTTTTACGCTTCAAGACTTCATTTTATACCGACGATTTAGTAAAAATCCACCTGTAGGGGTGGGTTAGAATGTTCTTTCTGCCAGCCCGGTCGCGCGCACAGCCGGGCGTTTTGCATCTCGCCTTTTCCGGTCTCGGTCTCATTCGCCGATCTCCCCGCTAGAGCTCAAGAGAGACAGAAAGAGAGCAGCATTGTGCAGTGGTCGATCGTCCATCAAGTAACATGAGCAGCCCTCGCCAAGACAAGGACGAGCAGAAGCAGGAGGAGAAGCCCGTGTTCCGCACGCTCACGCCCAACGAACAGAGCGACCGCCTGCAGTACCGCTCCATGGCCGTGGCGTCCGCGCCGCCGGCCTTCGGCATGATGGGCCAGCGCAGCCCGCTCGAGCAGCTCGGCGGCGCCTTCCCCGCCCCGATGGCATTCAACATGGCGTCTAAGAAGTCGGCAGGAGTCGGTAAGAAGCCCCAGGCCGCCGGCGCCTCGCCCTCGTTCGGCATGCGCGTGGACCGCACCAAGTACGTGAACGTGACGCCACGCGACCTGCCGCCCGCCCCGTTCCGCCTCGAGATGCACACCCACTTCCACGTAAAGCTCGAGTCAACCCAGCGCGTGTGCGGCGTCGTGGGCATCAAGCTATGTGAGCTTGACACGGACTTTGAGTTCAAGACCGACAAGTGCAAGTGGAAGGTGGAGTACCGCCGCAACGGCGGCGCCCAGCGCGTCAGCCTCAACATTGTCATCTTCAAGACTAACAAGGAGGAGTACGTCGTTGAGGTACAGCGTCGCGAGGGCGACGTCACTGCCCTCATGCACCTCTACCATGAGCTCAAGAGCTTCTTCCGCCGCAGCCAGCTGCTTAGTGAGAAGACCTCCTCGTCCAACGGTGTCAAGCGCGCTGCCCCCAAGCCGCTCCCCAAGCTTCCGCTCTCCCCCGAAAGCATCCAGGACGGCGTTTCAGCCCTCAAGGGACTGCTCGAAAGCAAGTACGCCGACGCTCAAATGCAGGGCGTGCTCGGTGCCATCTCAATGTCTACTATTGAAGAGACCCGCTCCGGCATGGCTGGCCTCGTGCCGCAGCTAGTCTCGCTGGGCCAGTCCAAGAACTCGAATGTTACGCGGTTAGTGAGCGCCGCCCTCGCCCGGCTCTGCGATCACCCGCAGTGCCGCCAAGCATTTATTCAGTCTGATGGCTGGCAGTTTATTGTCGACTGCGCAGCTGGTGGGGCTGATGTGAATCCTGAAGTGCAGCGAGAGAGTCTCCACGTGGTAGAGACATTGTGCCCGCTTTACCACGACGAGTTGGCCAAGTCGGAGAACGCTGGACGTGTGCTTGACCTGGTGAAGGAGTGGCAGAAGATTGAGGACCCCCGCCTCAAGAAGCATGCGTGCAACGCACACCGCGCCCTGAAGGAGGCCGGAGTCCTCGCTTAACTAAATTCAAGCAAGATCGAGAAGAGCACAGCTCGCACGGTGCGCGCGGGTAGGAGTAGAGTACCAGCCAAGTGGCCGTAGTCTTTGCTTCCATTCCGTGTCTTGTTTGTAAGATATACCTTCCATACTCAGGTCAGTTCTTTTACTTAGCTAATCGGATTGAAATCCGTTACACCCCTGCAGGCTGCACGTGCCGAATTATGATCGATTTCCTGTAGTACTATGTAGTACTTCAGGAAATTGATCATGTACTAGTAGTGGTACTAGTAGTACTACTACGTAGTACATGTATTACTGTAGTTCTACAGCAGTATCTTGAGGTAATAGGACCTTTATGATCCGCAGCCACATTGCTTCTTCGTGCTCATACAGTACTAATGTTACTACTACTTCAAAGTAATACATGTAGTACTACTAGTTACAGTAGTACTTCAGTACTCTTAAACTAAAAGTTCATGAAGCTACCACTTCGAGCCGAGGGGAAAAGGTTACGGTACACAACGGAGTGCATTAGGAAAATAGAGGAAGCAGTCTGCAATGCTGCCAGCGATGACTGCTCCAGTATCGAAAGCCACAGCGATAGTCGCGCTCCACATGTACCGCTCCCTGCCGGGACTAATTACTATACGAACCGATACGTCTCCTACACAACATCGGAAGCTTCACTGGCCGGAACTCGCTTCTCCACAGACCAACCTCCTTCCAAAGTTTCCGTCGTCATTGTAATGGCAGTCTCCGACACGCTGTCATCGTCCAAGAAGGTATCCATTTCCGAGGATTCATCCTCGGAAAAGATAAGTTCTTGCTCAAGCACATAACCCAGCACCTGATTTTTGACGGACCTAGGTGCAAAGGAAAACATTTGGTGTCGGGTTAGCAATGGTATGACCACTGCAGTCATTAAACTTGTGAGCAGATCGTACGTGGGGAACCAAATGTTCACTGGAAGAAGCCAATGCAACGAGAATTTGCAATCGGGGCCACCGAAAACTTCGCGGAGTCCGAGGCTATCTGCAGCCTCGCCCTTCAGACGGTCAATCTGCGTAGTTCCCGTGGTGATGACGCTGTACTGATCGCACATCATGCACATTGTGAAGAGACCAAATAGCACAGCCTCCAGGATCAAGCATACGACCCGAATGGCTCCGTAGGTCGGGCAGCTACGAGCATTAAAACCACGCACACGTCAGCAAAAACCAAGACGCAGAATTACTTCCGCCCTTCGTCACGTACGATTCGTTGATGCACTTGGCATAACGGAAGAATACTAGCGTCAACGCGTAGGTGGACAGCACGAAGACGTAGAAGATGAAGAGCAGGAAGAACTTGTGGTTGCCGAGACCCACGCAGTTGTTCACCCAGGGGCAGTGGTGGTCCATCTTGATGACGCAGCGATCGCAGATCGAGCAGTGATGAGCTCTCCCCGGCTTAAACTGACGGCATCGACGGCACGTGCGGTATCTCTGCTCCTCCATTCTGCAGCACAGCAGAAACAGCAACGGTCATAGCGTCAGCATCAGCACTCAACCGGCTCCCAACTGATCTCCTAACCGTGCTATCTCGTCCTTTGATGCGTGGGCAAGCGCCACCGGTAGCGCTGACTCAGGAACAGCTCCAGGATCCGTCAGCATTGCTGCAACATGCACAAGAAGCAATAAAAATGAATCCGGACTGGGTGAATCCTCGCTTGTAGCACTCGATACCGACCTTTTCCGTGTGATACGAGGGCCAAGAAGCACAGCCCCGTGAAGATGGCGATGTGCAGCAGCCCCAGAGGTGACAGACCCATCCACGGGTACACCACCACGCCCTGCAGCAACAACAGCGTCAGCGTTAGGCATAACCAACTCAAATGCACCGAGGAGTAGAGGTGCGTACATACCACGACGGTGCACTCGGCGTAGAGCACCAGGAACCAGGAGATGACGGCGCACACGATGCCGCACGGGTCCTTGTTGCACCACAGACGCACATTGAAGCCGGTGCCACACGCCGCCGGCCGCTTGCGCTGCTCCAGACTCGGCATCTTCACTTGAGCAGGAGATCACTATGAAGTCCGGGCTCTTCTTCACGTTGGGGATAACCGCTCGGTGGTACAATGTACCACATTATGCCCACTTTATATCATATCATATGCCAACTCAAAGGCTAACTCTGTGCATGTTATGTAGACCAACACTCACCATTGTAGCCCTTGGAATGCATAGAATGTTCAAGTATAACAACGGAGTGCTGGTTCGGAGACCAAATTGACAGCCCCCACTCCAGCATAATCTCCGTGCTCGCCATGGCGCCCAAGAAGCCCGCGCAGACGTACGGGCGCATTGCGCTGAGCGACCTGACGCCGTCCCAAACAAGCCAATGGACAGTGCGAGCCGTGGCCGGAAGCTCTCGGCAGTTCGAGCGCCCGCAGGCTCAGAACGACGCGCCAACTGATCCCGACGTGGCCGGCGCGGCCTTGCGCCTGCAGACGGCGACGCTAGACGAGCGCAGGAGTGTTGGTCTCCGCTGCGGCGCCTGCGACATCGCGGCCTTCGAGTCTCTGGACGAGCAGTACGCGCACTTCAAGACGGCGGCGCACTGCGTTAACCTCAAGCGCCGAGCCAGAGGCCTCACGAGTCTCTCGGAGGAGGACGCGCTCAAGTATCTGGAGAGACACAGCCAGGACAAGAAGCACAAAGCAGAGAAAAAGGACGAAGGCTACGGGTCGTCCTCTTCCTCCTCCTCGTGGTCGGAGGAGGAGGAAGAAGAAGAAGACGACGAGGAGACGGTGGCTACGACAACGGAACCCGTCGTGGAGTTCTCGGACGGCCGGACCGTCTTCAAGGTCGGTCCTATTGACGCAACGACTAGAGCTGAAAGTGCAGGATTCTGATTTGTTTATTGGTGCTTGTAGGTTTTCAAGAACATTCTACCGGATGCCGATGAGGAGAGTTTCAATCCGTACAGTTCTCTGGAGAAAATATGCGCGTCCAAGTGCCGGTGGGCGGTGTTCCTGCTGCGTAGCGGTCGCTTCGCAGGTGCTGTGTTTGAGAAGGACAAGGCTCTGTGCCACAAGACGTTCCAGAGGTACACGACCCGACGGAAGCAGGGAGGTGCTCAGTCTGCAAGCGACGCTAGCGGCAAGGCCAAGTCGGCGGGCGCTACGCTGAGAAGGTATAACGAAGCGGCGTTGAAACAGGATGTGGCGGCGTTGCTACTGGAGTGGAAGGACGTGCTGAAGGGTGTGGACTTGATCTTCCTCTCGAGCGGAAAAACGGAGCGTGCGACGTTTTTCCCCGAAAAAAATGCGGTGCTGCAGCCAGGTGCGTTTGCTGCAAAGGGGTTTGCACTGATGTAGAATGATGGAGTTAACGTGTGTGCCAATTGGATTGCTGTCTTAGGCGACAAGCGACTGAAGCGAATTCCGTTTGCTACCTTCCGTCCGACGTTCGAAGAGGTTTGCCGAGTGCGCTCCGACCTCAGCAGCGTTCGATTCTCGCCACTCGAAGCAGAAACGTCGTCTCCGATTGATAATGCAAAGAAAGAGAAGAAGAAAAAGAAGAAACAGTCTAGGGATTCGCCGCCCGATGTTGCAGCAAAAGTAGAAACTCTCAAAGAAGAGGAGGCGGGGGAGGAAGAAGATGAAGTACCTCGGGTTATTCAGCTAGTGAACGATGATGATCTGAAGGCGATCAAGGAACTACTTTCGAGTGCTGAAGAAAAGGACGTTGAAGTGAACGAGGTAGACGCTAAGTTCATGACGGCACTTCACCACGCTGCTGCAAGGAATGCGGTTTCTATCGTGGAATATCTTCTCGAGAAAGGAGCCAACCCCACCCTTGTGGATCTTCACAACCGCCCGCCTTACTTCCTTTGCGGTTCGAAAGAGGCTCGGAATGTTTTCCGCCGATACATGTCAGAGCATCCAGATGCGTGGGATTACGCAACGGCGCAAATTCCCGAGGGCCTCACGACTGAGATGGAACAACGCAAAAAGAAAAAAGAAGCGGAAAAGCGAAAGCGGGCGCGGGAACGCAAGAAGCAGCAGAAGAAGGAGGCCGCTGAACAAAAACGCGAGGAAGCTGCTCGCCAGGAAGAGCTTGATCGCAAGATTGCAGCGGGTCTTGCTTGTGATTTCTGCGGAAAGTATGCAGGCAAGTCTCCGTTCACGCGCTTAGAATTCAAGTACTGTTCGACGGACTGTGTCAATGGACACAAGCGCAAGCTGATGAGTGAAGCCGCCCTGCGCCGACTAGGGGGTTGAACATATTCGGGAAAGGTTCCCAACATGCAATAGAGGCACTGGTATCCTCGTGGGCGAGAATTGTCTGGCCTGAATAGTTAAGGTCTTGAGATCAAAAAAGGTTTTGAGGCAAAAACGGTTGGTGCCTTTTCGTGCTAACATTGCAGTTGGGAAGTTTCTACTGTAGAGCAGCGAGGACTGAGGCAAAGCTGGGCAAACGATGATGGACTTACCGCTCGATGACGAGACCCTGCAGCGCGTGTACGCTTGGATCGACGAGATCCCATTGTCCCGACCCAAGAAGAGCATCGCGCGCGATTTCAGTGATGGAATTTTAGCAGCCGAAGTTGTCGCTTTTTACTTCCCTAAATTTGTGCAGATGCACAACTACAGCGCAGCAAACTCGGTCAAGCAGAAGCAATACAACTGGAACACACTCAATCGTAAGTTGCATTTTGGCAGTGGCGCTCGAACATTCTTGATGGCTCACCTCTTTTCTGTGTCGCCAATGCAGGCAAGGTGTTCAAGAAGCTGCACATCTCACTCTCAAAGCAAGAAATTGACGATCTCGTGCAGTGCCAGTCTGGTGCTATTGAACACTTGCTGGTAAAGCTTCAAATCAAGGTACGCTAGAGTTATTGATCTCTGAAGCCTATGTGACCTATCGGTCTCACTTTGTACTGTTCGCTGAGAGAAGATTGCCAACTATCGTGAAAAACGACCGTCAACCTCGCCAGTGCCTCAGGCACCATGGCAGGTCAGTGACAACGCAGACGACACCAGTAGCGTCATCTCCGCAAACACAGCAGTCGCTGGCACTTTGGCAGGCGGAAGTCCTGTTGGTGGAGGCAGTCGTGGCGGGTTGCAATGTTTGCCAGACAAGCAGGGTGACTCTCGCGGGGACCCGTTGACACCGATGAGAGACTTGTCGATGCAAGAAGCCAACGAAATGGGAGGCTTCATTGAGCCAGCAGCACCCGTGTACCCGATAGATTCTGTTGGGAAATCTTACACTCCGAGTTGTGAGCCCTCCGCGAAAAACGAACATGTGCGTCAAGAGTTGGCTGAGAAGGACAGCGTGATTGCAGAGCTTCGTGAGACTGTGCAAATTTTGGAGATGAAAGTTCAGAAGCTGGAGCAGCTAGTGCGGCTCAAAGACGGCAAAATCCAGACACTCGTGGCAAAGCTTCGCTCTCAGAAGCCCCAAGCTTGAGCTGAGGACCATGTAGCGGTGATAATAAAGATTTCATTTAAGCTGTAAGCAAACCCGACGTTAGCTGGTGCCTCTATATTGCAAAATGTGCAATGTGGACCAATAAGTACTACAAGTACTTCGTTCATGTTTATACATACCTACCGATAGTGGTAGCGGAGAAAACGTACCTAAAACTGATCTAAAAGTCCTAATGTAAATTACCCGATTTGGAGAATCTGCTCTAAATTCGCTCTAAATTACCACCACATACAAATACATGTGAGGCCTCAGAGAGACCGTTTGCAACCGAAGCGAAGCGGGGGTCTGCGATGGTCGGCGCGTGGGCCGGAGTAGTTGCCCTGACAGGGGGTTATTTTTTTTCTAGACACCGCGCCTGGCCGAAGACGAGGACTTAGCGTAAGACACAAGGGGGTGGGGCAGGACGCGAAGCGTCGCCCCCCGAGCGAAGCGAGAGAGGGGCGGGCCCCCCGCAGCGTCGTCGCTAAGTCCACAGGCGAGTGCCAACGCGCGAGTGTCCAGCTGGACTTCACTATCCACCCAGCAGTGCCTCGGATCACGTTCATAAAGCGGACTGAAGGCTAATCTGCTCTAAAAACCGATTTAAAAACCGATGTATCTTACGGTATTATTAGGACTTTTAGATCAGTTTAGGTGCATTTTTAGGTACGTATTATCCGGCACCCGATAGTACTTCGAAGTAGTGTATTGGCATCAGGATGGGGCTCGCGCTTCAGCAGAATTACCCCCAAAAGCTCATTACTTCCTCCGGGGTTTCTGCAGGCTTCAGCAACTCGACAGAAATTTCATCTTCATTCGTGCGATAGCCATAGACCGCAGGTGCTGGACGACTGCAATGGCGGCTAAACATCGACATGGTATTTGCTCCAGTATCGTGCACCACCACGAAATCCCCGCGAGAAATGGTGGGCAACTCCAGACGACGACCCACCATATCGCCTCCGAAGCACAATGGTCCCGCCACATTCTGCAGTGCCAACGGGGCCGTAGATACCAGGCCAGCAGAGCTGCACAACAAATAAGATTGCGAACCACACACGTATGAGGAAAATGACGAGGTACGTACTTGTAGACAGATATCCGGCGGGCAAAGAGTTCAGGACGGTAGCACGCGCGCAGGAAGAGATCCGATCCAGCATGAATGATGGCCGTTTGTTCGAGGTTATCTCCATCAACTCTAGGGTGAGTCTTTACGTACTCGACCTCACTAACGACCCAGCCAGTCTTGGAGCTCACGCTGCTACCGAATTCAGTCAAAATGGTGCGACCCGTTCGCTCAAACAACTGCGGAGCTTCGCGACGTAGAACCTCCACGTATTCAGCGAATGTTGGTGATACATCCTCGCCGTCAAAGTTGGTCGAGAGACCTCCACCGATATTCAACACTTTGATTCTACTCGTTCCAGCCGCAGCGTCGATCTCGTTAGCCAACTCGCTCAATACAACAGCACCTTGGGACAGCATCTCGAGAGAACAGCCTTGAGATCCAACATGCGCGTGAAGTCCGATCATCCAGGGATTCGCACAGAAAAATTCGATAATCTTTGCACGGTTCTCAGGAGTAAGCGGTACACCGAACTTGGACTGCACCGTGGAGACGCTTAGGCAGGCATTGGCTCCTGCTCCAAGCAGTGGGTTGATACGCAGCCCAATTCGAGGCAGATTCCCAGCATATCGGGGAGTGCACTCAGGAAAGCTGGATTGGAAAATCGCCTCAGCATGCTCACGAATGATGTTTAGTTCGTCAAAGTTGTCAGCGTTGACTTCAACACCAGCGTTGATAGCGATTTGCAGGTCGCGTCTCGTCTTGCACGGACTGTCGAAAACAATGTGGTGAGGCGGACATCCAAGTCTCAAGGCATGCTTCACTTCAATGATTGATGCACACTCGAGCCCGACGTCGTTCTCGATCGCACGCTTCACAAAGAATGCCAGGGGGCATGATTTCATGGCGAAGCGGTGCTCGAAATGCACGGGGAAAGATGTCAGCAATGCCTGGAATGCCATATCGATGGAGTCCAGATCGTACACAACAGCCAGTTTGGTTTCGTCTTCAGATTGATCCTCGTTCACCAGCACCCGATCCTGAACCATGTGCTGCACTACACGTGCAACCTGCGCATCCTTGACGCTGAAGTTCCAGTCACTGAGTGGCTTGAGCGGTTCCTGTGGTGCGGTCTCCACACACTTTTCAATGTACTTGTGGTGCAGCTGCTCCCAGTGGCGCAGTATTAACGCGATCTTCCTCAAGATGGTATCGTCGTCTTCCGAAAGAGGCTCAATAGCAGCCGCAAAGTCGCTTTCACCCTTTCCTCGAACGTACACTTCGTTTATCATATCTGCCCCCATTGCAATTCGTAGCACAGCTCCACTTTTGCCGAGTGATACAGGCTGACCCAATAGGCACCGCTTCTTGGCCAAGGCATCATCCGGCAAGGCACCTGACACGTCCTTAGACAACAGCGTGTGCAGTGCCTTGAGAGCCGTCATGTCGAGGAATACACCGCTCTCATCGCGCACCTTGAACGACACAATCGTGTCCATCGGCGTCACTGTGCTTGTGCCGTCGTTTTCCGTGGGTTCAGGAGGCGACAGGAGCTCGACCATGTGACCCCATGACGATTTCATCTTCGTCCTGCAATTGCGCATGTACAGCTTGCAGATCGCCGCAATGTCTCGTGGTGGAATTCGACAGTAAGGCTCCATGTTGACCAGCGCTGTCTCCCAGCGCAGCAGTAGTCCGACGTTCATATTAGTTCCCAACCGCTGCCGCACGTGACGCATGTTCTCAGGCATGTCGTATCTCGAGAAGTAGTCCTCTAGACCAAGTGGCAGCGCCAGCTCGGAATGGCGCTCGACTGCTGCAGCTTCCATTTCATATACACACCGCATGGGCATGAGCACAGCACCGCAGAACGGGGAACCTCCGAAGAATTTGGAGCCCGTGGTGAGCACCACATAGCCCTTGGCGGCCCATTCTCGGTACAGCGATCTGTCCACTCGCATTTGGCAGGCGTCCACGACGACGAGCAGGCGGTTCGGGTACTGCGCAGCAAGAGCGCCCACCAGGGGCATTGAAGGGCACGCATAGCCCGTTTTAGCCCCCACGACGACATGCAGCAATACGACACCTCCACCACGATCCAGGCGTTCGTGCACCAGTTCTTCGACACGGCCATCGATACGATTGATATCGCCGTTGTCATCCCGAGCTGGCATCGTTACCACGTCCACAAGCTCAGTCGGGAACTTACGTAGCGGTTCTCCAGCAATGCCAGCCTCTCCACTAGGCGTCAAGTTGCTGAAGTGCTTGCCACCCGAAGCGCTGTTCGATCCACGGCCAATCTCACCACCAGCCGTAATGATACTGGTTACCTTGCACTGTTCGGGTCCGACACCGCCGGGTAGGTTCTCCTCTTCACCAAGCCCAGAGTAAAGTCTGGCAAGTCCAGCCACCGTGGCCAGCAGCTCCGCGTCCGTCCCCGAAGGCGACAGCAGAACCCTCAGCTGGTCACTACGCACCAAATCCGAGACTCCAAGACACGCAGCCACACGAGTCCTCACAGCTCGCATCTTGATGTTGAAGAGCGTATTAGAGCTCTTCGCGTTGGGGTTAATAGATAGGGAGTTCAGCAGCAGCTCCTGACGCAGCTTTTCACAGCGCTCGAACGCTTCGAGGGAGATACTGGAGCACGTGCAGCTTCCACGCGCCACGTCCGTGGCGAACGGGATCGTGGACGCGTTGTAATTATTGGTCTTGGTCAACGGACACAGCGTGGACCTATCATCCGACCCACGCACCAGCAGCGACTCGGTCTGCTCGGCAAAGGGCAGCGCGTTGGCTGCGAACTTGACGATCTCGTTCCATGCGTCGCCATGGCACGGAATGTGCAGCAGCGTGGCCAGGCGCGAGAACAGCTCGGTGGTGTTCCCCACCGTGGCCAGCTGCCTCACAACCTGCACCTCTTCCTGCCTGCGGATGCGCACGAGCGGCGCCGCTTCGACTGGCGACGAGGCGACTGCATTGGCGTAGTCGGCCAGCTCCGCCTGCGAGAAGGTCTCGAGGTACTTGAGCTTCGTGTAAAGCAGCACCAGGTCGCGCGCGCTGTAGCACGGCGAGTTGCGGTTGAGCTCCGGCAGACACAGCAGTCGGTCCTGCAGCTGCGCGCTGAGCGCGGCGGCGTCCGACGGTTTGCGCAGGTCCCAGCGGCGCGTCGGGTCTTGCAGCGGGCCCAGCAGCGGCAGCAGCTCCGGACGCGCGGTCGCCACCTGGCCGCGCAGCTCCGCAGTGAGCCGCTCGAGGTCCTCAGGCTTCAATGGCCGCGACGTCTTGGACTTGGAAGCTGTAGACGAGAAGTCCCGCGGCCGCTTGGCGTCGGCGGGCGGAGACGCCACGCGCGGCGAGCTGGTCTTGGCTTGCGTCGCCAGCGTCGAGAGCTTCTTCTTGCCGAGCATTTGGCTGCGGTGGAGGAATTGATGAAGGCGACGTCTGGTCTCGGGCGCGAGTGGCGGAGTGGAGTGGAGGGCGATGGATGGAGACGACAAGATCGCGGCCGCCGCTTCGACTTTGCGCCGCCCTAATTATAATCACGCAGTGCGTGCGCTTGTCTTCAAAGACTTTTTGCAGGCTGTGTGCAAGCAAGCAAGTGAAGCCGCAAGGCTACAGCAGGGCCATTCGTTATGCGTGCGAAACGATCGATCAGGACAGGCAAACGGCAGGAAGGCTGTCCGTGGAGCAGGCCCAAGCGGGGCTGTCTCCGCAGCATTGCTCGAGGGTGTCTACCGGAGACGGAGACTTTCCAGCGGATTACCGAAGGAATATCGTACAGTATCGGATACCGCCGATGGACCTGGTTCCGGTGATGGAAGGCGGTGATGAAAAGGGACGCGGATTGGTTCAACGGAGCAAGCTTGGCTTGCGCGCCACGCTGCGTCGTCATGGCCAAAGGCCCTTTGCCAAAGGGGCTTAGCCAAAAGTTAGGGCCTGTTCCTCAGCACGAATTCCAGCGGATTTTGGCCGTTTTGGCGGATTATGTACGTTTTGGCGGATTACACAATCCGCTGTTGCGTTTGCGGAACACGATCGCACCCCGTTTTGGCGGATTTCCGCCAAACTCTATCCGCCCGAATTCGCGCGGATAGCGGATTCGTTTAGCGGATTGAGAGAGAGCATCTGTAAAAGTGCATATTTATCTTTGTTGAAAATGATCCATATGGGTCACTTCGCTTTCATCAACCATCATCTCTCCGTCCCTTGCGGTTTGACTTCGAGTCGTTCTAGACTACCACCTCGCCGTATCTCTCCGCTAGTCGCATCAAATAGTCGCGCCACATTTCAGAGGCGATCCGTTCACGCAACTGCGCCATCGGACGGAGTTCGTTCCGCATGGAGAACTCAACCAACATTGACAGACGTCTTGTTCGGGGACCAACAAGGAACCCTTAAGTACATACACCCTATCGTATTATATACATCGATTTACTTCTTTCCAGAGTCCACTTCAGCGGATGGCGGATTCACGAAAGTCGAGTTCCTCATCCAGACCAGCGGATTGATCAATCCGCTGAACGAAATTGCTTCAGCGGATTGCCCAATCCGTCGGATTGAAACAGCGGATCCGAGGAACAGGCCAGGCTTTGGTGGCGACACTTGCACGTCAAGTTCATATCGATACATGTTGCGAAAAGTATCCACATGCCCTCCAGACGTAGAGCGCTACACGCTTAGTGTGAGCTGCAGCTTGCCCTGCAGATATAGCGCTGCAGCAGAAATACATGTTCTGCGTTCAGACCAGCTCTGGAGTCGCAACTGAGCGCGTAACGAACAAAACAACACGACTTTTCCCTGTTCATCGCAGTGATGAAGACTGAAGCCCCGGGCTTGAACTCAAACTTCAAGATCTTGCCCACCACAAAAATAGGTACAGTACAGTACTGTACAGACGCGGAATCAGAAGTGGGAATAGTCCCAAATAGTCCCTCCTATTATGTAGCCCACACCACTGAAAATTTCAGTGAAATAGGTCCCACTCAAAAAAGCCGCTACGCTCCATTCAATCCCAAGTGTATCAAGTATCGTCATGGCTCCTCGCGCGACGTCTTCCGGCCGACGATCGGGCAGCGTGCTGCGATTCCAGGGCTGCGCGCACTTCCGACAGCGTCTGGTGTGCGCCACACTCAGCGGGCGTCCGCTGATCGTCGAAGACATCCGCTCGGAGGACGAGAACCCGGGTCTGAGACCCTTCGAGGCCAGTCTGCTGCGGCTGCTGGACCGCGTGACGAGCGGCAGCCACTTGGAGATCAACGAGACCGGCACCAAGCTCAGGTACCAGCCGGGGCTGGTGCTGGGCGGCCGCGTGGCCCACGACTGCGGCACGGGGCGCGCCGTCGGCTGGTTCCTGGAGGTGCTGGCAGCTCTGGCGCCGTTCGGGAAGCTGCCGCTGCACGCGACGCTGGACGGCGTGACCAACGACCACGTGGACAGCTCGGTGGACAGTTTCAAGGCCACGACGCTGCCGCTGCTTCGGCACTTTGGCTTGGAAGAGGGACTCGACCTCGCGGTCAAGAAGCGCGGCGCGCCGCCGCTCGGTGGAGGACAGGTTGTCTTCCGGTGTCCTCTGGTGCGCGAGCTGCGCCCCATCCACTTGACGGACGAGGGATTCATCAAACGCATCCGCGGTGTCGCCTACAGCACGCGCGTGTCGCCGCAGACGTCCAACCGCATCGTGGAGACCGGCCGCGGCCTGTTCAACAAGCTGCTGCCGGACGTCTACATCTACTCGGACCACTACAAGGGCGCGGAGTCGGGACAGTCCCCGGGTTTCGCGCTGAATCTGGTGGTGGAGACGACCACCGGCGTGTTCTTAGGAGCGGAGGCTGCGGCCGAGCCCGGCGACCTGCCGGAAGACGTGGCGACCCGCGCGTCGCACGCGCTGTGTGAAGAGATCAACAAGGGAGGCTGCGTGGACTCGACGAACCAGGCCCTGGTGCTGCTGCTGATGGCCCTGGGACCCGAGGATGTGGCCAAGGTGCGCTTTGGCAAGCTCACGCCCTACAGCATCGAGTGTCTGCGCCATCTGCGCGACTTCTTCGGCATCACGTTCAAAATCAAACCCGACCCGGAGACCAAGACGGTGCTGCTGTCGTGTCTGGGCGTCGGGTTCAAGAACTTGGCCAAGAAGGTCACCTAGATGCTCGGCGGGCTCTGTGAAAGCCAACAAGTTACCTTCGAGCAGTTTCCTTATAGAAAGAATGCATTTTGGATATGTATTTGCGTGTGCAGGGCTCGACTTGTCTGCTTTCGACTCACTTATGGTGATGTGTTTGATTATGCAGGGAGGAGCTCCGCTCACTACTTGCGACGCATCTTGGACGCCTTGACAGCTTCTCCGCCGGCAGCACCCTTCTTCATAGCAGGCTTCGGGACCGGCGTGGCACCGCCGCGCACTGTCGGGTGAATGGCTGTCAGGTTCGTCGGCAGTTGATCTCGTACTCGGCCCGGCTCCCGAAGCTTTTGACGTGCGGCGATCAGCCACTTGCGCGCCAACGCGGTGGATGCAGCATTGAGCGCTACTGGCTGTCGGGTCCACTCGTATCGGTGCTGCATTGCTTCCTCCTCGTCATCGCTCACGTCCAATTGCTGGTGGCGCTTGCCACTTTTACCAAAGACGCGGTCTTGAGCCTTGCGATACCATTTCTGCAGCAGAGCGTAAGATGCAGCGTTCAACGGTGTTGCACCCCAGCCTTCATCTCCGCCCGTGCCACCCGCGCCTCCACCAAGACCACGCAGACCGCCGATCTGCCCAGTAGTCTTGAGGTGCACGATGCAGTTTAGGCAAAGCGTTTTGAACTTCTGGTGCTTGGCAAAGAAATCCTTCCATGCCGCGGCGTCGAACTCTTCTGCGAGCGTTTGACTGTCGAACTTGTCACCAAGCACCTCAATCGGAATGGCCATCTCAACCTGCAGTTGCCGACGAGACAGACACATTTCGCATTCACTTTTGCGCGCTTGTTGGATTAGCGGCTGCACCACAGTTTTCAGACGCAATATCCGCCGAGCTCGAGCCAACCACAATCGGATAATGGTACGTGAAGGAGCGGACAATGTCACGGGACCAAATCGAGGACGACCGTCCTCATCTTCATCATCATCTGAAACTTGGGGGTTCAGACTGTCGAGGATTTTCGCAAATTGTGCTAGCAAGTAGGGCCTAGCGCGACGCAATGTGCGAGGAGTCAAGATCGACGGTAGTTGGTTCACCAGCCACGTGCGGTTGTAGTTGAGAAACTTGTTGCGGAAGGTCTCGGAGGTGATTCGTTGATTCATGAGGTAAGCCTCGTGTGAAGCTCCCTTGATTTTCTCGAGTTCATCCCAGCGGGGGACACCAAACTCGTCGTCCTCGTCAGGCGGTGCAAGCCAAGCTGTGTTCTCGTGCTTAATCTTCCAGACCTCAAACTTGACAGCTAAGAAGAGTGCCAAAGAACGTATGAAAATTGAAGCCGCCAGCACGAAAGCAAGCAATAGTGGCATAGCTGGGTCACCAAACATGTTGTAGCTAGCTCGTGCCATGATCTCAATACCCACAACGAAAAACACGATGCCCGTGATGTGAATCGTACACATCATGAAGAACTGTGACGAGAAGCACATTTGATCCAGAGTTCGTAATCCTTCATCAATACACTCGTCCAGATTGGGCTCGAGTCCTTTCCAACGCTTTTCGCGTTGAAGGAAGCGGTATCGGCAGTACACGAGATAATCGTATAGTTTCCATCCCTGGAAGATTTCGACAACATTTAGCACGAAGACCTCTATCACGAGCTGGAAAAATAGGATGATGAGTGAGTACCAAAGGTAAATCTCCATGTCCTTCTCGCGAATATTATATTGTATCGGCAGCATAACTTCCTCGCGAAAGAACATCATTATTAGGATCAGCACGGGTTGGTAGAACAGCGCCATCCGTTCCATTGAGCAATCAGCGTAAAATTCAATAATCGGTTCTACCGTCTCCGCTTCTTCGCCTTCTCCTTTCTCGCTTCCTCCCTTTTCCTTCTTTTTCTCTTCTGCGCCCGCCGCTACTACAGCCGCAGTTGATCGCGTGAAGCTTCGAAATAGTAACAGAATACCTTGTCCGATGATCTTTGTTTTCTCCCAACAGTATTCCAGCGTTTCCTCGACGAAATCGCTTATCGACTCGATGGCTGTCTCACCATATACCCTCATCAGTAACATCATGCCAAAATCGAGTGTATTGCCCAAAACGAAGTCGCCAAAGTCTGTAGCACCAAAAGTCATGATTCCACCGATGAGGTTAAGTGCCGAAACCAAAGGCGCCATCAATAGCGCTTCCCTGAGTTGGGATTCAATCCAGCCTTCCACAAACTTATTTACGATTTCTTGGGCTATAATGACGTAAAACATGTAATTTCCGAAGGAGCTCCAGAACGAGAACTCGAGCATTAGGACGAGAAATAGACCGAGCATGATCGACGCGAAGGTCATATTGGCCCGTTTCCACTGTGTAGGCCACCAAATACTGCGCTCCTGAGCTTCACGATCGTTTTGCTCAGCCATGACCTTTTCTGAGATGGCAATAGGCTTCGGAAGAAATATACGCGTGCCAAGTACAATGAGATATAGCCCGAAAACAATGAAGCATAGACCCACGCGTCCTTTTCTCGTTTCCAAGTAAGTGTCAGGATCAATTTTGGTATCAATGTAGTGAGCCACGATATTGTCGGTCAACCAGAATCTGCTGTATGTGAAGTATCTGTCCCCATTCAATAGAACGTAGAAACTGCACACTACTGAGAATATTGGCAACGATGCCATGGCCACACCCACGCAGGGAGGAGGCGAAATCAGAGCGAAAACGGCCCAGAAGCGGAATCGCGGAGGCGATTGCAAAATCGACGTGATTCGCACCACGATCCAAAAGATAAGAGCCCCTACTGTCATCATGCTACCCAAGACGAAAAACAGTCCGACGAATACTTGCTTTTCAAAGGCAAACTGGATAACCAGTCCAAAGTAATTCAGCGGATGCAGGTTAACGCTGAATGTGTAGGCAGTGTTAGTCGAGTCGCGGTCGTAGTGATCGTAGACAAGGGTCGCCATGATAATACGTTTGACATGATCGTCCAGTTGGTAGTACGCGATATCGAGCGTAACAGACCGCGGGAAGCACAATGTCGAGCAGTCCCCTTCAAGTAATGCGGCAGCCGAGTTGTCAACAGTGACGGGGATAAAATAGTCGAAACCAAGCTGGTCTAGAATCTCGTCATAATACTTTCCGCCTCGCAAATAATCTGCCAGCGTCGCAGGCTCTCGCAAGAGGTAGTACAAAACAGTACCTGAGGACTGCTCGAACCAACGTGGTGTTACGTCAGCAGTCGGTAGGTTTTCTTCATAATGACACTGGATGTCCATCATGCAAATGTCTGCCGTCGGTTCTTGAGCGACATCAAACGGGCCAACGTGGCGGATATCGTCCTGGTTCGGCAGCGGCGGAAACTCTCGTCTCCACCAAGTGCGTCCGTAGCTTCCAGTCTCTGATGTCATTGCAGGCAATTGGCACGAATCACTTTCCAATAGATCGAAAAGAGGCATATACGAGTCGTATTCCATGCAGTTTGACTGGAACGGCAGGTAAGAGAGCAGCATCTTGTCAAACCTGAACAAATACTGCGTCCCAGTAGCATCCAGGTACATCTCCTGGAAAGTCTCGCGGTACTTTTCAACATACTCGTGCGTCAATGACGCCGATCCGTAGGGCATCAACCAGTAGGAAGTGTCCGTCACAACGTCAGCGTAAGGATCAACCACAAGTGGGATTTCGCTTGCATCGCTACTAACGTTATGTGACAGCAGCACGCGACCTCGTTCATAGGCCTTGTACTTTGGTGGAAGGTTCAATGGCGGAGAAGTGTAGTCCCCATTGCCCCCAAAGTAAGCTACGAGGAAGGTATAGTCACGAGGGATCAGTTCACCTTCATACGAAATCGAACGCGAGAGTGGTCGAGTGTCAGCTGTCACGCCCTGGGTTACATTACTTCGAGAAGGCGTCTTGAGTTTCACGGCGGTCGAGTTCACGAAGAAGGGAGCGACAGACGCATACAAACCATACATGATGTGGATCTCCAGCTTGAAAGTGATGTCTTCAAGAGCAAGAAGGGTAATGTTTAGCAAGTCATTTTTGTCAACCGCAGTTGAAAGGAACCAGCGCGGTAGCTCCACAGGTCGACGGCATGGTGATGTCTCGATATTTGGCCCGCTTGGGAGAACTACCCCACGAGAATCACAGGTCTGGTCCTCGCATGAGCTATTTTTCACGAAAATCGCGATCTTGTAGTGTTCATCATAGACAAGATCGTCAGGCAAATGACGGAAATCAAACGATAGCTTAGCCTCCCCCAGTCCAGTTAGAGCGAACCACGCCTTGTCGTCATCTCGGAATCCTTCCTCCACCTCCACTCGCTTAAGACATGTTGCCATCAGCTGCTTCATGTTCAGCGACGTAGCTGCCTTGATCGAAATGTATTTGAAAGAGGCGCTAGTTGTTGAAAAATGTACGCCATAGTTAGAAACACTCACTTGCACTGTTTGCGAGAATGACGACCCCGTTGCTGCCGTATCGTTGCCAACGAGCGGAGGAGCGCGGCACGTCACCCTAGTGCTGCTTACGAAAAACGCCGGCGAAATTTGAGAAAACGTCGATTTCGGAAGCTGGAACTTGCAAACAAGACGCCCAGTGTCTTGGAAGTTGCGACCGATAACTGTCAGAAGTACTCCGCCATTTGTGCTCAGCTGGGGTGGGCAAACACGGATGGTATCAACCGTATCGTTCTTCCAGAATTGCACGGACGCAGACTCGTTCACTGGGTATATGATGTCAACGACTTCCACTTCGCCAGTGCGACTTGTCTCCACCGTTGAGTCGAAATTCACTGGACTACCTTGGAATGTGTAGGTGAACTGAGGATAGTACTGCTTCTCTGCCAACTTATCGCAGATCGGCACCGGTCGGATGAAGCAGTCCATTAATTCATCCTGGCTTGAGCTTGACCAGGTGTCACTGGGGCAGTTAATGTAGATGCTGCTGGTGTTGGCTGTTCCGAGGGGACAGAACATGCCGTCTGGGCACTTGCTTTTGTTTTTCTCGATGGTTTTCGTCCCGCGAACACAAATGTTCCCCTTTTCACATACGTTGGTGTACTGCTCACTAATGGACGTGGAGCTCGCACAGTAATGCCCTGCAGGACACAAGTGGTCAAACTGTGCGCGTCGATTTGTTCCCTCTCCACACACATGCCCCGCTGCGCACGGTAAACTCGATGCCATCGAAAACATCCCCGAACTGCCACACACGCGTCCAGCAGGACAAATTTCACATTGCGAAATATCAGTTAGTCCGGTGTGAGGGGACCACGTGCCTTCGGGACAGGCCCGGCAGGTGATACTGTCTGCCAACGACCGATAAAAGCCCTTGGGGCAAAGTGACGGAATGTACGTGCCGTATCCTGGACAGCTATGACCTGCAGGGCAAAGTTCACATTCCACGGTGCCCTTGAGAGGTGTGTAGGTCCCGGGAAAGCACATTGTGGCAGCAACAGACCCGCTAGTGCCAGCGAAAGTGCCGACTGGAGCTTGCGTCGGAGCACTTGACCCAGGAGGACAGTAATGACCAGCAAAACACACCCTCGTTCCGGAAAGCGTTGGAGTTGCTTCCTCACAATATGTACCTTCGGTACAAATCTGTGGGGCGACAGCACCTTCCGGTTGACTTGGAATCCAATCAATTGTTGTATTATGGGCCACCCCACCAAGACAGTAGGTGCCCTTCGGGCAGGGCATTGGCCGGTAAGGGTTGACGTCGGACTGATCCAGTGTTCGGGTGCCTTCTCCACATATATAACCAGCGGGGCAAAGTAGCACAGGTGCTGCAAGTCCGGTAGAAATGCACACGAAACCAGCAGGGCACAGTACAGGTGCCAACATCTTGGGTTGAGGGCAAATGTAACCAGTCGGACAAAGCGTACAATTCGACTGGTGGGGGATAGGATTGTACGTTCCTGGGTAGCAATCGCGTGGTCGGAGATTACCGACACCGGGACAATACTGCCCAGCGGGGCACACGATGGCATCTACATCGTTTGGACAATAGTGACCAGTAGGGCACGGCCCTTTTCCTTCTGGTGTGGATGATCCTCGCGGGCAGAAAAACCCGGGATAGCACTTCTGTGGCGCGCTGTAATTATTTGCTTGCAGTTGCTGGACTGCAACGCCTCGCCGGCAGAAAGCTCCAACTGGGCACGAGTAAGGCCGTTCCGCTAAGAGGATTGTGCTGTTTTCGACACACAACCGGTCATCACAATTAACCTGACTGGGTGGATGTTCAAGTCGACGGCTTCCAATGGCAGGAGCCGTACGAAGTATAAGTGCCCATGCCCGAGAACTCTCCACAAACGAGGCTAGCTGCGTCTCCTTGTCAATCGAATATTCCGAGTTCGTGATAAAATCGCGTATATCTGCCGTTTTTGTGCCCTTGCGGCAGTAGTGCCCCGACGGGCAACCCTTGAGTGGAGTTCGCAGCCCGTGTTCGTCACAAACCATTCCAGCACGGCACAATACTGGATTGGACATCCCATGATCTGGGCAGTAAAAGCCGACGGGGCATGGGAGACAGGTTACTTGGCTTTGTCTTGGTTGAAACGTCCCTGGAGCGCATACCGAAAAGTTGGTACTGTCGTGAGACTCGCAAATTGTTCCATTCGGACAAGACTGTATGTTTCCATTCGTACAAAACTGCGAACTTGGGCATCTTTGCAAGTACGTGTACTGAAGACCACTATTTGTGAAGTCAACTTGGTTACTCGTGAGCTCGACCGAAACAGTGCCGTTAGTCTTCCGCAAATCAACGATCTGACGAGGTGCAACACACGTAGCTACGGAGACCGAGAGGTATGTTGCTGGAGTTATAATCTCCCCAAAACGACAGGCTAGCAGCGTGTGGTTCACAAAGTTCTTACCCTGAAAAAATATTGTGGTTCCTCCCTCCTTCAAACCACTGGTTGGAAGTAAGCGTGACACCGACATATCCTTAACGTACAGGTATGTTCCGGAGCTTCTTGACACATCCATACCATTATTCGAGACTCGTATTGTGATCAGTCCTGGGGTCGCTCGAGGAACGGCACAAGAAATCATGGACGGATTGACGAAAGTAGCCGGTATCTTCGCTGAGCGGATTATGCACGCAAGATCGGCTGAGTCGATAAAGCCCATTCCTCGAATGGTTACCACGGTATTAGCATCAATACTTGGTCCCAAGTTAGGAATCAACTCGTAAATTTCGATATCCTTGACGTACTCAAAGAATACACTTGGCATTTTGAAATCACGTCCGTTGATGCTCAGTTGAACTGGTTGCTTGCCAACCTTCTCCACGGGTGGTGTAGTACACTTTACCGCATTCGTTGCTAAGACTTCTCCTGTTGACATCACGCCACCGATGCGACACACTACTACACTATCATAACTGATTTCAAGATTGTACCCTCGAGCCATAAGCTCCATCCCTCCATCGATACTTCCGAATTTTGGGGTCACGGAAATTATGTCTGCCTGAGTGGTGTACGTGAAAAATACAGAGTTTCGCGTGAAGGTGGCGTTGTTGTTCATCACCGTAATTCGTACAGCAGACGTCATGTCGCGCTGAGGTGGGGAAATGCAAACCACTTCAGTCGAGGACACATATTTCACAATTTGAACAGATTCCAGATCCCCGAATCTGCAACGCAATTGCGAACTCTTCTGAAAATGCATTCCGTATACAGTAACAGACGTCCCACCCGTTTGTGGTCCGTGTGTGGGAGCAATGTACTCCACGAAGGCGTCCGTGTATACGGTGATACTAATAGGACTGTTTGAGAACACTTGACCATCGTTCGACACCTGAAAAGTATAACGATCCGGTTGGAGTCGTGGTGATGTGCAGACAATCTTCTGAGGACTGTGAAAACTTCCACCAACAATGATGATGCCGAATCGACAAGCCAATTTCAATGAGTTAGTGAAGTTCAGCCCACGCACAGTAATTGTCGTTCCCCCAATAATTGGTGCACTTGCTGGATCGATCGACAAGATTGTTGGAATAGGTGCGAAATCGGCATCCCCATTTTTTTCTTCAAGCGAGACTAGTCTACGTTTTTTAGACTGATCCGGGCTCAAATAAGAGAACAAAATCTCTTGAGAAGGAATTTCAGCTCCGTGATCCAACAGCTTAAACGTAACATCACCGTAATTTGTTTGACTCGGCGATTTGCACTGAATCATATTTGGACTAACAACATAAGCAGATGTAGACACTCCACCGAAGCGACAATGGGATACGAGATCCAATCGAGAGCCTACGACTGACACCAGCTCACCACCCTTCATATCACCGGCGAGAGGGGTTACCGAGGCGATTAGTGGAGGATTCACAAGCTCTACGACAGCAAAACTCGGGGATTTAAGCTTTCCATCATTGGAAATGTACATATTCCAATACCCTGGAGTAAGCCACGGAATTGTGCAGTATACCGTAGATGATGATTCATAAGTTGCTAGAGCTGGTACGTCGTCAAAGAAGCAGCTTAGATTGGCACCGTTGCGAGCATTTTCGGTAGTCAGAGTTATCTCGCCGCCTCCAATTGAAGACAATCGTAGGGGCAACGCCGACTTCACTTCTTCTGCAGCAGCGAACGTAAAGAACACAGGGTTTGAAGAATAGTCGAGATTGCTGTCAGCAACAATGACACGAAGGCGCTGCGGAACGGGTTGGGCTGGACTTGTACACTCGATCTGAGTATCTGATAATACTACCGTGGTTCTTGCCTGGACAGACCCAAAGAAACACGTGGACTGGTTTACCTTAAAATTTTCGCCTTGTACAAGGACCGGTGTTCCACCAAGCTGAGACCCAATATTGGGGGACACTTGAAGCACCGTCGGTGGAAATTGAAAAGTAAACGCTTGTGCATCACCACCATTCAAGCAGTCTTGACCGTTCTGGCTCATTTTCGCTGTTACAGACTTTGACCCCATGTACGGAGACAAGCACTCGATTTGTGAAGAGTTGGTAAACGTTGCAGGTACAAGGACATCACCAAAACAGCACGATATCTGAGGCGTGAACATGAAGTTCCATCCTTTTACGACAATTTTGGTTCCGCCACGATACGACCCTGTGATAGGAGATATACTATCGATGGCGATGGGGTGATGGACTTCCAAACGCAGTGGTTGGTTTGAGGCTTCAACACCGTATGATCTCATGATCATTTGTACGGTACCCACGTAATTTATCGGAGGAGTACTGCACCGGACGCGGAGATCGCTGATATACTCTGCTTTTACACATGCCAACTCAGATTTAGGCATACCAAAGCAGCACTCTAAGTCCGCATCTTGCCTGAAATTATCCCCAAATACTACAAGACTGCACCCCCCACCGTTATGGCATAGCCATGGCTCCAACGAGTTGAGAACAACATCTCTGTAATAAGAGAATGCTAGGTTTTGCAGCCGAGATATCGATATTCCATCAACAAACACGGAAATAGAGCCTTCTCCAGGTTTACTTACAGACGGCGCGATACAACTTAATTCTGATACAGATTCATACGAAGCCATAACAGTCGTTACGACATCATTGTCTTGCGAGAACTGGCATGTCACCACTGTTGTACTTAGGAAGGATTCCCCGCGTAGGTAAACTGCGTAGCCTCCTCTCAGAGGCCCGGCATTTGGAACAAGCTGATACACCGACGGAAGCTGGATATATCTGAAGCTTGAGCTTGCCAATATAAAATCTTGGCCATTCAATGAAATGCTGAGATTCGTACTTCCTGCAGGATGAGCTGGCGCTTCGCATGATATCGCCGAATCATTCCAAAATGCTGCAAGGGTTCTGATATTACCAAATCGACATTCCAAACCTGTCGAGTAACGTAAATGGCGACCACGTACAAAGATCATCGTGCCACCATCGACGTTGCCAACTGTTGGCACAACATCTTCAACGGTTGCGTCGAGAACGTAGTTGAACTGCATCTTAAGGACAACAAAGTCTTGACCATTCAAAGCCAGCAGTATCGGCACTCGATTAGAGCCCGATGCACCAACTTGCAGTTTGGCTGGAGAAGGTGGCGTCACACATTCAATTACCGTATCATTCAGCAACCACCCATGCACACAGTGATAGCGGTCTCCAAAGCAACATTGAGTCAGCTTGGAAGAAAAGAAATTCAACCCAGTAATTTGTACCAATGTGCCACCAGCAGCCGGCCCGGATGCCGGTGTCACTTGACGTACTCGAGGAGAAAGCACGAATGTATACAACACACCATTGTGTGTGAAGTCTACTCCATCATTGGTGGATATCTCAACGGCTACAGCCTCAGCATATCGATTGGAAGGCGCGATACACACTAGCTCCGCGTCTGACTGCACGTACCCGTATCCGACATTATCTCCAAATCGACAGAGTGGCGTATCAGACGAAAACCCTACGCCAAACACAGTTACAATAGTTGATCCATCCACCGACCCTCTCGTAGGAGATATATTGTAGACTTGTGGCTCCACCGAGTAGCTAAATGCCTGGTGTGTCGCTACAAAGTCACGGCCATTTACTGATAAAAAAACAATAACCTCACCAGTGTTAAACGAAAATGGAGGACTGATGCAGATCAGCTCTTCAGCGCTAACAATTGTTGCAGGCAATGGTTCAGTTGTTTCGCCAAACCGACACCAGTATCTGTCGGCATCACTAAAATACTTTCCATATACGAAAACAGAGGTGCCACCTTTCGCACTTCCAATTGAGGGGTAGATACTGGATACGTCAAATTGCGTTCGAAAATGAATCATTGATGAAGGGCTTGCATATACAAAGTCCACTCCATTATTGGTCACGCCAATGCGAATATCCCCAGCCGATGTGTTTGTTGCTGGAGAGATACATTTGATGTGCGTTGATGACACCCAAATTGCACGGACATTTGGTTTCGCCATGACAGTATCGATCTTAATACCACCAAAAGCACATCCAAGCATAGGTGAGTGAACGAATCCTCGACCATAAATATCAAAGAGAGTTTCTGATTTTTCCAGTGCCTCCAACGGCGACACCATTAGCACCACAGCTTCTTTCGTGTATGCAAAAGCATTCGAAAGGGTGCCTGTTAGTCGGCGGGTGACGGACCAAAGACCAAGATCAACCTTGCCAATATCGGATACACGAGGACTCGTGCAAGTAATCTCAGTTGATGAAAGCACCACTGCGTAATGATCACTTTGATGGGCTCCAAAGCGGCACACTATTGTTTCATTCATTGAAAAATCTCCGCCGTAGACGTGTAGAAGAGTACCTCCAGATACAGCACCCTCAATAGGAAACACGCTGTCAATCTGAAAGTCCTGGAGAAACTGAAATGATGGCTGCGCAGATATATAGTCGACCCCATTGAATGAAATCGCAAGCGGTACTTGCCCTGGCGTATGTGATACTGGGATGCGGCATCGGACGCGCGTAGAGCTTACATACGTTCCTAAAGAACCCAACGACCCAAATCGACAATCAATGTGGTGAAAAGGGGGGAAGTTTCTACCAGTGATAAACACATAGTCAATGATAGCTTCGCTGGATACTAATGGCATGTGGGCCGCTCTTGATTTAGGGTTGAAATCAAAGATCTCTGGAGGCAACAACACGTCCACTTCAACAAAATTTAAGGAATAATCAACACCAGCGTGAAGTAAGCTCACATCAAGCACCCCAGTTCTTAATACGGTTGTTGGCGGGGTCAGACACGATATCTTTGTTTTCGAGACAAACCTTCCAATCGTAGAGATATTTAAGCTGTTAAATGCACACCGCCAATTGCGAGATGGGAATACATCGATGCATTCAAGCTCAATTTGACCCGTTTGCGCAGGAAAGATCGCATTTGGAGTAGCCCTCGTCAGTAAGACAGGTTCAAAGATGGTGAAAGTTAAGCCAGTTTCAAAGTATGTTTCGCCCCGCAGACTTAAACCAATCGGTAGGATTTGGTCGCGTTTCAGATCCCTGGTTGAATTTATTCGAAATGTGCAATCCAGTTCATTGTTGGATACGACAACAGCTGGTACATTCTGAAGAAGGTTCCCAAGGCGGCACATCGTGATCTCTGGCACAAAACCAGTTCCAGAAAGTTTAACAGTATGATATTTGTTGTACATACCGCTTGAAGGCACAACTCCCTGAAGCAGCGGTGTGTTAATATACGAAAACATCACTTGTGTCGTATTCGTCGAAGACCGCCCCAACGATATCACGAGTGGAACCGCATTCACTCCTTTAAACCTTGGTGAACTTATGCATCGTACAGAGGTCGCATTCACAAACTGTGCAGCACCAAAAAGCTCCCCAAACTGGCACCGGAGTTCAGGATGATCCATAAACCCTTTCCCGCGAACATGTGTATGAGTTCCACCGCGAGCTAGACCCACTAGCGGGGTGGCGTGTGCGATCTCCATTGCACCAACAAACGTGAAATTGAAGGTTCGTACGGTCTTAATATCACCGGTATCAGCTACCACAGCAATTTGTAAGGTAACAGCTCCAGCCGAATGAAAGGGCGTCCGGCACTCTCCATACTGTTCGCTAATCGTTGTAAAATCAGAAGTCACATTACCAGCAAATACACATAATAATCTTATCAACGGGTGCAAATGCATTCCTTTTATGCGAATCACTTCGTTGCCGTGGAAAGAGCTGAGCAACGGCGTTGCATCCAGTATTTGAATTGGCGGCGATAGTTTAATACGCATTCCAGTGTGCGAAAAAGTCTGATTATTAACGGAAACCAGAAGTTTGCATCCTGTCGAGCAGTCTCCAGCGAAATCTCCCACGTCAAAAGCTTGGCAGGAATCATTGAATGAATTTCCTGCACTGAAAACAATAACATTTGTTGTCTCCGTTTCATCGTCCTTCTTATCAAGTCTCACGAAAGCGGGTGATGTCACATTCGAGAAGCTCCCACATAGATGTAATCGCGGTGTACCATTGCTGAGATCAGGGACGACTTGAACACTTGTAATATGAGGCACCAGCGTATAAACGAGCTCAAAGGTCTCCGAGGCGTATCTTGTCGTATCACTAACCACTGAAACATTAACAACAGATCCTGTCGAGAGAGATGGGGAAGGGGGAATGGTGCAGGTTATTTTCCCATACTGGAGAGCTGCCTCCGTCCACATCGATCCAAATAAACATCTTAGTGAATCGGTAAAAAACAAGTTCAATCCAGCGAATTCTACCACTGCGCCACCGTAAACGGTATCCAGTTGTGGCGTCATGCTCAACAGCGTCGGCTTCGTTTTGACGGTCAGTGAGAGGCCAGTTGGCATAGCTCTGTCGCCATTGAGACTCAGACTGATATCAGTTACACCAGGTTTGAGCCGTGGAAGGGGGCAACGAATCTCGACTGCGCTTACGAAAATGACTAGCTGCCTCATTTCAGGAGCAGAATCGTAGATGCAAAAAGTGGCATCTGAGTCGATAAGCCCAGCTCCAGATATTGTCACGTACCCTTCCATATTTTCACTAACAATGGATGGTGTGAGGGAGATAAATTCAAGCTCTCCAATATAATGGAATACGTAGGGCAACGTAAAAACATCATCCTCACGAAAAAACAAACCCATTTCCACAATCGTCTTGCCTGTTGCAGGTGGCGAAGTGCATTCCAATTCAGACTCCACGGTGAATCGGACAGGACTAAATGCACTGTTACCAAATAAGCAAAACATGGCACCGCCTGTCTCCATCAGAAGTCTGGAAAAGTTTCCTCTGAGTACGATATCAGTGCCCCCTCGAATGTCTCCATACTGGGGTTTCATCGAGCGCATAGTAGGAAACGCAAAAACATTAAACCAAAGCGGGGTTCTCACTTCCCATGACTTACCATCAGATCTAATAAAGAAGGCAATACGACCTGGATTTACAAATTGGGGTGAGACGCACACCAGCATTTTGGCTGATATGAATGTTGCGGACACCGTGGCGTCTCCGAACACACACTCAATAGACTGCGAAAAAGCCATCCTTGACCCATGAACTGTAATTTCCGTTCCTCCACGAACCCAACCAGATGTGGGTTCAATGAAATCAAGAATAGGCGTAGGTTCATACTTCAGAAGAGATGCGGTTGTTACAGCGTCTGCAGCCGACGGTTCGTTGATGGTATAGCTGGGTGTAGGTTCGACTGGTGGTAAATAGGTAAACATAAAGTATTCTTGAAGTACATTTTTGCCGCCGAATGAGAACCGTATAGGAACTGTCATTGTTCGAGACGCCGGTGTTCGACATCGAATCAAGGTCGCGTTCACGAAAGTTGCAAACAGTGTTTCGCTTTGAATACGGCATCTAATGTCGAGATCTCTAGAAAATCCCTTTCCAACTATGTCAACAACCGTACCACCACTCGTGCTGCCACGTTCTGGATAAACCGAGTGGAGTACAACTTCTTGTTTAAACTCAAATGGTAGCACCACCTCAGGGTACAAAAGAGAAGTTGTTGGCAGCAGTTGAAAACTTCCCGTCATTGGTTTATGGTTGGGCGCTTCACATGTAACCAAGGTGTCCGAGACATACTCGGCTGCTGACGAAACCCAATCCAGTTCTTGAGTACCTCGAAAACCGCACCTCAACCGCATCCAGCGCTGAAAACCTTTTCCTGAGACCGTTAGCTTCAGTTTTGGGGTTGCAAATGCAAAAGGGGGATCAATGCGTGACATTTGGGTTGGAGAATGCGCAGAAAATAACCACTTAGTGGAATCATAATCACGACCATTTGGCGATATCTGGACTGAATAAGCCCCAGTTCTGAGTCGCGGGACAACGCATTGCAACATCCCTGAATTAACGGATCCGTCTACTGTGCGATAGAACTGAGACTCCACATCGGAAAACATACACCTGACATTTCCATAACTTGTCCACGAAGTATTTACAGCAAGAGTAATAGGATATCCTCCTACTACAGAGCCGAAATCTGGATTCAATACAGCAGCTTCTGTCATAGTGTTAGCGAACGTAAACAGAGAATGGAGCATAATGTCGGTCCATCCGTCTTGAGTTTCGAGTACTACAGTGAGTTGAACTTCACCGGCTGCCCAGTTTCGACGAGTCAAGCACATAATGCGAGAAGGCGAGATAAACGACGCCTGAACACGCATTGTCGCCGCGCCGAAGATGCAGTAAATCATATCGGCTCGATCAAAGCTTGTCCCGATAAAGTCAACATGAAATGCACCGCCCGCAGGGACCACTTCAGGTTCAAACCGCTTAATACGAGGTGGATTTGCGTATTCTACTGGAAAAATACCCAATAGCTCTGAGCCTGCTGCGCACGTAACTCGAACGGTGTAGTTTCCAGGTATTTTGGTTGGAAGTACGCATGTCATTGTGCTTTCAGATTTCACAAAACCGGGTATACTTACTTGGCCGATGTGACATGCTAACTTCATTGAAGGATCAAATCGAAAACCGGACAATGAAATGGAACGACTTTGTCCAGGTCGTAACACGGTTGTTGAAAGCCCATAAACAGAACTTGGACATCCAGTATTTCTGGAGATATCTTGGTGCAGCAAGCGATCACCATATAGAGCAATCGTAAGTAAATTTGGGCGTCGTTGTTGAAGGTGTGCGTCAGTCACGCATTCTATTCCATGATCAGATACGTTACGAATCGTTCCTGACCAGGGTATGTTGTCAAAGCGGCACTCGTAATTTCCATCTACAGAAATATTGATACCGTCAATAATTGCAGCCCACCGCCCATCGCGCAATTCCTTCACCGATCGAACCTGTAATTCACTTGCTATGCCATAAAACTCCACGTCCAGCCTGTTACCGCTTATCTCGATGCCATTCAAGCTAACTCCAAGCGACACAACTCCTGGTATGATATCAGTGGGAGTGATGCACTTCAGTGCCGATTCATTCACGGTGATAGCTGCAGTTTTCGTCTCGCCAAATAGACATTGCATGCCAGGGAAAGACTTTAAGTTCGTTCCAAACACCACGATAGTATCTCCTCCAGGTGCAACAGAACGATTCGGATACGCTTCGAACAGCATCGGTGTTGCAAACACTACAATATCAAGTGCTCTCTCAGACCAAGAAAAATCATCTTGACTCAGCCGGAGTGATATACGGCCGGGAGGCATGGGTGGCGATATACATCGCAGTTTCGAGTCTGCTAGGACCAACGCCTTTACGGTAGTGTTTCCAAACAGACACCGAACTGACCTTGCTGTGGTAGTAACATTTAACGCAGATATAACAGCTCCGGCGCCACCTCTCTCATCAAACCGTACTGGCGATATCTCCATCGGCTGGATAGCTGGAATGACTTGAATCGTTTGTTGTGTTGGAATTCTTTTGATAGTGCTATTCTCAAAGATAAATGCCAAGTCGTATACGCCAGTTAAATGAGCATCAAAGCTGCACCACGCACGTTCATGATTGCGATATAAGCGAGAGATGGGCTGTTGCGAAAATTGACAGCCCACCAATTCGGCTACGTTCAATCCTGACCCAATAACCGACACATTTGTCCGTATTAGCGACTGCGATATAACTGAAGGCGCAATATCGATCACGATGGGCCAATATCCGTACACAAAGTGCAGGTCAACGGTTTCTTCGACGTAGGCAAACGTGTTATAACCACGTGCGCTGACTAATACGCTCTCATTCATTTCACCAGGTGGTGTAGTGCAAGCGATACTCGACATGTTGACGAGACGAGCGGTCACATTGCTCAGTAGGGTTCCACCAGTTTTCTTACTGGAAGAGGGTGTAACCTGACTCAGTAATATAGCATTGCGTATTGAAACCTCCAGACTATTACTCGAAACTTGGATACCATCCTGAGAGAGAGAGACCTGGCACAAATCTAGCTGGCGGGAACCTCCAGGCATCTCGCATTCGACTAAAGTGGTTGTTGAGACAAGAATCCGACCAATGATCACAGATTTACCACCTTCGTGTACGCAGTTGAATTGACACTTGGTATTTTCTGACGCAAACGTAAATGTACCTTGCAGCTCGAAAGTCATACTTTCACTGGGTGAGGATACCTCTGGAACAATACTTGAGATAACTGAAGGTCCAAGCAGTTCAACATAAGCTCTAGCAACCAAAGTGGCGCTCAGTTCTGTCGATACCATGATGCCAACCTCTAAAACAGTGGAATATATTGCCTTTGAAATAAGCGGAAGGGGGCAAGTAATACTCGTACTGTTCCGTTCAAGCACTGGTAATGTTGTGGTCGTTAAGTCTCCAAAGCGGCAGGCTAGAACGGAATCAGAATCAAAGTTTGCTCCAACAACTACAAGGGATTTCGGCTGCTGAGCACCGACCACGATAACGGGTGGAATAAGTGCATCAATTCGTGGGGTATCTAGATACTCGAAGGTTATTTCGGTGGCAAAATGACCTGCCACATCAGAATACAGTGTCACTGGAACGATACCCGTCGTATGAGGGGGGTTCGAGCATCTTGCACTCGATTCATTCAGAACTACTAGTGGCACACAGGAACTGCCAAAACAACACGAAATCCCTTTAGAGAAATAGCGACCCACTAGCGCTATTGTGGTATTTCCTCCTGAAGGTCCTTGAAGAGGGGTAGCCACAATGAGGAAAGGCATGTTAATGAGATCGATAGATGTGTTCACGAAGACATTATTCATTCCACCTTGCGCGATTCCAACTTGGTAGTTTCCCGGAAGAGTAGCAGCCGACACGACACAAACGATTTCGTAAGGCGATTTCCATATTATGCGAGACACCAAGGCATAATCGTTAGAGTGACTCGACTGCAATACGCAATTCAATTCATTGCTGAATACGAAGGGCCCACCCTTAATCGTAAATTGTGCAGGTGTGCCCACAACAGCACGAGCTGGTGTGATCGCGGAAATAATCATTTCTGAAATGTAGCGATAAAGTAGAGGGTTACTCCGTATTATACCCGATTTCGTTTGAAGGGATACTGGAAGCTCCATTGAGTTAAGTTGGATCCACTCGGGTATCTCACAGCTTACAAAAGATTGATTTATGGTCGCAGCTCCGACGATATATTGCTGGTCATCCCATCCTAGGACGCAATCAAGAGGTTCACCGGGAAACATATCTCCAAGAAGAGAAACATTAGTATTTTTTCGAGCTAATCCAAACATTGGCGATAATCGAGCAACGTAGAGTGGATTTACTGTCTCCACAGAAATCACAATTTCTTGTGAAAATACCACCCCGTCGTTGGAAACAGATACATTAAGCTCCTGTCCAAAGATTTTACTCCGATAATTAGAGCAAATCACCGAGTTAAGATTTACCATGCGGGCAGACACTGTATCGAGACCGATCCGACATACTAGCGTTTTCACATTAAGAAATTGAGATCCGGTTATTGTCAAATCGAGCCCTGTGCCATAATCTCCATTGCGACTCATAGTTACATTTCTTACCACTGGGATAACCACGAAATCAAAATAAAGCATTTGGCTTTTCTTCGCTATTCTCTCATAAGAGGAATTTACGCTTACATCCGTGTAAACAATATCAAAGCTGACACGCTGATCAGCAAGCGGTTTTGAGAATTGTGACGGAGAAACACAGAGCAGTTGGTTGTCAAAGATCGAGAAGGATTTTACGGAGATGTTACCAAAACGGCAACGTAAGTTTGATACAAGCGAAAATCCTTCTCCCTGGACGGAAACAACGTCACCACCATTGACGCTTCCAGATGAAGGTAATATTGTCAACACTTGAGGGGGATTGGCAAAGAGAAACCAGGTTTTTTGTTCAGTGACCGCCCGTCCATTCTCCTCCTTCAATAACACCGTCACTAGTCCAGAAGCATTCATGATAGGTAGCTCTACCAACCAAGAGCCATTCATCCCTCCTTGGTACGGACGTGAGCACCACACGTTGCTAAAGCAGCACTGCCAGCTAGACGGTTTGCTATCCGGTCGAAATCCGGTCATTTCGAGCTGCACCGTACCCCCATGTTGAGTCAGCCCAACGCTGGGCTGTAAAGTCCATAAAAACCCGCTCGAAGAAACATTTTCGACATAAAGCGTTTCAGCACTGCTTATTTCCCCACTACTTGGAGACCACACACTAACTTGGGTAAACGCACTACCGAAGATCCACGTAGGGTTTTCACAATTCATTAGTGTTGAATTCACAACTTGAGCGGGTGTTACTATGGTTTTCCCCCAAGACTCGAACTTGCACAGTAGATTTAAATCGTCGTCAAAATTGTAGCCAACCAAAGCTATTGATTGTGAATCAACCCTTGAGCTCGTCACTTTTCTGATTTCAGGGGGATGCAGCAAGGATACATTAAACCCCGTGTCTATAATATCATGCCCGTTGAGTGAAAGCAGCACCTGCGCTTCAACAGGGGCTGTTGTGGATGTTTCAATTCTGTCTTGCGCTATTGAGCAAGTAATTAGATCCTCGGAGCGCCTGTGAGCGACCAACTGATAGTTATCGTCGCCCATCACCAAGATGCACTTCAAGTCATCAATATTCACAAATGGACCCCCATACACAAAAATAATTAAACCTGGGGTCAAAAGTGCCCGTGATGGTAGCACGTTCGATATCTGCGGCTTTACCATAATCTGGAAGCTAACTTCAGTGGAGTTAACCATATCTCCGTATTGTGATCCCAGCAGTAGACGTGATCCTGAGTTCAGAGCGGGGGTCACACACCGTGCCGAGGACGCATTCACCATAGAAGCTGAGGGGCAATTAACTGGCCCAAAGCAGCATCGGATGTCCTCCACATTGCGTAAATCTATCCCAGCCTCGGAAATCCCAATCCCTTCCTGTGTTGTTGAATTAACCCGGCATTGCGGAAATGATGGGAGAACTCCATTAAAATCCATCGGGGTTGGCGATGGAGATAACTCTACAACGTGAATATCTTGTGTGTACCAAAATTTTTGCTGAAAGTTGATATGAAAAGTACCGTCGGCATCTGAAAGCGCTAAACTCGCAAACCCGTATTCGTGAGTGTCTGGAGGTGCGGTACACGCCAACTGGGTAGAATTTTGCCACTCTGCTGTTACCTGTATATCGTTGAAGATACACATCAATTTAAGCTGCCAACTAAAATCGTCACCACTCAGTACCAGCTTAGTTCCACCATTCACGGACCCCACCTGAGGCCAGAAAGAGTACACAGACGGATGCCGCACTAAACGGAACATTTTCTCTTCATCACTTATCGACGAAAACAAATCGATGCTGTTACCCGTGATACTCACTGGAACCTCCGTTGTAGAATTGAAGATTGGTGATACGCATTCGAAGTACACGCCATCTAGATTCTGAGCACCCACCATCATCCAATCAAAGACGCACGTGTATTCTATTGGGGATAACGCTGCAGGCTCAACCTCTACCCGAATGAGGTTTGGTCGGCCGACAAATCCAGCGACTGGAGATATTGATTTTACCATCAGATCAGGCACAAGGTATAACTCCATTTCGTAAACCACGTCGAAGTTATCAACATTAACCGAAAAATATAGTTTCGATGGCGGAGAAACCTTGCCAGCTGGAATGCTGCATTCTGCCAACGCAGTGGAAACAATTATGGCACTTGAAAAAGCTGGGGACGTTTCATTTTCAGCACGAAATGTGCACTCAACATTGGCAGCAGAGGCCAAACCTTCCATCTGAATACCGATTTTCGTTCTAGGATAGACAACTCGATTCGATGGGGAAATAGAAACTGAATGGTTGGTGAATGAGTAAAACTCGACCACAAGTGCGTTTTCAGACATAACAACACCTTCGCCATCCAGCAGGCGAAGAGAAACGAAAGCTTCCGGATGAGGTGGGGACATGCAACCCACACTGTGATTCCCAACAATCTTGGCTGGAACGAGGATTGATCCAAACGAGCAACTTAATCCATCCGGAACGAAATCGGTAGTGATCACACTCATCATGATCCCACCGGCACTGCTAACACGAGACGGGATGACTTCCTCCATCCTAATGGCATTTATGAAAGTAAATAATGCCGTACTTTGTTTTGAATGCATCGGGGCCATGGCAGTCCAAATCCCCACAGGCACCGTCAGCGCCTTGTTTACTGGTGGGGTATAGCATGAGAGCGCGGAGCTGTTTAGGGTGATTGCGGGAACAACGATTGCGCCAAAACTGCAATGCAGTGATGAGTACTCCAGCACATTCAGCAGAAAATTGCCATCAGTTAAAACTGTCATATTGGTCCCGCCAGCCACCAGCCCCGAGACCGGAGCCACACGCTTGATGCCAATTGGCTCCATCACCACGTATTCAAAAGCAGCTAACATGGTTCTTTGTAAAAGAATGCTCTCCAGTTGCAGCAATTGATGCGAAAAGGATTCATTCCCCAGAATGAATGGAACAGCGCCAATCCCTAATGTCGGTGATTTTGCGGAGAGGGAGCTTACATTCTGGTAGTAAGACCCACTTACGGTTAGTACGTCACCGCCTCCCGTGATGAACGCTGGTGTTGATTCTGCCACAGTAGGTGCAGCTAACAAGAAGCACTACCCCCTTCAGATAACGATTGCTGAGAAAAAGATGGCAAGCAACGTACCATAGATGCTGAAGTTTTCAGGCGCTTCGTATTGTGTCCCGTCGAATACTACAGCAACACTAACCTCGACTGCGTTGCTAAGGGATACTGCTGGGGATTGGCACAAGACCAATCTTGAGGACTTGTAAGATAACCCAGTGACGATAGTTTCGTTAAAAATGCAGTTAGCTTGCTCATCTGGAAAAAAGTTGGCGCCTGTAATCGCGATAGTGCTGCCCCCACTTGAACTTCCGTACGGTGGATTTATGCCGTGAACTTGCGGTGAATCTAATGATATCAGTCACAATTAGCAACTACACAAGTCACATAATATCGCAAGCTCCATTTACCTCGATACGTAAACGTAAGGGACTGCGAAAAGTCCTTGCTGTTGGTTGTTAGCCTTAAACTGACGTTCAATACATCCTGGGCTCCCTTGGGTGACTCACACGAAACAGTAGTCGATAACAAATATCGCGCCTGTACCATATAATTTCCAAAAGCACATAGCATGACTGTATCCTTCGGAAAACCTTTCCCTTGAATTAGTACCGTAGTCCCTCCGACTCGAGGTCCCTCGGTTGGGAAAGCAGAGGTAACTGACCAGCTCTCCTCGTACATATACGGAATCGGATTCGAGAAGAAGTCGTTTCCGTTGGTAACCATAATAAATGTTCGTTTGGGAACTTCGACACTCACTGGAGGTGACACGCAATCGAGGAGCGTATCAGATATAACTTCGGCTGGCACGAGCGGGCTCCGACCAAATCGACACCAAAGCTTCTCGTCAGACCATCTGCGGAATCCCCCTCCAATCACCGATACTACTGTCCCTCCTTCCGATCTCCCGTGAGACGGAGACACATCCGTGATCAACCAAAACTCAGCGGTGGTATCACTGTTCATGTTGAGTTGAATTGTCGAGTCTTCCACTGTCATAAATTCTGATGTAGCGCTTAATCGTATAAAGATGACCTCGTACCCGTAGAGCGAAGGTGCTCGAACAAACACGACCGACTGCAACATATCGCTTATGGCCTCCACGGGACCGGTCAGATTTATCGAGTTTGAGGGTTGGTCGCCGATGGGAAGTTTAAACACACCAGCAGGGAATTCGCTACTCAGTGTAGTGAGTTGAATTTCTCCGAAAGGTGTCATTGCCAATAACCGCGCATGCACGAGCTTAGCGCCATTCGATTCTCCCAACAGCGTGACGGCGTATCCACGAAGGGTTATTGTGGATAGCTCTAATGGGACAATCAGCACCGAGTCATCAGAGCTTTGAACCTCGAGGAGAATACTTTTGAACGCATCTGTGGTAGTGCCGTCAAGGTAATTGAAATCCCGCACACGTATACCCAGTTGTTCTGTATGTTGTCGTGAGTTGAAGTTTTTGTCTGGTTTGTACTTGATCTCAAATAGTGCTGTATTGATAGCGGACAGATCACCTCGAAAGCGAAGGAGCTGATCTTCCACCCCATCTCCTTCAACAAGTACAATACCTTTGGTGGAGCCTAGGGTGATCACACCACTTAACACGAATAACTGCATCTCAAAAGTGGAGTTACTGTTAGAAAAAGCGGTGTCGACGTCGTATACTCGGACCCCAAATATGCTAATTTGGTGGTCTTCAACCAGAAATTGTGTGCCCGGCACAGTAAGTTGAGGCGGATCATTGACAGAAGCAATACGTATCACGATAGTACCCTCGTCCGTTGTGGCAGCAGTGAATCCGGTTACACCCTGATCGATTACCTTTATTCTGAGCGCGTCGTCGCCGTACCAGTTCAAATAACTTCGGTACCACACGTTAGCTAAAAATGCGTTTACGTTACTGAGTGTCCCGCTAAACAGCAAGTACTCATTGCGATCGCCATTGCCAGAACCAAATGTGATCCCAGGTGTCGGGTCAAGTGTTAGGATGCCGTTTTTGACGGACATACTGACAGTCACTTCATAGTCGAGCGCCATCTCACTGTCCGAATCACTAATGGAAATACCAGTGATTCCTAAGGCCTTGTCCTCCTCTCCTGTGACGAGCGTAGGGGCAACAACTTTTGGATCGTTGTTCCAGGTGTTCACACTGATAAATATTGACGCGTAGGAGGAGGATTGATCCGTGATAAATGACACAGCTCGCCATCGGCTTCCATCCACATTTTTCCACTGGAGTCTGGCTGTGTGGCTACCCCCAGCCAACGGCAGTACCATACTCGCTCTCGCACTCTTAATTCCACGAACACTTCCGTCTACAAGTGACGACATATGCCGGTAAGAAATTCCATCAATCACTAACCGAGTTTGCACGCGCTCCCACGAGTCTCCAGTCCAGCTACTGAATTGTGGATTGTCGCTCTGCGAAAGCGGTAAATTATAGCTCAGCGAGACTTGAGTTGCCTTCGGCAGCGTGAACTGGAGTACAGATTCTCCAACGTCCGACCACTCACCAACAGACATCGGTTTAAATTGCTCCAAATGATACACGGAGACCGAATCCATGCTCCACTCGCCTACTGCCGCCAGCACGCGCCCCATAGCAAATCCGTCCAGAGCATTAGGAGATGAATGCCACGGACGGCTGGATCCCAAAAGCGATTTCCAGTACAGCACAGCACTATACTCGCCCGGCACTAGATCCATGATAATGCTGCCCTGAAGTTGCACCGTCGACTTTCTGGAGCCCTCCACGATACCATAAGACCCCGTCTCTCGATAGCGGAGTCCGTCTATCTCGAGAACCGTCTCGATCTCATCGTACGCAGCCGTATCTGCTCAGAACACACAGTCAGTCCCGCGGCATCGTCCAAACAAAGCAACCGCAACTGAAGCTCAGAGATGGGGGAACGAACCACGTGAGTATTGAACCAGTTCTGGCCGAACAGGCAACTGGTAGAAGAACCGAATCGTCGCGGGCTCCGACAGGCGGAAGCTTAGCGTCATCCCCGACACCGCTTCCCATTTATTCACCGTCAATAGCGAGACTGCCGTGAGCGGTTGTGTGTGCCAGATGAAGCGGTGTTGAGCCGACACGATCAGGTTGCGGCCGCCTGCAAACCCGTCCAAGATGTCGCTAGCCACCGCCCACTTGATCACGTGCGTCCCGCGCTTCCGCCATTGCAGCTTGACGTCGTGGTGTCCGCGGGGGATCTCGAGCACGAGGAACCCGCTCGCTGTGGTAACCAGAGGCTCTCGGTCGTCCACCGTCGTCGCGGACTGGCGGTACGGCGAGCCATCCACCGCCACGCGGAAGAACAACTCGCTCACTTGGGAGACGCCCTCGGGCTGCACGTCCGTGACGTGCGAGACCGCCACGTCGTACGAGATGAGGACGACGGCCTCGTTCGGCAGCTCCAGCGCCACGCGCGTGTCCGGGACGTCTACCCACGAGTCGCTCGGCGACTCCAGCGACGCTGGCGACAGCGGACTCGCGCACCAGAGGAGCTTAGGTGACGCGCTCTGAGCCGCGGCGGCGTCAAGCTGCCAAATGGCCAGCGAGGCGAGAAGCAGGAAGAGGCTAGCGATCGGCTTGGGCATCATTGCAATCAGTGTTGTGTATCTTGCTATGAAAAGCCGCCGATGTTTCACAGTAAAGATGGTGTACATATCCATACCCCAAAACCTCCAACCTCCGACCTCGCTCCGACCTGCACACAGAACGTGCGGATCGGAGGGGGGTCGCCTCTAAATCTATCACCCTGCTACGCGCTCCGCGCGAACCCAAAAAAGCGGCTCGCTGCGCTCGCTGGTGACATAACCCTAAGCCCGCTGCGGCTCGCACGCGTCGCCTCCGCTTGGTAAGTAGACCACTGCTAGGTCCTGGGTTTGCAGCCGCGTGCTACGCACACGGGCTGTCAAACCCCAGGCGGGGGACTCGCTGCGCTCGCTCATGACATCCGTCCCCCAAGCTCCAACCAATCATCAAACGGGGCGACTAATATGACTACGAAACTGTATGAATAACACTTCGGTAAGGGCTAGGGTAAATGTGATATGCTCCGACCGGGCTTGACTAAGCTTTTGTATGTGTCAATCTTAAGTACGATCGGATATTTGACTATATTCATCCATAATCAATTGCTAACGTTATGGGCGAAGCCCCATTAGTAATGGGGCTTGGTAACTCACGGCACTAGTAAACGATATTACTATAGTACTATTACTATTACTATAGTAACTAGTAGTTCGACCGATTTCGATTCTACTACTACTATAGTAGCTAGTAACTCAACAAGCAATCTAATAGTACTAGCGAGTTACTAGCGATGTGCAACCCTGCATTTGGGCAAACACCTAGGATCGCGAACTGGATTCACGACGGCTTGCTTCCCGCAGGGCAAGCTTTTCAAGGTTCAATGTAATGCTACTTAGATCAACGTTGCTCATTCAGGTGCGTGTGCGGGGGCCCCACTCGGGGGGGGTGACTTCAAGCACTACAATCTGGTAGTAGAGATCGACGTGAGCTTGATCTCGAGCGCCGGCAGAGGTGAGGTTTTGCTCACTTTGCAAATTGCTTTGCAAGCTCTTGATCGCCGCTGAACGCTCGCGCCACCGCTACCTTCACTACCACCGTCTCCACCATGAAATGCTCCTTCACGGGCTGTGCCAACCCCGAGTAAACGAAAACGCATGACCATGTACCCATTGAGGAAGAAGGCGCTCGCGTCCGAAGCCATGTGTGGTGAGGTGCGGGCAACTTCCCAGCGTCTAGAATAAACCTTGAATGTAACTTGAATCAGCAAACCTTGAATCTAAGTCCAGGGGGGCTCAGAGTCTTAGAGTCTCAGTTGAAAGGTCTCAGCTGTACTCGACGAAGACTCGGCCAACACATCTGAACCCGAACTCTTGGTCTGACGCGGCGTGTGCGCCTCCCTTGCGATCCCCTTGACGGTTCTTGCTGGGGCTACGCTTTGGGCCCAGACGTCAGCCAACTACGTCTTCTTGTTCCTTGTCCAGTCGTCCCTTGATACTCTCCAAACGAAGCCGGCTCCTCGCTCAACAGGCCTTCGTCTGCACGTGTCTCGACCCGATTTGCCCCGGGGTTTTCTTTATGTAGACACGACTTCCACACACACACACTTGTCTGCTCCTTCCAAGACCGCAGACCCGGTCTTCCTTGCTTCTCCTCTTCCTCCAGGCGGCTCCAGCTGAGAGCCGCGTACACAGGTCTTCACTCGCCCCCCCCCCCGACCTAGGGTGGCACCGAGAGTTGGCTCGGGTTGAGCCGGTCTTGATCCAGGGTTCTCGCCTCTGCGCCCTGGGACTTCCGCGCGGCACTCCAGTTGAGCTCCGCGTGCACAGGTCTTCACTCGCCCCCCGACCTAGGGTGGCTCCGAGAAATTGGCTCGGCTTGAGCCTGTCTTGGTCCAAGGTTCTCGTCTCTGCCCTGGGACTTCCGCGCACCACGTCTTGTCGTAGACGGAACGGCTGAGCGGGGAAAACACAGTCCCAGGCTCAGCGCCAAAGTGATATGAAATACGCGCCAGGTACAGCCGCCTAGTCGGCCTGCCAACGCGTAAGGAAATATGAAATAGTCTAATGGGTACCCCTTCACACCGAGGTACACCCAAAAGGTCTATATTGGAGTTGAGTTTTGGTTGGAGTCTCCTCATACACCCTTTTCCGCAGCAGCAAACTTAACGCTGTGGCCTTCGGGGCAAATTCGATTCTGATTGATACTTTACACATGCAAACAAAGACCTATCAAGGGAGGGCGCTCGGCTTCCTTCAGAGCGCACCCAAACAAAGGTGAAAAGAAAGATATCGTCTTGCGAGCTGCCAGCAAGCCAATGGCGAGCGGCGCTTCAACATGAGTCTGGCCAATGACTGGCCGAGCTCAGAAAAGTCCAGCGACGTCAGGAAGTGACTCCGTGATGCTTCATCGATGAGTGACAGATCTCGGGCTTCTCATTGGCCGGTCGAGGTGAGTCATCTGGGTTCACCGGATTGTGCCACAGCTGATTTGTCTCCGGTCATCATTTGATGACGCGACTCTCCAGCGTGTGGCGACCATTCAGCCAACCGTCGGCGACCACCCAAGACCCCCGGGGCTCGGATAAGATCCACTTCGACACTTTCGAAGTCAGCGTCTTCCGGCGTTCACCTCCGCTGATATCCCAAGCCGTTCGCTGAGACTCAAGATGACTTGCTGATCGCATGCACACACTCCTTCAACAACTGAACTCCATCGTAACTGAGGCGGACTTCTCCCTGCTGAGACTCACCATCCACAAAGCCATGCCTCTTGAATTCGGCGACCCACTGCTGAGGTTGTTCGAGCTCAGCTACGCTTGACCTAGGCACTTCGAGCTGAGCGAAGATACTGTTGTCCTCATCACTTCCGAGCTCAGCGCGTAGTTCACCGAAGCAGGACGAGCTCAGCCATGTGACTTGTCGACTTCCAGCACCTCGAGGTCGCTCCATTGTTCCAGACTGAGAGCGGATGAGGTTGGGCTCGCTACGTCCAAGCTCAGCGAGAGCTCACGGAGGCACGAGCGGCTCAGTCATACTCAGCCCGTGGTCATCCAACTGCTCGGCGGCCCTAGAGTGTCGTCGCTCAAGCTCCGTTGTCAGCAGTGTGTCTTGGCTGAGTCGTCTCTCAGCATGGCTGGGTCATTTCCCGCTTCACTTCAAATTGTCTCAAGCCAGTTGAAGATGGCCTGGCCGGCGTTGGGTTCAGCCGTTGTCTGACCAATCACAAGTAATTCTCGTCTGAGAGTGGTCACTGGCAGATGCTTGAGGAACTACCCCAGAAATCTGGGAGGAGCTTCGTCACAACCGTCCCTTATGTGGACCGAGTCCAAAGTGGTCAGTCACGAGTCGGGCTCGGCCCTCATAACCAAATATGCCAGTGGTCGCCTCGTCCCAGTCTCGTCGGATCTTGCCGAATTTGTGGTCTGCAATTTCGGACCATTCGACAATTTCCAACGCCGAGCGCGCACGGCACCTGCAACTTCTTCGACTCGTCCAAGCTACGATGGCCGACTCTCCGGCCAACCCGCCTCCGCCCGCGTCTTCCTCGGGTGATGGTGCGGGCGACGCGGGGCAACAGGGCACTCCTGCGGCTCCTGTCTCCCCGGCTTCCGCCTCCGCGACTTCTGACACCGCAGGTTCGACGGGAGCTAGCCTCTCAGCATCATCACAAGTTTCCTCTGCTCTATCCGGCGTGTCTGCGGGCTCTAGTGGGCTGTCGGCCGTCACCACTGCACCACCAACGACCTCCAGCGCAGTACAGGTGTCTGTGGGCGTCGCACCGGCGACTCAGCAGCCCGTGACGGTAACTGGTCTGCCCGCATCCATGACTCTGTCGGCCGACGCTTTACAAGCGGCGTCTACACTTGTGAGGCAGCTCCAGATGGTCCCTTCGATCGGCAATCCGCGGCAGGACTCATCCTTCCTTCGTCCAGCGTCTCCAACTACTGCCCAGACCACGTCGGCGTCTCCCGCTGTGATTACGACGACGGTGCCTGCCACCATGCGCGACCTCCACCGGGGCAGCACTTTTGCTGGGACCGCAGACGGCTTCTCGCGAGTAGTCCCTCTGCCGCGGCTCAACGACGCGTAATTGCGTCGGCTGAGTTCGCTGGCGGGGGGTGACGCCAGCACTGAAGTGCTTCACTCAAGGACTCGCCGGCCGACTGATCCCGCCGACTTCCGGATTCGCGTAGCGATGGAGCGTGAAGTTTTAGCTCTCGCTCAGATCTACGTCACGGACGAATTGGCTTTGCGGGCGATGAACACCGTTCGCTATCTGCAAGTCGCTGTTCAGCGAGTCTTGGCACTTGAGCAGGGGAGTCCCGCTCAAAACGATTCGGCTCAGGTTGCACAGCTGAGAGCTGAATGTGCTCAGTTCGTGGCCAGGCTCGCTTCTCATAAAACTGAGTACGAGACCAACGTGGCTGCACTAGAGGCGGCTCACGCCGAGGCCATGTTGAACACACCCACTCCTGTTCCGACCTCAAGCCCAGATCTTCCTCCGCCAGGCAAGCTGCAGGACGTAGTGTGTGTTTCGTCCGCAGTTTTAATTGAGTTTCGCACGCGTAACTGAAATTAATTCGGTTGGATTTGCAAATGAAACTCACGGGATTTGGCGACAAGGGGGCCCACCAACAGCGACCAACCGCCGCCGATGAACGTGACGGCGAAGTGCATCACCAGCGCAGCTTCGAGCAGCAGCAGCAGTGAGTCACGGCCAGTGATACCACCACCACCGAGAATGCCACCCACCACACGGGATCAAGCCTCGTGGACAGGAGCATGAGCTCCTCGCGCGCCAGCTCGCACCTCTGCAGCAAGAGCAACGACGATCTGTCCCTCGCCAGCACGTGCGACGACCGCGCGCCGCGCGTCAAGCTGCCGATGGACAAGGAGTTCCTGCCGCTGGACAGCCCCACGCAGGACGAGGTGGAGCTGGAGCAGGAGCATGTGTCGCGACCAAGTCATCTGCATGATACACCGTCCTGCCCGGCTTGATCTCGACGCCCTCGAGGCCCAGCGGGCGCGACTGGTGTCACGCCCGAGTAAGCGTTCAAGACCCCGGACAACAATCCGTTGGACGTGGCGGCGCCGCTGCTGTGCGTCGGCGCGCCGGCCTTCACGCCGTTCAAGGAGGTGGGAATCAAGCCCGGTGACCGCGTGGGCATCCTGGACATTGGCTGCATGGGCCACCTGGGCATCCAGTTCACTAAGACCATGGGCGCCGCGGTCGTGCTGGTCTTCTCCAGCTTGGTCAACAAGGAACAGGAGATTCGCCGTGTCGGCGCCGACGATTTCGTCGTTTACACGGACGCGAAGCAGGCGGCGGACTCGGCCAACTCGGTGGACATCCTGCTCATCACGGCCGACGTGAACAACATGCCGTACACACTGTTGCGCCCAGTTCCATGAAGGTATTTTGCGACGAGAAGTGAAGGGATGCAGCAATGCAATGATGCTGCTTTATTATTAAGTTATATCAGAATGGAAAGCAAAAACCTACTCACCCAAGTACGGGTAAATGTAGTCAAGGAGGTCGTTCATGGTTGCTTGAGCCGATCGGTTCTCTTCATCACCCCCCTCCTCCTCCATTTCTTCGTCGTCACTTGAGTCCGAATACCCCAGTGCTCAAACTTCTTCGTCGTGCCGCTTCTTCTTCGCGCTCTGCAGACGCACGCTTTCTCTTCTTCTTCTCCACAATCGAGTACCCATCACACTTGGTCAAATGACTCTCAAGCTTGTGTGGCTTCGGGTTCACAATCACAACAGGGCAGCGCCGGCACATAACACTTCCGCTATTAATAGTTGTAGGCTCATCAAAAAGTTTCCAGACATCGGTTTTTGGGCGCCCTCCAGGCATCGCTGCTCCACGAAGACGACAGATTAGTGCACCTCATGACCAGCGTCTTCTATGCGTCGTGCTCACCGTCACTCCTCTCCTTGAGTGGCGATTGGACTTCCCCAGCAACTACAGGCTTGTGCGGCTTACACCAGAGTGCGGAATGAAGTTGAAGCGCGGAGTGCGCACTCGCGTGTGGCACGCACTGTCCAAATTTCGAAAATGAAAGTCTAAATATAGAGAAGTCTTCATAAAAGGTGCGTGCATGCTCGAGATACGTCGACGAAACTCGAGCTATCGCTCGCGAAACAGCCGTTTTAAACGGTTTCGATTGCAAAACTCGGATGAAACTAAACTAAACTAAACACACACTAGCAGGACGAGATTGACGCTCTTCGGTCTGCAGCAGGGCGCCTCAGCTGTGATAAATCTGACTTGCAAGATTAGCTTTTGGCGTCGACTCAGGAGGTGAGCCGGTTGCAGGCGTGTCGGGATTTGCGTGACAAAAGCATCGCTGAGCTTGAAAGTGAACTCGCGGGGGTCAAGAGGTTCTCGGCCGCGGCACTGATGGACTTCCTGTCAGGGAACGCCATTCTCAGCGGCCACTGGAAGCAACTGCTTGAATTGTTGCAGCTCTACCAAGAGGGTCGTGCCGTCCCTTCCTAATTTCGAATGAGGCTTCAAGTTTCGGCTCGAGACGAGGACTCAGACGACTGCGGGCCATATGTGCAGCAAGAGGGTAAAGCTGCGACTTCCAGTCCGTCTTCTGCGAGCGGGGGTTCCGCCAAGCCTAGTTCATCCAGAACACCGCTCACTCCTCCTAGTGGTCAACCTCCGAAGTCGGCTGCCGCTGGGAAATCTGGTCGCAAGATGCCTAGACTATCTCTGTCAGGCTCTCCATCTCCGAAAGGGGTCAATACGCCATTTATCTAACTCATTCGGCAGCCAGTACTCCGGATTCCACTCGAACGATGCTGTATGTGGACCGACTGAAGCTCGCCCAGCGCCCTCAGAGGTTCAAACCCGACAAGGCTCGGGCTTTGAAGAATTCTCCAGCTCCGGTCTCTGAGAGCAAGGCTATGAGCGCGGTGCCTCGCCAATTTCTCTGGGATGACGTCCGAGTCGACGTCCGCGAGCTCATGCTCAACGGGGTTCAGTTCTGGGACGCCGTGGCTGAGGCCCGGAAGAACCAGATGCTGCGCGACCAGTTCGGCAAGTTCGCGCTAACAGAGATGCTGATCTCAGCTATCTCCTGGGAGGCTTTGGACCGGACCCCATGGATTTCATTCGTCCCAGATCGCTATTTTGAAGCGGCGCTGAAGGAGGTTCTGGATCCGACGTTCGACAGGGTTCCAGAGAACTGGGACCCTTTGCCGATCGACCCCAGACCGAGATCACCCTCAAGTCATGGCGGGTCCCCTTTCCAGCCCAGCTCATCCGACGAAGAGGAAGACGACCCCAAAGCAGACAAGACTTTCCGCAGTAAAGCTACTGCTCAATCTGGTTCTGTTCACACTCGGGGTCAACAATCAGCATCCAGCGGCAAGCGCCCGCGAGGTTCTTCTGCTTTAGGCGGAGCCACTAAGACTTCGAATCTCTCAGCTCAATCTTCCGCCGGTCAAGCTGCGCGAGCTAAAAGCAACATTCCTGAGCTGGCAGAAGACGATGGAGTGATCGAGAGACCCAGACGAGGCAGTTGGTTCCACTATGGCATCCGAGCCCAAGAACTGCCTCGTCAGACTGTTGGTTTTCCACGTTACATGCCCGTGAAGTCCATGATGAAACACCTTCACCTTCGTTGGAGGGCGCCAGAGTATTGGCGGCTTTTACAGACTACTCCCTGGGATGATATGTGGAAGAATCGTGTGCAAACACTCGTCTTCTTCCAGTACGACGACTTGCGTCCAGCCATGGTTCAGGCTTTGTCTACCATTCTCAACTTCATGAGTCGCTGGAGACGCGAATATTGGGAGCGACTACACTGGGTGGCCATGGATCCTGCGCTCGACTACCAAGCTTCCGCTGAGCTCCATAGCATCTCCGGGTTGGCTGATTTGTATCAAGATCGCAAGGATCGCGGTTCCACGTTCGACACCAAGCGCAAAGAGATGATGGCGGAACTCGAGAAGGTTGACGGATACGACGCGAAAATCTGGTATGAACCTGGACTTTGGGTTGTTCCCCAAGACCCGTGCTACTGGATCACCCGTGACCCAGCTCTCAACATCTCTCTGCCTTCTCAGCTGGCCACCGTCGACGAGCTCGAGTGTGCCCGTACGCAGTGGGCTACTCGCCGTTCAGATAATGCGTTTCTGAACTTGGCACCTGTCGAGCTGACTCGACAGTTGCTCAGCGACCAAGAACGCTTCCAGAACCCTCTCGTTCCTGACCCAAGCTTCGCGCACGACTATCTCGAGGATGTGCTTGCAGCTCTGCTATGAGTCTTAGGGAGCATCCGGCTAACTTTCTTTCAAGCATAATTCGTAACATATCTCACACCTTCTATTTGAACACTCTTGTCTTATTCTTCATTCCTCCCGCTCACCTTCAGCTCAGATCTTCCACCACTGATAACCAAATCGTGAAACATAAAAATCTCCAACTCCATACAAACACCAAACACATACACAGTTTTCAGCAGACGCACGCTTCCTGAGCCTCAGGCTCAGGAAGCTCATCGCCTGCTTGCATTGCTTTGAACCGCGCTTGCGCTTTGGCACCTTTGTTGAAGTCATAGAAAAGTGCTCCACAGTTCAGCTGAGACATAGGTAGCCAATCGGGCTCAGAGTAACCCTTCCATTTCACCAAATCTTCACGAACTCGTTTGGAAGTGCGGGTCCGTTTCACCCAGCGAACATCCGGGATGCTCTCGACTTCGTATTCGCTCTGGGCCTCGTCAGGATCATCCACATCTTCAGCAAGAAGAGCGGCATCAAAATCATCTTCCTCAGCGACTTCAATTTCTTCGGTTGGTCGGTCTGGGAAGAGGACTCTCGGCTTCAGCCTGCTCACGTGCACCCATGGATAAAGTTTGTATCCTGAGCCTTGGATCTTCAGCTTACATCGGAAGTCATTCGACGTCTCTAGGATCCTGAAAGGTCCGTGCCACAGATGTGCAAATTTCTTTGTCAGTCCAGGATGGACTCTGGCCAAGTACAGCCAGACCGCGTCTCCAACTGCGAAACCCTTCTTGAGTCTCTCAGATAACTCTTGCCAGGTCTTAGTCTGAGCTTCTGAGCGCTTGGCTTTGGCTTGAGCTTGGAGGTCTTTCGCCCAAGCCTGGGCGTACTCATACTGCCTCTGAACACCCCGGCGCCACTCGTAAGCCGTCCTCTGATCCACTCCAGCTGGGCGAGGACCCAGCATAGCCGACACAGTGCTCTGGGGATCCCAGCCGTGCACCAGATAGAACGGAGTATCTAGACGAGTGGCGTCCAATGACATGTTCAAAGCCCACATCAGCTTCTCAACCTGGTCGTCCCAGTCGCTCTGATCGGGTTCGGCTACATAGGCCCGAACGGCTCGGTTCACAGTTTGGACTGATCTCTCTTGCTGTCCGTTGGCCTGAGGTCGATAAGCGAGTGTGGCTCGCTGCCGACTCCCTAGCATCTCCCGAAACTTCGCGAACACTTCACTCATAAACCTGGGGTCACGATCGTGACGGATCATCTCACTGGCGCCAAAACGCTGAAACACTCGGTCCATGTAAGCTTCTGCCACTTCCTGAGCTGGAGTTGAGCTCATTGGTTTACAGATCACAAAACCTGAGAACATACATTGGAACAGCAGGAGGAACACGTTGCCTCGATCTGATTTAGGCAGATGCGTGACGAAGTCCATAGATACCGCCTCAAACGGCCGAGTGGCCAGGATATTTCCGGGTGATGGCCCAGGATTGGGCGGAGCCCCTTTAGCCGTCACGCAATCCACACATTCTTTGACGAAACGTTCCCCATCGGCGTACATCCCTGGCCAGTAATATTCTCGACGTAGTCGCTCAAAAGTTCGGGTGATTCCTTGATGAGCTCCTTGGAAATCCTCATGGCTCAGATGTAGTAAGTCAGCTTGGAGAGAACGAGGGACCACTAGTCTCAGCATCTCAGCTTGATCTCGGGGTCGATTCGGCGTAGCTCGGCTCAGATAGTACAGAGCTCCACGAGAGTCCAAGACAAACTGATTGGCGATCTTGGCTACATCCTCAGCTTCAGCAGCGGATAGGTCGCTCAGGTCTCCCTTCAGGTAGTCCCGAAGTCTTCAGATCCAGAGCTCGGCTCCTTGCTGAGCTAAGATACGCCGCCACCTCTCAGCGATTGCCATAGCAGGAGTGGCCGTTTCAGGAGAGAACTCCGAAGTCACCCCTTCGGATGCAATGGTCTCATCTCGACCAGCGTCCCTGTCTTCTCCAGCGGGGCTTTCTTCCGCACGAGCTCGTCTTCGAGTGACAACAAATATTTTAGCGTCTGGAGACAAGGGCTCTGCAGCTTGGATGAGCGATACTGGCTCGGGCACGATCCTCGATTCCACTTCAACAGGGCTATTGGGTCCCCTCTCAGCGGCAGAGATCGGCTCCCGGACCAGCTTCTCTGCAATGCGGTTCAACTGCTTCAGCTGAGCTAATTCCACTGGGTCCTCCAATGTAACTTCACACCGGGCCGCCAAAGTCTTTGAAGTCAAATAATCAGCGGCGGCATTGAATTCGCGTTTGACATGAACCAGCTTCACCGACTTAAACTGCGGGCGGAGTTCGTCGAACGCGTTGAGCAGGAGCTGAAGCCTCGGGTTCAGGCATTGGATGAGCCCTTGAGCTTGCTGAATGGCGATACGGGAATCTCCGACAATCACTATTTCTGAGATTCCTCTAGCCTAAGCCATCTTCGCGCCTTCAATCAGTCCACGATACTCAGCTTCGTTTACTGTGGCGTCTTCGAAATGGAAACCTCGAGCTTCAATCACATCCCAGGAGGGTAATTTCCATAAAACACATCCAGCTGAGCCTCGTCGGTCCGACATCTTAGCGGCGCCGTCGAAACTGAGTAGCCAACCTTCGTAATCGGCTTCCAGCATTTCTAGACTGATTGGCGGAGCGCGCACAACTTGCCCTTTCGCTGGGATGAGGCTCTCAGCGATCTGGTCGAGCTTGTCTCGGGGGGTAATACCTGCGCCCATGATGGCAGCCAAACCATCCTCATCTCGTTGAACTTTATGGATTTCCAACGGCCAAGGGGCGAGTCGCACTGCCCATTGCTCACAACGTCCTTCGAGTGACTTCGACTTGAATATCCATTTCAGCACCGAGCGTCTAGTGTAGACTTTGATCAACTTCGTCCCAGCCAACATGGTGAAAACTACTCGGAGAAATCGGATCAGTGCTACCACTTCTTTCTCAGCGGGGTGATACCTGAGCTCTTGGTCATGTAAAACTTTTCCGGTGAAACGAACCGGGAGAATAACTCCGTCGTACTCTTGCCCTAGGACTGCGCAAGCTGCCCAAGGGTTTGCGTGAACGATAATGACAAATGGTTTCTGAGGATCAGGATGTCTGAGCAGAGGCGTTGATACAATCTTCCGCTTCAGCACTTCAAAAGCTTCTCTGGCTCGGCTGAGGTCTCGGCCGACTCGGATCTGTTCGTCCGTCAACTCATAGAGCACAGCCGCGATAACTGGGAGATCTTCAATAAACTTGTTGTAATAGTTCAGACTCCCCAGGAATGATTGTACACCCTTCAGCGTCGACGGGAACGGGAGATCTTTCACACCTTTAGCATCTTTGGCTTGGCTCGGATTCCTTCCGCTCCAATCTCATGAGACAAATACGAGATCGTCTTTTTGCCAAATTCACTCTTAGGCAGACTGACTGAGATTCCCCAATACCTCAGCCGGTACAGGAGTCGATCTAGATCCACGCACAGCTGTCCCCAAGTCTCAGCTCCGTAGGCGATGTCGTCAATGTATGAACTTCGCCCTAACACCGGGTTCAGCTGCGGGGGAGCTGGGATATTTCTCTGAAAGACAGTCATACCCTCGGCTATCGTGGACATCCCCTCCTCATCTGAGCCTTCGGTTCGGATTCCTAGGAATTCCAACACGTCAGCGTCGACTTGAGATTCTTCTTAGGCAGGGAGACGTACGAACCCCCACAAGCAATTATCCAACATCTGCTGATAGATCAGTGGGGCGTTCTTCAATCCGAACGACATCCTCGTCCACTGAAAGTGTCCTAGCGGACAGATGAAAGCTGAGATATGTTTCGCTCTCAATGTCATCGGCACCGCCCAAAAGCCACTAACCATATCCAAACTCAGGAACCACATCGTACTCTCAAACCCAATCAACAAATCGTCAATCAAAGGCAAAGGATAATGCATGAGCTTGATCAGCTGATTCACCAGTCGGTAGTCGATGCAAAGGCGGATGTCAACCCCATTCTTCTTCATCACAATGACAATTGGCGAAGCCCAGTCCGCGTCCGAGTATTCGACCAGCTTCGTCTGGACCAACTCCTCGAGTAATTCATAAACTTTCCGAAGATGTTGGGGACGAATGGGTCTCGATCTGTGAGCAACAGGCTTGGCATCGCCTACATCCAAGTCACAGACTACGCCTCTGGCTGGGGCAGGAACTGCATTCCCATCTCCCAGGAAACTGGCATGATGCTTTTCCAAAATTGCACGAACTTGGTCCTCCATGTCCTTGGTCGTCACTCCGGGCTCCCCTATATCTGCTGTAGTCAGGTCAGATTTCGGGCTGAGATCTTTCAGCTCAGGAAGTGCAGCTAGTTGATTTCTGAGATCGTCAGTAGCTCGGTCCCTTCGTGGAAATACACTTTGGCTTCCGTTTCGTCAGTGAAGTCAATCTCTAGACGCAAGCATCGGGCGAGAGACTCTCTTAATCGAGATACGGGCTCAGCTACGAAATCAACTGGCTCAGCTTTGAATACTTCTGCCAACTCTTTCTGAGCTTCACGAGGCGTAGTACCTCATCCAAACGTTCCTCGCGATACCACTTCTACTTCCGATTCACTGCCGGTCGAGATATCTTCAGCTTCATCTCCCACACTCTCGGAATGCACTTCAGATCTGGGCGAACAGGGTGGTTCAGGAAAATCATCCGCTGGGGGCAAATCCACCAGGGAGGCGGACTTCTCATCTCGGGTCACTTCATCCCGATTATCCTGAGCTGCTACTCCCGTCGATCGCTCTTGTGGGAGAGTGTTCACCATGTAAGCTGAGGCTCGAGGTTCCGTCGCATCAGGTTCAGCGCCGTCTTTCCTCGGTGATCGCTTAGCCAACAACAGTTTCTTGGGCCAGGTATACACCGGTTTCCTGACGGCGGGCGGGGCTCTAAGCTCCGCTTGCTGAGCAATCAACTCCTCCAACTTCAGATATTTGGCTGACGGTTCGGCTTCGTAAACTAGCGCGGCCCATTCTTTATACTTCTGAGACTAGGGCCGAGCGAACCGTTCTCCTTGGGGTAAATATCCCCTCTCGACCAAACATACCACCACCGTATTCTGGTTGAGGCTAGCTGTCCGACTGGAGATGTTCACCACTTTAACCGCCTTCGGTTTCTTTCCTGGGTCAAAGATAAACTGTGTCACCCATTGATCACCTCGTCCAGCCCATTCTTGAACTTTGTCTGGTTTAGCTTGGTAATACTTAACAGGGAGAGTCACCGATCGTCCAGGCTGAAGCCACACCGACTCAGTCAACGACACATCCACTTCCAGTCCGACATGGTTGATCTCAGGGCCTCCGACTAACAACAACGATTCTTCATCTGGGAGTCGAACCACTCCTTCACGGACACAGATCCGAACTCCGGCAGCGACCATGAAATCCATTCCTAACAAGCAATCCAAGCCTGCTCCAATATTGCCAACCCAGACGTTCATCACGTAGACCACTCGGACTCCGAGGGTCAACTTGATCTTGGCCTGAGCAGTAGCGTACGTTGGGACATCTCCGAACCCTACGACTCTGAGACGGTGGCCCCGACTGAGTTTGAGTTTCAACCTGCGTGCAAGGTCTAATCTCATTATACTTGTCGTAGCTCCCGTGTCTAACAGGATCTGAGTTCGATGATTGAAAATTGCTCCATGTACCATCGCCATATCACGTTTCTCACCGACCAAAGTATGCGTACTCCACCAACCGTATCGTTCACCCTAAGTTAGAGCGAATTCGAGATGATTCTCAAACTCCAGCTCCGAACTTTGGTCTTCGACTTCAGCCATACCGGAATAAACGCAAGCTTCATCAGATGAATTCATACATTTGGGGTTATCGTTGTGCCAACATGGAAGGGCTGGGCCCACATATGCAAATGCACACAACGCTTGGGACTTCGGCTCGTCACGCACTGGTTCCCTGACCAGCGAGCCTAGTGGTTTAACGGCGTCTCAGGATCCGAGCCGTCCAGCAGTTGCCGAATGGTCTCAGGATCGATGCTTTCGAGAGACCCTCCGGCGCGGATAGTCTCGCGAACCGTCTTGAGTGCCGCCCACATGTCACACAAACCCCGGCGATGGTAGTCACCGCACTTCGAGCACGGTTGACGTTTGCAATACTGAGTAGGATGACCGTCGTCATGACATCGTCCACAGATGAGCTTGCTCCAGCAATTCTCGGTGTTGTGGCGTTTGCTTCCACACTCGCTGCATTTAAATTCTTAACGTTGGAGCGTTCCTCTTCCGAACGGTTGAGCGTCAGTCTTCGGCTTCCACACCAGGCGCTCAGCAACTCTGAAAATGTCTTCGTCGGTCACAACGGCCGAATAGCTGGACTCAGTGCTGAGCGAATTCATCGCGGTTGAGCTAGGTTGTGGCTCAGCGGCTTCAGCTCTCATAGCTTGATGAGTCTGCTCTGCTTCGGAAGCTGCTTCATGTCTGGGAAAATCTTCTTCTGAAAAGTGGACTTGTCGCCCAGCTTCGGCATCCATCCCCGTGCTGTCAGCCATGAAAGCCCGACCTTCTCCACGGCGTGGCTGAGGTTTGAATCGGCCAAACTGCAGGTTCTGAGTGGGACGCTTTTTCGGTTGGTAGTCTCGATCTTCGTGGCGTTCATCCTGTCTCAGAGCTTCAATACGCTTCAGGGTGTCTTCCAACTTGCTCAATGTGTCGAAACGCTGACCTTGGAGAGTAGTTTTCAGCCGGGAATCACTTAATGCCTTGATGAAACGGCGGACGTGAGCCTCCCCCTCTCTGGTTGGCCTCTCGAAAGCGATGTCAGTTGTTTTGGCAGCTCGGTTGAGCCGGTACAAGAACATCCGAGGCGTTTCTGACTCACGAATCCTCATAGCGTAGTACCGCTCAGCTTTCGACCCAATACTGCGGTACCACTCTTTCTTAAACACATGCGACAATTTCTTCCAGTCTGAACGCGTAGAGTCGGGATGTTGAGCGCACCAATCTTTCAGAGATCCTGAGAGCTTCATTCTCAGCTGAACGATCCGAGTCTTCTCGTCCCACGGCGCCATAGTCGCGTAGTACATGAACGTTCCAACCAGTTAACGCGATCGTCAAGAGGACCTCGCTCGTCGAACTTCTCCAGAGCGTCGTGAGGGATCATAGCCTGGACTACGACCCGGGTTCCGGAGACAGCATCTGATCTCTTAGACTGAGCCGCAACGCCCAAGTGACCTTCGAGTTCATCTTGAGACGAGTCGCTTGAACTCGAGCTGTCCGATCCCCAGTCATCATCATCAGGTCTCTTAGATCTTGACGTACGCGTCTTGGTGCTCCGTCTCGACGCAGAGCTTGAGGTTCGAGCAGAAGACTTGGTCCAGCCATTCTGAGATGAGCTTTGAGCTTTGGTCGTTTTGTCACGCGGCTCGACGTTTTCAGCTTGGCGTTGGTTCGCCTGCACCATCTGATGCATGACATCTGTCAGTCTGTCGAGCTTTGCTAGGACCGGGTCGATCACCGTCAGAATCACGGACGACTCAGCGGGAGTTCGAGGGAGATCCTGCGAACTGGTCGAATGACTTGGTTGATTCTGAGAGTCCGCTTGAGCACGAAGCCGTTCTTGATCGATCAGCAATTGATGGAGTTTTTCCTCTCGTTCAGCTACTGCCCGCTCATGAGCTGCTTGAGCTTGAGCGTGTTCCTCTTTCAGTCTCAATAATTCCACATCATGTTCAGCTCGTGTTTTGGCGGTGCGTTCATCATGAATTCTCTGCAGCTAGTCTTGTCTGGCCCTGATCTCAGCCTCTTAAAGTTTCTTCTGTACCCCCAAAAGGTACTGGGCTCGGGTCTCATCTTCTTTACGTTTCTCAGTTTCGGCGGCAACTCGTTGCTCGGCCAATCTCTCCAAAGCTTCCAGTTGTTGGCGCTGCTCTACTTGAGTCCTACGCTGAGCGTCAGACATCTGAGTGTTCGTAACTTGTAGCTTCTGATATTCTTCATGGAGCTTAGTTTGTTCACGCCGGTTGTCTTCCAAAGCAGCCTGTAGTCGGGCTTCAGTGTTCTTCCGTTGTTCTTGTTCTGTAGTAAACCGAGCCCACGCAGTAGCTTCGCTCCGAGCCAGATTTCGTTGAGCTGGCGATTCGTCGGCGTTCAATCGAGTGCTGGAATGGCCAAACCAGAAACCTTCTGTTCCAGCGCGGACGCTTGGAGATGGTCCCAAATCAGGCATAGCAGCGGCAACCTCAACTTTGCTCTCAGATGTTCGCTTAGACTCCGGACTACCAGGTAGTGGGATCTGAGCCGGGTGTTTGGTCATGGGCACTCTTGCTTCAGTTCTCGTCTGAATCGGATGAGGTTGAGGCGGGTCTGGTGTGATGGAAATCATCATTCCTGGAGTTGAGCTCCGAGTGACACCTACAGTCGATCCTCACATCACTGTAGCAGTCGATCCTCGCATCACTGTAGCAGTCGACATAGAGAGATGCGTCCCTGACCCGAGCATGTAGTCCGTGACAGACATTAACGATGAGCCAGATGAGCTGTACGACACGTTCCCGCTCTCATCAGTCACCATCAGGGACAAATCAGAATTGGGACCGGCACCCACCATGCTGGGCACTGAGTCACTCATAGCTTCAGGTCGGACTTCAGAAGCGGCATCACTGGAATCACGCCAACTCGGGATGGACCTGCTGGCCGACGATCTTATCAGCATCGGACGCTTACGCGCCGGTTCCTCCTCAAGGCTTGAATCTGGGCTTCGAGGTCGGAGACCAGTCAGCTGAAGTCGCATAACCACCTCATGACCCAAAAACAATTGAGTATCCTCGTCCATGATGGCGTCGCCATCCTTGTCCAGCACAAAGCCCGTTCTGAGATCATTCGTCTGAGCTGAAGCTGTCAACTGCGGATCCGAGGGGGATCGAACGTAATATGGCGTCGACCCCACCGCGAATTTCCAAGCAGTCAACTCAGCTCGGATGAAATGCCCAATGCGTTCAATCTCCAACCTGATCTGAGATTCAGACACTCCTGACACTTCGACTAGAGTGTGCCACGTCGGAACTTGGTTCCGGAAATCATATCCAGCTTCATGCAGCATAGTCTGAAGTAGGGCGACGCACGCGATAGTCGGCATCAATCCCAGCGAAACTCGGACTGCCTTGAGGTCAGACACTATTGGAATTCGGCGTCGCTCAGCGTTAAAGACGTTCAGCCACCGGGCTGCAGGAGATCGAGTCACTGACATCAAATGTCTAGCGGTAGCTCCAGCTGCTCGGATGAAGCCCCAGAGATCATAGCCTTCGTGACGTGGAGCATATGCCATATCAACGGGATGTACAATTCCAGGAGGGAGAGACATCCACAGCTCGAGCTGGGATCTGCCATAAGTGATCATCTCAGCTTCGGTCATCTCAGAAGGGTGGGTCAAACTCAGATTCTGGGCTTCTCCACCTTCAGGCACGCCTCTTAGGCGTTGAAACGGTCGCTGATCTGGCCAGAGTGAACTCGACCAGGCTCCACCACTTGCTGCGCCAAAGTAACCTGCACCGGGAGCGTAGTTGAGCCGAACAGGATCCGTCCCAGTCCAAGCTGGGTTCTGCTCTCTCAGCTGCATCTCGCGACTTCCCAGTAAGCTCAGTGCACCACCCTCGACTAGGCTACCGCGAGAATTCGCAGCAGTTGGCTCCGGGTTAGCACTTAGCAATCGGGAGGTCGTCGTCGAAGCCTCGGATCTGTCTTGAGGCGCAATGTTCTGGTGCTCAGTGGGCACAACTTGGCTTCGACCTTCATCAATTCGGGCGCTCGACTGAGCGCCCGCGTCGTCACTTCGACCAGACCCAGACGGTTTCATCTCAGGCGAACTCAGTGACGGCGCAACATCCTCCGGCATCGGGGGGGGGGCTTCGGGTTCAGCGCTTGGTTCAGGCTCACTAGGGCGTGATGCCTCCACTTCAGCGCTAGGTGCTGAGACTTCCGAAGTCGAATGACTCGCTCCAGATTTCTCAGCTTCCTTCCGCCGAAGCGAAGACTCCGTCTTCTCACCTTTCCTTTTCGACGCACTTGGACTTGGCTTAGTCGACATAATTGACTCTCGTCCGTCCAAAGTCGTTTCCTGATCCGGGCACGCGCACCAGTTGTGGTGTGGTGCGGGCAACTTCCCAGCGTCCAGAATAAACCTTGAGTGTAACTTGAATCAGCAAACCTTGAATCTAAGTCCAGGGGGGCTCAGAGTCTTAGAGTCTCAGTTGAAAGGTCTCAGCTGTACTCGACGAAGACTCGGCCAACACATCTGAACCCGAACACTTGGTCTGACGCGGCGTGTGCGCCTCCCTTGCGATCCCCTTGACGGTTCTTGCTGGGGCTACGCTTTGGGCCCAGACGTCAGCCAACTACGTCTTCTTGTTCCTTGTCCAGTCGTCCCTTGATACTCTCCAAACGAAGCCGGCTCCTCGCTCAACAGGCCTTCGTCTGCACGTGTCTCGACCCGATTTGCCCCGGGGTTTTCTTTATGTAGACACGACTTCCACACACACACACTTGTCTGCTCCTTCCAAGACCGCAGACCCGGTCTTCCTTGCTTCTCCTCTTCCTCCAGGCGGCTCCAGCTGAGAGCCGCGTACACAGGTCTTCACTCGCCCCCCCCCCGACCTAGGGTGGCACCGAGAGTTGGCTCGGGTTGAGCCGGTCTTGATCCAGGGTTCTCGCCTCTGCGCCCTGGGACTTCCGCGCGGCACTCCAGTTGAGCTCCGCGTGCACAGGTCTTCACTCGCCCCCCGACCTAGGGTGGCTCCGAGAAATTGGCTCGGCTTGAGCCTGTCTTGGTCCAGGGTTCTCGTCTCTGCCCTGGGACTTCCGCGCACCACGTCTTGTCGTAGACGGAACGGCTGAGCGGGGAAAACACAGTCCCAGGCTCAGCGCCAAAGTGATATGAAATACGCGCCAGGTACAGCCGCCTAGTCGGCCTGCCAACGCGTAAGGAAATATGAAATAGTCTAATGGGTACCCCTTCACACCGAGGTACACCCAAAAGGTCTATATTGGAGTTGAGTTTTGGTTGGAGTCTCCTCATACACCCTTTTCCGCAGCAGCAAACTTAACGCTGTGGCCTTCGGGGCAAATTCGATTCTGATTGATACTTTACACATGCAAACAAAGACCTATCAAGGGAGGGCGCTCGGCTTCCTTCAGAGCGCACCCAAACAAAGGTGAAAAGAAAGATATCGTCTTGCGAGCTGCCAGCAAGCCAATGGCGAGCGGCGCTTCAACATGAGTCTGGCCAATGACTGGCCGAGCTCAGAAAAGTCCAGCGACGTCAGGAAGTGACTCCGTGATGCTTCATCGATGAGTGACAGATCTCGGGCTTCTCATTGGCCGGTCGAGGTGAGTCATCTGGGTTCACCGGATTGTGCCACAGCTGATTTGTCTCCGGTCATCATTTGATGACGCGACTCTCCAGCGTGTGGCGACCATTCAGCCAACCGTCGGCGACCACCCAAGACCCCCGGGGCTCGGATAAGATCCACTTCGACACTTTCGAAGTCAGCGTCTTCCGGCGTTCACCTCCGCTGATATCCCAAGCCGTTCGCTGAGACTCAAGATGACTTGCTGATCGCATGCACACACTCCTTCAACAACTGAACTCCATCGTAACTGAGGCGGACTTCTCCCTGCTGAGACTCACCATCCACAAAGCCATGCCTCTTGAATTCGGCGACCCACTGCTGAGGTTGTTCGAGCTCAGCTACGCTTGACCTAGGCACTTCGAGCTGAGCGAAGATACTGTTGTCCTCATCACTTCCGAGCTCAGCGCGTAGTTCACCGAAGCAGGACGAGCTCAGCCATGTGACTTGTCGACTTCCAGCACCTCGAGGTCGCTCCATTGTTCCAGACTGAGAGCGGATGAGGTTGGGCTCGCTACGTCCAAGCTCAGCGAGAGCTCACGGAGGCACGAGCGGCTCAGTCATACTCAGCCCGTGGTCATCCAACTGCTCGGCGGCCCTAGAGTGTCGTCGCTCAAGCTCCGTTGTCAGCAGTGTGTCTTGGCTGAGTCGTCTCTCAGCATGGCTGGGTCATTTCCCGCTTCACTTCAAATTGTCTCAAGCCAGTTGAAGATGGCCTGGCCGGCGTTGGGTTCAGCCGTTGTCTGACCAATCACAAGTAATTCTCGTCTGAGAGTGGTCACTGGCAGATGCTTGAGGAACTATCCCAGAAATCTGGGAGGAGCTTCGTCACACATGGAGCTATCCGTCTTGAACAACGGGTGCTCAGCGAAGTCTGCGCGTTCTAGCTCTAGGTTCTCGACATGCGTGGCAGCGGCCACCTGGTGGCGAACTTGGCCAGAAGCTCACTTGTCGGTAGCCTCTCCTACTTAAGCGTGCGCTGAAAGTAGCACGCGGGTTGAGACAGGGAGGTGCCGGTATGAAGACGCAGGAGCTGTGTTTTTACACCTTCACAGCATTATTCATCGCTCACATCATGCGCTGCGCCAGCACGAACGATTGACGTGTTCTGCATGGCATATCTCGAGATGCCGATGCAGGTTTCCACGGAGGTGACGACCACACAGAAGTGCCGGCGGATTATGATCAAGTTCAAGCTGCTGCGGAGCGTCAACATCCCGTTCCGTCAAATAGCAGCTCACTTAGTGTGCCTCGCTGCCTATCAAGGAAGCTTGGACGGTCTTTCCAAGATTTACTGGATCAAGGCACGCGGCAAGAGTTTCTAGTGGTGGACGGCACGTGTCCACCACGCTGCATCAACGAAAGCATACTAGGGATACACCTACGAAGGGGTTGTAGGTAGTCGTAGTTTGATTTGTCTACCTGAATAACTTTGCTCATTAATCAACTTTCCTCTTTGGAACAAGACCCCGGGTATTCGCAACAAAGCTAGCTTTGCGCTCTTCGAAGCGTTAGTTTTTTATCCCGGACACCGCTGTCCGGTTTTTCGTCTCTTCGGTGCGCGTGTCGACCGAAGGTTACCCAAGACTACCGATCTTCGTCGACTAAGTACGAACGCACTCGGTTCATCTTAAGTGCGGTTGAAGCGGACTTCAACTATGCCCGGCTTCGCGGTGGACCCCGACGGTGATGTAGAGATGACGGTTCCACAGCCGATCTTCGAATTGATCCGGGCCCCGGAGCTGCGCAGCTGGGAGCATGTTGCGCTCATTGAGTGGTACCGTGAGAGCGAGCGCTACGTGGAGAAGGTCCGCCACCGCTGTGGTGTCACCAACGAGACGTTTGAGAGCGTCGTGACCACCGTCAAGAGCTCGGTGTGGCCCAAGACGCTGAGGAACATGGCTACCTACGTGCTGAAGAAGCTACCGTCTGCAGTCGTCGACGCTGACATCATGGAGGCCGTGCAGGCACGTTGCCGCACGCTCAAGAACGAGTTTGTGCCTGATGTCACGTCTCTGTTCCGTCAACAGCTGAAAATTGATCTGTCTATTGACGACTGTGACGCCCGAATCTTTCGATACTATGAGGACTTCAACGGAATCGTGGAAGACAATGGTCTACAAGGCCTGATCGGCACTGGGAATGAGTCTGATGCTGGCTACAAGAGTCGATTGAAGGCTCGTTGCCGTCTACTGGTCGACGGCCTGTGGCCTCCTGTTCTCAAGGCTCAGATCACTCGATTGATCGATTTAGAGAAGAGAGACTGCAAATCTGATGATGTGGCCCTCTTTGATCTGATACTGGAACACGCGAAGGTACAGCAGCGATTCCATCGCATGTCGTAGGATTATGCTAAGAAGGGGGTCCCAGAAGCCACCGCGAGCTGGAGCCACCAAGCCAGCGCCGACCCGCCTCCAGCACCTGGTCGAGCTTCACGCCCCTCGCGTCCTCCGCGGCAGGCCGGATGTCTGGTGTACAAAGGCCCGCACTGGCTGAAGGATAGCCCCGCTACCACCGAGGCCCAGAAAGCCGACGCACGGGAGCGTTTCCGTGAGGCTAAGGAGAGGCGGTCCAACACTATCCGATCCAAAGCTGCCAAGTATGATTCACCGGCAGGCTCTGTCCGGATCAACGGTCTCGTGGAGGTGCCATACATCCCGGACACTGGGGCTGACAAAAGCATAATTCCCCAAGGTATAGTGGATTCGCTATTGGCTGTACTCCCCACGCTGACACCTACCCCACTGAGCACGCGGGTCGACGTGGAAATGGCTGATGGACGACGTCTGGTGTGTGAGCACGAAGTGTTACTGAACCTCGAGTTGGTCACTAGTGCGGGACCAGTCTCAATCCGCTCTGTGCCATGTCTAATTTTAGCTGGTGAAGGCGAAGAATTCCTATTGGGGCGGGATGCCCTAAAGGAATTGGGCATTGGCATCGATCACCAACTGGCCCAGCAAGCTGGCCAGCCACTTCTGGGTGCAGAGGAAGACGAGTTTCCTGTTGGTGATGGTCTACCTAACGAACAAGATGCGCACGATCCAAGGCAGGCTATAGATCGACTGGTCGCTCAAGTAGTATCGGAGGGTCTCCCGGCCAACCACGTAAAAACGGTTCGAAGTGTCCTGACCACGTATCCTGATATTTGGGGTGAAGCCATCGGGCCTGACCCGCCAGCGCATGTTGAACCACTGCGAGTGACTCTTCAAGACCTTGCGGTTCCGTATCGCAGCCAACCTCGCAAATACGCACCGCTCCAGGCTGATTTCGTACATGAGTACGTGCGGACCCTGGTTGCCAATGGTTTTGTCGTGAAGAACAATGCATCCCGGTGGGCGTCTGCTGCAGTTCCTGTGCGCAAGACAGGGTCTCGAGACAAGTTTCGTATGACCATTGATTATCGGCCCGTGATCCGAGTCACTATTCCCATCGCCGGATCGATGCTGACCAATGCGACGACGACCGATGCCTTCGCAGGCAAGAAAGTCTTTGGGTCATTCGACTTCACCCAAGGATTTTGGCAGCTGCCGTTGCACGAAGCGAGCAGGGAGATATTATTTTCGTTCATTACTGAGGATGGCGTGTTCACGCCAAACAGAGTCCCACAAGAAGCAACCGACTCGGCTCAGCACTTCCAAGGTGAGATGCAGCGCTTACTTGCTCCGCTGATACCTCACTCAGCCCTAGTATGGGTCGATGATGTTATTCTGTTCGCACCGACTGTGAGTGAGTTCGTCGAGGTACTGGGACACTTCTTTTCCCTGGTGGCTGCGGCCAAATTGAAGCTGAACGTGTTAAAGTGTTCACTGTTCAAGATGGAGGTACTTTGGTGCGGACGGCTAATCTCAGGAGCAGGCATCCGCCATGACCCCGATCGCGTGGGTGCACTATCGACACTTCCACTACCTGCTACAATAGCCGACCTGCAGTACTTCGTTTGCGCCACCAATTGGCTCCAAGACTCACTGTCGGATTATGCACGCATGATCGCCCCGCTCCAAGAGAAGTTAGCAGCGGAGAAGAAGCGCGTTGGTGGACGCGTTGAACGTCGCTACGGGGTGGGCGGCGCCCGAACAAGCTGCTTACGAGGCGATGTTCTCGCTTGTCCGAGACTCGGCCCTCATGGCGTCGCCTAATCCGGATGCCGAACTGTTAGCCTTTACGGATACAAGTCTCTCAGGATCCCATTTGACGACCAATGAGCTCAATTAGACTATTGTGGAAAAGGAGGCTTACCCGATCGTGAAAGCGTGCCAGGACCTGGAGTACCTACTGCTGCGACGAAGAGGATTCCGACTGTACTGTGATCATGCCAACCTGGTCTATATTTTCGCGCCCCACGATGCTCTCAAGAAGCACGTTAGAGATCGTCTCCAACGCTGGGCTGTGCGGCTTTGTGGGCTACTCTACACGATCGAACACATTGCTGGCGAAGATAACATTTGGGCAGATATCATATCCCGCTGACACACGCTGCTGTTCAGACGTGCAGCCAACGCGCTGCCCCACTGGCAGCAATTTCTCCCCTCCGTCCAATGTCCGATGACGAGTTTGTATTCCCCACTCCGGATGCCATTCGTAAAGCGCAACATGCAGCCGGTCAAGAAAAATCGCGTCTGCGAGTCACAGGAGGACGGTATCGTGACAGTGGAAGACCGGCCCTGGATCCCGAATAGGCTAGAGACCTCCTCGCACGGATTTTGGTGCTGGCTCACGCTGGTGCACAAGGCCACCGAGGTCAGGAGCCGATGGTTACATTGCTGCAGCGCCACTTCTGGATTGCCCGTATCACTGAGAAAGTGTCTGCGTTTATCCGCGGATGCTGCCTTTGCAAGCATGTCAAAGGCCCACGCACCATCCCCCGGCCATACAGACCTAGTCACATGGCGACGCTGCGAAACGAGGCGCTGCATTGGGACTTTCTCCCTCTTGGTAATGGCTATGGGGACACGAACTACCTACTGGTCGCCAAAGACGAGCTGACCCATTACTGTGAGTTATTCCCGTGCAGTACACCCAACGGCCTTCGTCGCTGCAGAATTGCTCTCGATGTGGTGTGCGAGATTTTGAGTTCCCGAGTGGCTCATGTTAGATCAAGGAAGCCACTTTCGGAACGAAACAGTCAAGCATCCTTGCGCACGGATGAAAATCGAGCAAGAATTCTCGCCGGTCTACTCCCCGTGGCTCAATGGAACGGTGGAGAGACTCAACAAAGACGTCCTACAAGTGCTGCGAACCCTCCTGCTGGAGTATGGTCTCGACTTTCATGAATGGCCTTATCTACTGCCGGTGCTACAGGGGAACTTGAACCACACGCCTCTACATTCTCTTGGAGGTCACTCGCCTGTTGAATTATTCACAGGACTTCCAACTTCGTCTCAGCTGGATGCAGTTGTCGGTCGTCGCAACGACGCTGACTTTGTTCGAGAGATTAACCTTGAAGTCGTCGACGAGCAGCTGAATGCATTGCGTCGATCTCTACATAGCATGCACAAAGATGTTGCGGACGAGAAGGAGCGCGGACGTCTACAAGATATGGCAGCGCACAAGGGCTCAGTTGCCAACTTTGATGTCGGGGACTACGTACTTTAATCACACATTGACCAGCGTCTACCGGATAACAAGCTTCTGGGACAGTGGGTTGGGCCGTTCAAGATAATTGAAGCGAAGCCGCACTCCTTCATGATCCAGCACCTCATTTCAGGGCGAGAGTACGATGTCCATGCATCCCGCCTGAAATACTACGCGGATTCGGAGCTGAACCGAACTGAGGAGATCCTGGAACTAGTGTCGCGCCAAGGAATGGTGCTTGGCGTCGAAGACATCCGCGATCACCGCTTTAACGCAGCTCTGGACCGCTGGGAACTGTTTGTGTCATGGATGGGCCTACAAGCTATCGAAGACTCATGGGAGCCACTTGCGGTTCTGGCTCAGGATGCCCCCCCCAAGTTCGAGAATACATCAATGCCAGCGATGACGACGATCTGCGCGAGCAGATTGAATAACGCACCTCGCATCACAGAGCTTTGGGGGCACTGTCGGCGGATTATGATCAAGCTCAAGCTGCTGCGGAGCGTCAACATCCCGTTCCGTCAAATAGCAGCTCACTTAGTGTGCCTCGCTGCCTATCAAGGAAGCTTGGACGGTCTTTCCAAGATTTACTGGATCAAGGCACGCGGCAAGAGTTTCTAGTGGTGGACGGCACGTGTCCACCACGCTGCATCGACGAAAGCATACTAGGGATACACCTACGAAGGGGTTGTAGGTAGTCGTAGTTTGATTTGTCTACCTGAATAACTTTGCTCATTAATCAACTTTCCTCTTTGGAACAAGACCCCGGGTATTCGCGACAAGAAGCTGTTTAGGTGGTCGGTAGCTAGTAGTTTGATAGTGCTATAGTACTATTACTATAGTAACTCAAAAGACTTGAACAGAGATACTAGTAGAACTAGTAGTTTACACCGTTGTACTAGCGAGTTACTACTAGTAATTCAGAAGAAAAGCTGTTACTACCAAGCCCTGCCCATTACGGTGAGATTGCTGGTGGCTTGCTTTTGACGTTTTTGGCATCCCTCGCTTAACCTTCTTCACTGTCAGTAACATACTTATCTTTTCCTTCTGCCACGTTCTTTTTGGTCTGCGAACCTGACACGGGTTAGGTCGCATCGTTAAACGGGGGTTCTGGGACCAGCGATTTGCCGTGTCCCTCATGGATATGACTTTAACCTTTACCCCCCATTGATCATACGGGTGGGATCGAAATCCTACCGGTAGGACCGACTTCAAATATAGATAACCGAGCTCCCAGATGCATTTAGCGCGTAAAACTTGGTCAGGAGCTCGATAAGGCATCCCGAAATACCATACTTAGTTTTGAGCTCCAATGAACGGGTGGTCATGGCGAGGCAACATTTTGCATGTCATGCACGAGGCAATACAAAAAAGAAGGTTTATGAAATCGAGGTTGTGCGGTTTGAATTCCGCCAGCTGCTTCGACCTGACCTATTTAACGCAAACATGTGTTTCTGCATACAAACCTTCATATAAATTATATCTTCCTTGATCCTACGCGTAGGATTTTGCATTGCTACCCGTAGGAAAATGACCTGGGGGGGAAAGATTAAGAACATCTACCATTATGAGGTTAAGGGGGGAAACAGATAGAACAACGGTGCTCTTATCTTGGGATGTCCTTAAACACCCCCCCCCCAATCTGGGATGGGAAGTATATATTAGGGCTAGCTAGGATTGAAGCTGCTGGATTCGCTGATGTTGGGCTGCTGGAACTGGAGCGACATATAAATCCATGTATTATTGTGCTTTGCAGATTTTTTGTCGCTCCATATAAGGCCTTAGATCGACCAACAAATCGTGGACATAAACATGCGAGAGATGCTAAATCGTGTCTATCCACAGACTTGCCGTATCGGCTATTCCTTGCCTGCTAAAACGATCACCTCGGTGGCACCGAAATGTCGCCGGCCACTGACGCTCTAATACTGCGATGTTGGTGGTGTGTGGTGGCTATTTAGCTTCATCTGTGGGTGCCCTAGCTGCTACGATTGTATTTTTTGGTCTAAGTAGCTTGAAGGATATGTTTTTACGTCTTGCTGATGGCTCTGCATTAGTACTGGCGGCACTGGATTAGTAGAGTGCGTCGTGGCTGAGCCATGCAGCATGCCTGATGATACATACTGGCTGGGTACCACGTGGCGAATGTAATGTGATCGATAACACGCATGCCGTGGTTGCTAATGGTGCTGGATTTGCCAGCTTAGTCCGACCAGCAAAGGGCTAGCAAAGCTGAACTGTTTTTTGCTGTTCTATTTTCGAGTTTGAATCACCAGATTGATTCTAGGCTTTGTATGACCGGGACAATATTATACGTCGTATGGTCATCCTTTCCGTCTTCTACGGCACCTCTAGTTACACTGCAGCATTCGTACAGACATAAAGCTAGCGTGTGCACACAAATATTATGCTTATAGATAAGATACCGGTACGATAAATGGCTCGCCACTTAGTACACAACACACGAACAAGGATATTGGGCATCATGCAGCTAGCTCGATGATGATCTGCACCCACCAATTTCTCTGTCCGAGTTTTGGTGTCACGTTTTGAGAGTTCTTCCTACATGATGTATGCCTATTGTGTTGGACAGGTGGAGAGGTCGAGTTATAATAAATCGGCCAGAATTGCGTTTTAAAGACGGCAATTCCAGTACAGTTACCATAAATCAGGATCCAAACCCATGCTTGTGAGAAATAATCTGGTCGAGTTGCACTGTCTTTTCACTAACTTTATGTATATTGAGGTCCAGATTTTATGAATCGACCAAAGCGCTAAGTGAAAACAACAAACGCATTGCAAAGCACAATACAGCACTATTAACTCCTCAACAACCAATGCTGTCTTTGTCAACATGACAAAAAAGCCGACATGTATACCGGTCAACATGATTATATAGCAATGGCTCGGAAAACCCGTTTCTCATAGTAATATCAAGATAATCGCCGATAATCACGAGAAAGGTCATCAGCTCGTTTCTGGCAGAATGCACAGGGGTAGGTACAGAGCGCTACAAGGTGGATCAAGCTGAGCGCGCAGACAGCGCGGTGGCGAGGACTGGCGTCAGGACACGGGAGGCGGTAACAGATGAAGCTAGAATCGCAGCACGGACGCGAGCACGAAGGGGGCCAGCCAGCAAAGTGACCGGTCCCCGAACCGGTACAGCGAGCAAGTCCCGAGCCAGCGCAGCGAGCAAGCCCCGAGCCAGTGCAGCGAGCAAGTCCCGAGCCAGCGCAGCGAGCAAGTCCCCAGCCAGCGCAGCAAGCGCGACTCCAGCCAACGCAGCGAAGAAGACCCCAGCCAGCGCAGCAAACAACGTCCCAGCTAGCGCAGTGAACAAGGCCCCAGTCAGCGCAGCGAGCAAGGCACGGTTGCCGAAAAAGAGGAAGAAGAAACAAGCTTCGAGTGATAACGAGATTCAGAGACGCGCGGTGCAGGGCCCAGCGCCAGAACCGTCAACTGCTAGCGTTGTACGCACGCCGGCTATGGAAAAGCAGCATGCTTATGAGCAAGCAATGGCTGAAGAGGAAGCAAAGATGGACGCCGCAGTAGCTAAGCAGACTGAGGAAGACTAACGCAAGCGTCGCACCAAGAAGAGACTGAAGTCGATGGCTCAGACCGCGCGCTTGCATGTGGTAACGAAAGAGACGCGTGCGAGTGCACTCAGGTCAGAGGCAGACGGGCTTCAGCAGCGAGCTGCTGCCTTGGGGAGACTCGAACAGCGAGCACAAAATCAGCCATGGTCAGCAAACATGTTGTACGGGACATCATATCGTACCGCTCTTCCTGTTGATGACGTGGAGCTTGTAGAAGAACTGGACCCTGCGGACGCAGAGCTGTCATCGTCATCTTCACGATTGTCGTGCTCGGCTTCGTTTTCATTTGGAGACGAGCTGGGCCGCTTCGATTTTCCAGGCTATCATGTTTCGTTTTGTGAACAGGGAGATAAAAGCATGGTTTCTTCTTAGCCTGACACTACCACAACAGCAACCAGGACTCCTGTTCAAGTCGTGCCTGTTCGTCGGGATCGCCGTGAAGCACAGCTAGAATCTACTGTTCCTGTTGTAAGTCATGTTGTTCAATACAATGCATTAACTGATCAAGGAGTTCTAGCTAACATGTTTTCGCTGCTGAACAGCCAGACGTGAACATTGTGCAAGCTGAAGAATTCACAGCTAATGGATACACCGCGCTTGACTCTGGGGATGAGGGCGAGCACGGCATTGACGCATTTGACTGTTTTGAGGAGTTGTGGTGTGACGATGCCGGGGCTGCTGGCACGGCCGACGAGAGCTTTGAGGATGAGGAGCTGGATGACGTTTTCGAGACGCCCGATGACGCGAGGGTGCCACGAGTGCACTGGGGGGCCGATATTGACTGGTCTACACCTATAGATCTTGTTGACTACGACGACTTTGTGAATGACGAGGTCGCTTTCCAGGCGATGCGAACTGACGGCTGGGAGTTGGACCCGGACAAATTTCCTGAAGATACAAACTACCCCGGCCTTTACACGGGCGAATTCGGCCCTACAAGCTCCGTGATGGCTGAGTCGGAGTCACCGCTGGGCCTGTTCTTCTATTTTATGCTGAGACCTTTGTGGAGGAAGATATCCAAGGAGAGCAACCGATACTGCGACCAATCCCTCAGCGACCGGGCCAACTGCATGTTTGAAAACCAAGCTGCTCACAATCCACGAACGTTACAGCAGATCTACGAGCAGAGGCAAAGAAACCGCGAATCGAGCCTCATGAGCGGCTGCGCTGCATTGGCCTCCTCACAGCTCGCATGCTTGTCCCACAAACGCGCAACTTTGCTGACCACTGGGCGACCACGTCTATTGGCGCGGTTCCGACCGGCACGTTCGGGCGGTATATGGCGCGCAACCGCTTCGCCCACATCATGCAACACCTCCACTTTACTAACAATGTTCATCCCAAGTCATTCATAGACCGCGCTTGGAAGGTCCGTTCGGTGCTGGACACGCTACAGAAGTGGTTCGCAGCGGGCTACAAGGTGCCACCAGTACTTGCATTCGACGAGGCGATTACCCCATCCCGCAGTCGCTACAACCCAACCCGGTAGTACCTGAAGGATAAACCCCACAAGTGGGGCACCAAGCTTTTCATGACGTGCTGCGCAAGGACTGCTTATTGCCTACGGTGGGTGCTGGTATTCTCCCTGCGGGGATTTGTGAGGTCTAAGTCTACATGTTGTGCTGACCGCATGTTGCGGCTGTGATGCTGTGTGTGCTAACATGTATGAGTTGTAGATTGGAGGTGTTTTGTGGAAAGCGCAGCACATTGACGAGATTGGGGACGACGAAACAACCGCCGACAACAAGTCGGGACCAGCAGCCGTCGCTAGAAATAGAAGAGCTGTGCTGCCACCACAGTAATACGGGGTATTCTATGCCGTAGTGACGGACAGGTTCTATACATCAGTGCAAGGTGCAATACAGCTACTGGCTCAAGGTGTCTACACCCTCGGCACGATTCTGGCCAGCAAGGCTGGGTACTGCACGGAAATCAAAGAGAAGAACCGCTCGCGCCCTGCATCAATTCCGCGAGGGACGACGCGATTTGCCGTCAACAAGGCTGTCCCTGCCATCACCGCTGCAGTTTGGCGGGACAACAAACCCGTTCAATTCCTGTCGACGGGCGGTGGTCGTAATATGCTGCCATGCTGTACGTTATGCTATCTCAAATCACACTGACATACATTGCTGGTGAGTGCAGAGCGGCGTCTACGAGGTGGTGACAAGGTCACTGTCCCCTGCCCGTCCATGATCCGTGACTACCACCGCTGGATGGGCGGGGTAGACGTTCACGACCAGTTACGGCTACAGCGCTACTCGCTGCAATTGGCAGTGACCTTCCGGAAGTACTATAAAACTGTATTCCTGGGCATCCCGATATGGTTGCAGCAGAATAACGCACGGCTGCATGTTGATGAAAATGATCCGGAAGTGCTGGTAGCAGGTTGCAGTGGCGGCTGGACCATCAAGCTCAAGAACCAGCCCGCGCAAAGCCCAGAGCTCAACTGCTTAGATTTAGGCTATTTCGTTAGCATCCAGTCTGCAATCGCACACAAGGCCACACACGACGGAGGAACTGATTGACGAAGTGAGGCGTGCGCCAGCTAACACCATTGCCGAGACGCTAAATAAGACCTTCCTGACGTTGCAGATGGTGATGCAGCAGATCATGCAGAGTGGTGGGTGGAACGACTTCCGCGTTGGTCATATGAACAAGGATAACCTTCTCCACTCTGGTACGCTGCCTGTAACTCTGCCGTGCGATCACCAGACGCTCGTTAATGTCCCCCTGGACATAGCTGCAATGTCCGCACTGCAAGCTTTCTATCCACACTCTGGCAATACCCGCAACTGCCGTGCAACCCACCACAACGCTGGTTGGCGCTACGGCTTCAGACCTGGGTCATTTTCTTTACTAGTGAAACACGCATCTCTGCATACCTTATAATCACGAAAAATAACGAGGCGGAGCGCTACGCTTTTTTTGTATGGTGCAGTATTTTCCTCACAGAGGAAGTGTTAACCCTATATGCGAGGCTGCTATAATAGTGGAGGGCAGTGCTAGCGAGATAGGTTTTAGTGGTGAAAAGTTTTGCATTCCTTTTTAATGGCTTAATGCGAGGCTGCTATAATAGTGGAGGGTAGTGCTAGCGAGATAGGTTTTAGTGGTGAAAAGTTTTACATTCCTTTTTTGAAGTGGGTATCCCATCCCATGACACCGGGGACCGTCTGCCTTTTTTAGAGTGACGACAACCAATTGGCTCGTGACAGGCTACAGATCGCTAGTAAAACAACGCGGCCCTCGCCAACTCTTCCATTTGCGTTGACTGTGGTGAATCCGGACTTAGGTGCTCGAATTGAGCAGGATCACCTTGCGGATGAAGCCACCGACCAACAGTGAAATACCCCCAGGACGCCGTCTTTTACAACCGTGAGACCAGCGAAGGAGAAGCATTACACACACGGGATGTCGAAAAACTCACTTCTGGCGGTCCAAGATCTGCACAATTTCACATATGTTTCCATTGCTGCTTAGAGTCAAAGGAGAACCACGTTGTTATCACAACGCTGTCGAATTAGCGGCGTCTAATAAAGTACCGAGTGGTATTGTAAGTTCTACTCAAAATTTCCCTGCTCGGTTCTTCGAATCAATCGCGCACGCAATCGCGCAAGCCTCTATAAATACATAATCCATTTGTTTGTAAAGGATATGTGTGCGCTACACAGTCTAATCTATGTCCACCACTCTACAGAAGCCCACCAAAATGGTACACTGTAGCTGAAGCTAGATCCAAATAGGGTACAATGTACCCGATACAGTAATTTTGGCCAATCCGTGCAGCGCGTGGGTTTGATGTGCGATTCGGCCAGTAGGCCAGAAAGTGTAATTTTAGACGGGAATCACAATATCATCACTCTCCGAGCGCCGTTCGAGTTTAAATCAATTTCTAGTGCTCCGTAGGTTGAACGCAGTGTTATATGCATGCCACCAAATGTGCGTGTATTCAGTCAAAGATCGCTGCGAGTCGTGCACTGGACGCTCAGACAGAGGCTGGGGCGCCAACGACCCAAGGGGTGCAGGCTCGGGGGAGCTTGACGTGGCGCGGACTGCGCGTCGTGAGGGGCGTTCGCTCTACGCTCAGGTGCCGGAGGAGTCGCTGTCGACGGGATCGTGGCCGGATGGTACTTTTTCAGTCGCCCGACGTAGAAAGTCGGGTGCAGCCGTAGTGACGTAGGAATATCCAACGTGTATGCTTCACCGTTAATCCCTCGTTCATCGGGCACATGTATTATAAACATAATGTCCCGAAGATGTCGGAGCCTCCGTTAAGTATATACAACTGATTTGTATAGTATCTTCCAAGATCAAGATGGTTGCAATGTTTGTGCATGCATGTGTCAAGATACCTCCGACATATCTCCGACGTAAGTAGAGTGATTTCTTCAGGGACATGCATGCACCGGATCGTTCTGCAGCGAGTCGATGTGGCCGGCCATCTCGCACGCGTAGGCGAAATGGTTGTCGAGGATAGAGGCGATGATGTTGACCTTGATGTCCATGTTGCAAACCTGGCACATGGGCTTGCGCAGCTTCTGGCCGGCGTCGCGAGCAACAGCAGCAGGACCGTGACCTGCAGCGACCGAAGCATTGAATAAATGGCTGTTATTTAATCTACCATCTTCGAGCAGCTTCGGCTTTCATCAACCCGAGGTCTGTCCATACAACTGAGTGTACTACTATATATTAGAACCAAGCTTTCAACGGCGTAGTAATCATCCCCGTTGTCAGAACCATCAAACCGCCGTTGGGTCAAACAACCACATTTCACATTCTTCATCACGGTGTGACCGGGTCGTGAGAGAAGAGAACACCACGAGCGTCCGCTGAGGGAGCGCCGACCATTGACACCTGGAAGCAATGCCTGGGTGCGCTTGGTGGTGAATGGTGCATTACTGGACGGCATACATGTGCTTGGTAGTACCACACAGACACTAGGTCGTGTCTTGCGCGAACGCAGGGTGCCCCAGCACGAAATGGCATATGTAATAACGGGTATTTACGCCATGCATCCGTAGCAAATATCACAACAGAACACGTTCTGAGTTTCTTTAGATTGGATGTCTCGGCGCCGGAGCTGGATCCAGCACCAGCGACACCAGAAGTAGCGACGGCTCCGCCACCGCCACCACCGCCACCGCCACCACCTCCGACGCCCCCATTGTTGGAGCCGGCACTAATCGCGGTGGATAAAAAACGCCTTCTTCTCCTCACCTGGACCCAGATACGGCCAGACTAGCAGTTATATCTGACTCCGATTCGGATGTGCAAGGTGACCTCGAGCAAAATCCAGAAGCTAACCCACGCCGTTTTTGCTATTCATACGCAATGAGCACGATAGTGAATCCGCAGGATGAACTGCGAGCTATTGTGCGTTGGGAGCCCACTGTTGAACCTCTCACGGCTCTCTCTTTGGAGGATACTCGCCGACTTGAAGAAGAATACGCAGATCTGCCCCAGACGCTACCACAACTGGACCAGCCCCTATTTCCATACGAAGAGATTCTTGAAGTTTTTAGGATAGAGGGCGGAGAGTTTCGCGCCTCGGGATGTAAGGGTGGTGTGCATAAACTTGTGCGGTATCTCGCGTCCCTGAGCACTGAACACATTAAATGTGTAAAAAAACATGACGCTTGTTTATTTTGTGGTCTTGCCATTTCCTAATCTGTTATTATGTCTGCGGCTCCGATATGAATACTTTTGTGTCGTCGGAGCCTTCGACGTTGGCGGATGAAGGGTTAACCTTCATGACTCTGAAAGGTCCAATAAATCGAGGCGCGAGTTTGCTCGCGCCAAGATTAGTCACTGCTGATGAATGAATGCCGTCAGTCGGCAGGAGTACTTGATCTCCTGTGTCAAACGTAGACATGATCTTGCGCCCACGCTTGTCAGTATTCTCCTTATGCGTGCCCACTGCGTCCTGCAGTCCGTGGCGCATAAAACGGGCAATCGATTGCCGTTGCAAGACGGACTCCGAAACAGCGGCGTTGTCGACTGGACGCGGTGGAGTCTTCGGCGCGTAGTTGGTAGAAACTGGAACACTAGCATTGCCTGGGTCAATCAGTGTACGTGCAGTCCATGCTGCAAGAGGAGACGCCGCGGTGTTCGGCGTCGCGAGGGCCTGCTTCGTCTTGAAGCGGGTGACCGCATTCAGCGTCACGGGCTCGTGAGCTGCACTCGTCATGTCGTTCACATAATCTTCAACCCCACCCAGAGTGGAGCCACAAGGCACCGTGGGCCATCCCACGAGAGCGAGCACGCGCGTATGGCACGCGTTATTGGCAAAGAATGGCGTCAGACCCGTTGACGCGTGTCCAGCATTGTTTAGGGTGAACTCAACAAGAGCAGGAAGGAACTCCATCTGTCGAAATACGTCGTGTAGCTCCGAAGGACGTCTTCGAGAACCCGGTTGACTCGCTCAGTCTGGCCATCCGTCTCCGGATGTGCTGTCGTCGACATCGACAGCTTCGTACCAAGTAGCTGGAAGAGGCTGGACCAGAACGCGGACGTGAGCTGCAGATCACGGTCGGGGACAATCGACTCGGGCAGGCCGTGATGACGGAAGACGCAGTCGATGAAGTGCGCCGCGGTCTCGGCCGCGGTGATCGTGTCACTCACGGGGATGAGATGCACCATCTTCGTTAACCGATCCACGAATACCAAGACGCCAGTACGACCTTCGGCATCGGGTAGGAGCCCGAAGATGAAGTCCATGGAGACTGAGCGCCAGGCCTCAGTCGCGATAGGTAGCGGTCGCAAGGAAGCCTGCGATGACTTCGACGGCTTCACCCGTTGACAGGTCTCGCAAGTCCGAACCCACTTGTGCATGTGGGGCCAGTAGAAGTCGCGTGACACAGCCGTGAAGGGCTTCTCGCGGCCCAAGTGCGCGCCCATGGGGATGATCCGAGCTCGCAGATCGTCATCGTTGGGCGTGACGACTCGCGGAGCGTCGAACTGGTCGATGTTGCAACACAACAGATCACCGTCAAGGTGGTAGCGGCCGATCTGGTTGCGCGTGTTGCGCGACAGAGCCCCCAGTGTCTCGTCACTGGGAGAGCGGAGGTACGCCAAAATGCCGGCGTAGACCGCGTCTTCTGCGTACGCCGCAACGTTCTCGTCGCGCAGATCCTTCTCCGGGGATAAGTTCGTCAGGTTGAAGCCTGACGCGATGCGCACAGCACAATGGTCGTCATCTTCATCTTCGTCGTCAATCACTTGACGACCCAGCGCAGCCCGAGGATCATAGTCAGGTTGCCGAGACAGCGCATCGATCAGTCGAGTCCAGCAGCTGGCGAAGGTCGCTTTCCATCCACGTTCCTTCCTTTCGCCATATCTCGGAAATTGCCTTGACGTTTTTTTATTCAGCTCCGCGGGGTCCCCATCAGGTTCAATCTGCAATCTGGCAGGCGGAACACACCGCAATGGGCTCGACATTCGCCGCCCCGAAGCCGCCGGCCTCCACGCAACTCCCGTCAGGCGGCATCTCTGGTGAGGGCAACACTGCGGGCGTGGATGGCCAGAGTGGCCAAGCGGGCAGCTCTCCATCCCCTGCCGACCCCCGGGAGGTACCTCCGTCCGGAGGAGGGGATGACGAAGAAGGTGGCGATGACTAAATGCTCGCCAGCCGATTGCCCGTGTTCCAATTCTCCTCGCAACACCGATCTGGACGACATAGTTGTGCCTTGTCAGAAGTGTGCCACTGCCTCTACGAACTCCGTTGGGATGCAAACGGCAAATGTCATGGTATCTCGCTTCCTGGCGGAGTAGGAGGCGCAGCGTCCCGAAGCTGACAATTCGCTACCCTCCCCGGAACTGGACTCACGCGGTGTCGGAGCTCACCGCCGCGGTGAGCTCCGACTCGCCACGACTTCTCCGTTGAAGGCGTCCCTGCTTCGAATGATCATCTGCTCCGCCGCATCCATGCCCGGGATGGGTATGGTGGCTTGGAAGCCTGTGTCCAAGTGGAGGAACTTGACCACGTCGACCTGCTGGATCTCCAGGAGTTATTCCCGGATGATGGCCCGACGGTCGGCTTACTGCACTGCTTCCGTTATTGCATCGGCCTGACCTTTGAAGACAGTGGAGTCATAAAGATGGAGCAAGCCGTAACCAAACAACACGCTCACCCCAACACGGTATTTCATTGCTTGTATGGTTACTTTTATCTCGGCTACACACGGTCCTTCTTAGCGCGCATCTACAACAAGACTACCAAAACCATTTGGGAACTGAATACGTGTGTATGAAGAAACCGGGACCTACGAACGAGCTACAGTGCGGGTAGGGACAAAATTGAATTTGGAGCAACGGCAGTGGCTTCGCCACTTTGGTTTTTAGCTGAGACCACTTTCATATCTGGATGAAGCACAGGAAGCGTTCAAGCATCACTATCAACTCACAATTTCAAAGACAACTGTGTGGAGAATCATCCATGATTATGGATTGACTTGGAAAGTTCTGGAGCGGCGAGCTATTCACATTAAGGAGCGCGATATTTTTCGCTTTGTGGAGGAGCTGAGCCATATCAACTGGAGTCATGATAATATCGTGTTTCTGGATGAAGTCTCATTCGATTACCTAGACATGATGCGTAAGCGGGGGTACGCTGTTCGAGGTCAAAAGGTTGCTGTTCGTGGCGAATTCCAGCGCAAACCTAGGTTGTCGCTGCTAGTATTTGTCGGTTCCAATGGCATACTTATTGACTACTACGATACTATCGGGACGTTTGATCGGGCGGAGTTCGTGAGGTGTTGTCAAGACTTCGCGTACTCCAAAAGAGCAGGCGTTCGGCCCTACCCGAGATCCAACTCGGTCTGGATATTAGATGGAGCAACAATTCACCGCCACCCTGAAATCGTCCACTACCTGAGAAGCATCGGCACTGCACCGATCTTTCTACCGGCCTCCTGCCCATTTTTTAATCCGATTGAATTCGTGTTCGGCTACTTGAAGAGAGCTTGTCAGCGATTTAATGTAGAGTCTGGTGACCGTGATTTACGTCCCTTCATAGTGGAGACGTTCACCCGATTTGAAAACGTCAACATGAGTTGAGTATTTGAGCATTGCAGCTGGTCGGTGCAAGGTACTTTCAATCCTACAGGGCCGTTATCGTCAGAACAAAGAACAGTTACAGGAAATTGGGGAAACGAATCAGAGCTTAATGGTGCAGGAGACGATTCCTTCGGATTTCACGCGCTAGATTTGCCTGCAAGTAGTGAGTAGAGCCAAGACGAAACAAAATAAATATTGCAGTGGCTTTCTTACGCATATCACATCAACTTCAGCATCGATTATAATATTGCGTCGTGACGTATTCTGCTATACTCGTCGATTGCCACCGTAGCATACTATTGGTGCTCGAGGTCCTCAACGTTCTCGATATGCTCCATAGAATCTCCCACCTCACTCGGATCAGGCAGGTTGATATCGTCAAGACTGGCCTCGATCATTTCCTTGCGAGATCGTAGACTTTGCTCGTAATCTTCCAGGCGCCGATCATAGGCCTCCCAGTCCCTACGCAGTATGTTGACCTCTGCAATGCATCCGTTCATACAGGTAAGTGCCGTGCGCGTCGACTGCCTCAGACGGTTGAGATGGGCCTCCACGCGTGAATCACTTGCTCTCAAAAGCTCCAGGATGCGCGAAGGCGGTGGAGCGCTTATTAGATCGTCCCAGGTGGAACGATCGAGGTTATGCGTAACATCATTCGCCCACATGCGCCACACGACAGCCGATCCATCGTAACTCGCCCCCCCACTGCTCCTGTAGACGCCCCACTACCTCTCGAAGTGTGACCTCCGCTGCTGCACCAGCGCGGTCGGTCTCGGTCGGGAGAATACAAGCCTTCAAGAATGCTTGACGGTCCTGCTTTCTACCAACTCCGCTTCCGTACTCGTAGATCAGAAGCGTTACAGTTTTGTCGTGCATCAGATGTAGCCAGGTGTTCCAGTCCTCCTCTGACTAAGAGCTATCGATGATGTGCTTCTGACCTTGAAGACCATGAATTTTACCCAGCTCTCCCTCGAAGCGGCCTCAATAGTCCACGATTTATTCGCCTTCACTGTCCGCCCCTTAACCTGAGAGCTGAATTGCTCCCATAGCTTATCTAGAATGCCCTGAAACGAAGCTCCAGCAGCAATGAAGGGGTCCAAAGCCGTACCCGAAGTGTCAAGTTCGGTGGCGGTTCCTTTTACTATCGGCTGCACGATCAGGCGGTAGATGCTTAAGGTTACAGGCGCGTAGACCTCGTTTGAAACAGGACTACGGCAGCGCTCCAAGTATGGGGACACTCGCACACGCTCCTGCGATGCTGGGGCTGGTGACACCATCTTTGAGGACAGACAGCTTTCTTAGGAAACCCTATGATGTTGCATTTGCTGGTTAGTGGCCGGGTGATTGGTCGCGCGATTGGGCTCGGGCGATTCAATCAATCGCCCGAGGAAATTTTGTGTAGAACCCACAATACTGTATCCACGGTAAAACCGAGAATGTAAGGGAGATGCCAGGACAAAGTTGGAAATGCAGACTAATTTAGGCAGCATCCCACGAGCAGAGGGACGATCGAGCTGATAAACCTCACTTTGCGAGCTCGCCTTCATAGCGCGAGCAAACATTGTAAGGTTATTCAGCTCCCCCTTCAAAATGAAAATAGATCGAGCAGATCGAGCAACTCGAATGAGCAAAGCTCGTAGCAACTAACTCTAATTGGTCAAAATAACAACTGCCGGCGGAGACTATGTGGAGTCGCTGAGAGCAACCCAGGCACAGGAGGTGTACAGGTTAGAGATCACCACCGAGAGAGCAAAAACGAGAAGGAGGCCGCAACCAGGAGTAACCCCGCGCGGTGTAGTAGCAGCTCTGGTTTTTATCCAATTAGGGGCCGTGCTTTGTAGAGCGGGAGTTGGTGCTCCCCCGTGAAAACGAATAAAGGGGGAGCGCAAAAATCCTTTGAGCACGCTCCTGAGATTTTAGCTGCTCGCGCTCGTTCCTGTGAGCAGCGCTCCAGCTCAGCTCGTGTTCAAAATTAGTCAAATTAGTCTGTCCCGTTTGCAGCCAGACTAATTTTGGTGAGCCAGCAAAAAAGTGCTGTTCAAATTTTGAGACTAATTACATGGTGTTTTACACATACAGTATTTTGCCTCAATAGCGCAGTCATACTTAGTATTTACTTTCTTAAGTAAATAACATGACAGAGGTTATTTTAGTCTAAGATTGAGAATGGGTGTGCATATACTCTGCAAGGTTATTAGTTGTGATAGCTGCGCTAATGAGGCAAACTACTATTAATATACAGGCTTATTATGTATGACAGTTATGCATTTCGATAGGGTATACCAGAGGACAGGCTGGGTGGGCGGAGGGAGCACAAAAGGCGACCGACCAGCCGGGGGAAGGCAGTGGCGGCGAGGCAGCCTTACGGGAGGATCTCAGCAGCGGCGGCGGCGCAGCACACGACAGAGGCAGACTTCACGTTGGCACTTTCTCTACGAGGGCCATGACCACTTCAGACGGTAGGGCGGCGCACATTCTCCTTCCCCTCCGTCTACGCCGGTTGATTCTAACGCGGGGGTTTCTCTCTCTCTCTCAGACGAAATGTTCGGGGCCGGGTCCCCCACCGTATCCGACTCGGACTCGGACGCCGTGAAGCAGGAGAAGGGCACCAAGAAGCGCAAGCTCAGCGGCAGCAAGAGCAAAAGCAAGAGCAAGAGCAAGCAGGCCAAGCGATCCGTGAGCGACGAGGACGAGAAGGTTCGTTCGAGCCGTTGGGTGGCTACCCTCTGTGTTAGAATATCCGTGTTTTTTATAAATGTAACGTGTTACTTAACCAGAAGCCCAAGTCGGCCTTCATCGAGGACATGGCGTCCGAGAGCGACGACGGAGGAGGCGGCGCCGACTCGGATGATGACGACGACGACGAGGACGAGGACCGCAATGAGTACGAGAACGACGGCTTCGTGGTGGACGACGAGGACGACGAGGGCTCCGACGTGGGGGAGACCGGTAAGCCTGGCTCTTATTGGCCCTATGGGAGGCTGCTGCTTGTGCCTTTAAGGACAGCATGACTCACCTGTTGTGTCGACGCCTTGGGTACGATCAGGACGCCACCGTCGCCGTCGCCGCAAGAAAGAGAAGAAGCTCAAGCGTCTGAAACAGAAGGTGGAGGAGATCGACGACGAGGATCTCATGCTCGTGCGCGAGAACATGGGCATGGACACGGGCCCGACCCACAGTGACAGCGAAGACGAAGACACGGGGCGCTCGTCGCGGAAGGTGAAGAACGAGGACGACTCGGGGCTCATGTCCCGCGAGCTGAGCTACCGCATGTTCGGCGACTCGGACGAGGAGGAGGAAGACTCGGCGCCTCAGCGCGCCAACAATTATCTGGGCAATGACGAGTACGAAAGTGACGATATTGACGAGTTCATTGTGGATGATGATGAGGAAGGACGCGAGGGACCGCGCCGCCGCAGGAAACAGGAACCTATTCCGGCGTCCATGCAGGGACCGTCAGTGTATCAGATGGGAGAGGCTGAAGAGCTGTTTGGAGACATGGACGGATTCTTGGAGGCCACAAGCGGTAAGATCCCGGAGGAGGCGCCTGCAAAGTCGAAAAAAGCCATCCTGCTAGAAAAGTTTGAACCAAGCGTGCTAAAGGAGCACATGATGACCTCGGATGTCATCGCTGTGCGCGACAACGATCTCCCGGAGCGATACCAGTACCTCTTTAAAAATCGCGAATTCCCGGACGCAGAGGACCGTGCCGAGGAATCCGAATGGATCAGTGACTTCATTATCAAGAACCTTGAGCGGAGGAACCAGCGTAACTCTGCCGCATCCCGTGGCGAAATTGTGTCGGCTATCGACACTGTGTTGCGCTTCTACCACGACGAGAAGCTGGAGCCTGCGTTTGTGCAGCGCTACTGCAAGGAGTACTGGAAAGTGGTTGGTCTGCACACGGAAAACTTGTACGAGATTCTGGATCTCGATATTAAATGGGATAAGTTGGATCGCAAGCGAAGGTCGTTCCAGAGCGGTATCCAGCGAGTGGTAGACTCCTCGAATGCAAAAGAATCGGCCTTCGTGCGCAAATGCTACGAGCAGTTGTTCAGCACTCCGGACGAGAAGACATACAAGGATTTATCCGAGTTCTTTGCTCTGGATGCGCAGGAGTTCAGTGGTCAGGATAAAGAAAGCACCGATCGCAAATACCGCCGACCTGTCCGCCGTACATTCTACCAGATCTGCACAAAGGCAGGATTGCGGCCGGTTTCACTGGCTTTTACGATGAATGCGTCTGTGCTTGGTGGTATCGTGGCTGGTGTGGAGCACGAAGATTCCAACCGCGATGTCCCGACTCCCGAAGAGAGTCCTGGAGTTCTGGCTCAGAAGTATACAACGAAGGAATTCCCAACTGTGGATGATGTTATGAAGGGTGCTCGCCACATTGCCGCCAGTAAGGTTGCAGCGGAACCTAACGTCCGCAAATGCATTCGTGAGCTGTACCGCCAGAATGCTGTTTTGAGCACGGAGGCAACCGCTAAGGGCCGTGAAGAGATTGACGAATTCCACTATTGCCACGGCCTGCAGTACATCGAGAAGATGCCGGTTTTGGACGTTTTTGAAGCTGGAGATCTGTGGCTAAAGATTGCTCGAGCCGAAAAGGAAGGTATGCTGAAAATTACCATCATTAATGAGAAGGCCCAAGACCTAATGGACCCGCTCGAGCCAATCTATCTGTCGCAAGGCAATGACTCAGACGAGGAGTGGCAAAGTCAGCGTCACCTTGTTCTTCAGGAGGCAATTAACAGTTTTATGGTCTTGTCATTCGAAAACGAGCTTAAGCGTGATCTGACAGTGGCGTCTCGCGATGTGGTCGTGAAAATGTGCGGAAATGCTCTGCGGGAACGGTTGTCCGTCCGTCCGTACGAGCCGGCTGACGGCGTGGATCCGTTTATTGTTTCAATCTGGGTTGAAAGCAGCATGGATTCCATTGCGCATATCGTGGCTCTCGACGTGAACGGAGAAATGGTTGACAAAACGGAAGGATACTGCAAGCGAGATCTGAACAATATCCAAAAGCTGTCAGCCACGTTGCTGAAGTTTCTTACGGAACACTCACAAACCCATGTCGTGGTCATTAACGTTTCTGCCGGTATGAAGTGTATGGATATGGGTGGAGTGGTCGATGAAGTTCGGCGCTTGTTGGGTCGAGATGATGCTTCTCGTTTTGGAAACAGAGATGGTCATGACTTTCTTGACATTGTTTTTCTGAAAGATGATGTCCCGAACATGTTCAGCCGCTCTAAGCGCGCGGATCAAGAATTCCCTGAGGAGTCTGAATTTGTGCGTGCTGCAATCAGTCTTGGACGCTACTTGAGGAATCCAGCATCTGAGTTGTGTGCGATGTGGGGAAATGTTGCATTGAATGAACCAAGCCGCGGCCGTGAACTGCTATTCTTGAATGTTCACATGATGCAGCACTCCCTTGTGAAAGATCTTCTTCTGAAGGAGTACGACCGTGTTTTCGTTCAGGTGATTAACAAATACGGTGTTGACATCAATTTACTGGCCAACCACAAGCACACATCGTACCAACTGCAGTTCATTTGCGGTTTGGGCCCTGCGAAGGCGGCGTCAGTACTGGATAAAGTTCGTGCAAAGAACTATGTCGAACGTCGTCAAGAACTCCTTTCCAAGGGTTTCGTTGGTAAGATTGTATACCGCAACTGTGCCGGATTTATTCGCATCCGTGAGCGTGATGCGTTGCGTGAAGCCCCGTTGAACCCGCTAGATGACACCCGCATCCACCCCGAAAGCTATTATATGGCGGTGAAAATCTGTGGCGACGCTAACAACAACTCGACGATTGACATGTACGATCCGAACCACTATTCATACGCAGTGGAAGACACGATGTACCAGTCAGCTTCTGCGATTCGTAGCCGAAATGCCCCGCCAAACACTCGGCTTGGCGACGCAGAGATTCAAGACGTACTATCCGAGCTCGATTTGTCTGCGTACGCTGGCCGTCTAGAGCTTCAGAAGAAGGGCCCGAAACTTTTGACACTCGAGTACATCAAGCGCGAATTGCGATACCCCTACTTTGACCGGCGTGCGAAGTACCAGGTACCGAAGGACGAAGACCTATTCTTCTTGCTGAACGGTGAAACGCGGGAGACGCTGCGTATCGGCATGATCGTTCCTGCCACGCTGCTGCATATGTCAGGTGACGAGTTCGTTCGAGTCCGTTTGCAGAGCGGTATGCGCTCAAGTCTGCATCGCGAGCGACTGCCAGACTATCTCTCAGATGTACGCCCTCAGACTTTCCCTAAGGGCATCACTGTGAATGCCAAAATTCTTGCGATCCAGGCGGATCGTGAAGGTCGCTACGAGCTGCAGCTTGGCTGCAACCGCCGCTCGCTTATCGACATGTCGATGTGTTTCCATCCGGAGCGATTCCCGCGGTACACGAACTCCAAGCTCGTTGAGAGCGACAGTATGGAGCGCGTAGACCGTCTCGTGAACGAACCCCCTGTCGAGGAAGACAAGGCGACTGCGTTTACACAGGCCACCCGCGCTCAAGGCAGTCATCCGTCAAGGCGTAAGAAGCGACAGATCGCGCACCCCGTGTTCCGCAATATCAACTGCCAAACAGCGATGCAGTATCTGCGAGAGCAACCCGTTGGAGAAGTCGTTATTCGTCCCAGTACTTTGGGCACCGATCACCTCACGCTGACGTGGAAAATGCTGGAGGGTGTGTACCGTCACTTTGATATTCAAGAAAAAGACAAACCGTCGGAAGCCCGCATTGGTCAGACGTTGATTATCAAGGAAGAGAAGTACGAGAACATCGATGAGCTGATCGCTCGCTTTGTGGACCCCATGAACAGCTTAGTGGACGATGTGGTTCGCTACAAGTACTACAAGAACGGACCGAAGGAAAGTGTCGAGGAGGACTTGATCAAGCAAAAGAAGGAGCACCCGTCGCGCATCCCGTACGCGTTGCACGTGTATAGCAAGTTCCCGGGATGCTTCTCGATCACGTATATTGCGCGTGAAACGCCCCGCAGTTGCCACTTGGAGGTCAAGTCGGGAGGCTTCCGATTCTTCGGGCGCATCGAGTCGTCTATCTTGCCGACACTGTCGCAGGCGCTGCAGTTTTTCAAGATGAAGGCGCTTGTGGCTCCGGCGTCAAGTTCTTCCCGCTCGGCTTCATACCACAACAATGATAGGAGCAGCGGGCCGTTCGCTCAACGCTCCGGTGCGCCGTACTCAGGCAGCGGTGGCCGTCCTCGCCAGAGTTCGCGCTGGGATGATCGCCGCGGTGGCGACGCAGGTGGTCGTCGTTGGTAAACGGTAGGAAGCGAAAGTTCTTTCAAGATGACGCACGTTAGTTTCCAAAGATGGGGGCGACCGAACATCGCTTCCCAAGCTGACAGCTTGAAGCCAAGCAATCCGAGCATACCCAGAAAATAAAATAAAAAGTGTATAGCGGCGGCATCATACCTGTGAATTGTTGCAAAAGTCGCCTGAGTATCCTCCTGAGTCAGGAGTTCTGACTGCGAGCTCTGCTGTAGACAAGTTGTCTTGAGACAACGGAGGACGACATCTGCAGATCGACAATCTGGTTTCCGAACAGCGAAAAAACTGGAGGAATTACCATGATCCAGTAGAAAAGTACTGGATTGCACCCCAGACCGACATTAATTTCCTTGGCACAGTAGAAATCTGCTAAGTACGCAATGTGCAAACTGCTTTCTATTAGGGACACAGCAAGCTCGGCCTCGTTGTTTTAAAGGTTAAGAAGGCGTCCGCGCCTAAATGCTACCCGTGATGTTTCCGATGGGGTCCAAGGTATACATGCTAAGGGCAGAATCAGGAAGCGGCATCTACACCGGGCGGAGGGGCTCCCGAAAGCTTGGTGTGTCGCTTGTTGGCTCGGTGGTCGGTTGCAAAGTGAACGAGCTCAACAGCAATCGACCACAAGAGCATTGGAGTGCAGGAAGTCTCGATCCGACCCGCGGGATCCAACCGCACTGTAGTGAGGGTTTATCTAAGGTATGCGTCAAGCAGGAGCTGGCCGGGTAGAGCCGACAAGCCGTGGCTGGCGATCACAATATTGTTCGCGGTGGGCTTGCGTGCCGTGGCGTTCGATGCCTGTGTTTCTGCAGCTGTGGTCTGGCCCTGGTCGACTTCACGTGTGTGTTGGCGAGGGCAAGGACAACGGCGTCGGGTGCGTTCTTGGTGTTGCTCACGATGTTGTTGGCATTCTGTCGCGATGAAGCGTTCATCATTCTCGGGGGGGGGCTGCAGCAATACGAGGAGCCCATCTCAAATAGCATACCGAAGGCACACAGAGCTCTAATAGATACGTTTTCAAAACTTATCAACTACTGTGACAGTAGTTTGTTTTCATGTCGGAGCAAATCTCAAACAAAATCAAAATCAATTATATAATAAGTTTTAGCTATTAAATAATAATTGCTTTAATTTATTAATAACTATTACAACAATAATTATTTTGATTTATTTGAGGTTGTTTGATTCTTTTTCTCCAACCATGGCGTCTCCGGGCGGGGGCATGACCAACGCCGACTTCGCGCGGATGTTCCGGAAGGATGCGCGCCAGGAGGCCGACGAGCAGGACGCAGACACGCAACGGGATGCTCCAACTCCTAACACGATCGATCGCGAGGTGAATCCGATGCAGGCGGCGGCCAGGAGGCGGCGCCAAGAAATGGACCCGGAGGCCGCCGCTGACGAAGTTTCGCGCGGCTCCGGTCTCGGTTTTGGGTCAAGTCAGGGATTTGAGTCGAGATCAGGGTCTGGCCTGGGGTTTCGACCCAGTTCTGGCTCTGGAATGGGTCTTGGAGCCCACGAGAAGAAGGATGCAGCAGCTTCGGGAGCCGCCAGACCCGCCAAGAGCAAGACGTTCGGCTGGGAGACGCACACGACGGGCTTCGGCACCAAAATGCTGGCCAAAATGGGCTTCAAGGGCCGCCTGGGCAAGAAGGAGGACGGCGTGTCGGCCACGATTGCGGTCAAGAAGCGTCCTGCGCAGATGGGCATCGGCTTCGGAGACTTCGTGGAGGCCAGCAACCTCAAGCAGAACAAGAAGCTGCAGAAGGAGCTCAAGGGGGAAGATGTGGGGGGTGAAGAGGGGGCGGAAGCTGCTCCGGGTGCCGTGGAGGACGACACGTTGTGGAGGAAGAGGAAAGTGGTGGCTGGACGCAGGAAACACAAACGAGCAGCTGAGCTGACGCAGGAAGCTCAGGAGTTGAAGAAGCAGAAGAGAAGTGACGTCGTGCTGGACATGCGCGGACCCTCTGTCCGTGTGCTGTCGGATGTGACAGCAGCATATGACGTCGATCCACAGCGTGTGGAAGCTGCGAGGCCCAAGTTAGGCGACGAGCTGATTTACAATGTGCGGATGGTGGTGAATCTGGCACAAGGCAAGATTTACGACTTGACTCAAAAGATTGACGCGAACACGGAGAGTGTTACTGCGATGAAGAAAGAGGCCAAGATGATTAAGGCTCAACTGAACGTGGATGATGTTCGCCTGCAGCACATGCAGGCTATGGTGGAGCAAATGAAGGCGCTGGATAAGCTGCGTGAACAAGCTCTGGAGGTACAGTCTGTGGAGCCTATCTTGTCACACTTGCGCGCTGTTCGACGGAGCTTTCCGCTGGAATTTGACGCACACAAATTGCAGCAGCTGGTGCCGTCGATATGCATGCCTCCGCTTCGTGCCTTGCTAATGGAATCTGATCTGCTCGAGCAAAAGTCGATTGACGCGGTTGTCCAGCAGTTGCGATTGATTCAGTCATTTTTGACGGAGCTACCGAGCAAAAGGGCCGCAAAGGATGCAAGTGCCTCAGCTAGCGTACTCCCTGTCATCCGTGAAAAGACCTTGGCTGAGGGCGATGATCTGTACAACTTCATATTGGAGGAGACGTTGTGGCCTGCAATGGTGCAGTGCGTAAATGTTGATTGGCAGGCCAAATCCAATCCGTCAGAATGCGTTGATGCATTCCTGGAACTCAGACCACATCTTTCGAGTGAATTTGAAGAGGCTTTCTTGAACCAGTTGGTACTATCTCGACTGAAAAAAGAATGTCATGGATGGGATCCCCGCTCCGATACGATACCAATCCACGAGTGGCTTCTTCCTTGGCTGCCCTATCTTGGATATGCGATGAGGTCTCTTTACCCTGACATCCGATTGGCCTTGGCAAGCGCATTGAATCAATGGCATCCGTCAGACCTGTCGGTATTTGCCGTTTTATCTCCGTGGAGAGAGCTTTGGGGCGAACGCGAATACGGCAAGTTCACCCATCGGCATATCGTGCGAAAGTTGATCCGGTGTTTGCACCGTGAGTTTGAGATCAACCCTGAAAGCCAGTCTCTGGAAGCTCTGACATGGGTGCTGGCGTGGAAAGACCATCTTCCTGACCGCCAATTTATCGCTCTTTTGGAAGGAGAGTTCTTCCCCAAGTGGCTCAAGGTGCTGCGCAAATGGGTAAGCGGCTCGCCAAATTTGATCGAGCTAGAGAAATGGTACTGCGGGTGGAAGCATCTCTTTGAGAAGAACTCGCTAGCGACAAACGAGCGATTGCTGGTGCATTTTCATGGAGCTCTCACACTTCTGCATGTGGCGGCGGACTCGGTAGCTGTGCCCCGTGATAGCAGGCCCCCAGTTCCCGAGTTGAACGGCAGCGCAGCCACGAATTATCAGGATGCGCTGGTCCTTGCACGGGTCGAGGAGGTGAAGGAGTCTCCAATCCGAGAGGCTAAAACGTCGCCTCGGAGCGTATCTCGCTCCGTTAGCTTGAAGGACGTCATTGAAAACCTGGCAATCAGTCACAACTTGACTTTCATGCCGAAGGGATTCCACGATGGACAGCAAGTGTACGCGTTTGGCAAGCACCAAATTATCATAGAGCAGGGTGTGGTGTTCATGGAGGAGTCGAAGGGCGCGTTCAAGCCTGTAGACCTTGAAGAACTCTTGTAGGCTAAAGCAAAACAACCAGAAGATTCGCATATCAGCACTAAGTAGACAAGTCGAAATTACTGCCGATTTCTACCTAGCCTTACGGGACTGCTTACAGCGATCAAACAAAGCGAAGCAGGCACCGTATGAACCAAGACATTTGTGGGAAATGGGAGAGGTGGCCGAACAAGTCGGCTGCGTCATGCAGCCGAACCTGCTCTTCCGCCCCCGCAATGGTATTCTATGAATATGGAAACTGGGTTTCCTACTGACTCAAACGAGCGCTGGGTAAACTATGTGCATCGCCCGTCCTCCCAGTCGGGGAGAACAGGTATACACAAGTCCACTCCGACATTCGGCAAGTCCTTGCGACGCTAACGAGCACACTTGCACCCGCTGCTACAAGCCAGCTAGCTGAACACTCCCGATAAATAAATGTCAGCATGCCACACAAAGCACTCCAACATGCAGGAAAACCACCGCGCCCGACACACTGCACGTCATCCGATCAGCAACTGCGAATTACTGGGGCCCCTTCGCGATTGTGTTTACAGAAGGCAAACAGCAAAAGCGGTAGGGACGACAGTAACTCGAGGCCGATTACAGCAGTCGCCTGCAGGTTCATCGAACACTTGGTTTCACGCACTTCAATCATCCGCCCACTCAGCTTCGTGTTTGCAGAAGGCAACCATCAAAGCCAAGCAGGGGCAAAACCAAAGCTGAAGTCGATCAAGCTTAGTTCGCCTGCAGATCCATGATCACCTTCTGCGTCCACGCAGCAAGCTGCTGCGCCTGCGGGTTCTGCGCGTTGTTAGCGCACTCGCTCACAAGCTGAACAACAAACTGTTGGTGGAATAGTGATTCCACCGGCTTGCCGATCGCCTGGCCCATGTCACTTAAATTTCACAAGCACACACAGCATACAACAGATTAATACATCACACATCCTAATGACAAAGCAGAACGAACGAGCATAGATTTTCACGCACCCAATCAAGCCCACCGCGCCAGTCGTCACCGCGTCCGATCGCGTCGCAAGGTCGTTCGCCAAGGTAGCAAGGAATGCTCCAATCTGCGGCGCACATTCCATTAGCATGGGGGCCTTGTTGGCAGCGCCGAGCCCCTGAACAATGCCCGTCAGCGCCTCCAACACGCTCTCGCGCAGCTGGTTCATGTACTCCACCACTTCTTCGTCATCAGTCGCAATAGATCCGCATGCGCCAGCAGCCTGCAGGATCATCTGGAGCGAAGACGCGGCATAACGCTCGTACTCGCCCTCGATGGCAAGAGCAATATCGCCGAAGCATGAAAGAACCGGCGGCTTCACCGAACGGTTCAGCATGGGGTTCTTCAGAATATCGATCAGAGCAGCGACGATATCGTCGCACAGCGGCAGGATCTTGCCTTCCAGGGAACGGCAAAGGTCACCCACCACGCCAACAGCAACGCTGCAAACCATGTACTCCTCGCTGTTCTTCAGGCCCATCAGCACCACCGGGCCGAAGTACTGCATGTAGACCTCGAACTTGGGGCCAACAACGTTAGCCAAAGCACCCGCAGCCATGAAGGCCTCCTCGGCAGCCGCAGCATTGCGGGTGGAGAACACCTGCAGCAGAGCCTGCATGATGCGGTCAGCCAATGGCTCAATGTCGGTGTTCAGCTTCTGGATAGCAGCAATCAGCACACCGCACAGCAACGCCTGCAGACCAGCCTGGTCGTCGTGGAGGCTGTCCGGGTTCTCAATCAGGATCTTGATGCTCTGCTCCAGGCGCTCCAGCACCACAGGGAGGCGCAGCATGATGTGCTCATTCACCTCATCGGCGCCAGCCTGCACCAGCACGTTGAGAGCCTCGTACGCCGAGCCGCGCAGGTTGCTCTCCGTAGCGTTCGGGCGGCTGCTAGTCTCCAAGAGCTTGTCGAAAAGGGTGTTAAAGTACGGGGTCAGCATGTGCGCCGCCGCCTCCGACTCCTCAAACGCCTTCACGATGTTGTGAATGGCATAGCAAACGTTGTGAGACACACGCGGCTCCTGGTCCAGACCCTCGAGAAGCAGCTGCATCAGACCGGGCAGCATCTCGCCGCTGATGCATCCGTAGTGCAGCTCGCAGATACGGCCAAGCGTCCAGGCCGTCGTGTCACGCACCAGGATGTTGTCGAACTTCATGCATCCCATGAGGAAGCCAAGCGCCTGGCGCACAAGCGGGGCAATCTTGGCCGAGTCAGGGCCGTCCAAGATCGAGCCGAAGGCCATGATGGCAGCCTCCTTGGGACGCCACTCGTTGCTGTCGATGTTCTGCGTGATGAACGCCATGGTGAGGTCGACGCAGGCGTCGCCGACGACCTGGGCCACGAGCGCAAGGCACGTGGCGGCGGCCATCGACAAGTTCCACGAGTCCTCATCCTGGTCGTCCTCCTGCTTCTTCAGCGTCTCCGTGAGCAGAGGGATGAGCGTGTTGAGCACGGTCTGCACGTAGTAGTTGCAGGGGATGAAGTCGGTGCGGCCCTCCAGCTCGGCGTAGTTCATCTCCTCGATCAGGTCGAGCTCGACGTCGCACATGGACGACCAGAACTCGAGCGACTGCAGCCCCACCTCGTCCTGGTCGCTCGTGATGGCGTTGAACGTCAGCTTGCACAGCGTCTCCATGTACTCGGCGATGTACTCGTAGTACATCGTGGCAATGGCCGCAATGCACTCGTACGCCACGACGCGGGTGCGCAGGTCGGGCGACTGCGTGGCCTCGCAGATCTTCTGCATCAGGTGGTCGCGCTCCTGCTTGCGCTTGAAGTTCTCGCTGACAAACTCCAGACTGTTGCGCAGGGCCGTGACGGCCGCGAGGCGGATGGCCGACGGGCGGTCGGCGCGGATGCCGTCCACGATGGCCGTGAGGATGCGGTTGGTGTCCTGCTCGTCCACGGCGTTCTCGTCCATCTCGTCGCAGAGGTAGCCGAGGCACTCGAGGGTGGCGTGGATGCAGCCCTCGCTGCCGCTCGTCACGTTCTGCAGCAGCGCCTCGAGCAGCGCGGGCCACTCCTTGGCGGGCAGCTCGATGCTGCCGATCTTGGCCACGAGCTGCGCGCTCGTGTGGCGCGCCACGGGGTCGTTGGACTGCAGCACGCCGAGCGAGCCGTCCTTGATCTGGGTGCGCAGGGCCGGGTCCATGGCCATCCAGGCGTTGACCTTCTGCAGCTGCAGGGCGTCGTCCTTGGCGTCCAGCACGTTCTTGAGGTACAGGCCTGCGGCCTGGCGGCCCACCACGGCGAACTCCTCCGAGGCCAGCGCCTGCACGAGCGTCACCATGAACTGGCCCATCTGCTGCTGCAGCGCATTGTTCAGGAACTCCTCGGCCTGCTTGCGCAGCGTCAGGTCTATAACGGACAGGACAGGTTAACGGACAAGACAGGTTAGCGTATCCTGCACCTAGGAATCCTAACTACCTCGCTACGCAGGCGTACCAGGGCTCTGGGTGTTGAGGAGGGCGGCGGAGATGTCCATGGCAGTGTAATGAGAGGGGGGGTGCACAGAGGGAGGGAGGGGATGCTGCACGGAGGGGGTGTCAGGGATCGGCGGCGAGGGGTCTTTTGGCTCGGGCTCGTCTCGCGTGGATGGATAATGGGAAAACGATCGAGAAGGCGGCGGACCGGTCGTTTCGGCCATGCATTTTAGCGCCATCTGATTGGCTGAAAATGCGAAAGATAACGGCCTGATACTACAGTATCTCTTGGATAGATAACCTCCGCGGAGCGTCAAGTGTCTGCATGCGTTGAATGGAGCCGACGCCTGCAAGTTGCAGGCGTCGGTTGCAGTGCAACGGATCCAGTGACGGGTGGTCCGTTATGGTTGAAGTCCAAGTCGATTCCCGGCTGTAACGTCGCGGGAGCCCTGCACGGCGCAGGCTGCATCTAATACATGTACATGTATTTAAAAAACCTGATAGATTTCACCCACGCTGTGGGTGAAACTCGGTTTGGTTGTAGCCTTCACGAACTCAACCAGGGAGCAAAACATTGTGCTGTGTCATTGATGAAATGCAGGGCATGCTGGTTGAGGTCAATTGCAAAGTCAAGTCCGGTTGACGGTGTGTTCCGCAAGGGGCCGTTGGATTAACTTATCTGGTCGGCTGCTTTTACGAACGCCTAAGTGCTCTCACTCACGATGACTATTAGTCACTGACTAACTTACTTATCTGATCGGCTGCTCTTAGGAACGCGTACACAGTCGCAACTCACAACCACGGCATCCACCCTTGGAAAGTTCGGCCGAGCAAGTCGGGCGCGGTGGCCAGTGCCAGCAGCTCTTGCGCTTGCGCCAACGAACTCATCGCGGTCATCTCGTTGGTGCCATTATCACTGCTGCTGGCAGCGTCGACTAGAGCATGGAACTTGCTCAAGTGCTGCTTGAGGTGTGGGTTCTGGGACAGCTCCTCCTTCAGCAGTAGCCCAGGCGAGACGCCCTCCAATTTTCTCCGCGCGATCGCAATCTTGACGTCAGGCAGCCACGCTGTAGCAGCGGTGGCGCCAGCAGGGGTTGCACTCAACTTCTTGCTCGATCGAGACGCTCGTGTGGGGGCGGGCTCCTCCACATCCTCCATGTCGACGTCACTGTCCTGCAGTGTTGACCGATCATCGTCTTCCGTTGCCTCAAACAGCGCCTTCTGGTGTGTCGTGGTAGACTGCTGCCAATCGAGCAGAGGTTCGTGCAGGAAAACGTTCATGACGCTTTCCACGACCTGTCGCTTCGTATGTAGCGCTTCGAACACTGTCTGCATCTCCTGAGCTAGTAGATTTGCACCATCGTAGGGCTGGAAAACAAAGTCCATTTGCCTCGTGTACCGGAAGGGAATTAACTCGGGGACAGGGAGGACACTTGCGCCAGCGCCAAAACTCACACCAAAGTCGATTCCGATCACACGGCCGTTCGAGAGATCAAAGAGAAAGTTATCAAGATGGCGATCACCGATGCCCAACACGTAAGAACAAGCGTTGAACACAGCCAGAGACTTCAGGAAATGATCTCTAACCAGCAAGAACGCCTCAAAATTGGAACCCAACCCCAGTAGTTGACGTCGCAACAGATCGCCTGGGATCATCGCCTGGACTTTCGCGAACTGTTCCACCACGTCTTTAGAGCGAGGAGAAACGACTTTTCCACTGAAGCTCGCGCCACGCTGTTTCAAGAGAAATGATTCGTACGCCTTAGCTGCCGTGGTGTTGAACAATTCCAGTTTCTGCCTCTTGTTGCTTCTGAGGTCCGTACAGCGATCATCGATTTGCAACTGTGACTCGATCACTCCTTTCAACGTCGACGTACCATTAACCCACTCGAGAATACCGATCTCCTGGGTCATTGGGATCACGTCGTATGTAGTAAGAGAGAGCCTCTGATCACGGCACCCTGGGTCTGCATTAAGAATTTGATTCATCACACCGAAGAGTTGCTCGATTCTTTGATCGAGGCGTAAGTCCTCGCCACCCTTAACAAGAAACGTGTAGTCTTTCTCATCACTGCAGTGAAGCGTCAACCTCTTCGGCAGCTGCTTTGAGGCCAGCACCCCTAACATCGAGTCAAAACTTAAGATTCGTACGTGTGCAGACGGATCTGGCGGGCCCCAATCTGTCACGGGAGAAATAATCATGCGTGAGTGTGGCGGTATTTAACGTCAAACTCAATATGCAAACTTACATGTCGTGTACTGCCCCGGGAGTTCCAGCGAGCAGCTGGAATGATCAAATTCCTCGAGCCATTCCGCAAAATCTCCGAGGTGCGCCTTCATGTCTTTAGTGATGCCGTACCTACCCGGGGTAACGCTAAAGTGGTTCATGATCCACTCCCGGGCAGTATTGACAGTTTTAGCAGTCATTTTGCTGCCATCTTTGCCCATTATCTTTTCAATGTCTCGCTTAGCTTTCCGGCTCCAGTCACGATTGTAGCGGCCGATCTGTGCTCCGAGTAATGGACGATCAGGCGAGAAGCAGTCTTTCCACATGAGTTCTACTTTGTGTCGTGCATCTGCTGTTCGGTCGTCTTCTAAGAGTTTGGCGATCTCTCTTAGACCCTCTTTTAACCGAATTTCTGGGTGGTGAATTCTGCGCAGCTCAAATAAAGTTAGTTTGTTTCCTACCATACATGCATTTCATTTGTACGAGAAACAGACGTACAAACGTAGGGCAGCGACGAATTTTTCCATCACTGGATTGGCGAGCAGAACCTCCAGGCGATGCAAATTCACTTTGAATGTATCCAAAGAGGACTTGCACGTAACCATAAAGTCATAGAAAAGTGCTACCGGGTATTTTTCAGCCATCTGCAAGTATAACAACCTAGGTTACTACGAGAACCACACATACGAAAGAGCTGACTGAACGTACCTTTTCCAAGATCAAAACGACCGTTCCACCGATGGGCCCATTAAGCAAAGCCATTAGCTGGGCCGACCACTGCAGGCATGTCCAGAGTGGGGCCTTCGCCAGGACATACTTCTCGAACTCAGCCACAATATCCGGGTAAGGCGCTATCACATCGCATATTTGAGGAAAATAGTGCGCACATTCACGATCTCCAGCAGCCATTCCTCGTAGAACATTTTCGGCCAGGAGCTTTACCAAATCTTTTCTGTCGGCAAGCTTGCTGAGCTTCTCCATGTCCTGCTTGAAGAGCAGGTCGTTCAAAAACTCAATGAAAGTTAATCTGCACCTCAAAAAAGCAGTCGATGCCCCTTCGTCTGCATTGATGCGCTCACAGGAAACCTTGAACATGTCGAGCGAGCGTGAGAAGTATTCGTCTTTCAGGCTCTCATCAACATCATTAATGGAGTAAAATGCTGCGGCGCTGGCGAATGCCTTCGCTTCCAAGTAGCCCATGGCCACTTGATCGCTTGTATTTGCAGTTTCCATCATGTTCATGATCTCCACGTTGTCAAACATTTTCGTAGCTGTTTCGTAGTATCTTGTGATTAGCTTTACCGAGGTAGGGTTCAAGCTATCCTTGCCGGATTGGTGCTCTTGGCGATCAACCAGTTTCAGGACGTGTGAAACGAACACTTCAACCATTTGCACACTCGACTTTGAGAGCTGGTGGACATTGCACAGCTCGCGGTAGCTCTTAAGCATTTTGGATGCCAGAGCCAAAATATTGCATGATATCGCTGCATTAGCGTATTGCAGCAGCACATTGGTCTTGATCCCCAGAACAGCTAATCGTATTTCGTCCGATAAAGTTCCTTGGACTTGAGCATAATCCAGCAGAAGGCCAGATACAACGTTTTGAATCATGGTATGTTGAGACCACAGAACCATGCCGTCCTCGCCTGTGGAAGGAGGTGACCTACTCCACGCTTTGATGAAACCCATCATATCAGCGTGCTCCTGCTTGCAAGACCTTTGGTAATCACCCTCGAAGTCGGTCAGTACTTCATCAATCTCCACTATTGACGACAATGACTGCATCAGCTCCAAACGAGAGGTTGACGCCATTGAACTAGTTTGTTTCCACGTTTTCAGGAAGGTGCTGTAAAAAATTTCTATGCCCACACGAGCTTGGTTCTTGTCACCCGCCAAAATGTACGCCATGCAAACTTCAACCGGAAATCTCGACCGAACAAGCCCGTGCTTCACCGAATCGTGTGTGGCGCTCTCAATAAAGCTGTGAAGTTCTTGCAATACTTTTGGACTGTCGCTTCGCTTAGCCTCCGCAAGGCCTAAGTAGGAACGCATGTAGTGTCCGACACCCTGCTCTAGATACGGCGCGCGCTGCTTCCACAGAAATTCGCTGTCCTTATTAGCCAAGTCGGTAATCTCGTTGGCCAGGGTGTCCCAACTGTTTAAAACTTCCAAGCAGTTAAATCGCTGCCAGCGGCATCGCGTGGCATCTGCTTGGATGGCTTCACCGTCGAGAATTGCCTTCTTATACGACGCAATGGCAAGCGGGAGGTCCCCAGATAGTTGTGCTTGAAGGGCAAGCTTCGACTCGTCCGTTGTGCTGCATGCCATTGACAGCGCGATTAGAAAATTACGCTTGTGCACTGAGCTCAACAGCTTGTGAAGTAGATCCCAACTTGCCACCCATTCGTGCGATCCCTGGTTCAGACCTTTATGCTGAATACTATAAATCAACTTTTCTTCCAGTGCCAACTCACTGAGATGATGCTTTCCGCTGGACAGACCGGCTTCGCCTATAGTAGTCGCTGGAACGACCAGGCTTTCGCAAAGACTGGGGTTTCTGACAATACTGGCGAAGTAAGCGGATGTGACACATCCAACGTATACGGGGGATGTCTGGGAGAGGGTCAACGTCCTTTCGAGTCTCTCCGCTAGCTCAGGGGTGTTTCCGGACTGCTCAAACTGTGGGGTTGCCACAATCGATGAAAACAAAGCACCAAACACTAGAGTTGACGTTTCGACGTGGACCTCGCAAAGTGCAAGGATAGGATCCACAATATCTTGCTGCGAAATCTGAATATCTGGAAACTCACCGACGCGATACTTTCTTTTGATTGACACGCGTGCCTGACGCTCTTTCCGTTCTCGGGTTATTCGTGCTTCTTCTTGTTTCTTTTGTAGCGCATATTGGTCTTGAAAATGACGTTTTGACGCCTTCTTGTCATAATTCAACTGGGTTTTCACGGACACAGTCATAGTATGCCGCTTAGGAAAACGTCTTCGCCCAGGTCGCTGCAAAGCCTCCAGTTCTCCAAGGTTCTGGCTATAGCTTGGTGTTAATGATGCTGATGTATTTCACAGATGACAATCTTAGTTTGGAAACGTATCACCCTGTATAAAAGAAAACGAGGCGTGCTTACCTGACACCTGAGAATTGGAGGTAAATAACTGGGACTGCATCGCACTACCAATTGATCCACCAACCTGCGATGAACCAGCGTATGTAGTATTACTCATTTGCTGCGTTGCCCCTAGTCGGGCGCTGAATTTTTCAGCTTCCACTGAAAAAAGCGGTGTCATCGACTGCGTTGTCGACTCCCAAGTCGCATCAATGTTGGTTTCTGTGTATTCGCCAACCCCCAACGCACTTGGGAACAACGGTCGTTCAAATGCATCGCTTTCCTTCGACATTCCAACAAGTAAATTCGTCGCATAAAGCACCCATTTTTCGTCGAATTCTTGGGAGTACAAAGAGCCGAAGACCGCGAGAAGCCGGTCACTACAGGACTTCATCATAAACTCGGAACGGTTCCAGTACGCAAACGCTTCCTTTCTTCGTACATCATCTGGGTCGCACAGTCCGCGGAGCAACGAAGCTTTCAGTCGAATCTTCACCTGGGGTGACACATCTTTTTCGTACAACTTCATGGCGACGTTAAATAACAGCCCGCGACATTCTGAAAACTCGTGCGTTTCGTAATACCTCAGCATCTCAAGACCACCTTCGGATGTCTTTGCTATCAATCGTTCGATCTCGGGAACAGCCAAATGATTTAAAAGGCACGACACAGCTCGTAGAGTACTTTGTTGTACGCCAGCGTGCCGGTGTGCCACAAAGCGTCCAAGAACAGATTGCACGTGAGCATATATGTCCTTTACAACATTCTCGTTCGCAGCTGCGTTAGTCAGAGATTCGGCCGCAAGCAAAGCCCAAGCATCCACTGGAACAGACTTTGACAGTACGAACGATAGACGTTGAAGCATAACTGAATCAATGATTTCGGGATGGTGCATCGACGCGTTGCGTAATAGTGCCAGAAAGCGGTCAAAGTCTTCGTCGTTAAACGAGCTGATGATTAAGTCTTTCAACTTGCGCATGAACTCTTCGCCCTGCAAGTGATTTGCAGTCTGCAGGTAAAGCCCACCGACTTCGGCTGCCAGAGTATACAATGATGCTGTCTTGCTCTTCATCACCAGCAAAATTCCATCTTCAATTGTTTGTTCCTCACCCTCGGATGTTAACGCATCTTCGAGTCCAACATTTAGCAACGCACTGACAATTTGGAGGGCAGTAAACTGCTTTGAAGACTTTATTCTTCTATCGTCATCATCATCTGAGTATATGTACCTTGTCAGAAGGCTCAATTCGATACTCACCAAGTCTTTCCAAATCGCCAGCAACTCCGTTATCAACACCAGGTTATTGTCCCGGATTAGATTATTCCGATCTGGGCACAGCCTGATTAGCTCGTTGATAAAACGGTCCGCTGTTGGCTTTGGAGTTGAGACCGCGATGTTCTTCCAACTATCCAGCAACAGATTACAACAATCACGCAAAAGATAGTTGAATTCGGGGACCTTTTGAGCACTAGTCGCGTCGAGAAGGGTTTCCATAATCGCAGGTAGCCATGATGATGCGTACATTCCGAAAACGTCCGGGACATTCAGCACCACCTTGCCCAAGAACAAGCGCACGTTCAGAGCAGTTGAAGGGTCGACAATCACATCAAACAGCTTCTTCATCCAGCCAGGCATTGCCTTTTCTCCCCATGTAGTACCAAAGTCCGATTTCATTTGCATCAGCACGCGCACCAGCGGAATCATGCAAGGGTGCCGATTAAATTCATCTAGTTCGATCTCAACGTTTTGATAATCAGCCGTGACTTGATCGATATCCAGAGGCGCAGTCATTACAGATGCGTCTGCATCCATACTCAAGCTGCTTGCCGTAAAGAATTGCAACGCAGCGGGTCCATTTCGTTTTGCTTTTGAGTTTCCAGACAAACTGGGATCGTGCGCTTGAAGTGAAACCGCAGACAGGCTTGAAAGAGGTATCGTAGCAAACTTCTCCGTCTCCGCTGGTAGCTCGTAATTTTGTGCCTGGTCTAGGACGTTGCTCCAAAGTGCGGGCTGGAACAAAATTTGGTCGAAGAATTTCTCTTGCTTTTGTGTCCGTGACACGGCGGTGAGCAGACAGCTGTAGGCTGCACAACATGCCAAGCGAGTGAGTTCGTCGATGTCTCCATATGCCTTGGTTACCACTTTGCTCGCACATTTGCACACTAGCATCGTAAATTCGCGGCCCTTGCCGTTTTTGTGTCCCAGAAAAGCCGAATTAATATCGGTCCGAACAACCTCGGGATCCAGTAGCCGATACAGGATCTCAACCAAAGAAAACGCCACGAACACGCCTATGCGGCTCCCTCCGGACGTTACCTCACCCGAAGTCGAAATTAGGGCTGCAAGCACGCCAATAATCGTTGACTTCTTCGTTGTGCTTTCCATCAAATAAAACCGTTGTAATGTGTCCCCACGTTGACACTCAATCAGAGGCGTAAACACTTCCTCTAGAAGTGTTTTCCGAATTGCAATTTCTAGCGCAGGATCCAGCAACACATCCAAGAGTTCTCCCAACTGTAATTGTACTCTGTCGCTGCTTGAGCTGCCAGACTCCAGATTACCCGCTAGTGAGACCGAGAATCTTGCCAGCATCCGCTTGATTTCTGAACTGAAAATATGTTTATCTGTTTCCTTCAGACTTGGATAAATAATTTTAAGGTATGCAACCGAATTGCTTCGCTCAACTACACCCAATAGCTCTGCAAATAACAAGTGGAACACATCAAAATCCTTCGACCCACGAGAGACATCTGTCGAGACGATCGGAAACTCGTCAAAAACGAACGCCACGAGAGACTCTAAAATTGGAGCCTTTAGCTCGTCGGCAACCAAAACCGAAGTGGGTCCCATTAAAGACAACATCTGCAAAATTTCAGCTTTCACTAGGTAGCTGCACCCACGCTGCTTAAGTAGACAAATAATGGCATCGCGGATATCTGGAATCGGCCCAATGCGCACGGCCTCAACCAGATTTTCAGAGCATTGCTGATACAACTCCAAAAAGTATCGGAGAACTCGCAGTAGTGAAAGTGTCCGCTGTGTATCCGCTTTGACAGCCTCCAAATTATTGATAAATTGCTTGATGTTCGCCACCAATGTTTTAGTGAACGCGTCCCACTCGGCCGACCTAGCTACATATACTTTGAAGCTTGTCACTTGATGCAGGACATCGGCCAAAACATCGACGACGCAGTCGGTTGTCAGTGACAGTGAAACCAAGTCACTAGCGCACCGGTTCCACACAGCAAGCGTAGGAATGAACTGAATCACATCATTGTGTACTGGTCCATATACTTGTCGGTAAGCAGGGTTCACGAATATGTCAATAATTCTCCAGCCGCACGCAGCTGCAGCCTTCAGTGCCACAATTGCCAGGGCGAGGTTATCAGGCAAGCACTGCCCATATTGCATCGTTATCTTTGCTACGAGTGCAAATGTTTCCGCGTGTTTGTCCGCTATGGGAAAGCTTATGACGTGAGCACTTAAAATCTATACGAAAGAAAGAGAAAACTTAGAACAAAAAATTACGCTGGACCACTTTCAAGCTAAATGGTACTTACCTTGCTCCCAAAGAAGGACAGCGACTGGATAGTACTTGCATGGTTGGCAAAACTTTCATTGCTGTTGACCTCAGCGAGGCACGGTCGTAACGTGGATAGCAACATGTCCACCGTTTCCTGCATCTGATGGGCCCACTCTTGGCTCCGTTCAACAACACCAGAGCAGAAATCTTCAATTTCATCAAATGAACTTGGATCAGCCGCCCAATCGTCAGCGCGATGCAGTAGTGTCTGGAGAAGTTTCTCAGCCACGGCAGATCGAAACGTTTGATTTTCCATATCAGCAACGTCGCGAAGGACCTCACTGCCACAGCTCATAAAAAACTTGATACAGCTGCATAGTGAAGCTAGCACCGATGCATAGGCTGCAATCCAATGTGATGGCATCATTAAGTCCTCCCAAGGATTTCCCTGTCGTAAGAACCGCGCGATCGCCCATGACAGAATCTGCTGACAACTACGTCGTTCATTTGTGTCTGCTGTTTTATCCGTGTGCTTTCGCTTCATGTTTTCTTGCCGTGAATCCAGCGAACCAAGCTTAAAGATGTTGTCTGCCTTGGTCCCTAGCAACTTGACACACCAAACGTAACTCTCGATGGATGCAGACAATTGTTCCAGCCACTCAACTGTCATGTCCGGTAGCGTATGAGCCAGTGAGCTCATCGGTGTCAGTACGGCTTTAACAGATTCGTTGCCGTACGTTGACGCATAATGTTCAATCCATTCAAATCTCGACTTGTCGACCAAAGCGCTAAAAGACATAAAAAGCTGCCGGCATAGACGTCGAAATTGAATTTCGCGTGCACCAACTTGATGAAAAAGCCAAATAGTCGTCTGCTGAAGAATGTTATCCCCCTCCTTCGTAGCGCCCTGCCGTGAAGTTGTCTTTCCCTTTAAAAAGAGTTGCGGAAACCGACATATTCCACGTTCAATCTTCATAACAGCTTTCGAAATTACATCTCGCGACACGTCGGTCTTATTCTGAACATCAGAATGGCACAAGCGCATGGCATAAAGAAGATTCTTCAAACACGGCAAGGCAAATTCTGTCAGCACTGCCCCATCTTCGTCATTTACGGATCGGAGGAAGTAGCTAATGGAGGCGGCGGCTCCACTGCGCTGGACAGCACCAGGATGACGACACAACGAGAAAACTCTCTCGAAGATATCCTTGACCTTAACCTGTGCCGACGTATCTTCGAGGGCCAGTGCCAGAAGACTCGCAATACCCCGAGCAGACATCGTACGAACGGCAGTCTCCGGATCCGACAAACTATGTGTCAATTCGTCCAGCATGCTTGCGTATTCGAACGGAAATGTGTCGCTATTCGATGTTTGCCAACGAAGCAACTGGAAAAGCAGTGGCTCGAATAGTGATCTGCAAATCTTCTCTGGGTCTGTAGCTAAACGCAGAACACGTGCAAAAATCCCTCGCCAGAGATCATAGAATACTGTTTTCTTGCTGGCTGCATGTGGGTGCGTCGTTGTCTTACCGCATAAAAAGCAAACCAAAGCATGGTAACCTTCGCTTGCACTTGCTTTGACGCGTCGGACGGAACTATGGGCTGCCAAATCTCCAAGATGCGAAATGATAGGATCCATCGCTAGTGACAATGGCACCTCACTAAGCTGAAGCTCCAACCGAAAGAATGGTGACGAAATATTTCCCATGCTACCACTAGAGTTGACAACTGAAGGAGGCTCGCATATCAATAGTGATACTTTGCCACCACACTTTCCCAGCAGTAGCAAGATACGGCGCTGCAACTGAGCGAGGTCAGACTCTGCACTAGGATCGGTAGTCGGTCTACCCTTCCCGATGGCTTTCACCCAAGAGACGTCTTTGTCACTAAACCCGTCTTGGTCCAGATATGTTGAGAGCAGCGGCACGACTTCCGAAATCACTTCTTCCAGATTGTCTGGGCAATGTTGTAGCCAACGCTCCAATGTTCCGATAGCGACAGTGGCAGCGGGAAGATAAGATCTACCGAGCTCCAAGATTGCCCGTACGATGTAAACCTGGGTTCTCAGGGCTACCAATCCTATTGGCGCTGCCAAAACAAACTCAGCACTCGTCAAAAGCAATTCATCCTGGTAAAAGTGCGCTTGAGAACAGATCCGTTGGAGGAATCGTGTAAGATCTCCACGAAAGCGTGCCAGGCGATCAGCGTCGTAGCCGTCGAAGTACGACGGTGCATCGAAGTATTTTAATTCATCAATAGCCATAACAAGAACTGTTGCAATTCGGTAAAAGCTTGAAACCAGCGGCAACTTAGAAGCCAGAACAAACACTTGACGCATAAGAGGGGGGATCTGTTTCGCCATCAGCACGATACCATTAAATTCTTGTCGTTCATACTTCGAAGTAATATATTAGGGCGGCGTACCCACGGGTGTAGCAGCGACCGCGGTGCTTTTCCAAGAACCCTCTCGACAAATTCCGTCAGGTTGAGCATGATTGAGTGATCGCGTGGTACGATTGGCTATGGATCAACAAAAGCACAATTGGTTAGGTCGTACAAGCATCGCAGTTTAGCCGAGCTTACCGTGTATCCATTAGCATTTTTTCCGTTGTTCGTTGTTTGCAGATCAAACTGGTAGGAAAGATTAAGCTGACTAACGATGCCAACGACACTTTTTACCGTGGAATCGAAGAGAATCGCTTGCAAAGTTCTTCCGGCATTCATGGGCTCCTTCATGTCAACGTCATCGCTACAGGTAGACGCCTTGATCGGTGAATCTGCCAGCGTTTTGGTGCGGCGACGAAGCAAGGCCAACCAGAATCCTTCGTAATCGTAGAGAAGATTTGTCACCAGCTCGCCCGTATCGGGGTGATAAATAACCTGTTGGACATAAGCAAACCTCGAACAGTCAGGACATTTCCCAATTAATCTCACTTCTCTAGCATAGTTGATCCGCACCGCTTGATCCGGGTCCGTCACGTTCGAAATGCTCAGCATTAGCGTGTGAACGACAAATCGGTCAATGAGAGAATCTATAACGGTCCACTTTGACAGCGCAGCAAATACCGCGATGACCGACTTGTGAATCACAACTTTTGACTTCCAAAGGCACTGAGGATAAGCTTCCATCAAGTGGCATAGTATATCTCCCACGAACTTGACGTAGCCTGCATCGAGTGGAACATCACCACGCTTTACGACAGCAAAGCATGTGCCAAATGTCAATATTGAAAATATAAGCTGGCAGTATGCATGTAACAAAACAGTATACCTCTTGAACGAAGTGCCCAACGCATTGCACATACTGGGAAACAAGCGGCCATCTCCATGCTGTCGCCTTTGCGTCCAGTGCCAGTAGTGTCTCGCCAAACGTTTTTAGTTTCTCTTCAATCTTACCGTAGCCTTTCGCACCAAGATATACGTAGATCGATCGAGCAAGCCATCCGAGACATTGAACCGCGAATGCCATCATCGATGTACCAGCAGCAGAATCACTTACAATCGGAAGGACTTCTTTCAGAATCTTGTTCAAGCACTTTTTCCGCGTGTCATCTTTTGTCTCCACCAGGTACGCGTCCAAGGTTTGAAAAATTGCATTCGAGCACGAAAATGCATGCTCTTTGACCTGGCGCATTACGTTTTGTCATAAGAGATATTCCAAGTGCTTCATCGAAGGGCAGATGTACAACGTACCGTTTTGTTCTCATTCATACAACAAAACTTCATGTACGTGAACCACACATAACCACTTGGACCAATGTCTTGTTGAAACATCTGCGCGTGCTTCGCCAGAAACATTTCAGATGAGTTAGTCACCTGGTAGCGTGAGAGGTTTCCGCTAACAGTCGTCGCAAAAACTGTCAGCAAATACCTATATCATGCCAGTTGCACACGTTAGCCAGCTCCGATCCACACACAAACACCCCACTCACACAACTCACGAGTAAATTTTCTTGCGTAAACTCTCATCTCGCTTGTAGCGTTCAGGATCGCACTCGAGCAACCGAGCCAGCGCAAAGAGCAGTCCATTCACCATCATCATCTCGGGCGCGTTGCTGGAGAACTGCTTCTCCAGTGCATCTTCACTCCAACTGAGCAACGGAGCTGCTGCGTTTTCCATTTCTTGCGGAAACTTCTCCACCAAATAGCCGATGACCTCCAGCATTTGTCCCTGCACGGCAAGTCAACACACCAACGGAGTTACTAACCACCACAATAAACAAAAGCTCACCCAGAAGATTTCTACACGCACCTTAGCCGTCTGTGTGGCCTTGGAGAACTTGATATCATAAAACAATTTGTCCGCGTAGGCTCTGGGCTCAATGTCTTCACTAGAAACTCGATTTTCCGCGTACTTGAGCACATTGACGACCACCTACACGCAACAACCCCAACAAAATTAATACTCTCCTCCCTCTCACTAGTCATAAAATAAATATCATACTTCTAAGGCGTGGGCTTTGACGCGGTTGAACGGGTCGGCGCGCGCCGTCTGCTGGCAGGCCTTGTACGTGTCCACCACGTGCTGCTTGGTGAGCGCTCTGTGGCCGCCGTAGGCCTTGAAGAAGGCCGCCAGCAGCTCCATAACGTTGCCTCTGGCCGCGGAGATCTCCCTCTTGCGTGAATCGTCGGCGAAGTCGGCGCTGGCAGCCAGGAAGCGCAGCAGACTGGGCGGCTCCGCGCTCTGGAAGAGCAGGATGGTGCACTGCTGCGCCGAGGCCCGCGAGCGCGCCATGGCGTCCGCAATCTCCGTCTGCAGGTGGCCCAGCGTCTCCTCCACACTGTCCACGGCGTGCTGGTGGGCCAGGACGGCCGCCAGCTCCTTCAGCCGCTCGCTCAGCTTGCTCGCCATCACTTTGCTTCAACTGGCGGAACGGCAAATGGCTACGTACTACTACAGTATTATTCTTGATATACTAGTAGTACCTCTTATACTATAGTATTACTACAGTAGTAGCTGTAGTAAGGTCGTAGATATTAAAACATGTACCGGTATTACTATTTGATAAAGATAATACTACGTAATCTTTGATCGTTGGTGGAAGGTCCTCGCTGCTGGACACTGCCGCTGAGGTTCACCGCGCTTGCTGTTCGCAACTGACAGCAACTTGCGGGTGCGAAGAGGCTGGAGGCCAGTGTCTTCTCATGTGACAACATCGAGTACATGTACAGTCGTACCCCTTAATATGCGCACCCATACCTTCCAATACCCCGTTGTATCCGATGTCAATGTGGGGGTACGGCACCCAATCAGAAAAAAGAACTCTTGATTCCCTGTCAAATCGCGTAGTAACCTTCCTGCGCATATTGAGGGGTACGACTGTACTGTATCGCCGTCGGCAAAGTCTTGCGATTTGCTCCATGACACGTGCAGGATTGGTTGGGTCGTCCACCTCTTGTGGTCATCTAGAGCAGCGGTGTGCACGTACAGTACGACCACCAGATTCGGGCTCAGATCCCGGCGTCGCCGGGTCGCAGTCGCGGCGTCCAACGAATGGCTCCGATCCGCCGATTCGCGTTGGCAAGGACCGGGCTACCTTCTTGTCCAGCGCCGCTCACTGGCCGCGGGCACGTGGCTGCAAGGGTAGAGAGAAGATCCCACAGCGACTGGCATTAGAGGTCTTTAGCAAAACCGAAAACAGCATCATTTCGGATCAAACATCTGCTCAACCCACCACGAACAGAAACTTTTGATCGGTGACTTCATATGGAACCGAAAACAACAGCAGATTTTTACGGTACGCCTATTCAAAGTTACGGATTCTCTGCCGTCGCTAAAAGCGAGGTTCGCCCGGCTTAATTCTTGGCATCACTTGCTGCCACTCTGAAATCAAACTTCGCAGATGCACGCTGCACAGACCTTCGCTGAAGAGTCATTATTGAGCAGCCAAGTAACTTGGTTCGTTCGCTCTCGTTCACGAGGTGTACCCCGTCACTACAAGAGCACCTACTTGCTGCAGCGGTGGCATCGAGCCCAACAAGCTCGCAGTCCGCAGTCCTGAAGCGATGCTACTTTGCTTGATGGAGCTTATTTTCAAATGGACTGCCCGGTGCCCTAACTTGTGCGGATGCATATCGTTATCTTTAGAATGGCATCGAAGGGCACTAACCAAAAATAGACCTTGGTGCTGAATCAACCGAGAACATCTGGTCCGGTGCCTCCAAAGTTCGATCGAACAGAACATAGGATAAGAAGTGCTAAAGACCTCTATTACACTCCTGGCCAAAAGTATACGTACACCCCTACTTTTACCAATAACTCGGCTTCTAGCCAGAGTTGAAGGCTGTGCGTTGGACATCTTTTGTGGAATACTGTAAGCGCTCGCTGGTTTGTGCTAACGCTGCGGATTTCAGCGTCTGCTGGGTACCTCACATACAAAAAACCACTTTTGGCTGGTGGACAAAATATACGAACAGAAACCACTGAACAACATCCCATACAAATTCCTATATTGATTATGGATACAGGAATGATGGTAACTAGTAGTGGGTCTTGTTGCCCTTCCTTTCGATGACTTCGATGCACCTGCGAGGCATGGAGTTGATCAACGTCGAAATAGTCTCCGAGGATATGTTGTTCCAGGCAGTGTGCAGGGCTTTCGTCAGAGAGGCAACGCTATCGTATTGCCTGCCATCGCGGTAAACATCCCGGGACATGATCGCCCAGAGATTTTCGATTGGGTTGAGGTCGGGCGATCTTGCAGGCCAATCCATCACTTGCACGCCTTGCTCCTCAAAAAATGCCGTTGTCTCCCGGGAGGTGTGTATCGCAGCGTTGTCCTGCTGGAACACGAAATCTACCCCGTAGTGTAGGTGGGCAAAGGGAAGCAAGTATTCTGACACCGTGTAGATGTAGTGTTGAGAAGCTTGCCTTCCCACGAGCACATCTAGCTCGGTTTTCCCAGCGGTACTGAAGCCACCCCACACCATCACGGATCCACCGCCCATTTGTCGCCTGTTCGTTTGGCGGGGCGGCTGGCGCAGATCTCGCCAGTAGTGCTGGAGGCCATCAGGGCCGTCCAGATTCCACTTCTTCTCGTCGGAGAAGATAATCTGCGCCCAGTCGTCAGGTCGGACGACCATAGCCTTAGCCCATTCAAGTCTAGCCGTCTTGTGCGCCGCCGACAGCTGCAGCGTATTCTCCATCTTGGAGTAGACTAGCCAGTCTACTGCCGAGATGGAGCGCCGAACCGTGCGTGTCGAGCAGTCCAGCGACAGCTGGTCCTTCAGCTGGGTCGCAGAAAGCTCTCCCTTCGCAGCCGTACGAACAAGGCGCCGCAGCGTCCTCTCAGACAGTACTTGAGGCCTCCCGAGCCTTGCTTCTCCTCGCTTAGGGTTCTTCGAGCGTCGAATAACGCGCAGAACAGCGTCTGGCGAGCGGTGCGTCTTCTTGGCGATGGCGCGAACTCCGACTCCAGCTTCGTGCAGCCCTTGGATTCTTCCCTTCTCTTCGTCAGTCAGCAGCGGTCCCTTGCTCATCAAATTAAGAAATGAGCGAAACAGCGGTGCCCATGCGTCCTAGCCTGCGATCTCCACGAGCCATTCAAAATATCACGCCAAATATATAGGAATTTGTATGGGATGTTGTTCAGTGGTTTCTGTTCGTATATTTTGTCCACCAGCCAAAAGTGGTTTTTTGTATGTGAGGTACCCAGCAGACGCTGAAATCCGCAGCGTTAGCACAAACCAGCGAGCGCTTACAGTATTCCACAAAAGATGTCCAACGCACAGCCTTCAACTCTGGCTAGAAGCACCTCGGCTCGCTGCAATTTGCGGTGCAAAGCCCCAGCCAGCGGAAGCCGCACCTGGTTATCTCGTCCTCTCGCGCGATTTGCAGCATTAATCGGCCGCAATGCGGTGCCGACGGCGGAGACGAGCGTGCCGGCCGCGTGCCTTGCACCAGCGCTTCAAGGCCGCCCCGGTTGCAGGCAAGGCTGGCGTGCGTGACGGGCTCTAGCTAATGCAGCGGCGCTTGCAGCGCGGCTGTAGGTGCTACACTTTATCTCTTCGGTGGATGCTTATTCGTTACCGACCGACGCTTATTCGTTGCTTATTTGAGTGCCGCCTCTGATTGGTTGCGCGGCGCGTGCCTCCAGCGACTCGTGAAGCGTCGCGAATGCGATCCCGCAACTTAACTGTACCTCCATCACTTATACGTAAACACTTGCTTTTCCTGTACAAGTTGTCTTGATGTGACCTCCACAACTGCATAACTGGTTAAGCCGCTCGCTATTGCTACGGTTCGAAAAAGTCAGATTCAATGCTGCTTCCCCGACGGGGAATCCCCGTTACTAAACGGCCGTTAGGCGGCGGATGCTTCAGATTAAGCGGCGCTTCAGAAAGATGCTCCCCAGTTAGGCGGCGGAAGTTAAGCAGCCGACGCATATTCGAGAGAGAGAGTCAGCTGGTTCAATTTAACTAGTTACCTACTCGAGCAAATAACTTAGTTGCTTGAAAGCTGAGAGATTCTTGTCATCTACCATGACTTCGCTTGCATCCTCCTCGCTGTCTCATTCTGCTGGCTTGGGACTTCAGACGTCACGGGGGGGGCACTCCAAAGAGGTCCCGTGGACTCGTTGACCAAGTCCGGGGTTAGTTATACGTGCACGGTCGATCCGGATGGTAGCTCATTGGTTGGGGCACTGCATCGCACTGGGACGGGGACATTGGGCGGGCACGGGCGACCGGATCTCAACCGGAGCGTTTACGCCATCTAGCTTGCGAGCCGACGCATATTCGTTAGCGACGCTTATTCAGAAACATCAACAACAACATGGCATTTCAACAACCTGGAGCCCGCAGAAAACGGCCGAGTTCAACTACTCGTCGCTGGCCCCCCGCACGTGGCCGCGGCCAGTCGGCGCTGCCGCTGCACCACCACCGCCGCTCAAGATATCCTCTAGCTGACGGCTAGTTGTAGGTCGCTGCGGGGTCTTCGCGCTCTTCATTTCGCAAGCAGCAGGGTCCCACCCACGTCACTCCTGGCCGGTCATTGCGCAACTTAAGCGCCTCGGTCTCTGCCATCCCGATCACTTGCGCTTTTGCAGCCCCGACATCAAGCGAAATACTTAGCGCTCGCCCGCCGCAGGACCGCCGCAAGTCAAACTGCCGACCATGGCGCCCAAGCAAAAGTCGTCGCAGGCGCTGGCCGAGCCGACCGAGCAGACGCCGCTCGTGTACGACGCGCCCGGCTCCTTCTCGGATGGGGACGGCGGCGGCCTTACTCCGCCGCGCTCGCCGCTGCACTGCGCGCCGACCTGGCAGTTCTGGCGCACCACGTCGCCGCCCCATCGCTTCTACCTGCTGCTCCTCATGAGCTGCATCCCGTTCGGCGGCCACTTCGTCAAGGTCAGTCGGTTGCTGAGTTGAGTTTCAGGACACGGACTCAACTATGTTTGGTGTTGTTATTGCGCAACAGAATGGCATGTCGTCGCTGCAGCAGCTCATGCTGGACGACGAGGACTTCCCCATCACCAACACCATGTATGGCGCGCTGCTGTCGGCCGTGTCTGTGCCCAGCATGTTCCTGCCGCTGCTGGGTGGCCGCCTCATGGACAAGAGCGGCCACCGCAGCATCCGCTTCTTCCTGGTCTGGATCTGCGTGGGCCAGGCCATCGTTGCACTCGGCATGCAGCTCAAGCTGTACTGGTTGGCGCTGTTCGGCCGCGTCTTCTTCGGCGTGGGCGAGGGCAGCGTTGTGGTGGGTGCGCGCGTCTTCATCGCGTCGTGGTTCCGCAACAAGGAGCTGACGTTCGCCATGGGAGTGAGCGTGGCCATCACCAACGTGTCCAAGATGCTGGCCAAGGCGACGGTGGCCCCCATCGCACTCTACTTCGGCGGCTACGTGCAGGCCTTGTGGTACGGCGTGTTCGTGTGCGTGGCCTCGGCCATCGTCGGCATCCTGGTGTGCCACTACACGCTTAACCTCAAGCGCATCGTCAAGAGCCGCGTGATCAGCGAGGAAGCGCTGGACCCGAGTCTCCACTGGCTCAAGGACTACGCCGACAAGAAGCGCCAGAAGCACCGCTGGCGCAAGTCGCACGCGCACGCCAAGCGGATTTCGTGCGAGAACGTGCAGAGCTTCTCGCGCATGTTCTGGATCATCGCCTTGCTGCACGTCAACTTCATCAACGTCTTCCACCTGTTCCAGAACGTGAGCGCCAGCTACCTCTTCCAGCGGTACGACTACTCGGTCGTCAAGGCCGGCGTCGTGAGCAGCGTCTCGCACCTGTTCGTGGTGTTCGCGCCGTTCATCGGCCTTGCTATCGACCAGTTCGGCGGACGCATCCTGCTCATTATCCTCGCGGCCATCCTGTCGGTGCTGGCGTACGTGTTCATGATCTTCACGGACATCAACCCGTTGGTGTCGATGCTGCTGATCTCGGTGTGTCTATCGTTCACGCCGACGGTTCTGATGGCTGCGATCCCCAACTCGGTGAGCCGCAAGAGCTTCGGCACGGCGTTTGGCATCGTCGAGATCACGGACGCCATCGGCGCCACATTCGGCAACCTGTTGGTGGGGTACTTGCGCGACGAGACGGGCAGCTACCGCGCTGGTATGCTGATGCTGTTGGGCATGGCAGTTCTGGTGCTGCTGCTTGCTCTGTTCCTGATCTACGAAGACAGCCGCAATGGTTGGGTCCTTAGCGTACCCAGCAAGCGCTCTCGTGCGCTTTCGGTCGACGATGAGGATCCGATGAACAACCCGGCGGTGCTGGAGGCACGGTACAGCGCGACCGGGGAGACGTCCCCCGTAGCTGGAGAACGTACGAGGTAGATGCGGTGTATGTTCATCTAGACCATTCTCTGGTTCTAGAGCTTGGCCCAAGTGAATGAAGCTGCTGGAGTCGTTGCGCCAGCCTCCGATTCGCGGCTCGAAGAGCACCACTCATTGCTGTAATATGTATTTAGTTCGGAAGAACATCATATAATCCTGAAGGAATACATGCATTGCTTCGTCAAAAGGATGTCGATAGCAGCCTGGCAGGTTGTGATTCACAACTTATGCGTACCGAGTTACTGCTTGTGAGCGACTTCACATCTTTCGTCGAGAGACTGGAGCAATTACTACTACAGTACGTATAATATTAATAGTACTACAGTAGTACTACAGTACTACTACGTAGTTCGTATAGTATTATAGTTGCTCCAGTAGTACGTAAGTTGCCATTAGAGGTCTTTTGCCCACGTATTTTACGCGTTTTCAAACACATGTTTCGGCACCAAACACGTAAAAATCACTTCCGTTCAAATATCGATCGCGACGAGAAGCGCGATCACTTATTATGATATACCTCTGATATCCCATGCAACAGGTGTAATATATATATATCACATACTAAAGGTTTTTGCGCTAATGGTCCTAATTTGCTTAATTAAAGGTATTAATACTTGTACCCATTAGACCTAATCTCACACTAGCGCGGATGCACACGTGGACCCCTAGATCTACAGAAACGCCCCATACTCACAGCAGAAGTAACCACAGGCTACTGAGATCAGCAAGACTACCGCGTGCTTCTGGTGTGTCCGTCGTAGCTGAATCGGGGATTGTTAGCTGTATCGTATTCTTAAATCCCCACCCCAAAGTACATGTAGCTCCGGGAACGCGAGAAACTCTATGTCCTATACGCACGCCATCCTTAGCTTCTTAAATACTTCAGTATCTTACTCGGAGCGCTGCACCCGGTTACGCGAAGCGTCGATGCCGTCAGCGTTATCTCCTTTCACGCGCACGAGCGGCTTAATGTCGTACTATTGGGCACAGATTGCACTCCTCAATTTACCCCCCCAACACACACGGCATCACGTACTGCGCAGTTTCAAGAGACCAGCTTTCAGAGTGCCCTTGTTGTTTCTGTTGTAGCGCAGGCCCAAAAGGCAAACGCCCGTTACCATGCCAGCAGTCCGACATATCGAGTTGGTGCGCATTCCGATACGCCGTCACGTCCTCAAGCCGTACGCAGCCCGGGGGTTGAGCGTGTGTACTCTCGGACAGCACAGAGACGTTACAGACACTAGGGCGGCTGCGTAGCGACAGCCTGTTAGCCGTTATGAGCTTTGCTGTGTTATACTTAGCCTGGAAACCGGTCAGTATGTCCTTATCAGACCGAGGCACAAACTCGGATACTCTTCTCGGTTGTGCCGCGGTTTGATAACAGGACGACAGATCTGCATGCAGTGTTGCTGCTGCGCATGACGCTAAGCTTAGGGTGCTAATAGAAGACTAATCCGCGTACTGCATATACAAGCAAAACACAAAAATAACGATCATCGTGTCTGGGTCTCCGACCCTAAGCGGACGATCGATTCTTTATTTACCCATAATCCCATTTGTGGCCCTTTGTCGAGATCCCTGTCGTAAATTGATATTCGAATTTAACTGAATATACGCGAGCAAAAAGTGTCGTTGTTGATTTTACAATTTACGAATGTTTGAGGAGGCTTCAGAATCGGTAAAATACGTGAGCAAAAGATCTCTATTTGCCCTAAATTTACAACCTGCGTCGCGCCCCGCTAGCGCTTTTCCTGATACCGAAACCTGCATTTGGTTAAACAAATTCACAGTCAGTCGTTCTTTCTGCTATGTCGCAGTGCAAGTGCCGCACCTCCCCGGAGGAACTCTTCGCTTTCTCCAGATTTCAAACGGAAGATAACGCTACTAAAGCCCTGTGACAAGCTTACTGAAGAATTATTATCTCAACCGGGTTGTTGTTGTTGTTGTATTCGCGTCAATGGAGCGATTCCCGCAGCCATTCTGAGATGTCAAAAAATAGATTTTGGCACTCTGTTCAGATTTAGGAAAGTGCGTGCCCGCCGCCCGCAGCTTTTAGCCAACATTTCTGTTCCGCACTCAACACGATGAGCAGCGGGGATACAGACGAGTGCATGGTGTCTGCTATCTTTCCCTCGCTGCTGAAGGCTAGAAGGAGAGGCGCGGTTGTTCTCGACTGTATATTATGCATATTGTAAGCGCTCTTGTTCTCGAATGCATATTACGCATAATATGCAGTCGAGAACAACCGCGCTTCTCCTTCTGGCCGAATGGGAGGTCGTACGTCAGAGCTACGAGGGTTGTGAATCACAGATCACAACTTGTGATCCGGCGGTATCTGATACCCGGAAGTCCCGCATCGAGAAGATCCAGCAGCTGCCGAAGTTCAAGCAGCTGTCGCCCGTGGAGGCCTCGGGAATGTGAGGCCAGGAGCGCCCCCCTCGGAGCCTGTAGGACACATGCACACAGAGAACACAGAGAACGTAGCATTAGTAATAGTCTAATGTCAGTTTGAAATTAGCACGGTGTTGTGCAATTTGAGCAGACAGATCAAAGTCGACTATAGTTACTGTGCTGCGCAGGCGCAGACTCCGCGTGACAAGAAGACACGCGTGACAAGATGGCCGACTCGGACGAGCGGCTGGCCGAACGTACGGCAGCGATGCGGCTGGACAGCGCGCCGTCCCCCTCGCGTCCGGCAGACCTGGAGATCCTGACCCCCAACCCCTTCGAGCGCAGAGACGACGAAGGCCAGGGTGCGAGTGACGCCGAGATGACTACGGCGAGCCTGAGGCCAGGACCAAGGGATGGAAGGATCGCGGCGGCACCGGCGCTGCCGCAGCCCCCAATGTACTCGGGGCGCACCATACAAGATCGGCTCGACTTTATGCACAAGTACGAGGGCTACTTGGTGAAGGTGAACGCACTGCAGACGGAGTGGACAGCAGCGCTGGCTATGCCCGTCAGCGCGTGTATCGAGGCAGAAACACGGCGCATGATCGCTCGCTAGGAGTTCAGCGGAGCCTCGCCCGAGACGATCACGGAGGAGCAGTGGAAGGAATACTTTCACCAGGTTCTCGTGCCTACCTTAGTGGACTACGCGTCGATTGACACGGCCATGAATTCCCTCAAAATGCAGACCAAGTGGCCTGAGCCTGAGAGTCGCATGATGCACTTGCAGGCCGACATGGAGGCCATCCTCAACCGCTTCAACGTCACAGACCTGGCGTTCAAGCACGAGCAGCGCCGCCTGGTCGGCTACCTGACGAATGCTCTCGAACCTGTGAGCTTCTGGAAAGTCGTGGCGACCAAGCTGACGCTGCAAGAGTTCAAGCCGTTGAAGAACGACGCCATCAGCTTCTGCAAGTACGTTGTGGAACTCATGCGGGGCTTCATGACCTGGGAGCATGCAGCCGAAGCTGCTTCCCGCTCCAACACTAGCAACTCCAGCGGGCGGAGCGGCAGTCGTACCAGCGCTGCCCACTCTGGCGGGCGAAGAGGCGGAGGTCGTGGCGGTGGTGATGCAAGCGCCGGACAGCCCGGTGTTAGTGGTCAAGCCGGTGGCGACGCCAATAACCGGACCGGTAGACGCAGCAACGGCGGACGTGGAGGTGGTCGGAGTGGACGTGGAGGCGCAGGTGGTCGTGGTAGCGGAGCTGGAGACCCGCCTGTCGGACAAGGAGGGCCTGACGGCGCCGCGTGGTCGTGGCTCCTGCCTCAAGTGTGGCTCGACGCAGCATCAAGTCCTGGGCTGACCAGACACCCAACCCGGCGAGGCCGAACGCCCGATGGCGGAACTGCGCGCGCGGCGTGAGTCTCCTACCCCTACCTTGCGTCGAGTCGAGACCGTGGCCGAGCCTGGCCATGGGTCCACGACAGCGACGGAGCCGTCAGGCGCAGTCGAAGCGCGAGTGGATGGACTGGAAGTCCACGCTCTCCTCCTCGACACGGGAGCCGACGAGTCGTTGGTCGCCCAGGGCGTCGTGGACGCCATCAAGGCCCGCGGAACGCCGGTCTTCCTGGCGGACATCCCGGCGCGCACCCTGTAAATACAAATCATTGGATCTCGGCTTACACGTTGCGAGATCCAATGGAGCCCCCACTGTGCCAAGATGCCACAGCGGGTGCAGAGCCCAACCTGTCGCTGTGGCACGCTGAAGAGCCCAACTACATGGACAGCTATTTCGTCTTCTGCTTCGGCATAGATCTCGCGAAGGCGCTTCACGCGAGCACTCCGGCCCATGCTTTTTCTCAAAGGGGGGAGGGAGGAAGAAAACGAAAGCTTTTGCTAGCCAATTAAAACGCAGCTTTCGATATACCGTCTTTGCCGTCCGCACGGTAAATATGCCCGATTTGCTGTGAGGCCGCTAAATTTTGCCGGGTTAAATTTCCCGTTTACCGGTACCGTGCACCGTTGGGACATAAATTACCACGCTATCCCGGTACATATATCGTTTACCGCTACCGTTTACAATGCACCGTTGGAGATGCTCTTATCAGATTTGGATAAGCTTTTTTTGCGTGAGAGCTCTGTGTTTTCTCTGTTAAGTAAACTCTTTCTTAGCTTCTAATACAAAGAAACGGTTGCGCTACACTTAAACGAAAACTGAGACTCCTTTGTAGGGGGGGGGGACTTGACCGGTATTCGTGGGCTTGTCCCGAGACCGGGTTTGACCAACTTAGACCGACTTAGACCATGTTTGACCAGCTTCAGTGTCCCGGTAACTGTCCCGCTCAGCGGCTTGACCGGTATTCGTGGGCCGCAAGGCCCGCGACTCTCCGCAACCCGCAGGGTTGCGGCCGCTCCGCCCGCAGCTAAAAAAAGCAAGGCCCGTGGGTAGTATTGAGAAGGCGCTATGGGCAAGAAGAGCGCAGCGCAAGCCGCTGTGGTAGAAGCTATAGCGCTGCGCCATTTCCCGCCTTCGTTGAAGTATCCCGAGTTGGGCCCGGGTATGTTACTGTCTGAGTGGTTCGTCTATCCAACACTTACCTGGGCTCCGGAGTGTCTAGAGCCCAATCGAAAACCAAAGTGTGTTGTAGACGGATGCAGCTGTTCACCCAAAGTTAAGGCATATAAGCAGCGCATCGTCGAAGACGTTGAGCACAAAACGGTATTGTATTACGCACGATATCAGTGCACCGGTGCTACTAAAACCTCGTTTTCTACCATTAGCGACTTGTATCTTTCTTCCTCAAAGAAATTGGTGCTAAACTTCCCCTACATGCTTTCCTACAAGACAGGAATATCCTCGGATATGTTTGACATTGTATATGACGGGATGCTCTCCACAAAAGGAATCTCAGATGTGGCAAATATTTTGCGGCGACGCCAGAAGCGTTATTATCGCATTCTAGCTTCCGTTGGAGCAAAAGTGGATGATCTACGATTTGAAAACAGGACATATGGACCCCCCCTTCCGCCCTCTGAAGCGCAGTACATGTCTAGTCATTCATGTTTAGATGCGGAAGGACTGCGAGACTTGTGGCTAACTCACACTGACATATTGTCGCGCTTGTGTGCAGCTCAGATGCTAGATACAAAATGCCAGCGTGTTATCCGACTTGATCATTCTCAGAAGTTTTGTAGCAAGCTGAAGGTGTATGGGGCTAACTGCAGTAAGGAGCAGTCTTCAAGTATCCGCATGCTGCTACTTGTACAGAACGAGGTAGGTCAGATAATGGGGCGAACACTGACGAAATCCGAAAACCATGACGAGACAGAAGCTCTTTTACAGAGCATGGAATCCAAGATGAGTGGCGAGGTCGGTGCGCCACGAATATGCGTGTCTGATAACGCAAACGCCAATCGCAACCTTGTTAAGAGGGTTTTTGGTGATGCGGTGGAAATCAAACAAGGCCCCTTCCATGTGATTACAAGATTTACGGAGAAAGTAGGTGATAGTGCAAAGAAGCGCTGGCTAGCTACGCAACTTTCGGCTGCAATTTACGATGTTCAACGAAATTTGTGCTCTCCCGAAGAGTGTGAGAAGCGCATGGCAGCAGTACTTCACAGCCTCGACCCCAAGTGGATCTCGGCAAAACGGGCTGAATGGGAGGGCTGTGTTGCTAGTAACCTAGCACAAGTCCGCATTGGTGATCTGTACGTCGACGAAAACAACTACATCGAAGCCGGTGGAGAAGTCCGAATTGTCTCAACAAGTCAACTTGAAGCTATACACTCAAAACTGCGCAAGCTCCTTGATCGCATTCTATCTGTTGACGTGGGCTTACGGATATTGTATATATTCATCTTACAGGTAAGGTATCTACGTATATGCTAAGTATTATTTGCACACTGGCTAAAAACTTTATTTTTCTAGCACAACTTGAATACTGGCGCTAAGCATAAGCGCAACCCCGAGTTTCATGGAACAGACTTCAGAACTATTTGTCAAACTGCCGTCATGTGCAACGGATTGCTTCTGTGGTGTAGCGGGATCAGCAAAATCTGCGAGATCGCTAATCCAACTTACCAACTGCGCCCGAACACCGACTAACGGAGGGGGTACTCCGATCTGCCGTGACGTGTGCTGAACTGGGTCACCTTGTGTACCCGTTGGTAGGGCTGGATCTTGCTCTTCTGGTGTCTTCCGAAGTGTCAACGCCTTGAAGTCGAGACAGTCTTGGCGAGACGCGGGGATGGGGTGGAGCGGGGTGGGAATCTTCACACAGCTCGCGGTTGTACTTCCAGATCAAGTAGTCTTGCACTTGGATCTGGCGGCCTGGATCTGGATCCGGCCGTGGGGTTGCCTTTACGGGGTCTTGTCCTTTACGTTCCTTTCCTTGCGATGCTTGCCGCTTCCTATAGCGGGATCTGTGGTTGTTGAGTGTCGAAGACCCGACCGGCCAAGCTGTGAACTCCGGTGGATCTGGGATCCGCACTTGAGGGTAGGTCACTAGGAAGGTCTAGATCTGGCCAATATATTATCCAGACTTAACCGACACTAGATCTCTTACCACTACCTCTTCTTCTTCTTCTCGTAGGGCCAATGTAGTTCCCGTTTCCAGGCGAGAGAGAAGGCGGTTGCGATGTCCAAGGCAAATTCGATTCTGATTTATGCTTAAGTTCGATCCCATCCTATCTACCTATCTTTCTATCCAGCTATCATCCCATCGATACTCACTGGCTCTGTAGCGTCCTTTTACCTCCCTTATGGCGTCATCCAGGCCTCTGGCGTGTCGTCATCGCCGGATCCGCAATACTGGATCTGGGTCCTGGTATCAGATCTGATCCCGATCTGGGCTCCAGATCCAAATCCTCCGATCTTCTTCGCTTCGAACCACTTGATCTGAGCTGCAACCGCTGGTCCCCGCTCGCTCTGCCCTTTCAGCGCCCTGCCAGCTTCCGTCCCGCGTTTCCCTGCTTCCTCCTTTGTGTAGATCCCGCCAGGTCAGTGTTTCGTAATAGTGACCGGCCAGGTCCCAAGCTCTCACTTGTCAGTCAACGGCGATCTCCGATTTCTCGGATCTCGCTTCTCCACAGTCGCCTCCTGCTCGTAGTTGTTGTTACCCAACTGACATCACTGCGAGCACTTTTCCATCACTCAGGGGTCAGCCTCTGGAGTCACACCGTTCTTATTCGCGCATTCCGTCTTTTCGGCCTGCAAACTCCAAGACTCCGATGTCGTCTTCGTCTTCCCCGGATCGGCGAGCCGTTCCCCTCCAACTGAGGCCAGCGCTGATGAACTCTGCCACCTCAACTCCTTACTGCGTGGGCGCCTCGCGCGTGCGAACGCTGATCTCCAGACTGCCACGTCTTCCCGAAGCATGACGGCTGACGACCAGCATCGGCTCTCCCGTACCCTACTCCGGCAGACCCACGACCTCCGAGCTTCAGAGAGTTTATACAGTGCTCAGCAGCGAGAGGTGGGGCGTCTCCGCGCGGAGATCGCCTCACTCGAAGAGCCAAGCGACCCGGGAGCCGCTCCCGACCCGGTCGTGGTTCAACTCGAGTCCCAAGTCCGGCAACACGAGGCAGAGTTTCGTAACCTCGAGTCGCGTTTCGATCAAGCGGTCTTTGAGCGCGACGTTCTTCAAGATCAAAGTGATCACTTGGCCGAAGAGGTGCGGCTGGCCGGTGACGAGATCGAGCAACTCCAAGAGGATCGGAATGACCTGGATCGCGCACGCGAGAACGCCGAGCACGAGTTGCTCCTTACGGAGACCAGCCTGGCCCGGGCTACTGACGCCCTACAACAGGCCGAATCTCGGGCCGCAAGACTTGTCGAGACTTCGGGCACTGCTTCCTCCGATCTGGATCGTCTAACCCCGGAACGGGATGCGGCTCAGGCTGCGGCTGCTCGGGCTAGTGACCAGCTAGGCGCTGTGAAAGAAGATCTTCAGGGGCACCAGCGCTCGTGCCGTGAATCTTCGGCAGAATTGAACCGTCTTCGGGCCCTCCAAGCGGTCTCTACGGATGATTTGATTCGTACAGTCAGAGATCGTGACACCGCGCGGGCCGATGCCGATCGCCTCCGTGGCGACGTCTCAGATCTTGGTGCGTCTTCTTCTTCCTCTTTTCGATCTCAGCTCTTCCTACTAACTCGTCAACCATATTCCCTCTGATATCCCTTGCAGACGCCAAGTTGACCACCGCTAAGAAAACGCAGGGAGTTCCAGCTAAGGAGCTCGCGGATGCGAAGCGCCGCCTTCAAGATTTGGAGCATTCAGTTCGGGTACTACAACGTGAGCGAGACACCGCCCGTGATGCGCGCGACCAGGCTCGGCGAGAGCGTGACGCGTTCCAGCGGGATCTCGACGTCGCTCGCCAGAAGCTAGCGGCCGTAGCCATGACAGTGGGGCCGATCTCGGCCGCAGATGCGGGTACGTCCGGCCCAGCCGCTGTGTTGCATTCGATGCGTGATCTGCCTGTGGGCCCCTCAACTCCAGGCTTATCCTTGGGTCCACAAGGTCGGGTCCCGTCTGAGTCTAACTCGGCCACTTCGCCTCCAAGACCCAAGCGATCTCGCAGCCCATCAGCCTGTCCGAGTCCGGTCCTGCGCCTCCCGCCAAGCGTCGTGTAGCTCCTCTCTCTCCGGATAGTGATGGTGACCGCGGATCCAAGTCTTCGGTGGGGAAAAGTGGCTCGAACCCCGTCAATCTGACTCCGGATGACGGGCAATTTGCGGATGACGATCGAGATTTGGATGACGCGAGTGACGAGGACTCAGGTGCCCCTCCTGAGTCTCATGCTTCGAACGGCTCTCACCGTCAGCAAGATACAGAAGCTGAGTCCAGTAGCGACGAGGAGGAGGATGAAGATGCCGCCGAGGTGGCTGACGATCTCCTCGAGGCTCAGACCCTGCAAGCTCTCGCTCAATCTCGTTCTGCAGAGCGTCGGCGGCGGCAAGCATCTCCTCGTTGTGGCCCCAAAGTAGCTGGATCCGGTGCCTCGCCTAATGGATCGGACGGTCCCGACTCCGACGCTGACTCGGGTCCCCGATCTGTTCCGAACGCTGACTCTTCAGGAGGCGCCCCTTCCTCGCCTCGCCGTCGACCCGCTGGATCCCCCGCCCCAGATCCGATGCAGCTCGTGGCACTGTTTGGCCCCGAGGAACTCTGCATTCCTGGGCGGGCTCAAGCGCGCGCCATGATCCAACGCGAAGTGGATCCCTGGCTGGCTGACCAGATCTCGGATGTGGCTATGGTTACCATGCTAATCAACACGCTGTTTCCGATTCTTCCGACCCGTCCTGGCTGGTTGTTCCCGCGGGTTGCTCCTGCTGATAGGTGTCACTATACGCCTAACGATTACTGTGTGGATCTAATCACGGAAGACAACGTGCGGGCCTTGCTGGACGCCCGACCTTGGGAGGTTCTGGAGCGAGCGGAAGACGCCGACGCACTCTCTTTCGAAGAAGATGTAGGAGGACGGCTCGGGGCTGCGATCCAGCGGTACCGGATCCATGAGCCTGACTGTCTGCAGTCATATTGGGAGGCTACGCACTCCTTCGTCATCACTCCGGCGATGATAGCGCGCCACCTGTGGCTCGGCGTCTACAAGAAAGAGCGCAATAATCGTCGATCGCATGCAGGCGCTTACTGGAAGGCGTTCCTGGAGATCTTCATCCCGGCGATGCGCGAGGGTTGGTGTGATCTGGATTTGCTGTTGGATCCTTTCTTCCTCCACTTTCCGAAAAGATCTGAGACCGTGACGTGGTATCCGGGGCTGGTGTCGCGTCAAGCCAACCTCCGAGACTCCACCCTTCACCGAGCCGAACCTACTGATCTTCTCGAAGCTTTGGATGAGGCCAATTCGGCAGATCCGTGGCGCAATCACTTCCGTGATACGACTGACCAGGATCCGGCTCGTTCCATCGCTCGCCTCGAAAGCAAATTCTTCGGGGTTCGAGCTCAGGGTGCAGCGTAGTCTCCGGACTCACTTCCTCGTCGTTCACCGGCGTCTCCTCCTTCGTCTAGCTTCCATAGTCGTTAATCCACCTTCTTTGAGTAGCCTTTGTTCTTCTTTTCGGGGATCTTGCATCTCGTAACTCGTCGCTTGTCAGATCCAATCGCGATCTGGACCTTACGATCCAGCCGCTTCGCCTTCTCTTTCTTTTCCATACGTAAACATTCATTTCTCCTTCCTCCGATCTGCACCCTCCCTGCAGATCCACCTCCTCCTTCTCACTCGGATACGACCAACTCGCCTCCGAGATCTCTGTCTCACTACTCCTCGTGAGACTGCATCACTCCAAACCGATTTCGGCTAGTGTGATTCCGGAGGAACTCATGCAGTAACGCTCCACAATTGAGATCCGCTTCGTCAACCCATGACGGATCTCCATATCCTCGCCAATGAACCAAGAACTCGCGATAGATCCGGCCATACCGAGTCCGTTTCCCTGTCCTCATGACCGTGATTCTCTCCGCTTCATATTCGTCTTCGTCAATATCTCGGATCCAACTGTCTTCGGGAAGAATGGCTTCATCCAGATCTACACGCTCCGACCCCTCGCCGAGCAGACGAGCGGTAGGTCTGTCTGGTAATGTCCTCACCAGCTTCAACTTAGAGATGTGCACTACAGGGAATAATCGATACTCGGTGCCAACGGTTTCAATCTTGACCGCGTGCTCCCCGACTTTCTCCAACACTCGGAAAGGCCCGTGCCATAGGTGTGCGAGTTTCCTGGCGTAGCCTTCCTTCACCCGATCCAGATATAGCCACACCTGAGACCCGATTTCGATCTCGTGTGGTTGGATCTCCTTATTATGACGAGTTGCTCGATCTGAGATGGCCTCTCGGATCCGTGCGCTGACTTGAGCTCTCGCCTGTTGGTAGTATCGCTGGACCTGATATCTCCACCTACGAGGTTCCCGATCTCGACGCGCAGTGTTACCTACCGGCAAAGTCGCCTCCAGTGTAGATCTAGCGTCCCATCCATGTACCAAATAGAAGGGTGTTTCTGCTCTGATCCGATCCTGAGCTGTGTTGATCGCAAACGTAAGTCTTTCGGCATACTCGTCCCAGTCGCGTTGATCCAGTTCTTGCACACACATTTTGAGCGCGCGAGTGGTAGTCTGCACCATTCGTTCGGCCGTCCCATTCGCTTGGGGCCGATAAGCCATCGTGGCCCGTTGTCGCTGGCCCAGGATCTTGTTAAAGGATCTGAAGAAGTCAGCCATAAATCCGGGCTCACGATCGTGCCGGATCACTTCGCTGGCCCCAAATCTTCGGAACACGCACTCTTCATAAGACTCCGCGATCGTTTGCGCCGTCCTCGACGCGCTCGTCTACGCGATTACATACCCCGTAAACAGATCTACCCAGATTAGTAACTCGGTGTTACCTTTGCGCGACTTGGGCAACGAGGGGATGTGGTCCATCGCAATGATCTGGAATGGGTAAGTCGCCTGGATGTTACCTGGCGACTCTCCCTGGAGTGTGGGTCGCCCTTTTCCCGTCTCGCAGTCCACACACTCTCCTACGTAGCGCTGTACGCTGCGGTAAATCCCTCTCCAACGGAAATGATCTCGGATCCGTTGGTATGTTCGTCCGATCCCCTGGCGTCCTCCTTCGAGACTAGAGTGGTAGTGGTGCAGCACATCTTGCTGCAGCGGTTTAGGGACCACTAGCCGCATCAACCCATCACGTTCTTCCGTCGTCCGTTTAGCGGGCGGACAATAGAACAGCAGTCCGTCCAGATCTACGTCATAGTCGGATCCGACAGCATTGTAGAACTTGATATCTTCAGGGGACAGATCATGCACGGTCCCTACCAGGTACTTCTTCAAGCCAGCGATCCACGCTTCTTCATCCTGGGCTTGCTTAATCCGCTCGATCCGCAGGCTCCTTACCACTTCTTCTTGGAGTACTGCGGGGCGGGATCCGGATCCGCCGGTGGCTCTCGTAGCTACTGGGCAGATCTTAGCTGCGGGGCGCTCTTCTACTTCCTTTACTGTCAGGATCTCCTCAAGACGATTCAGCGTTACCAGATTCTCAAAGTCGGAATCTTCCTCTACTTCGACTCCAGCCTGGCGCTGTAAGGCAGCACCTGCCAGACTATCTGCGCTCCCGTTCCAGTCTCGTTTGACGTGGAGCAGCTCGTGATCTGGCCACGCCAACAAACGGTCCAACGCTTTCTGCCTTAATAACGTCAGGCCGGGAGCCTTGCAGTCGATTTCCCCCCGCACCTGTCGAATCACCAAATTAGATTCGCCGCAAACCACCAGTCGCTGCTGGGCTTCTCCCTCCAGCAAATCCATACACAGCAATAAACCTCGGCATTCGGCTTCGTTGACCGTCAGGCCATCCACGTACTCCGACCGGGCCCTTACCACGGTCCATTCGGGCAATTTCCACAAGATCGCGCTATAAGCGCCTCCACCACGCTTGACGCGGGCAGATCCGTCAAAGCTGACCACCCACAGACTTTCCCCGGGGTACACCGTAGGGATCGGGGCCTGGATCTTGCGTCGAGGTTCCTTTCGTGGTGCTATGGCGATCAACGCTTGATCTACCTCGCCTCTGGGGGTGATGGTCGCTGCTATCGCCCCCAGGATCTCGTCTTCTCCTTTCGTGCACTTCTCGATCTCGAGAGTCGACGGGGATAGCAAAGCTGCCCACTGTCCGAGCCTTCCTTGTAGACCAGAGGATCTGAACAACCAAGCTAGGGTTGAGTAGCGGGCTAGCACCTTGATTTCGCGTCCTACCAACAGGTTGTGTCCCAGATCCAAGACACGGAGTAAGGCCACCACCTCCTTCTCCACGATCCCATAATTCAGCTCGTTTGACTTCAACGTGCGGCTCGCGAACATAACCGGGTGGAACACAGTATCGTGCTCCTGCATCAGGGCTGCTGAGATCGCCCAATCGTTAGCATAGACGATCACCACTGGTTGCAGCTCTGGCTGGAAGTGACGCAAGATTGGTGTAGCCGACACCTTCTCCTTCAGCTTGGCGAACGACTTCTGAGCCCGGATCCAGCGCAAGTCAGCGTCAGCGGGGTTTCTTGCCCCTTCCAGGTCGTCGCTTGCCACCGCTGCTAGATCTTGGACTCGAGATCTGTTCTCGGGCTTGTTCATAGCCGCAAAATCCACCTCCCGTAGCTCGTACAACACTGCAGCATAGATAGCGTAATCTTCGATGAACTTACTGTAATAATTGAGGCCTCCCAAAAAAGATTGCATCGCCCGGAGCGAGCCCGGGAAAGGCAGATCTGTCAAAGCCGATAGATCCTTCGGGTTCGCCTCCAGTCCGTGGCTGGACACTTTATGCCCGAGATATTCCACCTGACTCTTACCCCAGAAGCTCTTCACCACGCTAATGGATAGGTTCCACTCGTCGCACACGTCCAATAGACCTTCGACTCTACTGCAGAGGTGATCCCAGGATTCAGCAGTGATTAGGATATCGTCAATGTAAGATTGCGTCCCAGCACCGACTTCTTTCCATCATTTTTGGGCTCTGTAGGTATCAGGTCTGGACTCGTCTCTGGATCTGGCCGTTTCGACACTGGACCTCCCTCCAGTCTTGGGATCTGCCTGAAGCCGTACAGCGCGTTATCCAGCATCCGTTGATAAATCTGGGGGGGGGGCGTTCTTTAAGCCGAAAGGCATCCGGTTCCACTCGAACAGCCCGAAAGAGGTGATGAAGGCCGAGATCGCGCGGGCTCGATCCGTCATCGTCACTACCCAGAACCCACTCGCCATGTCCAGCGAGCAGTACCATAGCACCTTGTCCAGATCCTCCACTAAGACGTTGATCAGAGGCATCGGGTAGATCATCAGCCTCGTCAGACTGTTAACTAACCGGTAGTCAAAACAGAGCCTGATATCGATCCCGTTCTTCTTGATGATCACCACAATTGGTGAGACCCAGGGCGAGGTCGACATCTTTATGATCCGAGCTCCGAGCAACCCCTTGATTAGATCTGAGAGCTTCTCACGGAACTGAGGGGCTAACTTGCGCACCCGTTGTGCAATGGGCTTAGCGCCTCCCACATCGATGTCACAGACAATTCCCTTCGCGACGGGGGGCAGCGCGTTGCCCTTTCCGATGAGCAGATGTCGCCGCCTCCAGATCAATCGTCGGAGCCGATCTATCTCCTCGGCCGTATTGACTGCGGGATCTCCCACTTGGATGTCCTCCAGCGTCACATCCTCCGTCGATTGCGTCACTTCAGGTAGTACCGCCATCTCCATCTCCACTTCTTCGGCTCTGAGGTCGCCTCCTTCATGATAGCACACCTGTTCATCCTCCGTCGTGATAGTGGCTTCCGTGGCTGCCCCTTTGTGAGTCGGATCCGACGGCGTCCCCTCCAGAGCTGGCTTTTCTACCCCCTTCCGATCTTCCGGCGTAGTACCTGTACCTTCTGGAGTTCGCCCTTCCGGCGCTGTGCACGGCAGTGCACCGCAGTGCAAATGACGCGACGGCGTCATAATCTGACGGCCATGATGCCGCGCCACACTACGCCACACTACATTGAAATCTTCCCTCAGCTACCAGCAGCAACTAGCAGCGCCAGTCATCACTGGTAGAGCGTCCTGCGCGCGCACGTCGAAGATGCCAGGCCTGAGCGCGTCTGAGCTGTCCTCACAGACGCTGTATCCTGCGGATACAATAGAGTATTTTTGCCGCGCTTTCGTATGGGGTGACGCAAGAGGGCGCCGTATAGCGGTAGTAACTAGCGTCGACGCCAGCGCCGCCGACTTTCCGATTGCAGTCAACACTCAGGAGGTGATTCCGCCCGACATGATGATGAAGAGGGTGGCGGACCGCTTCGGCGAGCCGCTCCCACCCGACGCCGCCAAGTGGCGAAAATTACGAACCTACAAGCTGATTAGTGGGTCCTTTGCGTCTCCTACGAGGGCCAGCGCTCTCAAAAAGCTGCCCGAGGGCGTTGTGGAGGCTTCAATGTCAGCCGTTCGCGAGGCTCTTGGCAAAGTACCAGAGGAGATCGTCCCCGAGAGACCTCAGTCCGACTGCGCCATCCCGCTGCAGCCAGACTCAGAACCTGAGGAGCCGCCCAGCGCACGCGTTGTTGACCTGACATGACTCCCTAGCCAAGAAAGCGAGTTCTACACCCCTCCGGCCCGTGACACAAACGAGGAAACCACCAAAACGTCGTTTATTAACGATATTATCACCCTAGTGTCGTCCCAGGAGGAGGGCGTCACGTCCACGGGCCCTGTGGCGAGCTCCGCGCCTGATGTTAGCGACGCCATGGTCGCGGCGGCGGCTACCTACATGAAGTCGATACCGAGTCGCCACGACCGTGGCAAGATCAGGAACCAGCCGAAGAAGCGGCGGGTGGAGTGGCTGGTGCCCAGGTCGCGCAAGCGTAAGAATTTGGCGAAGTCCGCCATTACTAGAAGTGGCCTACTGATCTACCACGCGAATACTGTGAAGGCTGCTCAAATTAAGAGCGGCCTCCGTTCTCCAGAGGTCAAGTTTCGACTTCGTAACCTGCACGCGAGACGCGCGTCGTTTCCCGAAACTCCTGTGCAGGAGACTACTCTACCCATTGAAGAAGTTTCGTGGCCCGACAACATTCAGCGCATTGAATCATGCGCTGCTAGCGGCGTCACCTTTCGTGACATCGGGGCGTTCGACCCGTGCGAGTGCGTCGGCGACTGTTTCCAAGGCTCGTGCAAGAACGTCGCGAGCGCAACGTTCTGCACTTCAAGTTGCTGTCAGCTCGGGGCACGGTGCAGCAACGCACCGCGCACTGTAAAGACGCTAAAACTATTTGACACTGGGCGAGTAGGCCTAGGCGTGTACACGACGACCAAATTGGACGTCGGAGACGTCCTCGGCGAGTACTGCGGAGAGCTGAGTGAGTTCCCGGCCATTGTTGAAGGTCAGCCTGACCAGGCCGTCAAGCAAAACAGTGGTTTCACGTTGCTGTACAACACGAAATCAACTGAAAGAAACTACGTCTACGTAGATGCCCTAAAGAGCGGCTCCGTTACCCGCTTCATTTGCCACGCATGTGACCCGAACGCGACATTCTTGGAGCAACAGAACCGCTCCAGCGTCAAGGTCATCGTGAAGATGATAAAGGATGTTAAGGCTGGCGCGCAAATCACCGTCAATTACGGAAAGGAACGCTGGTTCACGTGAGCGTGTGACGACTGTTGGCAAGTGAAAGATGAAGAAGTCAACGACGACCAAGAGGCTCACGCCAGGGACAAGTAGGAATAGCACTACGAAGTTTGCATATTACGTAGAGATCTCTTATTTCTACAATCTCATGTATTTATTTGTTTTTCAAAAGGAATGTATTAGAAAAAAAGAAACATACTCGCTCTTGAGGCTCACGCAGTGGTAATACTTGTAGAACTACGCACTCATCTCACCGTCAACCTGTGTTTCCTTCGCGCTGGGTCACTCGAGGCTCAGCGCCGGTCCATTCGAGCGCGGTCGACCGGTGTTGTCGATCATAGACACGGCCGTCCGTTTACGCTTGCGCCATGACACGAGGATGTCTCTACCACTACTGTCCACGTTAGCAGTACAACGTAGAGCGAATAGTACATGTATGCACGACCCAAACACGAACCAGTAGTTGCACGGGCACCATTGCCGCTCCGCATCTACCGGCCAACCACCCCACGGCTGCATTTCAACCTCCATCCGGGCATAATTTGCCCCCATTTGTGCCGAGACGGCAATTCCTTCTTCGCTGCGTTTATTAGGGGCCACTATGACCCGAGGAGCACGCAGAGACACGACCAGTAGGATGGTTTGATCTCCAGTAAGCGCCATCGACAGTTTGGCCTTCGGCTAGGCCAGGTAGATAAGCCCGCTTAAGCTCCGAGACACGGCGCGCGAGGGTTGCAGTCGGCACCACGCCGAACTCAAACGCACGCACGCTACTAGATTGGTCCAGACAACACGCACTCAACTCTCTCAGTAGAGAGCCCATCTTCAACCGCCGACGTAGTGTGTAGTCTCGCTTTAACAAAGCGTTAAAAGTCTCAGCTGGGTTGTTAGTCGTAGCAAACCCGGGCGGCGTCATGTACGCCTGCCAGCTAGTAAAATTACCAGTCAACCACTGGCCACACATGTACTTAGCGAAGGGTAGAGCTCCAAGCTCTCGAACCCAACGCTTCAGAATAGCGTTCCGCATGCGCAAAAAGTCGGGATGCGTTCTAGCAAAGTGTAGGTCATAGATATCGCGTAGGATGCTAGTGTGTACCCGAGGAAAATAACTTTACGTGCTCTTGAACCTTCTTCATGACGTGGAAGAAGCACATCAAAAATCTGTAGCCGGGATTATCTCCAAATACGGCTGCGAGAGCATTGCACTGCGCTCTGTCTCCATCAGCCATTGCATATTGCACCACTAAGTTTTTCTGCGTGTCCCAGTAGTAGAGTCGACGCAGTGACAGTAAAGCAGCTTCGAATACAGGTTGCGTCTCTTGAGAGATAATAAACATCGCTACCAAATGAAATCGGCGCGAACGGTCCGACAAACCTATCACTAGGACAGGGTAATCGCACTGGTTCATTTTGTAGGTTGCATCCAGGTGAAAAATGAAGCTGTCCGTAGGAACTAGCAACCGTAGCATCAATGCCTTCGTTGAGGGCTGATAATGAAGGGTTTCTCGTCGGAGCCATTGCCTACGACAGGCTTGCCAGCGTTGTCCATCTGCCAGCCGAACGTGAAGGGTTGAGTCATCAGCTCAGACCCGTTGAATGTATGCTCGTGAATCCATGCCCTTAGTTCATCAACGCGGTCGTGGTTCTCCATCTTAGTCCGCCCGTAATGATGGACAAAGTTCTGTACAGACTTTAGCGGCGGCAGCTCCTCTAGAGGAGTGCCGAACTTGCGAGACAGGGCGTGGCGGATCCGCATCGGCCGCAAGTGATTCTCCGCGAGCTCACGGCAGAACGCCTTCTGCGTCGTGGTGAGCTTCTTGCGTCTGGGGGACGACGCAAGCGTGTTGTGGTCGTCGAAATCGAAGATCGAAACGTGCTTTGTCTCCAAGCACGTGACGATCTTCCCGCGCCACGCGCACTTGACGCCACTTGCCTCGATGCACCCTTCGGAGCTGCACACAAGAAGGCGGTAGCGCATCTTGTGTGCAGCTTCCGGACAGACCGTGCACTCCATTGTCTGGCTCTTGTCGATGTCAAAGGACTTGAGAGAAGACACAACCGCTTCCCCTTCCGCGGCGTCGACGCGGACAGCCTTACCGGTTCAAGGCTATGGGATTTGACATCTCGCGACGTGTTGGCAGCGATATATGCTAGGGGACGCAATGACGGCGTTAAGCATATGCGAATCGCGCGTCAGAGCTACGAGGGTTGTTATCAGGGATCCTTTAATACCGGAAACAGTATATTTTTATTGTCCAGAACAATTATCTATTTTGTGACCACATTTTGGTCGGCCTACATAATTTACGTTACCTACTTTGAAAATGAGACTGCGCAAAACAAAAAAAATGCTAGTTAACCGTTTGTTGAAGTGCGAGTTAAGCACACCAACGCAACGAAGAATACATCCTCTATCGATAGAGACCCTCCGATATTTTTTTCATTCAGCCGTTGTCAAGCAACTGCCCGTTGAAAAAGTTGCCTCAGATTCGCCGGGTCGCAGGAATTTTTTTATTGGCTCCCTAAACGTCAAATTTCGCTGCGGATCGATTGAGCCTATATTGTAGCCGGATTCGAACTCATTCATTGCCAACATTACAATTGAAAAATCAAAATATCAAATCTCGGATGTATATTTGTTTTTTTAGAGATTTTTGTAGAGATTTTGGCAACAAGAATCATTTTGATCTGCAGAGAGCACTTGGTGTCGTACTAGGTCGTGTTGGAGCCTTCTCCGCCGCGGTTTCCTGGAGGTCAAGGTTCCGATTTTCAGTGGCGCAGTTGTCAGTAAGCTTGGCTTCACCGTCTGTAGTTCCAAGCACCCTGTGCGTCTCGTTGGCAGTTTTTGCTGCCGCTGCGGCAACAGTACGCTCTTGTTTCTTCTTCCTAGCCGCTGCGACCCGGGCTGTTGGGATTTAGACAATCCAAGACCCACGTTGCTGTGCATGTCTTCGTAGAGCTTAGCCCACGTGAAGTAACCGGCAGGAGCGTGTACTCGGCGTCGGAGTCCACGCGCTGTCTGCGCTTGCCTCGCTTTTCAACGGGTCGTCTTCGCCAGCGCTTACGTCTGGCTCCTGCTGTGTGTCTGCGGTGCTGTCGGCTGAAGGGCTGCCAGCCCTTGCATGCCAACCCGATGCCGTCGATACACCCCCGACAAATTTAGAGATTTGATAAAATCCCCCCTTTTGAGAAACCCACTTAAGTACGAAAAAGCAACGGTCCACTTCAAAGGCGATTACCTTGAAAACACGAAAATGTTAACTACCATCAATTTGTTTTGCGCAGTCTCAAATGTGACACTTAATTTTTGAAGTAACCACGACGAACCAAAGGGATCGCTGTGAGCTCTCATGGCTTATCAAACACTCGAGACCCTGCATCACTTGCTACTCATTTTACGTGAAATTGCGAATCTCCTGCGCCTGCTTCGCAGCCGCGGTATCTGCACGCGACATACTGTATACAATGTCTAATATAATACTTCGAAGTAGCTACGTAATGTACATTATGCCGATTGCTGAAACCGTCATTCAATCGTAAAGCCGCCGGCGTCAGCTCCGAGGTGGAGGTCGAAGTCGCCTCTCCCAAGCCAATGGGGCGAGTCAGATTGGCACCGATACAATCCGGTACATACCGTTGGGTACCGGCCACACGAATAAGCCCCCTGGAGAGGCAGATTGGCACCAATAAATACCAGTACATACCGGCCCACGGAAATAATCCTATTTGGGCTGTATAGCAACTTCGTTCCTATCTCAGTAAAATACGAGTTGTAATAAATTTGTTTTTTGTCAGTACATTTGAAGCACAGCCACTTTCTTCTTCATTATGCAGCAAAGTTTTGTTACATGTTAGTGTGGTTCACTGCAACTGGAGTAGAACCACAACGCGAATCGGCCCTGAAATGCGGTCACCTTGGCATAAGAAATAGGTGGGCGAAAGCAAATCGTGATGACAAGCGTGTAGGGCCTCTTGACGCATTTAGTGATAGCAGAAGCGCTCCACATGAGTCTCCCCGGCCGTATGGATGATCCGCTCACATGTTTTGCAAGCAACCACGCCGTCTGCGACGAGAACGTCGTTCCAGATGGGATCCTGGAGGCGACCTCCACGGCGGGCAGGCTCCACCAAGTATCCCAAGTCGGGTGCAGTGAATGTTGAGGCAGCTGGAGCGCGGTCGGCAGCAGCTGGAGCGCAGTTGGCAGCAGCTGGAGCGCGGTCGGCAGCAGCTGGAGCGCAGTTGGCAGCAGCTGGAGCGCAGTCGGTGGCAGCTGGGGCGAGGACGTTGGCAGCCGGAGCAGACGATGAGGGAGTCGCAGCGGTCGAAAGGGACATCGTGACGAGAAGGCAGCAGGTGAGGCTTGGTGATTGGGTGAGAGTATGCAAAGGCAAAAGTGGCAAGCTTCATTTGGTACGTGGGAAGCGAGGAGCTAGAGATGTCGGCAAAGTGGCGGGGCTGGAGAGAACCAGTCAACTGCATCGCAAATTCTACCAAGAGCTCGAACCCCTCCTGTATAGATCCTACCTTTTGCAGTCCGATTGGTCATTTGTTTGGAAATCCACAATACATGTAGTAAGCACTCAGATTTTTCTGGAGATGACTGAATGAAGCTCATTCACTTTCACAGGTTGAAATTCCAAAAAATCAAAATGACACATTACTGTTATAGTTGTATCTGGCGTGTAGGCTCCAGAAGCAGGGGCATCATTTGGAGTTTGGCATCGCCGAGATGAAGCACCAGAGCGGCCTATCGAGTGGTGTAAAAACCTGGGAAGGTCGGACGCCCGCGCAAATCTAGAAACCGCACCTGCTCCAAGCGCGGCCTCAAGCTGAACACGCTCCGAAGCCTGAAGAAGCACTTCGCCCAGAAACGCAAGTGCGATCAGCGCTCTGTTGCGGCTCGAGAGGCTGCGCGCAAAGATACGAGACGCTTGGCAAGCAAGAGCAACTACGTTAGAAAGAAGTCGGGTATTGATCTTGAGGTGTGGAACAGCATGTTCCCCAACTGCACGCGAGCTAGCCCGCTATTGTTCTTCGTTGTAAGAAGCCATACGATTGATAATTTCAACTATTGAGCGCTGTTTTGATAGTACCCTGGATTCTGAAAAGTTCTTTCACGCTTTCGTCAACCCCAGGACTTCCTAAAAGCTCGTACCAAGTTCTTTCACGCTTTCGTCAACCCAAGGACTTCCTAAAAGCTCGTACCAAGGAGCAGAAGGCCAAACGGCGACACCGTAATGTCCCGAATTCGTTCAACAGCTGATGAAGGCCATCGGTTTGCTAAGTGTTTTCTCCGCTTACCCGAAGGCTTTCGAAAAGAACACGATGCCGTCTTCAGACGTCTATTACATGTTCTTGACGCTGCCAAACGTATCCAAGGAGATATACATACCAATTAGCGAGCTTGGAAAGATAACAAATACCGTTTCCGACCGCTTCAACTTCGTCTACGGGGATGGTCACGGAGTGGCATACTTGCTTGATCCACGATACCTGGGACGCGGAATGAACGAAGAAACGCGGGCGCAAGTCGACGACTGTATCACGGCGTGACATGGACCTGAAGATGAAGATGCCACGGCTGTCTAGCTGATGAAGTATCTCGGCGTGAACCGTGTAGACTGGTGGTAGGCACAGCTGATTCAAGCTGGGCAGTTGACAGTGCTGGAGTACCGGCGCGACCACTTTCAGTTTCCTCTGCTTCGAGACCTAGCCCTCACAGTCTTCCCGTCAGTTGCTCGAGTGCAGATGCGTAAATAAACTTTTCGGCACACAAGGTTGCCCTTTCCCAAGCGCACAACCACCTCCGGGACGCGTCTATCAAAAATTCTGTGTTCCTCGTCTTCAACGCCAAAACCTTTGACAGCGAAGACGTGGAGGGTTGTGAGCTCCTGGAGGATTTGGTGGATGAAAGCAGCGATGATGGTGACAACAACCGCTATAGTGACTATGAGTACTACTAAGGGGATACGGTAGCTAGGGCGTTCTCTCAGTAAATATGCTCAACGGAGCTCATTTGGAGGCTTTGTGATACTCTGCACTAAATGGTGATACCGTTTACTGCCAGTCGAAAATACCGTCTCGATGAAACCCTATCTCCTTGTTTCGGTTAGATTTGTAGCTTCCACGTTTCGTTGCTTCGCTATGAATTTTTAAAATGGCTTGCAGTTGCCTTGTACCCCTACATTTATATCGGTACGACAAGCAGTTTCCTCAAAAGCACGTGTGACAATTGTGCAGCCAGAGAATGATAATACCTGACCAAGAATAGTAAGCTCGGAGCTGTATCATTGATATATCACATCCAAACTCAGAGGTTATATACTTGTATTATTTAACCTACCAGCACAACTATATAATTTCAAAATTATTTATAGAGGTTATACATCCACGTACCAATATGTCTGAAGACTGCGCTAACATGGCAGCTTCATTGCAACCTATAGTGCGATGGCGCTGTCTTCTAGCGCTGTGACAGCCGGCAACTTCATTTTCACATTCACTGCTGCACAGCTAGGTCGACCTCCAGCTATGGCCCCACTTACACCACGCCAACCCCACCTTCCAGCGCATTAGTGGCAGGTTCAACCGGGTAGGTGTTGCTACCTCGGCACCCCCACCAAGCCCCCCCCAACGCCGACGATGTCAGTGACGCAGCGCCGGACGATGAAGTTCATTTTATTGCGCGTGGGGGGGGGACTTTGGTGCAGCGGCTGCAGAAATCGAGCAGGACACAACGAGTTTGAGTTAACCCTTTCGCGAACACGTGGATTTATCTTACCTACACAAAACTATACACGTTCAAGATGTTAGCCTACGAAAGGGGGCATTTTGCCTCCCCCCTTCATTTGGCCACGGTACTCCTACCGAACTTCTGCAAACCATTGAGCAATATTTACGAGCCAATCAGAGCTGCCCGTCTGTGCGGAAAACCATAAAAGGGGACATTTTGCACCCTTTTGTGGCTGAAAACAGTGGTACTCCAGTATAGACCCACCAAAGGGGGCAAAATGCACCCTTTGACCACGAAAGGGCTAACGCGAATTTGAGCAAAACGGCGTGTTAACAACGAATCCACGATTCTACCAGAGGCCCCACGGTAGGTGAGTCGAAAAGTATACAATCCGCTTCAAAAGTTATAGATCAAACGAAAGTACTAATATGTTATAAGGAGTCTTAAAATGTATCTGGCGCACCACAACATCGCTGATGTGCTGTGGGCCGGAGCTGCACGCCGGCGCACGAGCGCATTTGCATTATTTTAGAGCCTGCACCCAGCGGCATCGGCTGCATAGAAAATCTAATATAACGCGGGACCTTCCCTGAATCGTGATTTGTGTGGTCGACTTGGAAGTCCACAAAATAACCCTACACCAGTGATACTAAAACGACCTTTCAGGTCATTTAAAATAAGGCAATGAGGAAACTCTGAAGTACTTAAGGCGCCAGCTCTCGGCTTCCAGATGAGCTAACGAGCTGAGACCGACGTGAATATTGGTTTTTATTTACACTTGTTATGTGTATGCAATCTTAAGCCGTGCAGTTCCAATCGGATTTTACGTATTTGCCTCTACCTACCACAGGAACCTGAATACCTCTGGTTGAGTCGTGGATTCGTTGTTAATAGTTTATTACACTCTATCTCGCTCAGTTGCAAGGCTTCGACGACCTCACCTGGGAGCCCGCGTAGCCCTTCGCTTCCCAGATTATTCACGAATTCGAGCGCCAGTACCTGAACTTTATCTTGGTCTACCAAGCCACACGCGGGCGACGCCACGTACTTCGGTGCGAGCGCCCTACGCGCGTGAACCCTCGCCTCACGTGTAAGCTATGTCTTTGATTAAGTGATCTTATCTACGACTGACATGTTTTCTTTTCTCTAGATCGCCGCACCCTTCTTCAAGTGATCTACTGAAGAGGAGTAGCTGACCGATGCATTCTACAGAAGCGTAACAGCAGTCGCATTCTAGCCTTGAAAATACACATTTGAAATGTTTGGCGACGTCCCGGGTCATTTGCGTGACCCGGGTCGTCGCCAAACATGTCAAATGTGAAATCCCGGGTCATTTGCGTGACCCGGGTCTTCAATTTTTTTATAACAATGCGTATGCTATTTAATAGACTGATTGAGGTTGAATGAGGTCAACGAAGCCGAAGTCGCCGTTTGCCGTGCTGTCGAACCTTGCCGCATCAGTAGAAGTTGCCGGGTTGCTGACCGCCGTGACAATAGTGGACGACAAAGTGAGCGTTGTTGATGTGCTCCAAAACCTCTGACGGCGAGTGTTTGCTTGAATCGTCCAGCTGGAGAGGCTTGAAAAACGACAAAAGCGTGTGCTTAGTGACCGGTGCGGTTGTTTCTTGGGGCGACCGACTAGCTTTTTTGCTGAAGGTAGCAAACCGACTGCAACTTTTTTCTAAGCGACCCCATCATTCTCGTTGGCGCTCGGCCCTTTCTTCTCCCCATTGCATGTGTCATCAGACAAAACAGAATAGTACGAAAGAAACTCTGAGGGAATTGAAAAATACTTCAGAGAAAGCGACTTCATCTTCTTCTGGATAGCTTGAGCAAAGGCTGACGCTCTAAGCATACACCACTCATTTCCACGGTATGATATCATATCCAACACCGAAAAGGCCAGTTAGACGCGCATGGCGAATAGACTGTGCATCGCCAGCTCCAATAAGAGAAAATGTGGATGCGTCTGCGTCAAGTGTCGAGACGAGATGCATAATAGTGACCACCCCTTGGTCAATTTCAAGGAAATAGTTGCTGTCCGTGTGAAATATTTCGTCAAATGTCAACCATCGAAAAATGGTCGATCATCTTTGCTGTGGTCGAGGAGTCGAACTTGAACTGACTCAATTTCGTTCATTCCCGAGATATCTTGATCAGGACTGTACACATTCTTGCCTTTCATTTTCCCTTGACACCAAGCAATAACGCGGCCAGCTGCATTATGCGAATGGCCGGGATGTAAGACAAGCAGAACCACTTTCCTATAGAATGTGATAGACAGCATAGCGTAAAACATGAAGACAGAGCGGGACTTATTTAGCCAGACGCAATTGTCGAGAATTTGTAGTAGAGTACACGAACCTTCAGGCTCATGTAGTCCAGCTTTCTGATATCATTTACGAAGGTTGAGATGGTACTGTAGTCGAAAACTGCACATCACGTCTGCTCCTTTCCTTGGACACGGTCGTCATACAGCAACACGTTGTTAATGCTTTGAGTGATGTCGGCAATGACGAAATTGTGCATCATCACGTTAGAGTTGAAGTAGTCATCAGACGGGCGCTTGTTACCGTACACAGACAGCGGAAAACTACTTCGATTTATATCTGAATGAGCGGAATTCCGGGGTGCTGCAAAGGTTTAGTTAGTATTGGCACCTCTGCATGCTCGGGAATAATCTCTGTCGCCATTATTTGCTGTGGTGCGTGTGCAGCAACGTACTGCCGCACAAATTCAGACATTCCACGTCTTTGGTTTATCGCAGCATCCAAGTGCATCTGCTTTTCACACTTTAAAGCTTCCTTTTCGGTGGGGTCGAGTTTTGGGTCCTTTAGTGCTGTTTCAATTCGGACACAAGCATCACAAAGATCCTCCTTGGTCCGAGCTACTCTGACGCCAGGAAAATGCATGTGAACATGTTGTGTCCATCGACAATATTGTATGACTTGATGACGAGCTGCATCTGCTTTCTTTGCGTATCGTTCCCACAGAAGCTTCCATTTAATGCCAGGCTCGACTAGGTATTGACGAGGGCACCGATGCAAACACGAGAAACCATCCTTCAGTTCCCATTCGCGGAAGAAATTGACGTCTTCGTCCGTAAAAGCAGGTTTAGGACGTTTAACTTGTCTGCATGTATGCAGCTTTTGTGGTCCATTTAGCATCACGCCTTCTAGACGATTTATCATGGAGCCCCCTCCGTTGAAAATCGTCCGTATTTGATTGCCTGATACTTCTTGGCGAATCAAATACAACACCATTCCTTCTGTTTGGTCGTGCTCGGACCCCCCCCACTGCCAACCAGTAACAGCACTGCCCATTTAGGGTGGTCACTCGTATCCACCTCATTTTCGCATTCCAAAATTTAAGCTGAATCATCTACATGAAAAATGCTCTCCGTGCTTGCGCACGGAAAAGGATTGATAGCTGTTGTCACTTCAACATCGAAAGAGCTGGATCGGATGCAGCGTGCCACCGCGTCTACGTGCGTATAGATGGACTAGCCTGACACACTTGCCGCCTCATCAACGAGCAGCAGTAGTCCCAGTGCTGTCATCGCTTCATCGCTGGCGGCGCAGCATCCTTGCGCCGCCATCAAGCTACAACTACGCTACACCCGTCTGGGGGCAGACGGGTACTTTGAAGAGGCGGCGGCGCTGCGCCACCGTGTCACCAATGCGGCGGCGCAACAGACCCGCTACGCGCGGGCGTTGAAGCTGCGCGTTCAACAGGCCGCTACAAACGCAACTGCACTGGCAATCGCGCTCTCAGGTGGCCGACATCCTCGAAGTGGTCATCTTGCCAGCAGGAGATCGACCGGCTGAGATGGGTATAAGGAAGCACACATAGTCAAACTACTTTGCCCCAGCTAGAGTCCGGCAAATGACCGGAAACAGCACAATCCATGTTATGAACGCACACATAACCACTACCTGTTATTTCCAATTCACTTCTTCACCGTTCCTTTTCCTACAAACAATTCGCTTTGTGCCGGAGCTGCACTTCGCGAGCGCGAGTGGCGTCCTTCTGGTGGTGGTGGTGGGGGGGGGTCAATATAAACATGCATGGTGTTATTAGGGTCACCTGTTCCGACTGCAGGGGCTAGTTTCAGGAAACGATCGGCCGCATTGCAATGAGGGCAATGGACTCGATCACCCACGACAAAATGTTCCGACACATCGGGCAGCGCTAAACTATCTTGGTGCACACATATGGGTTCGTTTGCTTTCACAAGCATTTTGCTAGATCTACTTCTGTAACAGCAACTCCAAGGCATCTTTAAGTCAGCTCTCTCGTTGTCGTGCACACTACGTTTCTAGATCTACACCCCCCACAGAAACTTCAAATCATCTTTTAGCAAGCTGTTTCGTTGCCGCGTGCACTGTATGTCCAGCCGCACATTTCCCTACAGCAACACAGCGTACTTCTACCCGTAACAGCATTCGTATATGTGATCTGGGCTCGCTATCAACGACCTGAGGTCACTCTCAACCATGCAGGCGCACCTCCAACACAAATTTACAAATATAATTCGATTCAATACGATCTCATGAGCTACGTCTTCGTCTCGGCACTCACTAGCAGTGCATCGTCAATTTTGCGACGTCTAACACTTGACACTATTCTGGAGGGGAAGGAGGGGGGGCAATCTCACAAAACTGCTCGTATTGGTTGGACTCAAGCTGCACAGTTCTTTTTGTCAATTCGTCATGGGTGTCAACATATTCGACCCCGTGGATAAAATACAAGACTCTTGGCCTGAACCTGATGTTCGACTTGCCACGCCTGTAATCTTTGCCATCCCAGAAGATCACTCACAACATCTGGTGCCTACCCACTGCATTTATAAAGACTGCTGATGAATTGAACTCAGCACGTTCAGTCGCACCTGCAATGATGATCCGACTCGCATTGCTTGCCACTGAGACGCTCCGCGTAAACGCAAAACATATTTAACGTCACACTGACCTCGGCATTGGTCACGATGATTTGTCGGAAATCCGCAATGCGCGAAAAGTGGGTAACCGCCTCCTCATGCATTTGTCTTAGCACGGCGTCTTGAATCGTGCTGAGGAGCTCCATTGTGATTGAAAGAGCGCAAAACCAAAAATGATCGACATTTAATACACAGAGCTAACTTCAATAACTTCAACAACATCCACTTCAACCCGCCTTACCGCCTATTCTTCGGGCCACTACAGTTTCTTTTAAATCTGGTTTAAATCTTCTTTTTAAAGATTGGCGCACGACAACACCTACACCGCTTCCTCACACGCCAAGCAACCTTTCCCTCTGTCCGCTAGTATCCATCAAAAGTAGACAACAAGCCGCCCTTAATCCCACACTATAATACCTCGAGTATCCTGAAGATACCAGTTATCCCAACAAGCGCAACTCCCAAATCCGACATTTGCATTTTAATTTGGAAACTAAGCTAAGCGTACCTTCGATCCTGCGCGGAGCTCGCGTCCTGTGGGGTCTTTTACAGCGGCCGCCGCGGTCGAAATCAAACACGAAATGTGAATGCGAAACTGAAATCAGCCTATAAGCAGCCAGTTTATGCGGGTCTCATCGAGGCTAATCATACTTGTCACGCACGGCTATTTGGCAATATTTGTATAAAAGAAGCCAGTTCGGAGGATAGTGTAATGCGGTAGTGTCGGTGCGTAACGCGTGGCCGGGCTGCTACGGGCGATATGCCACACGATGAACTGGAGCTGCAGAAAAGGGACCCTACCGACGGACCACGGACGACAAAACACGCCGTGTTACGTTAGTTTTTGGGACTAGCCCCCGGCGTTGGTCGGCGCGCAGCACGATGCCAGCAGCGTCTCCGTCAGGTGCTCGACCAACTCGAAGGTCGTCGCTGTCGGAGCTCAAGTCGCGCCGACAGCGACGCATACAATACCGTGATCTGCTGCGAGCCTTTGAGCGCCTCGAAGTGCTGGAGTCTGCCGTGGCGCGCCAGCATGTCGCGAAGATTTGGACGCACGTTGAAGTAGCCGCCCAGCAACGCGTGTATCAGAAATGCATGCACTACGCGTGGAGCTTCTGAGCTGCTCCATTGCCACACGAAGATACCTACAAAGAGAGCATGCAACACAGAACCCGCTGACACGGCCGACCACTCGCTCATTGATCAAACATGATAATTACGGTCGAGCAACTACAGCCGCCACAAGATGAAACAACACAACGCAGATCAAGAAGCGACTACTGCTGCACTTCCGCGCGGGCGAGGGCCAGAGCCAGCGAGCCTAGGAGTCTTGTACTCTTGGGCCGGGCGGGGCCCAAGCCCGGGGCTACCACAGAAAGCCTCGGTCTAGGCCGGGGCGGGGTGGCTGTCTTCTACGGTGCGGGGGGGGGGGCGGTGCATGGACCAGCACGGCGCGCAGACAACCATCATACACTCAGACATTGCGCGAGCTGCGTATGGGCGACATGCTGATCCTGAACTACGACGGCGAGACGGTAGCCTTGGGCGGCGAGGTCAGACCAAGATCAATGCGGACTGGACGCTCACGCGCGTGACGCACCACGACCCGCGCCGATAAGCGGGCGTTCCGGCTTGGCATCAAGTTTATGCTGAACATGAAGATGTTCTGGATGCTGGGCTAGTTCATGCACATGGACATCCAGTTCGAGTTCAAGATCATAGCGCAGAAGGAACTGCACGTGGCCAAGGTGCATCTGAAAGGCACGATTTGCAACCCAGCTGTCGCGCATCGGATGGCTCTACTGCTCATTGAGCACGGAGAACGAGCCGCGCTGGCCGAGAACAAGCAGGAGGATGGACGGATACCGTGTTGCGTGAGTGACACGCACACGGCGCACTTCGAGGTGAGGCCACGGCCGAGTGTTTGGAATTTTAGACGTGAGAATATAATATATGCTCTAATTGGTATGACTTGAAATCAACCTGTTGCTTTGTTCAATTACGAAAGTTCAGTGAAGATGCACGGGTGCCCCGTGTGCCACCGAATCTACGCGGGGCTCGACGGACAAGCTCGGCACGCTTGTCGAGCCACCATCGGGCAGCAGCAGTTAGAGCGCTGCCAGCGTTTCATTGCTGGAGGTGAAGCCTCGATGCGGCGCCACCAAGCTACTCTTCGATGTACCCGTCTGGACGGAGACGGGTACGTCCAAGAGGCAGCGCTGCGCCGCCGCATCTCCAACGCTGCGGCGCAACGGACTCACCGCGCCGTCCAAGTCGACTTGCTTCGAGCGGACGTTGAAGCTGCGCGGCTACGACAGGACGCCGCGAACGCAATTGCTTTGGCAAGCGCGTTATCGCAGGCGGCCGACATCCTGGAGGCGGTCGCCCTGCCTGCGGAAGATCGCCCGGGCGAGGCATCAGTCCAACCGGCCCCTCAAGATTCGAGAGTGGAGTCAACAGTCGACATCGAGTCGGCTGTTGACTCCAATCCAACTGAGATGGATGGCAGCGCCCCGACATCCACGGTCGATCTCGAAACCGTGGATGCCGGGGCGTCAAGGAGTCAAGAGGATGGCATCGAAAATCTGACCGCCGAGGAGAGTACCTGCGACATCTGTGTGGAAGATATACCTCCGGATGAACTTCTGGGGTGCCATGCGGGGGTACCCCAGTGCTCTGTGATGATGTGCGCTATGTGCACCCAGTGCAGCTTGGAAGAGCATTCGCGCTGTCCGTTATGTCGCAACAGCGCGGAGGCTCCACCTCGCGACCACGCCGAGCAGCTCGACCCCCAGTGCCAAGAATGCGACCGCCCTGCCAGCAGTGACGACCGTGCAGTGGGGTATGCGTGCAAGAACGGTATGCGTGCAAGAACGCATACCATCCTGGACGTCTTGCGCAACTGGTGAGCACAGGCAAGCATGTACCACTTATCGTCACGATAGACGGGGTGAACGGAGCCCCCTGTCCATCTTGTTATGCGGCAGACCGTTTGTTGGAGCTAGCTCCTGAAATCGTACAGGCACTAGCCGAGGAGCAAGGTGTGTAAGACTAGCTCACAAATGTCGTTGTATTACACGCCGATATATTAACCCTTTCGCGAGCCCCTTAGATAAACTATACTATACAAGGGCAAGACACTTCGTTCTAAAATAGCACCAAATTCGCCCTTTTACGATTCCACGGAACTGACCAGAGGCCCGCCAGCAGTTTTACAATCCTCCCGGATGCAGGATAGAGAAAGGTAGGGGGTCCAAAAGGGCACAAAAGGCGCCATTTTACTAATTCACGGTACTTTATCAAAACAAAACTGTTTGGCTAATAATTTATTTTCCACCGCCGACTGGACAAATTCAGTGTTCATTGGCTGAAATCCGGCATATTTTTTGCGGTAAGAACCCGATGCCTTCGTAATTTGCCGTGATGTCCGCGTCTACGCAACGACTGCGCGATGACGCGCCACGGATGACGCTTACGCATCTCCACGATAGAGCTAACATACCTGATGGACGCTCGCTGGATAATAGTGCTGCAGCAACTCGATGTTGTGCAATTCGTGAGGTGGTGCATCACCTCACAACTGGTAGGATATATCTGTAGATTAGTCGGTTATTTATCGGCAAAAACATGATTTAAAAAACGTTTTATATCGGTCTTTATATATATATATAGGCAATAGCAATGGACGATGAGAGTGGACCACACACCAATTAGTATCGGAGATTGAGGCTTTTAGCTTCTCGTACAATGAGTACGTCAGCGCGCGCATTCCAGAGCTGCGGACGTCTGCAGTCTGCTCGGTCTCGGCCTGCAGGCGCTTAATCCCGGAGAACAGCGTCTTCATCCCCTCGCCATACTCGTCCGGGACGGGCACGTTGTTCCGTCGATACAAATCTTTCATAGCGCTGCGATAGCCGCCCAGCGTGACAGCTTTTAAGTCCTTCCTCTTGGCCAAAACAAACGCCTCAAATTCTTTTGGACTGAATACAGTGGGGTCCAGCAATCCTGATGCAGTGAAGAAGCGCTGAGGGTTGCTAAATTTCTTGTTCGCCATAAGCCACTTGCGGATGCCCTTGAGGTAGCTTTTGTATGTGCTTGTTGTGCTCCATGATTGCTCCGATCTTGAAATTCACGCGCTGCCCTCTTATTTTCTTCTTGTTTCTTCGGAAAGCGGGGTGCAAGCTCATCTGCATCATTAATCGCAAACATGACGCGATACACAACACGGTAAAATGTCGCGGTGTGATGACGCGAATGTGGTGGTAGCTTTCTCCTGACAGCCACGAGAGCGCGCATTGCCGCAGGTGTAAGCGGCGGAACACCGCATGAGCGACGCAGAGTCTAATAGTACTCCACTACCAAGTACGGACCAACAATGCACAATAGTTCCTCAAAGGTTGCAATGCTCATCCGGTAGTATTTCTTGAATGCAGACTTTCTCAAGAGTGTAGTTGCATGCACTATCCACGAAATCCGCTCTCGAACAACTGGATCTTTTCTTTGCGATGATCGGAGTCGCTTGATGGCTACCAAGCAAACGAGCAGGCCACAGAGTTCGTCTTCAGCTTTCCAGCGACGCGTTTGTCTGGTAGTAGCAACATAGCGCTGGGGTGTAGTAGGTCGAAGGCGAACGGGGGCCATGGTGAGGAAGAATGATGTGGGGGATGCCGACCAGTTCGACCAGGAGTGGGCACGAACGCCCGCACAATCTAGCCCCAGCGTGTGGATGACTGGCACGGGCTCTTGTTCTGCATTATCATCATCATCGCCACGTAGTGAGCGCGGGCCGCTTGTTGCTTCCATGAATTTTGACGAATGAGAGGGGCTGCTGCAGCATAAGAAATCCGCCTTATTTTTTGCCCTGCAAAACATGTTATCTTCCTGTAGGATAAAAGTACAGCTGTGGGGTGAATCATTTGCTCGATGACGATAAAACTAGGGTCTTTGACTTACGATTCACTTATTTGTTGTATAGGCACCTTACATTTTCGAACGAATGAACGTTGTAACCGTCGAGCGTTTGATGATGATGGCGATGATGATGGTGTTACGCGTCGACCAGCTAGTCGAGCGTTTGGTGATGAGAAATTGAGCATTTTGACTCCGCACCATATTCATAACAGACCACAATGTCTTCTAAGCCCCGTTCTCAACCGGAGCAGACACATGCGTCCCTCAACACTTTGCGATTTGATTGGTTAGATATACGTAGCAAAAACAATACGCTCCACCCACCCGTTTGTGACTTTTGACCAATCATGTTGTAGATGGATGGCTTTGCCCAATTCGTGTGCCTCGTCGGGATGAATGTGGGGCGCGTGATATCATTTTTTCGGGTATCAGAAATATGCACGTTGAGTCCATATTTCTGATACCCGAAAAGAATGATATCACGCGCCCCACAGGGTAAAAACTCACTTGATTTTGATTCTCAGTATGAATACAAACCGTGAAAGCGTGGCCTATCGATCCTTTAGTTCTTTAGAATTTTAAGCTAGAGGTGTCAGAAAAGTTACCACAGGGATAACTGGCTTGTGGCAGCCAAGCGTCCATAGCGACATTCCTTTTTGATTCTTCGATGTCAGCTCTTCCTATCATTGCGAAGAAAAATCTTGCGCGGATTCTCTCTCTCGGTTTACAGCATTTTCAGTCAACTCACCCGGCGGAATGAATGATTCTTACACTTTTCAGCGTTGGCGAATGAGCGAAGTGCTTCAAGAAATCAAAGGAGAGTATTTTGTCATCGGTGACAATGCGTATGTCCAGAGCAACCGAATGATGACTCCATTCAATAAGACACAGCTTGTGGATAGACCTGACCGCGACAGCTACAACTTCCACGTCAGCCAGCTTCGTATTCGTATTACAATGGATTTTGGCCTTTTGGTAAACAAACGGAGGATTCTAAATCACCCGCTACATGTCCACCTCCGCCACTGCCGTATTATCATCTTGGCGTGCATAAGACTGTATCACACAGCGGAGTGCGTCGTCGGAGCCTCCGCCAGATCGGGTATTGAGTGCTATCGAACGAGAAGTGCGCAGGTGGAACAACGAGGAGTCATTGGACTATGATAGATCGGAAGTTGAGCGGGATGACAAAAATGATGTAGACTACGACAGATCCGAAGTTGTACTGGATGATGGAAGTCGCGTTGATTTGCAGGACGAGAAGGTTCGCTCGGATCTTGTAAACTCTATCGCCAGTCGAAATCTGCATCATCCCCAGCACAACATACAGCGAAATCAAGCTGATAAAAATTCAGAAGTGGTCGTCGAAACCCCCGTGTTAGTTGTGGAGACATCTTCATCGATGGTACATCATGATCTTGGTGTACCTGATGTGGTGAGAGGACAATTCGATGAGAACGATATTTTGGAGTGGCAAGTTGTATAGTATCGAAGTTACCACCAGTGTGTCATCCGAGCCAAGTGTGCGGGCTTCGATGTACACGGCGCCAACGGCTACCTATAAATTGATTCGTGAGCTTGTACCCGTCAGACCTTTGGTTGGTACGGCGCTCCCGTCATGTACACGGACGAGTAGTTGGCCGGCTCAAAAAGCTCATGCAGGGGCGGTGGCAAGATCTACATGCAGATGTACCATGCGTCGCACCCGTCCTTCCATGGTGATGGCCTGGGCCACGCAGTACGCCTGAGGCCCCACGTGCAACGCTCGTGGAAAGCACGTCGGCTTTGAGAAGTGATCGAGGTGATCCCCGGCATCATCGACATTTCCAGTGCTCCGTGTGTGTCCAGCGCGCGGGCTTCGACGGCATTGGGCTCCTCGCCAATAACAGCTACTTCGTGGACTGGTTCCTGCAGTCGTGCACGAACCAGCGCACGGACAAGTACGGTGGCTTGTTCAAGAACCGCTACCGCTTCCTTGACAAAACGGGGAGGCCCTCAAGACAACGTACCCCGCCAGACGCATGTGGTGCGAGTGGCGCCCAACGGCGGGTTTAGCGGTGTGAGCATCAAGTACGACAACACGCAGTGCTTGCGAACTTGTTCGACCGCTTGTCGGAGCACGGACTGGCCTACCTCGCCATGCTGGACGACTTCGTCTTTGGCTACTCGAGCGAGAGCGGCACGCTGACGGTGTTAGATACCAAGAATTTGTTCATGGACACAGCCATGACAAAGAGCAGCTACACGCGCGACACGACATAGCGTATTATCCACAGCGGCGCCGCCGACTTGCTGGGGTTCGTGCGGCTCTTGATCTCGAGCCTGGACTTGCCCGGGTGCTTCGAGAACGACCCACCTATGAACCTGGCTTTGGGCTACAACTACTACTGGGACGTCGCTATTGAAGCGAACGTGTCACTCGAATAGGTCGGGTGAAGATCGTTTTGGTAGGCAGTAACGCGAAGGCGCGCTTGCTTGAGCCACCGAGCTGGGAGCTGGTGGTAAAGGAAAACGAGATGCCCGGACATCAAATCCATGGTGGCCCCAGTTTAAAACTTATAACGTGATTCAGGTTGTTCTCAACGCTCGGGCGCGATGTCCTCACTTTCGAGTATGATCTACCAGTAGTTAGCTTATCCACGTTCCTTATTCGCATATCTACTACTAATGGCTACACACAGATTGAACACTGACCCTTGATGTTAATTGTTCTTGTTTATAGACATGAAGCCTACATACCTTGGTCGATAGCACTGCTGAAATGCAACCGCTAGCCTAGTGGTTACTACCCAAGCGAACGCACGTTCTCCATGATCCGATTTCGCTCCTCGAGAAAAAATTCAAATCTCCCTGCAGTCGAAACTTAATCGGGCTAGCTGCGGAGCTCGTTTCGCATTCAATCGCGCTAATGCGCTAAGGTGTTTCAAGCCCCCGTTTGCATTTCGAAGTATATCAAGAATATGCAGGATGCGAACAGACTCGATCATATTCGAGGACGTTTTCCAATTGCGGATGGCCACTCGTATAAGAGGTGGCACAAAAAGCTTGCGTTAGCTCTGATCTACGTCGCTAGATCTAATGCTTATTTGACACGGCGCTTGGCAAAACCGGACCCGACCGCTCGCGATCCACACAGATAATTTGTGATGGAGCTGGTCGGTGAACTACTAAACGGGAAATGGGCCGATGCGCCTAGCGACAGCCAAATGTTGTATACGCGAAGTCAAGACGGAGCAGTCGCTCCGGAGACTTCGCTTCCTTCGCCACAGCAGTCACAACTCGGTAGAAGATCACCCGAGACGCCGTGCCCCTCCGTTGCATCCCGACCGCTTTTTGCAGAGACAAACCGAAAGCGACGATGTTGCATTGTCTGCCGTTGGGAGGAAAGGTATCCGACAGAGGTTACAAGCTTCTGTGTAACGCACGAAGTGTGCTTGTACCGTGAAGTGCATGACCAGCCCACTAAGCCCTGGATGGGTCCTTCTGTCACGCTGATATGCTGGGAAATATTTCACCAGTTTTACCAGCCAAGTCAACTTTTTACAGACAAAGGAAACGTACGCCGTCATTCAAAGCTGGCCAAGTTACGTCAGGATGCTGCAGCTCAACCTATTAGCCATGCTACACCATTAGGTGTAGCTCGCCGTATCCAGAGTATGCCCCAGTGAGTTATGGGCCACATGGACTTTGTTGTGACGCTGGGTTCGGACTCGGCGGTAGCGCTCAAGAATTTGCTGGTGGTGCCGAACTGGCTTTGAGGGTTGGACTCAGCTGTGGCACCGGACTTCGACTTGGCAGTGACGCCGGACACGGCGGTGGCGCTCAAAAACGCTGCCATGACTCTAATAGATCAGGTGGTGGCACTGTTCACGAACTTGGAGCTGCTCACAGACGCGGAAGTGGTGCCAGTCGCACCCGGTGGAGCCGCTCACGGACTCGATGGCGGAGCGTCCCACGGACTTCTTGGTGGAGCGGTCTACTGGCTTTTGTTGGAGCCGCCCACTGACTTGGTGGTGGGGCGGCCGACGGACATGATGGTGGAGGGTCCCACGGACGTGGTGGCGGAGCTGCCCACGGATTCCTTGGTGGAGCGGTCAACGGACTTGTTATTGGAGCTTGGTGGTGCATCGGCCGACGGACCTGATGGTAGAGTGTCCCATGGACGTGGTGGTGCAGCCGCCCAATGGCTCGGCGGATGAGCTGGCCACGACCTCGGGGATTGCGTCGTAGTTTGGCTTGGTGGTAGTGTCAGAATCGGATGTGGTTGGCCAGAACTGAAAATGATGAATACGACATGTACTAGTTCTTTCTGTGGTAGATGTATACCGAGTGAAGCGGCGCCTTCCAGCTACACAATACTTAAACTTCACTCACCAACAGCCAGTGACAGCAAAATGACTCGGAGCACGTTGCGCGATGTCTTGGGCAGAATCGAGACGTTGCCGCAACTATCGGAATAATATTAATTCCTGTTGTTCAGATACTGAACGCCTGTTGCACATCCTCACTACTGAATTCCTGTTGTGTGCAGTGGAATACCTGTTGCGAACTTAAGGCAACAGAAACTAAATACTGAAAAGCAGCGACATATCATTCAGAGCATCAAGTATGCTTATCTGTTACTGAAGCAACAGAAGAGAGAAACACACGTGATAGTGAATTCAAATGCAGCATGTATTGCAATAAAGCCATGACATCCATGGGAATCTGCGTCTAGTCGACTTCCATATCATGCGCTCGACGTGGGTATGCTGCCGCTGCAGCCTCCGGTCTACGCGGAGGCCGATGCGGATGTGCAGATTTTGGAGGACATGGAGGGTGTACCGCTGGTGTAGTTTCTGTTGGAGTAGCCACAACAGGTATGGCAGCGCTATGCCCATTCACTATCTTAGCGGGGTTGCCTAAGTTACGCTAACTGTGTGGGTGCTGTTGGTGGCGTAGGGGAGGAAGTCGATAGGCGTGATGTCCGATTTGTCGGTGCTGATGGCTATTTGCATCATGATGCCCCTTGATACACACTACTCTCCGCACATGAAGCGGCCATTGCAATTGATTTGTTTTTCAGTAGCGTACGTGCTGAGGATGTTCGCCAGGCAGGGGGGTGTACACATGATAATGTGGGGGAGATACTGCCATCTGGAGTTGCCGCTGGTTTAAGCAGTTGGTCCAGTTACGGATGGTGGCGTTTTCCTCGATGTCGGCGCTGGCGTAGGTAACGTATTGGCTCAAGTTGCGCTAATGACCAACGTTAGCACGAGCGTTGGGATCGAATCGCGATCCGATCTGTCATTTTTGGGTACATCCTGTATTCAACAGCACATGGAGCAATTTCTCCTGCTGGGTGAGGTTTTGCTCAAAGCGGCAGATGTGAGAGATGCTGCTATTTCCTCTCAGTCACCAATGCGCGAAGCTACCATAGTATTTGCCAACATATTTCTGTTTCAAGAAGATGCCAAACTAGTTGCTTCTCGGGAGCTCAATGCAATGCCACGTGCGTGGATAGTTGCGGGTGCTAATTAAAATCTGTTGCTCAGATACTGAACGCCTGTTGCCGATCATTACTGCTGAACTTCTGTCGCCTGACGAGAAAACCTGTTGTCGTGATTTGAAGGCCTATCACAACAGATTGTCAGTGCTGAAAGTCGACAACAGACGTTCAAGTGCCTGAACTCTGAATCAAGGTGCCTATATATAGTTGATACTATTTGGTGGTGTTGGTTTCACTCTAGAGCTGGCGGTTGGTTTCGCGCTACGCAGAACCAGAAAGACTATAAGCGAGAGACACTCTTCGTTGTGGTGGCTTGCTCCCATGGAAGCAGACGCAGACGTCTCCGGCAACGACAGCGACGCCACGGTGGTACTCGAGTACGTTGAGGACAGCAACGTAGAGACTAACGCAACCATTTCGAACGAACCATCTTCTAGCGATGAGAACGTGACCAGCACAGCAGTGGAAGCAGGGAGCGGTCGCGACAGCGATAGCTCATTGGACTTTGGCAGTGATTCAGGAGAGGTTTCACAGCCTAGTGACTTTGTTCCGACATCTAAGCCTACATACACCAGTATTGGATTCTTTAACTCGTTGAGTCAAGCTGAACAAGCACTGCGTGGGTTCAACAGCTTCGTCTACACTTATCAGACTAGGTACTTGTCCCCATTTGTCTTGGGGAAGGTATATCAGTGCCGTTCCCATGTTGGATGTGTTCATCGCCTCAAACTTTCGACGCATCGAGGAGATGGAACCACTTTTCGCTACCAACTTCTTGAGCGTGGCAGGCACTGCGGGGCGAAAATCCAACTACCTGAACGCGGTATTTCATTGGTGCTGAAGCCAGAGATTGACGCGTTGCTGAAACTGGGGATGGCTGCAGGTCGTGTGCGGAATATGCTGTTGTTTAAATACATGCGAGAGCCGCAGATGCTTGCCCATGTACCTGCCGTTAAAAAGATGGAGAACCGCAAGGCGTACCTAAAGAAAAAGGCTGCCGGCGGCTGGGAGATTAACAAGTTCGTGATTTTGCAGAATTGGGCGGCCCTGAAAATGTGTCAAGATGCTGAGACGTTTCGCACCGCTGATGAATCAAATATGGCGGACATGAATGCGATGATAATACTCGACAAATTTGAGCATACATCTACCGACGGCGGAAAGGAGATCGAATCAATGGGTATTATTGTGACCACACGAGCGCTATTTAGTAATGTTCGTCAAGCAGTTCAGGATCAAGGCCCTGACTTAGTGATGTCGACAGATGGTACTTATCGCCTGCACTTTGGAGGGTGGACCTTGGTCGACTGTGGTGGGATCTCGGTTGAGACGTCCAGCTCAGGCTTTGTGCAGCGATTTCGCCCTTGGTTATACACGTTCGTAAGAACGGAGTGCACGTACGCGTACCAGAGAATGTTCGCCGCATTGGTCAAGTACGCCTCGCTTTTTTACGGTGTAGACGTCTCGGTGGGTAGTGCTAGCATTGACCACTCGGATGCTATTGCGTCTGCGCTGGCCATTGTGTGGCCAGCCGTAGAAGTTCTCACGTGCTGGGAGCATTTGCTCAGGCAGGCACGCAAACAGACAAAACTGACCAACAGAAAAGACTTCGTGAAGGAATTTGTCGAGCCACATCTGCGCTTGTTGCATGCATCACGCTCTCTCCGTCAGTTTCGGGCTCTCGCAAAACGAATCGTTGCAGCATGGAATGCGGAGGGCGAGCAAGAAATTGCTAAGTGGCTACAAACAGTGTGCTTGACGCCTCGGTGGGAGCGATGGAGTGTTGGAAGTTCGTCAGTCCCCGGATATTTACCAACCCAACAACCCATCGAGAGTCGCCATCGAGTTATAAAGGTAATTGTTACAGACTACAAGAAGGCACCGACAATCTCCATTTTAAACTCGGTGTTGCCCCGAGTTTTACTGTACGATACCACGAACCTGTCGGCAGGCCCCCAAGCTCATTATGCTGAAGGTATGCCGCTTCTTAGTTTATGTAACTCCTCTGCGCAGTAACACTAACAGTGATATGTTTTTAATCAATGCAGGCCCGCTTCCTGTCGATGCAGTCGTAAAGGCGAAAACATTCTTGATCGAGACTCAGAATCACCGCATTGTTAATGCGAGAGCGTCCGGACGCCCGGCTCGCATTTTTTTAACAGCACGAAGGCTATGGTGCAACCGCGGAATCTTGCCGGGTCTCTCGTGTCTGCCGAAAGAACCGAAAGGTAGGGTCCAACAGCTTTAATCGAGGTTGCATGAGCTTTCTCGAAATATTTATCGGATGTGTTGTGGTGTGGTAGGTGTCAAAAGTCTCTGCGTGGCAGCCTTGGAGCCGCAGAACCGATACAAGATCTTCAATTCACATTTCTATCACTTCATCAGGTCGTATTGAATGATAGGGTCGTACGCGAAATGGAAGAGCTCCCACACCGATCAAAATGGCACCTAGAAGAGGTACTGCGCTTCGGAGTTTATTATTCTGTTTTGTAAACTGCTTACATTTTGTTTTAATGTAGATCCGGTCAGCTCGCCAAGCGTTGAGCTGTTCATGCAAGCAATTCAAACATTCAGGGTGGGTTTGCTCGCATATCATTGCTGCGCTGCATCTCCTAGGGAAAATAAACATTGATCGAGCCATGGCTTCAATCCCGATGCGCGGGCAGCGTGGACGACCTCGGACGCTCGCAGGGAGTCTGCAGCGTGACGTTGTTTCTGATGCATACGATATTGACCGCCTCCTGAGCATTTTTACAAAGTCACCTGGGAGGCCTATGAAATGGCCTGTAATGCAGGAGTTCGAGATCGACGACGGGGGAGATACTATCGTAAACCGCAGAGTGGGGCAGGTTGCGGGTATTCATCTGTGCCCCCATGAAGGTGTCTACATTTGGACTGCTACATTCGTAGATGGAGGAAGCGTGCAGTACAAAGCTGAAGAACTGGTGCACGCGATACCGTCACCATTGCCGGCAACTTCGACCCACCACCACCAGCTTCACCCCCTGCTCCGTCAACATCACGCACAAGAACATCAACTATTAGTCATCCGCCTTGCTCAGCACGCCCGCGTGCTCTCGTACCTGTAGTAGCAGCAGCATCCGATAGACTAGCCCCACGCCCGGCACGACCTCCGCGGACGCCACGTCCGCCTCGGCCTTCGCGTTGGGCAGGAGATCAACTATATGCACATTTCAGGTTCTCAGTGGAATCTCAAGTTAACGCCCAATATTGAATTGTGATGAGAGATCGTAAGGCAGGCGTCCTTACACAGACCATCGGTGCGTGATTGGTCAAAAATCGCACAATGTTTGTAAATGCGCTTATTGCTGCATTCGCTCGAAGTCAATGTGTCCCTAGGTATCGTCCCCGCCAGTCGGCTATACTGCTCTACGCCTCGCTCTGGTTGCTAGTCCTGCTGCTGCTCGATGGGTCGCTCTGGTTGCTGGTCTGCTCCTGCCCGTGAATGCGCTCTGGTTGTTGGACATGTTGGTGGGTTGGGTGGCGCTCTCGTTGCTGGTCGGGTTGGTGCACGTGATGGTGCTCACGTTGCTGGTCGGGATGGTGCGCGTGGTGGCGCTATCGACGCTGGTCGTCTTTTGCCGTATGTGACTACGGAAAGGCATGGACCTTGCATTTGGGTCACTCGCCTTGTTCGCTTCGCGCATTAGGCGAACAACTGTTGTAACCTTAAGCTGCGAGTGACGGCGCTCTCGAAGGGTTGGTTGGAGCTTGAGTCGGCTAATCCCGATTTCGAATAGATTATCGGATTCTTCTTCAGTCTGGACAGCCGAGACGGCAAATCCTGTAGCCGCCTCAACTTCAGCGCAGATACGTTTCATCAGCATTGACCACTCGGATAGTGTGTTGGCTTTTTGGCGAGTCGAAAGATCCCGACTCGTTACTCGGCGGAAGGGTGGGAATCCTAGCGCTACGTTCCCCAACCACCACAACTTCCAAGCTGTAAGCGGGTCGGCGCTGGGGAAATCGAAGCTGGCGGGGAGGAAGTGGAATTTGTTGTCCCAGAAATGGACGTGGGTGTTGTTGCTCGAAGTTTGCCGACGATGGTGGTGGATTCGCGGCAATGGGAGCCTCGATCCCGGCTTCTGCTAGCAGCTCCTTGATCATCTGCTTCAGAACATCGCGCGTCATATTTCCAGACGATACTGCTTTTTCGTCCAGCATTGTGCTTATGCCTCGCAACAAAACAACATCAGGCAAGTCTTTCACTGCCGACCTCGTCCCTTCCAGTTGCTTGTATATCTCGATGTAGGGCGAGATGCCCGTTGGTCACATCGATGGCGAATCGAAAGTGATGACTTGACTTCGAAGTTGTGCCATTGTTATCGGGTCTCGAAACAAGTACGTGGATAGCAGTGCATGCGAGGGTGGCAGGATTTCCAGCAAGTAATCGCCGTGATAAACCAGCGATGCTAGGCATAGATGCAGTATTGGGCGGAGTTCATCAGCGTCAACCAGTCCCGGAAACACCCGCGCCACATCCACTTCTACGGTTGAACCCACCGGCGACGAAAAATGGGGCGGTAGTGCCGCAAAGCGAGCCTTGTTGAGGGGAAGCTCGGCAATGACGCGACCAAGGAACCGGTCGCCGGCGCTCTAGTATCGAAAGTAGCGATCTTGAACACCACCGAGGGACCAACCACAGCGAAGGCACACGCTGACAATTGATGGCCCTCCCGTAGAGTCGCTGCATGGATACGAGGCCACTCCCTTCCGAATGGAGTGTGTACCATTGTTATCACTTTCGTGAGCTTCTGCTAGTGCCTTTCCAAACCGTAGCTTTTGGTTAGACCCCGGGAAGAGAGCCCCCGGTTTCTGACGCGGGTTACAAGAAAAAGGATACTGTCAGAGCTGTTACCCAACAGGTAGCCGGCGCATCCGGATTGGCATACATGTGCCGGGGGTCTTTGGTCCCACTGCCTTCTTGATTGGTCTTTGTTTTATGAAGCACGCAGCCAATGCTGTCCTCCGCACTCATTAAATGTGACGTACGAAATGTCTTGACAGACTTGGAGCGGCACATCAGGTTCCATTGCGTCGTAAGGAAAAGGTGAGCAAAGCCTCCGTCGTTTCTCCCCAGCATCGATGGCATTGGTGGTCTAGAGGTATACCAACTGTGGTGTCGGAAAATGCCGACGCGCCATACCCCGGCAGCACGGTTGGAGTTGGTGCCGACAACTGCAGAGTCGTTCCCTGTCAAGAATCTTCTCCGGAGTTCTGCTCGACGGTGGTTGAGCTACGGGGCGATGACGCGCAACGCGTTTATCACGGCGTCGCAGATCAGAGTGATTGTGGCCGTCGCACGTCTACACGTCCAAGTTCAAGATCAGTTGAAGATGGGGTCCACACCACGCTGGAGCCGAGGAGGTGCCGACGACGCGTCAATCAATCAGGAGAGATCCGCACCTTAGTGGGAGTTCGAGTCTTCGGCGACTGTTCAAGCGAGATCGAGTCGACGGCGACCCTTCCAAGAGTTGTTCGAGTCGTCGGTGGCGGACCGAAACGACTGAGATCTTTGCGAAAAGGCGTGGGTTACGCAGAGCAGCTCAAAACGGACGCGTTTATACTAGATATCTGTATAGGAACATAGGAAAGACAAGGTAAATCAGGTAAGCCCATTGGGCAGCAAATAACAGAACAGCTTTTCCTCTCAACCACGCAAGGTAGAAGTCCAGCTATCGGTAAGTACACGTAGCGACTGGATAAACCTGGTAGGAAGGATTACGACTGTCGGAGGACACGCCTACTAGTATTGTAGTGTGTGTTCACCCACCTGGTAAGGCCAAGAGATTGTAGTGGCCGGTGTTGGATTGTGGCGAGTTGTCGCCGTGTGTTGGGGTAGCGAGAGCGCACCCCTCCTATTCTTCCCGTCGGAGTATAGCTCCGACACCCTCGTATCAAGCCGTAATTGGCTGGGACCCTTCCTTCTGAGGGCCTGCGAGGTATATTTGTGTAAGAGCGTGCTAGCCTTTGCTAGTGGCTAGTGACGCTGGGGTTGTTGGTTGACCCGCGGAAACCACGGTGCACAGAGGAAACATCAACCCGGTGCAAGGGAAAGTTCCTGGTCCTTCATGTTCTAACCCAAACAAGTTCATTGAGTCTTAGTGACTTGGTGGGTGTTGTTGGTTGGGAAGTGTGCCTTATATTTATATAATTCTGGCGTGTTCCTACACGACTCAACCATAAGGCACAGCCGGGAGGGACTTCAAGCCGTGGGAGCTGTACAGCCTCAACGGCGCCGAAGAAACCCAAGCGTCTCGACGACATGAAGACATACTTTTCGCGCTATCGGCAGATCCAAGGACAGATGACGAACAACACATATCGTCACGCACGCACGTACGTACTTACACCTAGACGTGAGAATTGAGGAACATATGGATCAACCGATCTATAGTCATACTCCATACCCTTGCACTTTGGAGATGACTCCGGAATTTCAAGACTCGTTCGTCTCGTAGACATTGGGGAGTATCGCACGCATGAAGAACGTCTAACAAACGTAGTAAGGGCAGGAACCACGCACACGTTGGAAACTTTTCCATGATCGATTTTTCCGCGTCTCCAACACACCTCTACCCTCAACCTCGACTGCTTCACTCTACCAGTGTTGATGAGGGCGTGGGACTCACGCCCATCGGAAGCAGCGTTCGACAATCGAAAGCGGATCCACGCATCCTTCTCCAGGTAGACCACGCCAAAGATGTACATTTTGAGGAGCAGCTCAGAAGCTCTAGCGGGTATACAATAGACTAAAATAGCGCGGGTATCAGAAGTGCATGAGGAGCTTCTGAGCTGCTCCATCGCCACCCGAAGAGACGTACAACGAGACCATCCACTACGGTACATGACACTCCTTCATTGGTCAAACTATAGCGGACGCCACAAGATGCAAGCAACACGACGGTGATCAAGATGCAGTTAGTGCTGCGCATCTGCGCGGGCGAGGGCCAGAGCCAGCGAGCCTAGGAGTCTTGTAGTCTTGGGCCGGGCGGGGCCCAAGCTCGGGGCAGCCATTGAGAGCCTCGGTCTAGGCCGGGGCGGGGTGGCTGTCTCCTACGGTGCGGGGGGGGCGGGGCATGGACCAGCACGGTGCGCAGACAACCATCATACACTCAGACATTGCGCGAGCTGCGCATGGGCGACATGCTGATCCTGGACTACGACGGCGAGTCGGTGGCCTTGGGCGGCGAGGTCAGCACCAAGATCAATGCGGACTGGACGCTCACGCGCGTGACGCACCACGACCCGCGCCGACAAGCGGGCGTTCCGGCTAGGCACCAAGTTTATGCTGAACATGAAGATGTTCTGGACGCTGCACGAGTTCATGCACATGGACATCCAGTTCGAGCTCAAGATCATAGCGCATAAGAAACCGCACGTGGCCAAGGTGCATCTGAAAGGCGCGATTTGCAACCCAGCTGTCGCGCATCGGATGGCTCTACTACTCATTGAGCACGGAGAACAAGCCGCGCTGACCGAGAACAAGCAGGACGATGGACGGGTACCGGGTTGCGTGAGTGACGTGCACACGGCGCACTTCGAGGTGCGGACACGGCCGAGTGTTTGGAATTTTAGACGTGAGAATGTAATATATACTCTAATTTGTATATCTTGAAATCAACCTGTTGCTTTGTTCAATTACGAAAGTTCAGTGAAGATGCACGAGTGCCCCGTGTGCCACCCAATATACGCGCGGCTCGACGGACAGGCTTGGCACGCTTGTCGAGCCACCATCGGGCAGCAGCAGTGTGGGCGCTGCCGGCGTTTCATTGCTGGAGGTGAAGCCTCGTTGCGGCACCACCAAGCTACTCTTCGATGTACACGTCTGGGTGGAGACGGGTACGTCCAAGAGGCAGCGCAACGGACTCACCGCGCCGTCCAAGTCGACTTGCTTCGAGCGGACGTTGAAGCTGCGCGGCTACGACAGGCCGCCGCGAACGCAATTGCTTTGGCAAGCGCGTTATCGCAGGCAGCCGACATCCTGGAGGCGGTCGCCCTGCCAGCAGAAGATCGCCCGGGCGAGGCATCAGTCTCTCAAGATTCGAGAGTGGAGTCAACAGTCGACATCGAACTCCAATCCAACTGAGATGGATGGTAGCGCCTCGACATCCACGGTCGATCTCGAAACCGTGGATGCCGGGGCGTCAAGGAGTCAAGAGGATGGCATTGTCGATCTGACCGCCGAAGAGAGTACCTGCGACATCTGTGTGGAAGATCAATCTCCGGATGAGCTTCTGGGGTGCCATGAGGGGGTACCCCAGTGCTCTGTGATGATGTGCGCTATGTGCACCCAGTGCAGCTTGGAAGAGCATTCGCGCTGTCCGTTATGTCGCAACAGCGCGGAGGCTCCACCTCGCGACCACGCCGAGCAGCTCGACCCCCAGTGCCAAGAATGCGACCGCCCTGCCAGCAGTGACGACCGTGCAGTGGGGTATGCGTGCAAGAACGGTATGCGTGCAAGAACGCATACCATCCTGGACGTCTTTGCGCAACTGGTGAGCACATGCGAGCATGTACCACTTATCGTCACGATAGACGGGGTGAACGGAGCCCCCTGTCCATCTTGTTATGCGGCAGACCGTTTGTTGGAGCTAGCTCCTGAAATCGTACAGGCACTAGCCGAGGAGCAAGGTGTGTAAGACTAGCTCACAATTGTCGTTGTATTACACGTCGATATCTTAACCCTTTCGCGAGCTCCTTAGATAAACTATTACAATATACTATACAAGGGCAAGACACTTCGTTCTAAAAGAGCACAAAATTCGCCCTTTTACGATTCCACGGAACTGGCCAGAGGCCCGCCAGCAGTTTTACAATCCTCCCGGATGCAGGATAGAGAAAGGTAGGGGGTCCAAAAGGGCACAAAAGGCGCCATTTTACAAATTCACGGTACGTTTTCTGAACAAAACTGTTTGGCTAATAAATTATTTTCCACCGTCGACTGGACAAATTCAGTATTCATTGGCTGAAATCCGGCATATTTTTTGCGGTAAGAACCCGATGCCTTCGTAATTTGCCGTGATGTTCGCGTCTACGCAACGACGGCGCGATGACGCGCCACGGATGACGCTTACGCATCTCCACGATAGAGCTAACATACCTGATGGACGCTCGCTGGATAATAGTGCTGCAGCAACTCGATGTTGTGCAGTTCGTGAGGTGGTGCATCACCCTATAACTAGTAGGATATATCTATAGATTGGTCGGTTATTTATCGGCAAAAACATGATTTAAAAAACGTTTTATATCGGTCTTTATATATATATAGGCAATAGCAATGGACGATGAGAGGGGACCACACGTCAATTAGTATCGGAGATTGAGTCTTCAGCGCAAAACGATGGCATTGGTGGTCTAGCGGTGTACCAACCATAAGGCACAGCCGGGTTCGAGTCCCGCAGCGATGACAGAAGTTCCCCGCAGTGGGACCGAATCGCCAAGTCAGTCCTTTTACTTCACGACCCAGACTCATTTTATTTGTGTGTGGGGTGGTTTATATATCATTTTTCGAGGCCTAACCAAGCTCTCCGGCCAGCACTGCTCAATCATGCAATGTCATATGATCTGGCTGTAATGTCTCAAGTGAATAGAGCAGGCCTTGGGATGGCGTAAGATGGAAGTGTTGGCTGTTTGGAGATCGCGGGAGAAGGTGCTCGGTACACGTATAGGCTCACAGGCACGGAGGCGTCCCAACGTCATACCGCCCTGTCCCGCCACCGACTTCCGTGACGGCCGTACCCATTAGAAGGGGCCAAATACCCCGGTGAATGTATCCCGGGACACAGCCTGCGGGTGTACCAATTTTATAGAAACCCCAAGACTCAACAGCCAATGATACACCCACAGTACAAGAAGATTACCACCTCTACACTGCGATACAACCACCACCATGAAGAGAACCAACGCTCCAGTTACCAGTGCCATGGAGTCCCCGGAAGTGTGATGCGGCATGAAGTTTGACCTGGATGCCTGGGTGATGGACGCAAAGTAAAGTCCAAGAGCGTCGACTCCTGTCAATCCCGAGTGACTGCCGTGCAACGTACAGACCTGAGACCAGTGCTGGACAGTTCCACGCCTAAGAAAGATAACGCCAAGACAGACCAATCAGGCTCCGACAACGCGCCAGTTCACGAAGTTTGACTGCCCGGATTCTTGCGATCGCCTGACGAGTGAGCGGTTCCCCCGAATTCAACGTGACGTCCCAGTATACTGAAACCAATTCATCCGAGAGGAGTGCATGCGATTAAGGCAGAGGACACCGTCAGAAGTCCGGATACCAAAAAATAAATGATATCCAAGAGAGGGAAATATAAATAGAGATAAAAGATAATCAGAGATTGTTTTGCGCTCAAGAGCCCAAGTGAACTCTGTGTTTTCTTTTAACTTTTTGACAACCAGCAACTTGAAGTGGTACATGAACCCATAATATGACTGGCTACCAGGACGCTATTGGACCATACAAAAACCAACAAGACGACGACAAACACTGTATAACCTTTCAGGTCTCCGTAGAACAGGTCCTGTAAAATATGCAGTACTGTGCGGACCACAAACAACGCCGATGAACTGCCATACCTTTTCTCCCCATCTACCCAGTAGACCCCCCCCACACACACTCCCCGACAACATGGACTGCCCGAGCAGTTGTTGTTCATTTTCGGTTTGCAGTCGCAGGGAGCAGCCAACGCGTTCGACGCATCCTGCCGCCCGAGCCATGGCCAAGCGAGCGGTCGACGATCGACAGAGCCATAACGTGCCCCTCGACGCTCAAGCTTGCGGCACGCTCATCTATTGGAACGCGCTTACCAGTCCTTGGGGCACCTTGCTTCTCAAGCAAGGAACCTTATGGCTTGGCTCGTAACCGAAATGATCCACATGTTCCCCCCTGCTGCTGAATGTAGCCAACGAGGACACTGGGGGCTGGAAGAATGACACTGACACACGTCCGGAATAGGCCGCATCCCCTACACCACGTAGCCGGACAGAAAACCCGCAGACTTATCTGCGCATTGGCCACGAGCGTCAGGTGCGGCGAGTGTATGGAGAGCGGCGAGAAGTTGGACTATTTTCTCTATTTTTTAGTGGGACCTATCGAGAGACCTCAGAGGCTGGACGAACATGAAGTTGCGCCAGTGTGGGAAGCCTGACGTCTCAGTCGTAGCATTTGACGCGTATTTAGGTCTGGAGATTGCAATGGGTATATTGCCCGTCACAGAGATCGTGGAGGTTTGGTCTACGAAGCGATTGTTAGGGCAGAATGATGTGGCGGAGACGATGGCACGGAATAGATTCGAATGTTTACGAGCAAACATTCAAGTTCATGCCCCAAACATCGCAACTGAGTCCTACAGGTTGATGGACCCTCTGTGGCATAGTAGCGACTTGCTGCGCCACCTCCAGAGTAGATTCGCGGAGATTGCTGTTCAAGTGGGGGCCGCAAGTCTTGACGAGAACACAGTGCGAACTAATCTTCCGTCGAAGCCTGATACGTGTGGCATACGTTTTTATGCTTTTGTTGGATGGGAAAGCCTGTACATTCATACTATCAACGACAATGGATCTAGCAATAATGAACCGAGAAATCCGGTAGAGCACCATTACAACATGTTTTCTGAGCTATGAAAGCCACTCAAACGGACGTTGTTAAGAGATGATCTTACGGTGGGGAGGGGCTCTGCTTCAGCCCTGTGGGTAGCGATGGTCGGGCAGATGACAAAGACGCATCACTCACCGACAGGTCGCCAGATATTTGATTGTGACATATATTTTTATTAGAATTGGCAAAAGCTGTGTCGGCGTTTACGGATGGCGGAGTGCATCTGATAGGAACCTGCAAGCTCACTTATTGTGCCTTTCATCTCTTTTGGCCAGACGGCAGTGAAAAACTATCTTTCTTAACATAGGGGTAGGGTAATCGCAACAAGTTACCACAACGGTGGTACAGATTAGCCTAGCCGGCAAATCCTCCCTGAAGCACCCTCACAAGGCTTTGTGAAGCCCTGCGTAGGAGAGAAAGCCCGTTTTGGCAGTGTTGAAAGCGGCCAATCGGGCTTTTTGAACTGAGGAAATACCTTTGTAGGTGCCTACTACCAAAGTAGTTGCTTGCAAGACTGCGCAAAACAGGCGACACGACGCAGTTGGGGCTCATAATTCTTTAGCTAAGTAGATGAACGATAATACATGGGCAAAATGTCTTTATTTCTAGCGAAAATACGCGGTAGCCTACCCGTTACCGCTAGGCAGGTACTTGGCCAACCTCGACGGCACTTGCCTGATAGTTGGTGGCTACTCCGTTTTACATATCAAATCCTAAGATATAAGTACTCCCCAGTAGTAAAAAGATACCTTCTAAAGTCCCCTGAAGGCCGCGCAAAAAGACAGAAAGGCACAATAAATGGGAAAGTGGAATGAGGAGGAGATTGCGCTGTCTGTCACTCGTGTAGAAGAAATGGATCGCGGTAGCTGGGAGCTAGTAGTTGCTGTTGACATTCAGCCACACTGGACTAAAGCTCAAGCTGCTAATTTACGTGCAGAAAAAATGCCAGCCTCCAAAAGGAAAGAGCTCATAAAAAGTATAGAGCGCGCCGGCGTTATTATTTTCTTTGACAAGAAGCCCTTTGTGTTTTATACAAACGGCCTCAGTGGAACTCCGTCTCAGCGCGTCCGTAGTGGGTTACCACAAGAAGCAATTGACTTGGGCCATGATCTCGCTCCAATTCGTTGGTGGACTGGTGAAAGAACTTCAATCGCAAAACACTGCAAGTACCCATTGCTGAACTCCATCGTGACTAAGCCAGACAAGAGACTCACCATCTTCAAGGACATGACGTCTGAGTTCAGTGAATCACTGCTGATGTTGCTGGAGCTCAGCTATACTCTCCCTGGGCACTTCGAGCTGAGCGCAGATACTATCGACATCACCACTGCTGAGTTCAGCGAACAGCCATCGAAGCAGGGCGAGCTCAGCCATACGTGACTCCCAGACTTCCAGCACATCAGGGTCAGGGTGTCTTCGCTCAACTGCTTCGGACTGAGTGTGGGTAAGATCGGACTCATCGCTCTTGAGCTCAGCAAGTGTTCACTAAGACATGGCAAGCTCAGTCATACGTAGCCCGCAGACGTCCAGCCATCAGTGGATTCAAGGTGTCGTCGCTCAGACTCCATTGCAATCAGTGTGATCCAGAAGGGGATCATTCAGCACGACATAGCCACTACATACTCAGTTCCGAATACCAGCACGACGTAGTCAAGAAGACTCGCACGGGCACGGTAGTAGCCTTCGGCTAAGAGCTGAGGCTTCACGTTCCGGCTGGTGTCTTGGATACGAGCTCCGAGCAAATCACCGTAGAAGCAACTACTCGTCAAGGTCAGCTGCTACCAGACTTCATGTCAGGCTAAGAGGGGAGCAAAGCCAGTCGATTGACGGGGTCTGCTGCAGAATCTGAGCGGACTTCGTCACAATCGGCAGGTTATCAGCTCGCTTTTGAGTACCATCAACGGCCTGGATACCGTGGTCACTTCAATAGGCGATAATAGGTGAAACGAAGCGGGTGAGCATTTTTATCGTCCAGGATGTATGGCGTGTCTGGGGTAGTAGAACTGATATTCCAATTTGACCCCGCCCCGGGTAACTCGAAACACATAATATAGTGACTCGAGTCTGCGTGTGACCTTGTGTAATCCCTATTAATTCGGCGGACGCTTTCAACCGGAAATGTAACAATCAATTAAATATAAAAATACAGAGAACTTCCGAGTTCCTCTCAACTGGGAGATTCCGAATGGAAGCAAGCTTACGAGCAAAGACCTAAACAATCCCTTGCACCCTCGAATAAACGAGGAAAACCACAAATTTTATGGTTTGCCCAACGCCTACCCTCGAAGGAAAGAGGAAAACCACAAATTTTGTGATTTCCCTCGTTCATTCGAGGGTGGTGCGCGTTGGGCAAACCGATTTTTTCCTGTATCCGGGTTGTAACCTGAAGTTGCTATTCGAGTTGGATTGATTGTGTTAGGATTATATTAAGTATAATCAAAGAGGACCCCTGAGATTCGAGTTGGATTGCTTGGGTTAGGATTATGTTCAATATATCCTAACACAAGCAATCCAACTCGAATCTCAGGGGTCCTCTTCCGAGCGTCCATCCACAGCTAGTAATATAAAATAGATCGACCAACCCGAAAGCAGCTTTTATGAGTAGCTGAATTGAGCGTGTAGTGAGAGTTCCCTGCGCGGTCGCGCGGCCTTGAACGTTCGTTGGTGTACGCAGCGCTCCTCGGGTACTCCTTTGGATAGCTTCTTCTTGGCATCGTCGTCCTCGGAGAATATAAGTCGTTGAACCACTCTGGTAGTGAAAAGGTAAAAATGAAAGGGTTAAAAATCTTGTAGGGAAAGGGTTAACCCTTTCCCTACAAGATTTTCCTTACGGGACCTATGATACATTTGCCTAATCAAATCAAATCAACGTAAAACACTTGAGCAATCATAAACACACAGGTGTACACGTGGTGACGCTAGTCAGATTCACGATACTTCCATCCAAAAGTTTGAAAGGTCGGGCGGCATGTAGTCGCGTGCCAATACTGCGGCTATGCTTGGCGCGACTGGGAGCAGTTCGGGGAGGACATCACTGCGTGCCGACACGACCGCGACGGCATCGTGACCCGCGCTACCTGGACGCGGCGTTGTTACAGCTCTACCACTATCTTATGTACGGGCTCTTGGCCCAGAACGTCACACAGCAGATTCCAGTCTGCATCCACCAACAACTTGCGCTAATGATGACGGAAACGTGAGTATTATTCAATTTATTTTCCTAAGCGTCTGGCAGTGTGAGCGCGGCTAGTGTTGTTACCGTTCTGTTCATTTTTAGCAGTGCGCGACCCGTAGCACTTCCGCCAGATACTGCGATTACTTCATCCAGCGTCGATTGAACTGCCAGCAAGCGTGACGTAAATGCATCACGGTAGTGAAAGGCCGTAAAGCATTCGACGTGGTAGTCGCGCAGGCACGCAGTACACACGTACTTGGACTTCTTGAAGAGCCCATTCAGCGAGCACAGATAGCAGGTTAGTTTTCCGCTCGAGTGCTTGGTAGAGTTTGGTGTAAGCATGTGCTAAATATTTTGTACATGCTCCGCTTCGGCGCTGCCTGGCGCTTTTTAGGAGTTTGTCGAAAGCATGGAGCGGTCATAGTGTCAGTGACTCTGCGTTTGAATTCGCGAAGGGTGAACTGCTTGCAGTCGGAAGGTGCTATCATTTTTATTAGACTGAACGCGTTGATCAATGATAGATCCATTGCCCATGTGAAGACGCTCATCTCGAGTCAGGATTCCTTCCGACGTATCGGATTAGTACTCCTGAGTTGACCCACCCTGTCTACTGCGTTCATGCAAATATTGTACGGAGAGGTGTGCACCCGAGCTCAGCAAGTCATCTTGGGTCTCAGCGGACAGTTTGGGATCTCAGCGGAAGTGGACGCTGGTGGACGCTGACTTCGAAGGTGTTGATCTTATATGAGCCCAGGGAGTCTTGGCTGGTCGCCGACGGATGCCTGAACGGTTGTTGTATGCTGGAGAGTCGCGTCATCAAATTATGACCGGAACAAATCAGCTGTGACACAATCCAGTGTACCCCGATGACTCCCTCGGCCAGTCAATCAGAGACCTTGGATCCGCCACTCATCGATGAAGCATCGCTGAGTCACTTCCTGACGTCGTTGGACTCATCTGAGCTCGGCCATTCATTGGTTAGTCTCATGTTGAAGCGCCGCTCACCGTTGGCTTGCAGGCAGCTAGCAAGACGATATCTTCCTTTTCACCATTGTTTGGGTGCGCTCCGAAGGAAGCCGAGCCCCTCCCCCCCTTGATAGGTCTCTTGTTTGCATGTGTAAAGTATCGATCAGAATCGAATATGCCCCGAAGGTCGCAGCGTTAACTTTGCTGCTGTGGAAAAGGGTGTCTCAGGAGATTCCATCAGAACTCAGGCCCCGTATAGATCATTTGGGTGTACCTCGGTGTGAAGGGGTATCCATTTGACTATTTCATATCGTTACGCGTTGGCAGGCCGACTAGGCGGATGTTACTGGCGCGTATTTGTGGGTAGAATGTGACCTACTCTAAGGTTTAGGCAGAGCAGCGCGTGAGATAGTGGTTCTCAGAGCTGTTGGGTGAATTTCGTGTGGCACTGAGGTGGGGACCGTGTTTTCCCCGCTCAGCCGTGTCGTCTACGTCACGATGTGGTGCGCGGAAGTCCCAGGGCGCAGAGGCGAGAACCCTGGATCAAGACAGGCTCTATCCGAGCCAATTCTCGGAGCCACCCTAGGTCGGGGGTTAGTGAAGACCTGTGTACGCGGCTCTCAATTGGAGCCGCCTGGTGGCAGTGAGGAAGTAAGGAAGACCGGGTCTGCGGTCTTGGAGGAAGCAGACAAGTGCTTGTGGAGTTGTGGCTACATGGAAAACCCGGAGCAGATTGGGTCAAGACACGTGCAGGCGAAGGCCTGTTGAGCGGGGAGCCGGCATCGTTTGGAGACATCAAGGGAGGACTGGGCTAGGAACAAGTTTGCGTGGTTGGCTGACGTAGCGTAGCCCCAGCAGGAACCGTCAAGGGGATCGCGAGGTAGGTGCACACGCCGCGTCAGGCCAAGAGTTCGGGTTCAGATGTGTCGTCCGAGGCTTCGTAGAGTCCAGCTGAGATCGTACAGCTGAGACTCTAAGGCTCTGACCCCCCCCTGGACTTAGATTCAAAGTTTGCTGATTCAATTTTCATTCAAGGTATATTCTGGACGCTGGGATGTTGCCCACACCTCACTACAGGATCCTCCGCGGAGGCATCGCCTCTTGAAGTAATTTTGGTACCTAGGCTATTGATGGCACTGAATTTATGAGACTGCGGCAAACTAAAAGTGTCCAACGCGCCATTAAGAGTTATCGGCTTTAAAGTTGACCGACCAGAATTCGTACGTAAGTGACAATTTGAGAAACGGGCCGTTTTGTAAAATAAAAAAATGAACGGGGTGTATCGACACTTGTAACTGTAGATCGCAACTCATTCCGAGCCGCACACGCAGATACGATGCAGACCTCTCAACCGCATGTCGACTCCGCGCCACCGCCATCGCCACTGGCCGCCGCAACGCCACCCGCCCGACTGGGAGCAGGTGAACACCAGCACCAGGAGGAAGCGCTGCCACGTGACGCCGCAGCCCTTTGCAGCGAAGACGATGGCGGTGACGGCCAAGCCGGTTCCAAGAACAACGGTGTGGGATCTGCTCGCGAGAAAAGCTCGAGGTGATGAAGACTTATCACTATAATCATCCGCCGCGGACAGTGATGAAGAGGCGTTGACAGAAGCAGGTGTGCCCAGCACCGCGGAGTCCGAAGAGAACTTAAGTAACTATTTGTGCGATATGGATCTCAACACTAAAGTGAAGAAGCTGATCCAGTCGGACCCGTGTGAGAGCGGCTGCGCGCGCGGTTAGGCCAATCAGCTAGAGTCTCTGGTGTGCTCGTTGTCCCAGATGACGAAGGCGGAGAAGACTACAAGCTTCTACACGCATCTTGATGTGTTCATGCAAGTACCAATGACCACAAGCGAGGAAGCCGTGACCGCGAGAAGTTCAAATTTTACCTCCCATTTGTTGGGCAAGTATGCCGCCCTGTTTTCGCTAAGGTCTAAGCCGTTGTACCCCTGACGGTTCAGCGCTACAAGAAACACATTCGATGGCAACATCGCCATCAAGGACCATGGCAAGAAACTGAAGAAGAACTCAATGCAGGTAAGACAAGAACTCATCGCAGGTCGACATGGTGTGGTTGGTGAAGTGGTTTACAAGATTTGTTTACCAGATTTGCTGAGGAAGTTGGTGAGATGGTACCAGTACGCGTGCGCATGCAGATAAAAATTGACGGAACAACGCAGAAATTCTACATCAGTGAAAAGTACACATTCTACAGCAGTGACAAGTACACATTACTTCCGGCGCATTTTACTTGGGATGAATTTGGGACGAGATGCACAAGTTCGTGGAGTCTGGCCTCAGTATGCGTGAACCCGCTAGATCCACGATGCGAAAGCCGTTGACGCTCCACTGCCCTACGATCCGCCCCCCTACCCCGCAGAAACGTTTGCGATGTATGCGCTATTTACCATGCTGGAATGCGTGGCGGCGTCACGGCTGACAAGACAGAGGAACTAGGTCGCCACACTGAATCCGCTTGGCTCATGCGGTAAATTTTGGGTGGGGGATGTAAGCAATATTTTAATTGACTGGGTATATTTATTATATTGAGTTTGGCAACAATTCAAGTTACTTACAGAATACAAGTCCGATAAGCCTTCCTGCTCTAGCGACCACGCGGTCACTGTCAGGGACTACTCGCAGAACTTGACTATTCCCAGCGTGGCCAACACCCTGTCACAATCGTATCTTTGCTCTTTGTTGTTGGGGAGCTGCTTTGACGAGAACGACAGTGTTCAGCCAAACTGCATATACGACGAGAGCACCAGTGGAAAGGGCAGCGACCAGATCAACTCGATGCTGGCGCATTTTATTGAGACGAGCTCGTGCCATCTGGAACCCCCAGCTAACTGTGTATGCTGATAACTGCTCGGTTCAGAACAAGAACAATTCTGTGATTAAGTTCTTGCTGACCCTGGTGTTTTAGAAAATGTGGGGGCTTTAAGTTTTTCGTAACGGGCCATACAAAGAACTCGTGCGACCGTTGCGTTGGGCACATTCAGAAGTACATGACCACTGCCGAGTGCTGGACGATGACGCACTTCATTGATGCAGTAAATGCAGCTGCGTCAAACTTTGTGAATGTGTATGTTCCGAAGCGTAGCAAGCTCTTCAAGTCGTCCAAACCAGTGTTGACTGAGCTGAACATGCGGCTCGATAGTGTACAGCAGTACCAGATGATTTCAATCGATAGCGCTAAGCCGGGCGTTATAGCGTGCAAGAAGGGCACCGATTCTGAAGCAGTGGATCAGGACTGATGACGCAAGATTGATGGTATTATGACGGCAAAGGAGAAGGTGGTACAAAAAACTCTAAGATTTAATTAGTCTGACATGATTGCAACCTGTTCTTAGTTCAATATCGAAAGGTCTGTGAAGATGCACGAGAGCCACGTATGCCACCGTGTCTATGCGTGGCTCGACGGACTTTATTGGCGCGCTTGTCGACCTACCACGGGGTAGTAGTGTCAGTGATGCAGTCGGTTCGTCGCTGGGGGAGCAGCATCGACCTTAATCGACACTTCCATGTACCACTCCATTTCAAATTGTTCTTACGGAAAAATCATGCAATCGTAAGCTCATTTGTTATCGGAAAGAGATGGATTAAATACCAATGATATGCTGCGCCACCGCCGTTCGTTTGGTGTGCGCATCTTGACGGGCTCCCGAGTTTTAGAGCCACACGACCAAGAGGGCCCTTCATCGACGAACGGATACAGTAAAAAAAAGACGGTTCATTTAAGATGTCGCCCCTCCCAGCTCAAGTCGCCAAATCCAACATGCTTAGACCCGGTGATCTGCCGGTGAACTCGAAGCTGCCAGCGCCGTTATCCACGACCCCCGCGCTCACCATGCCCACCGAGTCGTCGCCCAAGACCGTGTCGCTGCCCATGGCCATTTTGTCGCCCATGTCCATCATGCCGGCTGTACCGTCGTCCATGCCCGCCGAGTGGCCCGGGTCGTCGCACATGCCCGGGCCAACGCCCATACCCGTGTCGTCGCCAAAGCCCGTGTCGTCGTCCATGTCGATGTCGTCGCCCATGCCCGCCGAGTTGCCAGGGTCGTCACACATGTCCGGGCTGTCAACCGTCGTTCATGTATGCTAGGCCACCCGTATCGTGGTCCATGTCCGCGGCGTCGCCCATGGCCGCCGAGTCACCCATACTCACTGGACATACGACCTCCATTACGTCCGCCTCTCAACTGCGCCCCTCTCGACGCTGTCTCGGCGGCATCGGTCAAGCAATTTAACGACCCATGGCCTTGTTGTTGCGGTACAGTGTATCTTAGTGCGATAAAACGGCAGGGTTCATCCGAAGGAGCGGAGGTTGCGGCTCTACTTGGCCTCCACCCCAACACCGTGTATCGCGTGTGGAAGGACACACAGCTCAAGTGGCAACGGTTTGGTGTCTACCAAGCCATGTCGCAACAGCGCAAAAGCGGTAGACGTCGCCAAGATCGCTGATGAGCTCTTGAGATTCTGAGAAGCACACCAGTTGATCGTAGCTCCACATTCCGGGCCGCAGCTGCCTCTTGTGCGCTGGCGACGGTGACACTCTTCAGGGAGAGCATCGCTGGTTTGGCGAGCCACTATCCCAATGAAGCGCCGCTCGGTGCAGGCCGCTCGCTAGATAATCTTTCCGCCGCTGTTTGGGTGCGCTCCAAAGGAAGTTGAGCGCCCCCTGATAGGTCTTTGTTTGCTTGTGTAGCGTATTAACCCTTTCGTTATCGCCATATTATTCTATATTAAGCACCACATACTTAAATCAAGTCAAAACCGTTAAGCTGTACTCTGTCATATTCTACAATATAAGATTTCCCGGGTATAGTAGGATTTTTTTAATAAGATGTCAAAGGAACCGTACATTACGTCTGGTTTAAGATGGAAGATCTGATTCTTCGAAATTAGACGAGGCTCGCCAGAATGTTCGGACAGCAGCAGTACCGTGGATAGCATCCAGCTCAAAATTCTGATTAGAGGTAAGGAGCGACAGGATTCATGGTGATATTCACCAACGACAGCCGACGATTCAGCTTCCTCGGAGCATCTTCCAGTCTCCGAGCGGGATCTTCCAAAATCTTGACTTCGTCCTCAGGCATTCCCAAAGCCGGTGTCTTGACCTCTTCTTCTCCCGCGATTATGCTGACCACGTCGTCCGATGGACCTTCGTCTTGACCATCGTCCAAAAGTGCTTGGTGCGCATCTTGGACGTCCAATCCGGATGACGTCTGCTCCTCTGCCGCGGCCAACTTCTTCTTCTCTTCGGCTGCCTTACGCTTCGCAGCGTTGGCCTTCCGAGCCTCGCGCTTGACTTCGTCCAAGCTCTTGGTCTCTTCAGGCGGCAGCCCTTGTACTCGGCGCGAAGCCCGCGACGCCGAACCGCGTCCCGCCTCTTCGCGCTCACCTTCTTGCATGCTACTTCTCCGAACCATAACCACAGTTAGGAAGTAAGTCAGCAATCAGCACCCTAAAATCAAACCAATATAACAACTCGGTGGAATCACTAGACAACCAAATCCGCGCACGCGCACCAGCTGTGGCGAAGTCGGTGGCAACTTTTTGCCGCCCAGGTGTATAGTGCTCGCGTGCTACCCTCGATGGGACCTGTTCCCCCTCCAAAAGTAGAACTTCCAGGAGGAGAACAGGCGGGTATACCTCCAAACGAGAAACCTCGTTCGGAGTTGGCGTGTGTACCTTGCGTAATCCCCTTCTCGGTCCGTTTGTCTTCGGCGGACCGGATTCCACCTAGTGAGTTGTTAATATGGGGTATAGAAAATATACTGAGCGTGGACGTATACCTCCGAACGACGCTCGTACAGTTAGTGAGAAGTAGTGATCTACCAACCAGATCCACTCCCAGAGTTAAGATAACCAATCTCAAATATACAGAATACAAATACGAACAACTATCCGTCAATTATTCTTTTGGACTCTCGGACGGTGGGTCAACACTTCAGTCAAATAGGGTTCTCCGCTTGGAAGCACTGGTCAACCTCCAAACGAAACCTTACCAATAATCTTCTCTTCGACTCACGCACCACCTCCGTTTGGAGGAAAATAGACAGACCTAATACACAGTCCTATCACACAGTAATCTATCAATAATTCCAGGGGCCGATCACTAACAAACCTCCTAGACTGCAGTTAATATGGAATGGATAAAGCTCCTCTGCGAAAGAGTGTACTTCCCAACTAATAATATGGAATAGTAACGGATCACTCCCGGTGTGCGAGCCCGGGTCCCCGTCCTAACTGTGACTTGACCTTTTTTGGGTGAGAATCTCCACACGTCCCCTGGCACGGTCGGTGTGTCTGGATGTCGACGTTCGGGCAGTCAGACCTCCGGGGGCGGTCCCTAAAAAACGCGGTAGGGTGCTGTCCTCTGGTCCCAGGCGATATTCGCCTCGCTCCCGTGCTCGGAATTACGATGCACTTGCGGGTCTTGAGGCAAAACGGATTCTGTTATTAATGGTTATCTTGGTCTGTTACTCTCTCTCCTTTACCTTGGCTAGAAGATCTCTGCTGGGGGTCTCTTGCGTTCTGGGCGTCGATCTTCGACACACACTCTTCTTTTATCTTGATCTTTGTATGGGGCGCGTCCCAGCTTCAACTTCGGCGCGCGTAATCGTCCAACACGTCGGGTCCGCATCCTCGCACGTGGGTGTGACTCAGTGGGTGACCGTGGTACTTTTGTACCACGGACATATCTTGACATCTGACTTGACTTGGACTTTGTATGGTGACCCATCTTGGAGCATCACCCTCTTCGTGACTTCACTCTGTGACTTCCTCCTCTGGGACGTCACGTCACAGCTGACTCTTGGACTTCTCTCCTCTTAGACTTGTTGACTCTCTTGGACTTCTTGGTTCTCTCGGACCTCTTGACTCTCTTGGATTTCTTGACTCTTGACTCCCGGACTTCTTGACTCTTGGACTCTTGACTTCTGGACTCCTGCTTCTCTTGGACTTCCGGACTCACGTCACAGCTGACTCTTGGACTTCTTGATGACTCGATTCCTGGACTTTACCATTCTCGACTCTGGGATCCTCGCTTGCAACTTGACTTTGGGACTCTTGATCACCGGTCGTTTGGGGTTTGCTTGTATCCTGGGTCCCACTTCTGCATGCATGGGCTCCCAGATCCGAATGCACAGGGCTTGGCAATTTTTGGTTCAGTCACTTCGTGTCACCTGCGCCAGCCATGCTGGGCACTGAATCACCCATTGCTTTTGGTCGGATCTTAGAGGCAGCGTGTTGGAATCACCCCACCTTGGAATAGAACCTCCTGCTGAAAACCTTATCAACAGTTGACGCTTACACGCCGGCTCTTCTTCCAGGCTCGAGGCCGGGCTTCTGGGTCTGAGCCCAATCAACTGGCGTCGCATGACTACTTCTTGACCTAGGAACAGCTGAGTATCTTCATCCATGAAAGCATCGCCGTCCTTATCCAGTGGGAATCCCATTTTTGAGACTCATTCACCAGGGCTGATGCCGTCAGGTGTGGGTCTGAAGGCGACCGGACGTAATACGGCGTCGAGCCAACTGCATATTTCCAAGCAGTCAGCTCAGCTCAAATGAAATGCCCAATACGCTCGACTACCAGTCTAATCTGGGAGCCAGGCACACTTGATACATCAGACAAAGTATGCCAAGCTGGGACTTGGTTCCGGAATTCATATCCAGCCTCATGTAGCATCGTCTGGAGCAGAGCGACGCACGCAATAGAGGGCATCAGCCCCATCGAGACTCAAACTGCCTTGGGATCAGATACTATCGGGATCCGACGACGTTCGGCGTTGAAAACATTCAACCACCGAGCTGCTGGAGATCGGGTAACTAACATCAGATGCCTAGCAGTAGCTCTGGCCGCTCGGATGAAACCCCAGAGATCATATCCTTCATGGCGTGGCGCATACCCTACGTCGACAGGATGTACCACTCCGTGGGGGAGCGACATCCCCAGCTCAAGCTGAGAAGGACCGTAAGCGATCATTTCAACTTCCGACATCTCGGGAGGCCGGATCAAACTCAGGTTCTCGACTTCAGCACCCTCAGGAACACCTCTCAGTCGCTGAAATGGCCTTTGATCTGGCCAGAGCGAACTTGACCAGGCTCCGCCACTTGTCGAACCGAAATAACCAGCTCCTGGGGAATAGTGGGTCGAACAGGGTCCGTCCCTGTCCAAGCTTGGCCTGGTTCCCTCATTTGCATCTCTCGACTTCCCAATAAACTGAGTGCATCACCCTCGAACTGGCTACTGCGAGGATTCGCAGCAGTTGGCTCCGGGTTAGCACTCGGCGATCGGGAAATCGCGGTCGACGCCCTTGATTCATCTTGAGGCATAATGTTCTGGTGCTCAGCGGGCACATCTTGGCTTCGACCTTCTTAACTCCGGGCGCTTGGCTGAGCACCCGCTTCGTCACCTTGACCAGCCCCAGACGGTTTCATCTCGGGCGAGCTCAATGACGGCACAACATCTTCCGGCATCGGGGGAGCTTCAGGTTCAGCGCTTGGTTCAGCTTCACTTGGACATGACGCTTCCACTTCATGGGTGCTGAGATTTCTAAAGTCGAAAGACTCGATCCAGACTTCTCAGCTTTCTTCGGCTCCACCTCAGCCGGCAATCCAGCAACACGCAGGCTCCGCCGAAGCGAAGACTCGGTCTTCTCACCTTTTCTCTTCGACGCACTTAAACTTGGCTTGTCGACATAGTTGACTCTCGTCCGTCCAAAGTCGTATCCTGATCCGGGCACGCGCACCGGTTGTGGTGAGGAGCGGGCAACTTCCCAGTGTCTAGATTATACCTTGACTAAATTGGAATCAACAAACCTTGAATCTAGGCTCAGAAGGGCTCAGAATCTTAGAGTCTCAGCTGAATGACTTCAGCTGGACTCGACGAAGACTTGGCTGACACCTCTGAACCCGAACTCTTGGCCTAACGCGGCGTGTGCACCTCCCTCGCGATCCCCTTGACGGTTCCTGCTGGGGCTACGCTTTGGGCCCAGACGTCAGCCAACCACGCAAACTTGTTCCTAGCCCAGTCCTCCCTTGATGTCTCCAAACGAAGCCGACTCCCCGCTCAACAGGCCTTCGCCTGCATGTGTCTCGACCCAATCTGCTTCGGGGTTTCCATGTAGCCACAACTCCACAAGCACTTGTCTGCTTCCTCCAAGACCGCAGACCCGGTCTTCCTTGCTTCCTCACTGCCAGCAGGCGTCTCCAGGGGGCAAATTAGATTCTGATTAATATTTTACACATGCGAACACAGACCTATCAAGGGAGGCGCTCGGCTTCCTTCGGAGCGCACCCAACCAAAGACAGAAAGATTATATGGCGAGCGTCCCGCAGACTTCTTGGCGTGCGGCTCTTAAGCGTTGTCCTAGCTTCGGGAACCAGCGGTGCTCAGCGTCTCCACTTGGATCTGAGCTCAGCGATTGGCTAACCTCATTAAAGTCCCGCGTGGCATCAGCAATCTCGTGATCACATGTCAGCAAACTCTTGATCACATGTCGACAGACCTGTGATTACATGTCGGCAGACCCTCATTCCACACTTCTGATTGGCTGGAGGGTGCGCGTCAGATCACGTCATGTGGGTTCGGACGTAGGTCGAACCTGATTCGTGGTCAGTAATCATTTCAGGACCACCTTTTCGCAGCGACTGTTCCCAGCACCCCATTACCCACACCACTTCTGAGCTTCTGAGCCTCCGCCAAGTCACCGACTGATGTGTCTCCAAGTGTCCACCGCCACTATGCTGAGTCCTCATAGACTGAGCGGGACTCCGCTGAGCATCAATTGGACTCAGAGTGTCCACCAATGTTGGACTACTTGGGACCAGCGGAGTTCGCTGAGACTTCGGTGGCTCGGCGAGCTGCTTCCGCTGAGCTGTCAGTCGTAGTGGGGAGGAGTCAGGCGGTTTCGGGTTGTCACACAACCAGCTGGTCACATTTCCGCCAATTACCATCCATTTTGGTGGGTGCGGAGGGGATACGGCGACAGAGCGAAGGGCCCGCTGGGCCTGAGATTCGAGCGTACCTCGTCACACGAATGTTTCTGAATTATCATCTGTATGTATATTACTCTTATGTGAAATACGTGCTCATCTATATTTCAGAGCTTCTTTGGGCAACGCACGACACTCAAAAATTCAGTCCAAAGCAAGATGCACACTATCGTTCAGTTGACCATCCACCTGGAGAACGATCAACTGGTGACGTTCCGGTCCAGTGACAACCCGGACCAAGCTCTTGCGCGCGGCCGCCACACGATGCTAACCCACTTCTTTGAACTGGGTGTGAGCGAGGCCCTGGCGAACCAAGCGGCAAAGACTATGGTGTACCAAGACATTCCCAAGCAGCTTCGTTGGGACGCCAAAATGAAGAAGTGGGACATCATGGATACCGACCAAGAATCATTCGGAGGGAAAGTGTTCGTATTATCGGATAAATATTGCCGGTGGTAGTGCACGGGACACCGGTGGAAACCGTCGACGGTTGCTTGAGGTCTGCATTGCTGTGATCGCACTTCAAGCAACTTCATATCACGGAAAACATGTGCGTACAATCGGCCAGGAGCGATAGTACAGCCGCTGGACTTGAGGTTTTCTCGGAGTTTCTCGTCCAAGTTGGGGAGGGGAGACACGAAATCAACAAGTCTCTCGGTAGTGACTTCGTGAAGATTCCGCTGGATATGCTATTCGCCAATTCGGAGTCCGGTCAAGATACGGACAAAGACGAGGAGATCCTACCCGGAGCCGTGTCAAGAGGTCTCAAAAGCATTATTGTTTTTTTTGTACGCCGATATCAACAGCCCTGACATTCGACGGATGAGTATTTTGCCAACCGGACCATCTTGACGACTACCAACGCTGGTACAACGCGTCAATGAAGCTGTGTCGCAGCGCCTCTCAGGAGACTCACACGACTACATGTCCGTCGACTCGGTATATGACGACAAAGAAGGAAATTTATTCGAGCCTGAGGCGCTGCATACTGTTAGTATAAACGGTATTCCTCCACACAAGTTGGCATTTAAGGAAGGCGTCACAATTATGATGGCGAGGAATCCGAACCCAGCTTGGGACTCTGCAACGGGACACGACTACGGGTTGTCAAGCACAAGCCTCATGTAATCCATGCGACCATAATGACTGGCGAGCGCCAAGGCCAAGACGTTATTATCCCGAGGATCGTTTTCGTTAGCTTCGGTAATTCTCTAGAGTTCAGTTCCTAGTTGTACCTACGTTTACCATGACTATCAATAAATCCCAAGATCAAACGGTCCAGAATCTGGAGTTGTATTTATTTATCAAACGGTCCATAATATGGGGTTGTATTATTTCTCCCGTGGATAGCTTTATGTGGCGTTGTCGATCGTTACGTCCAGATCCAAGTTCACCTTCAACCAAAACCCGAGCCTTGCGGTCGAAGCACAGTGCGTTCCCGAAACCCTTCAGTGGGATCGGCGCCACGACAGTCAGTGTACGGTCCTGCAGGTCCGCCTGCCACAATCGAATCTGTCCACTGCTGCGGTGGACAGATTCGGCACCGCTAGATTCAGATGCAATGAGGTCCGTGCGCGGCATGACCACCACGCTGCCGACCCACTTGCCGCCGTGCTCGATCGAAATGACGCACATGGGCTTCTTAAGTCCATTAAACCAGAGCGGATGCAACCCGCTGTCTCCGCCCGTGACATAGATCTCGTCCGTAACCATCTTGACGCTGTCCAAGGAGCCCGAGTAGCCTAAGAACACGAGATGTGTCTCCTCCGTGTCCCGTGCCCTGGTATACAGCCTGTGTGTCATGGCTCTCCGTCTTGGCTGCTGTGTAGCACACATGAAACGGGCTGGTTACGGTTACGTAAGCCATTACCTGATTGGGTGTAAGTGGGGAGCCAGACCCATTTCAGCCAATCAGGTATCAACTAAATTTGACTGGTTGATAAAGAGGACAGGGCCCCTGCTCCCGTTCCATGAATAAACAGAGTTAAATTTGCCTCAAACCTGACACCTGGTTCTACTATCACAAGCTTCCTCTTGTAACTATAGTGTACGCTAGTGACGGTACTTCTTACCCCGTTACAACATACGAAGCTAGCGAAGTTGACCCGAGAAGATGACGCGAGATGTTTCCTTTGGCTTGGGATGGGTGGCGTACCGAGCCGGAAGGATAGTTGCAAGGGCTATAAAAGAGTTGACGCAGTCGGATCGTGTCCAGCTACTGAGTGGGATGATCTTCCTGTCGAGGACGGGTTTCATCGATCAGCTTGGGTCACCACGGATATAAGGAGAAGTATCGTTATATTGTGAGGACGGAGGTCGTCCCGAGGGTACGCTGTTGTACTTTTGGGTGGTGTGTCAAGCTTAGGATCACGCCGTACCCTGGCTGCTCGATCATGTTACTCATTATTCTTTCGGCGCGGTCGAGAACAAGAGCGTATTAAACAACATAAACTATTTTTTTTATCTCCTTGCGCTCAGTGCTCGGTCGCATGGCCTCTTCTGCCCGCCTCCGTTTCCAATCAGCAAGGCGTTCTACGATTAGGCGACGTATTATTGTCCCCGGGATCCCATGCATCCCTGGCCCGGGATCTTCTTCACGCTCACACATCTCACCGCTGTTCGTAGTGGCTGTCAAGTGCGTTAACCTTGCTGTAGTGGCTGCAGAGATTCTCGACGTACCCATCTCACTGAGGTTTCAGTGCTAGATAGAGCGGTCGAGTGATCCCGACAAAGCGAATGCGAACACAGACGGATCGCGAACACCGACACGGCGTCACGATGGCCGGCGAAGCTCGCCTGCAGTTGGCCCTTCTCAACGTCCCAGACACGCACGAGCGAGTGGCGTCCGCCGCTGGTGAGAAACTTGCCGTCCGAGCTGGCATAGCTTGTCATCACTGCTCGCCGCCTTGTCATTTGTTGCATGCCGTGTCTTTACTACCGAGGCAGACACCACACCCAATGACGGTAACGTCAATTGAAAAAAAAACAGCACATGAACTGTGTGTAGCCGATACTTTTTACGCAGTTCTTACGAGCCCGTGAACATGCGCAGAAGGTCTGTCAAGTGGGTACATTCGATAAATCAGACCACCGTCCAGTAAAATCAGAGATCGGTTTCGAGGATAGACGAGTGGTGGCCTCCGGTCATCTGTGATAACTCTTACCTAAAGTTGGTTCGGATATTACAATCCCGTCCATCACACCCGAATCGATCCTTCACACTGGACATTAAAATAGTTCCTCTCTTCAGTGAATTCTTTGCCACGGGCGATTACTGCGCATCTATATTTGAACCGTCAATCATTCGAATTTTTGTGTTCTTGGACACGGCTTTTTCCAAAAATGGTCCCCGGGTGGGAGACAATTAAAATTAACCCTGACCATGTTCAAAACTGTAAATGGGTACTTGTTGTTCTCAGGGTTTTATCCAGAGTGCATTGTGGGTTTCGTGTTTCCCGGTGTTGGTCCAACTTGGAATACCGGTTCTACTACCCTGTGCGCGCTATAAATCCTGGACGGTAAAAGTGTTCACCCGCTTCACCTCAGTTGGGTCACAAGCTCGCGTGCAAACGCCCGTGGAACGTGTCGCCGCGAAAGCCGCTGGTGGGGGACACAACTCGAATGTCACAGAAGTCCAAGTAGACTACTTACTGGGTTTTATCGACGAGAACTGCTACCTGACCCTGGACGAGATGGTCGACGCGCTCGAAGCCCAGTTTGGACTGAGAGTGTCGCGCCAAAATGTCAAGCCCCACATAGACGGCCGCATGCACACGATGAAGCAAACGCATCAAGACAACAACTACCGTAACCTGCCCCAAAACAGAATTCTACGTCGCGAATACGTCGTCGAATTGCACACCTACAAATCGACTGGTAAAAAAAAAAATGTTTTGTAGAAGGATCTAACTTTAGTATGTGGTGTTCTTGTCGTCGTGGCCGAAGCTTAATAAACAAGTGTGCGGTTGATAAGAACACGGCCAGCAAATTTTCAAACATCTATGTCATCGCGTGTATCTCCGAGGACAAGCTGGTGTATTTTGGGTCCTTCACATCAGACATATGCAGCGAGTTCATCTGGAGGATGCTGAGGCACATCGGTCAGGCGAATCCCCTCGACAACGTCGTACTCGTCTGTGAAAATGCCCCCTTCATCGAGGAGGTGTTCGAGGGAGACAAATTCCTCGTGGCGAACCTTCTTCGCTTGGGGCCGTATTCCCCCATGCTAAACCCGATCGAAAATTGCTTCTACGAATTCAAGTGAATGGCCGAGTTGTTTCTAGCGCGTCACCGCCACGCTATCCTCTAAGTGCCCCTGCGTCCCAATATCAAAGAGCATCGGAAAGGGTGCCTCAAGATGGCGACGGATCTTCTTTTGAGAGAGACTGTCACACCCTAAACCTGCTACAACTGCACGTTGTACACGATGAAATTTCATGCGAGAACATACAGTACAATACCGGTTGGCGAGTAAGCTAAATATGAAATCATTAGATCTCATTTTGCAGTAATGGACTTGGAATTTGCAGCTTTGAAGATGAACTGGTGTAGTAATAAATATCCCCCAGTGGATAATATCCACGGGGGATACAGGATTAAGTCGTGCGGGGCACGAAGAAGCTCTGAAATTTAGGTAATTTTTAAAGATAGAGATGGCGCGGCAGTGGTCGCAAACGTGTTCAAGGTGCCAAAGGCGCAGGGCTCGCGAAGACGTGAATTACTTAGCCCTATTGCGATGAATTTTGACTTGATTTCATTATGGTACCCACCCATACAATAACTGTAAAACATGCCTAGATGCACTGTTTTACCCCGCTTCCCGCAACTAAAACCATCACATTAGGGAGGTTTTTAAGGAAGACAGTTCCAGCTCAAACGTAAAACATGGATAGATGCCATGTTTAGAGCGTTTTCCGCAAGTTGCTTTGATTGGCAGAAACATGATTTGTTTAAGCCAGCATTCAAATGTGAGGATAGCTACCGGAATAGATTACGAAAAATAGTATGCATGTTGATCTTTGCTGTGTAAAAACAAGGTTAATCGTCGCTTGTCCCTGTTTATATCCAAATAATAATTTCAAAACGGTACCCTGTTTTGCTAAACATGGTCATGTGACTGGTTTTACAAGCCATCCCTCGCAATAGGGTTAAGAAACTAACTAGAGGGCTGGGCTGGTAGCGCTGTTCGCACGGCATAACATTTTTGTAATGCTACATTTGGATGAAAATGTACATCTCCTGCGGCTGCGAAGCAGGCGCAGTATCTGCACGTGACATATTGTATACAGTGGACCATATAATACTTTGAAGTAGTTGTGTCATGTGCATGATGCCAATTGCTGAAATCATCATTTGGTTGCGGAACCAGAGCTTCGGGTGTTGGCGAATTTTCCAAACGTAGCATGTCATTTTTAAATGCAAAGTATAAGCTTTTAACCTTTACTCTCCAGGTCGAAAGCATACAGGTAGACAGGAGCGAATCATACTAGTATGCTCCGGCAAAGTTAGTTTGTACAGGAGTTTGTATTGATATCCATATGGTGCTCAAGAGAAAAGTCAAATTGAAGTGGAGAGAGTGCAATCGCGTTTGGATCGCGGGCTGGAAATCTTGTGCTGCGACGAAAGAAAGCGACCGTGCTGCTACGGCACGAGCTCCATATGACCATTCAACAACAAACTTCCCACCGGCATTCACGTCAAGAACGAAATCATACCTCCCGCGGGCTCGATTGGTCTTTTTTAACAACCCGAAATTCAACCTGCATCATCGTGCCTTTCACGTGTGTGTTTGAGCCTGAGAAAAAAGGAGAATATAGTCGTTTCTTTCGTCTTTATGGCTAGGATAACAATAACATTCTAATTACGGCCGTTTTTCTAAAAACTATATTTTAGCCGAGCATACTGGTATGCTCACGATCATACAAGTATGCGCACTTGGAGAGTAAAGGTTAAGTTTATACTTTTGCCTGTCCAACAAATAAAATGTTCTGTTTTCCACTTCGAAGAAGAAGAAGTATATTATATTACCTAGTGGGAAACAGTGCTATCAATACCAGTTCTCTGTATGATCAACAGCAACAAGACATTTTCGTCTGAAGACTCTCTCAATAGTATCAACAAAACGGCACATAAATTACCAAGAGATCAAGTCGGTCCTCCTCGTCCATTCGAAATATGGTACTACATTCGCGGAACTCGCATGTCTATCAGAATTTCGCACTTATACGGGAGGGCGACGCCACAGGCAACACGCACGTAATATATAAGATATTAGAGGTATTGACTTCTGTAGACTGACATTTCCGTATCACTTAAGATTAAGTGAAAACTCTCCATGATGGTACCAACAAAACAGTACATAAATTACCAATAGATCAAATTTTGGAAAAAAGGACGGTCAGCGGGATCATGTCTTTGCTCTGAAATAAATTTCAGAGAACAAAACCGCGCGAGCACAGAACAGCTCTGGATTTTGCGGGCCAGTATTAATAGTCAGGGGTCAAGCCTTGATACCTCGACTCAAGCAGAATCTGCATTCATATTGCATTGCACTCATGCAGTTCTACAATGCCTTCGTAAGAAATTTATTTTTCAATTTCTTAGCACTAAACCTAAGATAATCCTACACGGGCACAACAGTAAAATCAAGATCCATCCATCGGTGACATTGTACCAGAAGCTAACTCATCCTTCTAACGTGCATACAACTTGTCCCGAGTGGAAATGGTGCGGCCACTGCCTCGTGGTACAGTACTTAGTACCGGGTACGAGATCAATCTCATGCCTCACGCCCCGATCCGGGGGAAGGACCTAAGGAGGGTCGTCGCTAACGACATCCGAAAACTCCTTCAGAAGGGCGTAATACGGATTCGAAGGGTCCTTCAAGATGGCAGCGCCATACCGCGTCTGCCTCTTAGAGGTTCGTTCATCTTCCAACACCTCGGGATCCATGCCCGACGAGGAGTTGAGCTCCAGTGAGCTGCCCTCTGGGCGAAGCAGAACCACTTCTGCCAACTCTCCCGCCTTGAGAGAGTCCATAAACTCGACATACGAAAGCTCCTCGAGCTCAAGTAGCTCTGCTACTGTGGGTAATGGAGTCAACACCTCCCCCACCTTGGGTTCGCCCGTGAGGACGTCGAACACCTGAGGAACCCTGTCCTCAGCCGGAATCCGCATCGCGGCTAGACGCCTCTGCCTTGGGTGCGCTCGTGACCTTGTCACTCTTCTTGCTTTTACAACTGGGAGTCCCTGCTCGACCATACGTGGTTGCGCGAGCCCCAGCTCTAGCGCCCTTCGTCGCGTGAGCTGAACCAGCTACAACGCCTTGCGTAGTGGGAGTTCCGACTCGACCACTCTTGTTTGCGCGAGCCACAACTCCAGCGCCTTCCTCGACGTGAGCTGAACCAGCCACCACGCCTTGCGTAGGGGGAGCTCGGACGCTACCACCCCTTCCTGCGCGAGCTGCTTCAGCGTCCGCGCCTTGAGTCTTCACTGCCCCGTGGGCAAGTGCAACTCGGTTGCAAACTGCAGAATCTTTTTCCTCAACCTGAGAGGTACTAGGATCCTGTGGATCTTCTCCACCACCTACCTCGAGCTCCCGCGCTCGTGGAGGTAATGCCATGGGTAGTTCCAACACTTCTGAAGTGCCGGCAAACTGCCGTTCGCCGCGTGGCACACGGTGCTCATGCACAAACCCGTCTCGGGAAGAGGAGGGGACATGACCCGCCAGGGCTCTATCCGCGAGGGGGTTGTGGCTGGCACCAATGGTGCGACTACACCAGTCTATCCACGGCTCGTGCTTAGCAAGCCAAGGCATGCCGAGGATAAGATCGTACTGCTCATCCATGTCCAAGCCAATGAACGGTTCGACCGAATTGAAGTCATCAAACTTCACGCTTAAGGGTATGGTAACCTTGCGTGTAGACACGATGGAGCCAGTCGCTAAGCGAACAGATACATTAGTATTACTCTTAGAAGCTTCTAAAGCACTAGCATACAATGTACTGTTCCTAGCCACACTGGCATTCGTCGCAAAGTTGAACGATGCTCCTGAATCGATCAGGACCGTCATCGGCTCCGGATACCCTTTCGCGCTGGCAGTGACGATCACGAGGTTAGACCGCGCGGCAGCCACGGAGAGACACAGAAGTGTCTTTCCAGGGACTTGCTCCTTTGGAGAGGGTGGTGAGGAACTCACCTTCCTCGAAGAGGAGCGAAGTCTCCCAGCAGGGCGTCCCGCCCCTACTGGGAGTCGCCGTTTTCCGACTCCGTCGCCTCGAGGCTGTTGAGAGCCGGTCGCGCTGCGAACTTCTTGTCGCGTGGCGCCTTCCATGGGTTGGTGGGGCAGTTCCGACGGAAGTGACCAGGTTGGTTACAACCGAAACAGCGACCACTCGCCCGTTGCGTCTTCTGGGAGCGTGCCGGCTCGGCAAGGGAGATTTCCATCGGAGTGGGACCCTCACTGGCCTCGACATGAGGCGTGTGCCCTTGCGCTGAACGCACGCAGTGGTCCTCCAACATAGCGATGTGGTCCGCCTCGTTAAAGGTTTCGGCTGGCGCCGGAAGAGCTCCGTCCGAACCGGACCCGTGCGGACGCCATCCATGAAGACAGTCACCTTGACGTCCTCAGAGAGGGGTGCGCCGGCCATAGCGGCTTCGAGGTTATGGAGCTCCATGACGTAGTCTTCAAGCGACCGCTTGCCTTGCTTGCACCGCAAGAAACTGGAGCGGTGGCGGTATGCCACATTGGCAAGGAGGAAGGTGAAGCGTAGCTCCTGTTCCATGAACCCCACGAGGTGAAGTACCCCGGCGTCGCCGTTTCACGGGCCATAGCCCATGCGCGTGCGCGTCCTCCAAGGTTGGATAGCGCGAACGCCACCTGAGCCCGCGCGTCGTAGATCTGACCAGCGCTCAGCGCGATCTCGATCTCGCGAACCCAGAAGACAAGACTGTCTGAGTCTTTGCCGTCGAACGTCGGAACCGACATCTTGACGGGCTTCGTCGTGGTTGGACGCACAGCGAATGAGGTCGTGTTCGTGGCGGACGCTTGTGCCGCACTCTGCGCCTCAGCTCGCATCGTCGCACGAGCGGCTTCCTGCGCAGCAGCGCTCACGTGAGCAATCAGCGACGACTCGTACTTGTCGAAGCGTTCCACGCGCGCCCTTTGCTGCTCAGCAGGAAGGTTGGGGAATCCAGCGAAGGCTGCCTCGCCCAGGAGACTGACCATCTTCTCCAGCGTAGCCCCGTGGGCATCGGAGAGGTGAGGAAAGTCCTGCCGCGCCGGCAGCCGACTCCCTGAGTCTTCCATACTCAAAGAGACCCTGATTGTAGAGATCCGCGTCGGTCGCGGGATTGACTACAAGTGCTACCAGGTGTGACGGGGGTCACACGCACCGTAGCTTAGAGGAAGCGTAACACGCTAACCACAACAGACGCCTGGCGTCTCTGTTGCTCTTAGTACAAAAGGCCCTGCCTTATCGGTCTCCTTTTAATACCGAGTATTAAAGAGACTTGTACACTTGAAGGTTAGAGATAAACTGGCTTGTATTAATAACACTCATAAAGTTCTATCTACTGTTTTCTATCTGCATACTGAACCCCTGTCTAAATTGCGATCTTCCTCAGCGGTTGGCTCTCGTGCATCGTGGTCCTTAAGTACGACCGACCCCTAACTTAACATAGTACGTTTGGGGAGGTCCACCGTGAATACTCTATATAAGGGCCACTGGTACACCGTACCTATCGTGGTGTGTGACACTCAGTTCTTGTGGGCCACACCAGAGAACATCCCTTTTCCTTGAAAAGGACACTGGCCGATCCAGTGGCAAAGGTGCGGAAGGACATGGTGGGGTGTCGCTAAGGCGCTGGCTGATGACCCGAGTGTGGCGTGCGGAGCGGACCCAAGGGCGCAAGGAACAGAAGAAGGAGAACGCAAAGAAAATCCGGTCAGTCGTGAATTTACCTTTAAAAGCTAGCAAGCTGCATATTTTCGTGTGTGCTGTCTTGTTGGTGCTCGCTTACAGCTTTCTTAGCAACTTTCGCATCCGTTCCCATACAGCGCAGACGGTCCCACCCAAAGGATGGTTCGCGACATGTGGTGGAGAAGCAGGGTACCGTCCTCGCTGTGGTACTACAGTGTGGGAGGTTGCCGTAGCGGACCAAGCGTCAGACAGCTGAGTTCGGAGATCGATCGGAGCGTAGCGCCAAGGAGCGTGTCGACTAGCAGCGCCAAGGATCGCTAGCGCAAGTCGGGGCTGTGCCGAACGAGTCGAGCCAGGGCGGACGTCAGGAACGGTTCTAGAAGGAGGACCGTGCTGCGAAGCCGTTTGTAAGTCGTTTGTAGTGGAGAAAAGTTTGTCGTGGAGAAAAAGTTTGATGAAGACCGGGAGCTGAGTAAATTGGAGAATCAACAATCGAAGATGTCGGAAAGCAGTGATGAAGAACGTGAAGAAGAACAGTCGACCGTGCTGCCCTCGACTTTGAGGCGAAGTACGAGGGTTGGAGGCCTCGGTGATGAGGGCCGGGCCAGCGTGCTCCGTGCCTTGTGGGCGCAGCAGCACCAGGAAGAGCAGAAGGAAGCTGATGAGAAGTTTGCCGCCGAGTATGGCGACGAAGATGATGAAGATGATAAAGATGATGTGATGAAGATGACGAAGATGGTGATGATGAAGATGAAGGTGGTGATCGTGCCGTACACGGGGACAGGGTGAAGACGGAGCCTGGCTTCGAGCGAGAGTCTGATGCCGCTCGCTACCGTCGAGAACTCGAGGAACGCTACGCCGCTGAAGCAGCGCGAGCCCGGTGGATGTGGTGGCCAGAGCTACGGTGGGTAACTACCCGCCGCCGGCTGAGTACGGTGGGTATGGAAGAGCTCGAGAAGAGACTCCCGGCCGCCGTCCGAGTGGGTTTATCCCGGTGTACACTGGTGCTGAATTCCGACGTTCTGATAGGCCGGCGTACGGTTAGAACCAAACGGTCTGGCCTAGCCCGCCCCGTGAGCCTCCTAGACCGTTCGGTTGGACGCCTAGTACTGGGTGGAGAACGGTGCCTGCCGCGAGCGCTCCGGCCAAAACTGTCATTAAGAAGGAAAAGACGAAGAAGCAGTCGGCGACGAAGGCAATGACGATCGCGACTACTACGACGACAGCGAAGCCCTCGACCGTTCCAGCTCCTCCTAAGCAAAAAAAGAAGACGACCAAGAGCAGTGGGGTTCCTGCTACAACAATGAGTGGAATGAAGACAGGGGTGAACGCCTGGAACGCGGCTCCGTTCCCTGCGCAGCCGACTGCGATCGTGCCGGCTAATCTGATATCCGTCTCGCAAGCCACGTTGCATGCCGTGAAAGTGCTACCGCTCATCTACTCGGACCTTACGACCGCGGAGCGAGCGCGAACCTTCTGGGAAGCGTTTGAACCGTGCACAAGGGGCAAGTTATTGTCGAAGTGTGTAACGCGTCGACGGTAGAGTACTGGATCCGGAAGGGAACGGTGGTGGCTGCTATGTCCGTGATTCCTGAGTCCGCCTTCACGCCTGTGGAGACGCCCGCGAAGCGTCCGGCTTCGACCTAGAGCGTGCCGGGTGCCTTGAAGGAAAATGTTGCGACTGGGACCGTGAAGATGGTGTCGGAAGGAAGACTTGACCGTCCCGCTGAGATAGTGGAAGCGCCGAAGCCCGAAATCCCGCCTGACAAAGGCATGGAAGCGGACTTCTCGGACTCCGCGTTGTCTGAGGCCCAGAAGAGTTTGTTCCAGGACGAGTTGAACGGCTTTAGCGATATGTTTGTGGAGTCGTCGAAGAAACCTGGACGGACTGAGCTTTTTAAGTTTGAGATTGACACTGGAGATAGCAAGCCGATCAAACAACAACCGTACCGTGTGTCGGGTGCGGAAGGTGAAGTCATGGAAGCTGAGGTGGACCAGTACTTGGAGATGGGCTTCATCCGCCCTTCCCACAGTCCTTGGGCCAGCCCGGTGCTCATGATCCGTAAATCCGACGGAGGGATTTGTTTCTGCATCGATTATCGCAAGTTGAACGCTGTGACCGTGAAAGACTGCTATCCGATGCCTTTGATCGATGACATTCTTGACGTGCTGGGAGGAGCTAAACTGTTCTCCACGATGGACATCGCTTCTGGCTACTGGAACGTGCCAATGCACGAGAACAGCGTGGCCAAGACGGCCTTCACGTGCCAGTATGGCCTCTACGAGTGGCTCGTTATGCCTTTTGACCTTTGCAACGCTGTGCCCGCTTTCGAGCGTCTCATGGACATGGTGCTAGTGGATTTGAGGTGGCGAGTGTGCCTCGTTTATTTGGATGACTGTGTTGTTTTTAGCGACGACTTTCCGTCTCAGTTGGTCCGCGTTCGGCAGGTGCTGACACGGATCCGTGAGGCCGGATTCAAACTCAAAATGAAGAAGTGTCATTGGGGACGGAATCAAGTTGCGTTCCTTGGTCACATTGTGACGCCGTCGGGCATCCATCCTGCCGAACCCCAAAAAGGTGAAGGTCGTGATGAATGTGCTGCGTCGGCGTGATGTGCATGGAATTCGATCGTTCCTGGGCTTGAATAGCTACTTCCGACGGTACATCCCGGCGTATGCTTTGATATCTGCACCACTAGAACGCTTAAAGGTGAATGACGAACCTTTCCATTGGAACGTTGACTGCGAGAGCGTCTTCCAACATTTGAAACGTGCGTTGATGAAGCCTCCGATCTTAATCTACCCTGCCATGAAGAAACGATTTAAGCTCTGCGTGGACTCTTCTCACCATGCGGTGGGAGCGTGTCTGATGCAGGTAGCGGACGGTCGCAACCGTGTAGTGGTGGCCTACGCGAGCAAGTTGCTCACGGGGTTGCAGAAGAACTGAATAACCAACCAGGACGGGATCTCCGAGATCGAATGCTGGGGCATTGTCTGGGCGACACGCAAGTTCAGGTGCTATCTGGACAAGCGAGAGCTTGATGTCTTCACGGAACACCAGGCTTTGACTTGGGTCTTTAGCCCTGGCAACCGTACGAGTAACGCTAAGTTGGCACGGTGAGCCATGGAACTGTCAAGTCTTCAGTTCAAGGTGCATCACCGATCCGGAACTTCGATGGGGCATGTCGACGGTTTGTCGCGGCTGCCTATGGACAGTGTGAACGCGTTGACAATAGCGGACATCCTATATTTTGCGCCTATGATGACGGGCCTCCTGAATCCGGAACCGAGCTCTGAAGTCCCATCTTCAGTCGGGGAGTGTGACCGTACTGCTAGAGGTGGAGAGGACGCTGAGTCCAAGGAGAACGAACCGAGAGACCTCTCGGGTGACTTCGACTTCGACGACGATGAGGTGTTGAAGCTAAAACTCGAGAACGGACCCTCGGAGGAGGTCGACGACGCTTCGCCGCAGCCGACACCTCCCTCTCATGTAGATCTCTTTGGGTTGGACTCGGAACAGTTTATGGAAAAACAGCAGAAGGTTTCTTGGATCAAGGTGTTGATCGCACTGTTGGAAGACGGAGTTCTGCCTTTGGATCCGTTCATGAGACGGCGTGTCGTGAGCATGGCGCCCAAGCATCTGGTGGTGAACGGTTTATTGATGAGGACCGTGCACCTGCCGGCCAACGTGGGTCCCGCTCGGATGGTGACGGTTCCTGTGGTGTCTATACCGTACGTCGAGACGGTGCTACACTTCTGCCACCGAGATTTGTTGTCGTCTCACTTGGGCTGGACAAAGACCATCGAGAAAGTGCGAAGGTACGCCTACTGGCCTGGATGGCGTAAGGACGTTGCCGAGTTCGTGACAGAATGCGCCAAGTGTGGAGGAGGAAAAGGACCTCGACCATGGACGTCCGGAAGAATGCAGCGGATGCCGGTCGCTGACTTGACGGGACCGTTCTCGCTCCCGGTTGTCGACGCAGTCGGTCCGTTACCTGAAATCGAGCGAGGCAATAGGTACATTCTCGTGTTTGTAGACTACTTTACGAGGTGGGCCGAGGCTTTCGCAGTGGCCGCTTTGGATTCGATCACGTTCGTAGACGCGATGGTGAACGGTGTGGTCGCTCGGCATGGTGTGACAACGGACAGAACTACACGTCTGAAGTAGCCAAGGCGTTCTACCAGACGCTTGGCATACGGAAGCTGTTCGGTGCCGCATATCACCCGGAGATGCAAGGACTTGTAGAACGGTTCGATGGAACCCTGATTGAAATGCTACGGATGCACGTTGACGAGGCACAGGCGGACTGGGATGTCTACCTACCCAAGGTGATGTTTGTTTACCGCACGGTGTACTCCGAGGCGCTCGGTGATTCGCCGTTCTTCTCGCTGTACGGCCGCGACCCGGTGCTGACTCTGGACGTGGTGTTTATAAACCTTGGGAAGAGGTGGAAGAGCAACGAAGTCGCGCAATATCGTCGCGAACTATACCGTTCTATGAAGGACTCTAGACATTTGGTAGAGCGTCGGTTGATCAAGGCCCAAGACCGACACGAACAACGGTTGAGAGACTAGTTGGAAGTGAACTTCGACATAGGCGAGCTGGTCTGGGTCTACCAGTTCTTTCGAGCCAAGTGAGGAGAGAAACGGACCAAGAAGCTGGCGTTCTCGTGGCACGGTCCCTACCGTGTTCTCGAAAAGGTCGGGGAGAACGCTTATCGAATTGACATCACGTCGCACCCGAACAAAGTGGTGACCGTGAATGTCAACCGTTTAAAGAAGTTACGAGGGCGTTGGACCCGACCGTTTATGGATGAGATACCTGAAGGGATTGGCGAAGAGAAAGCAGAGACCGAAGACAGACCCCTGGAGGAGGCGGACCTACCATCCTCGAGCTGCACGGAACGCTTGACGATGGGTGCAGAAGACACGGCCGTCGTTGGAACAGAGACTCCATTGCTGGAAGTCGTCGCAAAACCGTGTGGCGGAGTATATCTGGTGTTGACTGCGAACTTTGAGACTTTTTGGCTGCCACGGGCCGCGTTGATGCCGGTGTACTCGGCGCTGGTGACCGCTTTTGAACAAGTCGAAAGGAAGAAGAACGGGCTCCCGGAGCTCAAGAGGAGTGCTCGGCTGGCTGACGCCAATGCCGTTGCAGACGATGATGACTTGCTGCTGGTGTTAGTCACGGTGGAGCGGTTCCCTATGAGTGATGAACGGAAGAGTGAACGAAAAGAACAGTTGTGGAGATATTGGAATTGGGGAACAGTTAACCGGGGGCGGAAAGGGTGGTTTTTTTGTATTTTGTTGTTGTTTGTTTCACGACTACTGGGAGAGAGAAGAAAGAAAAGTGATGAAAGTGCGAGAGACTCTTCACTTGGAGTCCTTGCTCGCCTTGTCGTCGGGCGAAGGCGCGTCGTCAGACTTGTCGCTACTGGAGGTCTTCGAGGTGCTCCGATCGTCGCCCTTGCTGCCGGCCTTCTTGTCGGAGCTTCCTTTCGGCGGGTCGGGCCCGTCATCGCTTCCGTCGGAGGGGCCGTTCTCGTTGAGCTTGTCGTCGGCAAAGGCGTCGCTGGGGGCGTCCTCCTCACCGCCGTGCCGACCCGGAGGGGGAAATTCTTCGTCTTCTTCTTTGTCATCGCTGCTGTCGGTGAGGCCGGTGTGGTCTTGCTGCTTGGGGACGTCGCGGGTGGACTTGGTGACGGGAGGCGTTGGGGGCAGAATCACGGGCGCGCCGTCTTCTTTGAAGTCGCAGTCGTCCTTGCGCTGCTCGGATGCCTTGAACTTCTTGTGGTCGTAGGTGACGGCGGACTTGCCCTTACGAAGACGCTTGTCCAACTTGGATTGAACGGAGCGGAGAGAGTGGTCCGACAGAAGCTTCTTCCACGGTCCAGTGGAACGGTGGCTGACCCAGCTTGGGTTCGGGGGGTCCATGGTCGACACGTCCAGGACGATCCGGGCTAGAGCGTTCGTGGACAACTGTAGATGCGCCGGTCGTGACGGGTCTAGAGCGTTGCTCTGCTCGAGGAGCTCGCGAATGGAGGTGTACCCTTCTTCGTCAACGCGAGTGTGGTCGAGGACGCGCTCGATCACGCGCTCGTAGTGGCTGGGATCATGGCGGAGGAGTTGCGCCAGCTCATCTTGGGGCGGGTCGACGGCGTCTTCTCGGGACTTGGCTTTCTTGGCGCCGGTGGAGTGCTTGGCCACCTTGCCGCCCAACCATATCAGGTGGTCGTGCGCACCGTTCTCAAAAAGCTCCATGAAGCCGAAAAAGCCGAACTCTTCAATGTTGTAGCTGATGAACAGCAGCCGCTTCTGGCAGGCGAGAGACTTGAGCTTGCGGTGGCCAGCGGCGTCGTCCGTGGGCGCGTAGAGCGCGAGAACCAGGAAAGTGGGGCGATGCCGCATGAAGAAGCGCCAGTGCTGGAGATGGAGGTCGGGGTGCTCTCGGGGATCGCACCAAGCGCGCTGGTCTCGCCAACCGTATGCGAGCCGCTCCGGAGATGTGTCCTGCTCGGCCGCTACATCCTCGAGACGCGCGAGGTCCTCCTTGATCTTCTTGGGCGCGTTGCTGGGCAGCTGGAACCATGAGCGTCTGGACTTGATAACGGTGTGTCGTTTCTTGGCAGGCGCGGCTCCGACTTTGCCCTTGCCGCGCGAGTTCGTGCGCTTGGATCGTGCTGTAGCGGGCGCGGGGGCGAACAGGGCGTGCGCTGGCTGCTCTTGAGACGACGGGAGGTCTGTCGACGGGAGGAGGACGGCTGTACTGGCTAGCGAAAGCTTGGTGGCGGAGTCGTCAGCAATCGCGGTCATCGCGAGGTCGTCCAAAGCGTCGATCCCGCTGGAAAGAGAGTTGGCAGCGAACGCTGCGCGGAGCCGCGCCCAGAGCTCGACTTGAGCACGGAGGGCGGTGTCGTCGTCGACGGTCTTCGACTCGTCGTTGAGACGCTCGCGAAGTTCTTCAGCCGTCGGGGGCGCGGTCGACAGTGTCGTGGGCTTGGTCATGAGGGCGGCGCGAAGGCGGGAACGTCTGGAGTCTTGTGTTCGTGGCGAATTGCAGAGTGGGTAAACCTGATGGAAAGTTGCCGTTGATGGCAACCGACCTGGAAGATGCTCTGGCTCTGGGTCCGTCCACATCAATCTTAGTCTGAGACCGGACGTCACGGCAACGGCCGTTATGGGTTGCCTCGGAAGTAGAGTGACGCTTCTAGTGGGATGGATACGGTGTACTGCAACTACTGCTGATTGACACGGAATGACTGTGGTCCGAGACCGTTGACTATGAAAGGCGGACGGCTTCACGAGTTTGAGGAGCGCTTGCCGTGGGGCGTTCGGCCTCGCCCGCCGCAGTTGGCGACTAGAAGTGTTCGAGAGATGGAGTTTGTGGTGACGCATCGTACGGAGTTGACGTGGGTGGTGTGTGGACTTCTGTTGGGCGCAGTGCTGGCCCCGTTGCACGGCTTAGTGATGGGACCGTTCTGTGCAGGGTGTGACCTAGTGTATAAATGGGCAGGCATCGTTCGACAGTGTTTCAAGCGCTACCGTAGCTACATGCTCAGCCCTGAAGTGCAGGATGCTGGCACGCTGGGTGTTGAGCGAGTCGTTGTTGGGCACGCCGATGATCGACTTGGTGGTGCAAGATGAACATCAGCACGGTCTCGGGCGCGTGGTCTACAAGTTCTGCGACGCGTTCCACGCTTACTTCTACGTGTTCATACCCGAGACTGGTGAGTACGGTTGGAGAGCGACAACACGGTACAAGGAAGATCTCCGTTCCAAGTGGGGAGATACCTTCCGCCGAGCGTGGTTCGTGCTGTGTACGGGCAAGGCGTTGATCCAGACGACCGGCTACGTGGTGACCTGCTGCCTCCTCTTCGCGTATGAGACCGTCTGCATGGGGTGGTTTGGCGTGGCATCCGTGCTAGTGTTTGCGAACTACTACGTCTTCATCTACTCGAACCGGAAGGCTCTGGATAATGGCAGTTGGGAACGGTCAAGGACTTGTCATCTACGGGGAATTCGGGATCGGCGGGTGGCCGGCGTTGTGCAGCTGTGTGGTGGTGCTACACGGCGTGACGAGTCGTGCGTGTCGGTGTCTCGCTTACACGAGACCGTCGCCCCTTGCCAAGATCAGAGACCTGTGTGAACAGTTGAAAGAAACGATGGAGGACCTTGCACAGATCGAGCGCCTGGCCCAAGCGTTCTGGAAAGAGGATGGAGGTGTCGGCCCGGCGCCACGAGACGCTGTGGAAGCCCTGCGAGTTGCTCGAGCTGCGTGAGACACTTCTCGTGGGTCGCGCGCGAATCGCCGCGGCCTGTGGAAGGAAGTATGCGCCATCGGAGAGGCGAACGAAGAACCTCGACGAGGACGTTGAAGTACGGTCGGGGAGATGTCCCGAGTGGAAATGGTCCGTACCGTTCCGCTCGGGTTAACTACCGTCCTCGTTCGGAAGTTGCCGGCAATCAGATGTTTGAGACGCTGCCTTGCGAAGCAGCGCGGCTCATTCAGTAAGCGGTGGGTGACGGACTCGCCATGGTGCTGCCGTGCACTGCGTTTGACTATATGGCGCTGTCGCAGCAGGCGCAGTGGTGGTACTCGGCCACCCATTCTGCTAAACATAGATCTGGGAGCGCAAGGAGCAAAGGAGGGAAGGCATGGTCGCTGGTGGCTGGCGGCGCGGTGCTTTGCAGGCGGCGGGCAAGGAGGGGTGAACGGATAGGAGCACGTTGGGCTCGCCGAGCGTCGGGAGAGGGGCAAAGACGGATGGCACGAGGCCTGGGCGACTTGGAGAGAGTGACAAAGGTGCGGAAGGACATAGTGGGGTGTCGCTAAGGCGCTGGCTGATGACCCGAGTGTGGCGTGGGGAGCGGACCCAAGGGCGCAAGGAACAAAAGAAGGAGAACGCAAAGAAAATCCGGTCAGTCGTGAATTTACCTTTAAAAGCTAACCAGCTGCACATTTTCGTGTGTGCTGTCTTGTTGGTGCTCGCTTACAGCTTTGTTAGCAACCTTCGCATCCGTTCCCATACAGCGCAGGACGGTCCCACCCAAAGGACGGTTCGCGACAAACTATATATCATTCTTTCCGCTCTTCTTCACACGTAACAATCGCATTCAACCGGCTGAATAAGCAAGGTACGGTCGATCATGTTTTTAAGAGGTGAAAGCAATATTGCTCTCCACTCGCGCTTTCTGCTGGCCGCACGAGGAAAATGTACGCGACGATGGTGTGTCATCTCGCGCTGTGCACACGTCACTCTGCTGTCGTAGCTATACATCCACTTGGGGGATATACCTTGTTTGAACATGTAGAGTGCAGTATCCCCCCCCTCCACACCAAACAACGCAAACTACGTTAGCTCCTGGCCTCGTTCATGTCAAGTTAACACAGTACTCACATAGGGGAACCGGTGCCTATCGCTGGTCTCTCTTCCCGCGCGTATCCACTCTGAACTAATAACGGCTGACTCGTCTGCAGCAGCAGCAGCGAACAAACTGGCCGGCAACACTACCTTTGGAAGGCGCCGCCGGGCGTTGCAGGATGGCGAATACGGATTAAATAAATGTTGCGTGAACGTGAATAATCCCAAATTGTTGCGCGACTAAATCGTTTTTCCGAGGAAACATAGGATGTCAGCCACTATCATACCCTACAGGTTTTTTGTCTTTTTCTTTTGTGGATGGGTCAACATCCCAGTACAGAATTCATCTCTGTAAGGCAATTTTGTATTGAGAGCTCTTGTGGTAGTTTGCAGAAAACGATAGCACCAAATTCGGCGGGGTACAAAATATGCGCCCATTCTGACAATAGGGGTACAATGTCTGCAGAAGCAGCTCACTTTTTTTCAATTCAGCAAGTCAGCTTTTTTTCCTGGTCTGCGATTGGACAGAAAAAAAATCGCCATCGGAACAAAAAACCATTCAGCTCGAGCGGCAGCAACAGCTCGCCTTTTTTATCCAAAGATTCGAGCTTCAGCGCTAATGTTATCATCACATACACGTTGCCATCACCACGATGGCAACGTGCAAGCTGAAGACATGTCGTCGCGTGGCGAAGGTGACCAACGAGTCCTCCGCCCTTGTCACGTGTAGCAACAGCAGCTGCGAACAGCGCATTCATCGGGCCTGTCTAGCAGCGCTATCATCGGGCATGTCTAGCAAGCCAACTAATGTCATTCGACGCCGAGGCTTCGCTCGCGCAGGCTGTGTGCAGCAAGCGCTGCTATACAACTTAAAAGATCGGTATCGCAAAGCAAGTGATCTTCGCGACGTATGTATGACGAGGGACGGCTGAAATAACGCGTCACAAGTACTCTCGCGTACTCTGCAGCGTACTCTCGCGTACTGGAGATCTGTGTCGTCTTCACGCGAGGCTTTTTCGTCCTAGCATCATGTTACTAGCATGCAACGCATGATGGCTGCTCTCTCCGGATGCGCACAGCCCTCGCAGTGCCTTCTGGCGCGCCGTTAAGCGTGGCCTCTCTCTAGGGCGCTAAAAAATCTTGATCTGTTGCTGCTTTGAGTGAATGGGGTGGTCAAAGCTCTCTGCACGTTATTGGTCAAAAACAATTTGTCGTGCTTGAGCTAAAAAAAGAAATTAGAGCATCTCCACCGGTTGTGAGTAAAACTAAACCTAAAGTACGCACAAAAAAATCATGTAGGATAATATTTTAGACACAGACAGGACTTCGCTGCACCGGCAGCAGCCTCAAACTGAGCAAACGCAAATTTTCTCCCCCCTCAGCCTGAAAAAATGGAGACCAACAGCTCTGCGCTGAAGCTCTTCCACCTCTTCGACGACGAAGAAAGCGACGTGCTAACTGTTTTAGCGGCTTACGCCGCCGTTGTCCAGCCTTCGCCACCTACCCGGGGATCATCTACAGGACGAAGCGCTAACGTTGACCGAGAAGCCGAAGAGGGCCATCGCCGTCTCGTACAAGACTACTTCGCTGAAAATGCTATCTACAATGCCCAAACCTTCCGACGGAGATTTCGCATGCGTCGAACTCTATATCTACGCGTCGTCGATGCTGTGGAGCGACACGATCGCTACTTCCAGCAGAGGCGAGATGCCACAGGCAAGCTTGGGCTCTCGGCTCTCCAGAAGTGCACCGCCGCTATCCGTCAACTCGCCTACGGCATGCCTGCTGATGCCGTTGGTGAGTACGTCCGCATCGCGGAAACTACTGCAATCAAAAGTTTAAAACGCTTGTGCGCTGCTGTTGATGATGTGTTCGGCGAGGAATATCTACGCGCGCCGACTGCTGCTGATGTGGAACAGCTTCAGGTCATGCATGCCAAACGCGGCTTTGTTGGTATGCTAGGTAGCCTAGATTGCATGCACTGGGCTTGGAAAAACTGCCCAACGGCGTGGGCAGGGCAGTACACAGGCAAGGAATCAAAACCTACAATTGTTTTGGAAGCAGTCGTGTCGAGCGATCTATGGTTCTGGCACGCGTTTTTCGGCATGCCTGGCTCCCACAATGACATCAACGTGTTGGACCGTTCGGATCTCTTCTCAAGAGTTACCAACATGACTGCGCCTCCATGTGACTACGTGATCAATGACAATGCCTACGACATCGGCTATTATTTGGCGGACGGTACGATGTGTGCACTGTTTTGTATTTACAGTATCCTCTAACTGAGCAGCTTCATGTTCTCTGAGCGAGGTCTAGCGACGGAGTTGGGCTTGGAGACATCATGTTGTGCGCGAGTTCTTGGCTGCGTTGTGGGTGGGCGAAATGGTTTGTGGGAGTTTGCGCATAGCTCTACGCAATCCTCCCTCGTGAGCAAACTTGCTCAAAAATCTCGCGTGAGGAAAATCAAACGTAATTTGCTCACGAATTTGCTCAACCGGTGGAGTGGACGAAACTAAATATTTGAGTAAATTTGGCTAGAAAAGAGCCAAAAAATAGTTTTACTCACAACCGGTGGAGATGCTCTTTGTTGCTGCTGCAGACATTGACAACCCCTAATCGTGGGATGGACTCTGGATTAAAATCCAGAGAACTGAGTTGAAATGCAAACGTTGAAATTTCGGCTGTTCTGCTTCGAACTAACGTGGAAGTACATGTCCAAGGTACAGCTGTCTTTCTGGGCTGGGCCGCAGTTTCCTACCGGAATGTCCTTCCAGTTCCCCAACGTGGACCGGGGCTTTTACTCTCAACGGAGTCGTCCGGCCAGCCCACCATCAACTTGGTGTAGCTAGTTGGGCGGCTACTGCTCTCCGCAGCTACTGGAACCGTCTCCTCAGTCGAGCCGTATCGTGCCTCCAGCACCGCCGGGTTGTCCGTCGGATCTTCATTCGATTGCACGCGTGAGCGTCCGCTAGGTGCACTAAGCACTCGACCGTTGCGACTGTCTTCGAAGATGAGGAACAGAGCTAGCAGCAGCACCAGAACTGCCATGCCCAACAGCATCAACATAACGGTGTGGTAGCTGCCCGTCTCATCGCACAAAAACCCCACCAACAGGTTGCCAAACGTGGCACCGATAGCGTCCGTGATCTCGATGATACCAAACGCCGTGCCGAAGCTCTTGCGGCTCACCGAGTTGGGGATCGCAGCCATCAGGATCGTCGGTGTGAACGATAGACACACCGAGATCAGCAGCATCGACACCAACGGGTTGATGTCCGTGAAGATCATGAACACGTACACCAGGACCGACAGGATGGCCGCGAGGATAATGAGCAGGATACGTCCGCCAAACTGGTCGATGGCAAGTCCGATGAACGGCGCGAACACCACAAATACGTACGAGACACTGCTCATGACGCCGGCCTTGACGACCGAGTAGTCGTACCGCTGGATGAGATAGCTGCCGCTCACGTTCTGGAACAGGTGGAAGACGTTGCTAAAGTTGACGTGCAGCAAGGCGATGATCCAGAACACGCGCGAGAAGCTCTGCACGTTCTCGCACGAAATCTGCTTGGCGTGTGCGTGCGACTTGCGTCTGCGGTGCTTCTGGCGCTTCTTGTCGGCGTAGTCCTTGAGCCAGTGGAGCCTCGGGTCCAGCGCTTCCTCCCTGATCACGCGGGTCTTGACGATGCGCTTCAGGTTCTGCGTGTAGTGGCACACCAGGATGCCGACGATGGCCGAGGCGGTAGATTATTAAACGGGTCAATTACGGGTCGGGTAAGGCCGCAGGTCAGGCTGACCCAGACCCATATCCAAAAATATATTACCGCGAAGATAAAATTGTTTTCAGGCCCGACCCATACCCATACCTGAGAAATATTGATTAGCAAGCTAGGTGACTTACTATATTGGACTATTAGTAGTGGATGAACTGTGCTGGTGTATGATATAGGTAACGACGTATTGTGCCTTTCACCGATTTTGGCGGGTGGGCAGTTAATTCATGCGGAATTAGATCCATAAAAGGGCGACCTAGCTTTATTTAATGCTAAATCTGCCTATGATTGTGAGCACTCCCCCTAACACCCGCGATCGGCTTTGCAAGCTAATCGATGGAGATACGGCGGGATAAACACAGAATGGCGCGCAGCGAACCCGCCAATCGTCCTGTTTCCCTCCAACTCGGGCTGGATTAGCTTATTCCGCCTCAATTCATGTTCATCATCGCCACTTTAATTCGGCCACGATCGGATAGCCTCGAATTAACGATGGAATTAGATAACCCAAGGAATAATTAGGATCGAGATGGGATAAGAATTATGCCAAAATTATCACGGCAGAATTGGTGAAAGGCACAATACATGTAAATGGCTTGTAGACAGTAAAGTAGCGTCGAGTTAGCGACGTCGCGTAGTCGCAGCAAACCCGCGCGGGGTGCCCAGCGCGGAGAGCATTCCAGCGAGCACTGCCGAAAAGCAAGCGCAGCGCGGCTGATAACACGGAGCGCTTCGGAAGAAATGTTTCACCCATGGCCTCTACTACATGTACTATGGCAGGCCAATCCCAATGTTAGGTCCAAAGAGGCCTCAGAGAGACCGTTTGCAACCGAAGCGAAGCGGAGGTCTGCAATGGTCGGCGCGTGGGCCGGAGTAGGTGCCCTGACAAGGAGTTTTTTTTTCTAGACACCGCGCCTGGCCGAAGCCGAGGACTTAGCGTAAGACGCAAGGGGGTGGGGCAGGACGCGAAGCGTCGCCCCCCGAGCGAAGCGAGAGAGGGGCGGGCCCCCCGCAGTGTCGTTGCTAAGTCCGCAGGCGAGTGCCAACGCGCGAGTGTCCTGCTGGACTTCAACGACTAGCATGGTACTACATGTAATAGTTAGGACCTGTTCCTCGGATCCGCTGTTTCAATCCGACGGATTGGGCAATCCGCTGAAGCAAATTCGTTCAGCGGATTGATCAATCCGCTGGTCTGGATGAGGAACACGACTTTCATGAATCCGCCATCCGCTGAAGTGGACTCTGAAAAGAAGTAAATCGATGTATATAATACGATAGGGTGTATGTACTTAAGGGTTCGTTGTTGGTCCCCGAACAAGACGTATGTCAATGTTGGTTGAGTTCTCCATGCGGGACGAACTCCGTCCGATGGCGCAGTTGCGTGAACGGATCGCCTCTGAAATGTGGCGCGACTATTTGATGCGACTAGCGGAGAGAGACGGCGAGGTGGTAGTCTAGAACGACTCGAAGTCAAACCGCGAGGGACGGAGAGATGATGGTTGATGAAAGTGAAGTGACCCATATGGATCATTTTCAACAAAGATAAATATGCGCTTTTACAGATGCTCTCTCTCAATCCGCTAAACGAATCCGCTATCCGCGCGAATTCGGGCGGATAGAGTTTGGCGGATATCCGCCAAAACGGGGTGCGATCGTGTTCCGCAAACGCAGCGGATTGTGTAATCCGCCAAAACGTACATAATCCGCCAAAACGCCGCTGGAATTCGTGCTGAGGAACAGGCCCGGTGTATTTCCAAGCGCAGCGGGGAAATGATGTTTTCCAATGGAAGGATAAAGACACGTTGCAGAACTACAAGAGCCGGTCAGCCCAAGTACATGTAGCCATTCAAGCCGAGGGTTTTCCTGGACCGGGCAACCGGTACAGGTTTTGTCCCCAGCCGAATGTGGCAGTAGTGTAGTTATAGCAGTTCGTTCTGGGCCAGTCAGTCAAGAGTTTGCGCCGACGGGCACGGAGCCCCCTCCAGCAGCCACCGCAGCCAGCACGGGGCTCTCCACCACAACGTCCGCGCTCTCAACGGACTCTTCGACACAGCGGCTGGCTCCGCTCGCTCTTCCTACTTCCTACTATGGGGGCAACTCGCGTCACCAACCGCTGCGCGGCCAGCATCGTCGCTGCCGAACCGACCACCTGCCATTACCTCAACGCTAACGGCATCTCCACTACCCTATCTCGGACAACAACACGCCCAAGCTGCTGAGTTGCTCCGTCGGTGGGCGTACGTCCGCTCTACATCAGAGGCGGCCTCACCATGAACACGCCAGCAAGGACCGTGCTTCCTACCACGCTCGGTTACGTTCGACCACCGGGGCCGCTGGGATCGCTCGGAGGCAAGAGTGGTGCGCCCGTCAGTAGGCTCGGCTGACATCGAGCTCGCTGGCCGTACACGCACCAAGGCGCCCCCACCGTACGTTCTTTCGTTTCCCATTCTATTAACGCTATGCTTGTTCTGTGTAGTCTAAGGGGAGCAGCTCATCCTGGATTACCTCGACGCATCTAATTGGGGGCAGCCCCATCTCACTCACTCCGTGAGAGTCGATGGGGCTCGCCTTCAATAATCCAGAACGACTGCAACCCCCCCCAACGTGCTTTAGTATGCTCATAGGAAAGGTGTATTTCCAAGTGCAGCGGGGAAATGATGTTTTCCAATGGAAGGATAAAGACACGTTGCAGAACTACAAGAGCCGGTCAGCCCAAGTACATGTAGCCATTCAAGCCGAGGGTTTTCCTGGACCGGGCAACCGGTACAGGTTTTGTCCCCAGCCGAATGTGGCAGTAGTGTAGTTATAGCAGTTCGTTCTGGGCCAGTCAGTCAAGAGTTTGCGCCGACGGGCACGGAGCCCCCTCCAGCAGCCACCGCAGCCAGCACGGGGCTCTCCACCACAACGTCCGCGCTCTCAACGGACTCTTCGACACCCACCACAACCACTCCCTAAGTTAAGGGGCAGCCCCATCTCACTCACTCCGTGAGAGTCGATGGGGCTCGCCTTCGATAATCCAGAACGACTGCAACCCCCCAACGTGCTTTAGTATGCTCATAGGAAATTAGTACTACTAAGAGAGCGAGTAGAGGGAGCTGTATGAGTGTATTGTATGCTACGGTAATTTATGAGTATTTTACGGGTCGGCAGCTGGTCAGTCCGACCAGGAGCCCGACCCACAAAATATACATACCCGACCGCGGCCTTACCCGACCCGTAATTGACCCGTTTAATGGACCGATTCCCGTAGGATCTGTCGCGGCCATTTTGTACAGATTTCGTACAGAATTCCATAAAACGGCCACTTCTAGACAACTCGAGTCCGCCGTCGACTCGACAGATTTCACTTCTGTCGGAGGGTACCCCCCCCTCCGACAGATTTCTAGATGTGTAGATGGTATGGCTAGAATGGTGAATATTGCTCTCTCACTCCTGCACTGCTCACCGGGGCCGTTGACACTGGCAAGTATAGTGCGGACGACGAATACGAGTTCATCGACGAGTCTACGAGCGCTGCCGCCGCAATGCCGACGCAGGGCGAGGCCACCCGCAAGCGGTGTCAGCGAGCCAGAAGCAGTCTGATGAGGGTGGATTTGTCACGGAACTCGAACTCCCTGTAAATACGCCCTCGCCATACTGCTTCTGTCTCCTGCCAGGAAATGACGCTGCGTTTAAGCCGGCCTCGTCCTCCAATGTGACGTTGTGGACTTTTGCAAAATTATTTGGCTAAGCTTAATTTCAACCGCTAGAACACGGGTGACGGGGCAGCGAGTCTCTCCCACTCGGTGAACCGGCATGAGAACGTATATCACAACCTTCCGACTGCCGCAAGACGCACATTGCACAAATGGCGGACCCGATCCCATTCGTTCAAGCCACGTGGTTCGTTGATGATAGGTAGCAGCGCCATAGTAACCGAATCGCTATAGCCTTGCGGGCCCTGTGGGCCCGCCGCGCTTGCTTGCAGGCGCCATGATCGCTGCTGAGTGGTTGGGCTTGCCAGGGAGAGCAGTTGACGTGCGTGGGTGAGGTCACTTCAACTTGAAAGTGGCACCTCAGATCTGTACCGAATCTATGCATTTAGACAGCAAGTGGCCTGCGGGCATGTACTCCAATGGACCATTGGACCAATGGACCGATTCCCGTGGGCTATTTTCGTATAGATTTTGTGTCTTAAAAATCGTGTACAGATCTCGTACAGCCCGCAGGCCACTTGCTGTCTAAATGCATAGATTCGGTACAGATCTGAGGTGCCACTTTCAAGTTGAAGTGACCTCACCCACGCACGTCAACTGCTCTCCCTGGCAAGCCCAACCACTCAGCAGCGATCATGGCGCCTGCAAGCAAGCGCGGCGGGCCCACAGGGCCCGCAAGGCTATAGCGATTCGGTTACTATGGCGCTGCTACCTATCATCAACGAACCACGTGGCTTGAACGAATGGGATCGGGTCCGCCATTTGTGCAATGTGCGTCTTGCGGCAGTCGGAAGGTTGTGATATACGTTCTCATGTCGGTTCACCGAGTGGGAAGACTCGCTGCCCCGTCACCCGTGTTCTAGCGGTTGAAATTAAGCTTAGCCAAATAATTTTGCAAAAGTCCACAACGTCACATTGGAGGACGAGGCCGGCTTAAACGCAGCGTCATTTCCTGGCAGGAGACAGAAGCAGTATGGCGAGGGCGTATTTACAGGGAGCTCGAGTTCCGTGACAAATCCACCCTCATCAGACTGCTTCTGGCTCGCTGACACCGCTTGCGGGTGGCCTCGCCCTGCGTCGGCATTGCGGCGGCAGCGCTCGTAGACTCGTCGATGAACTCGTATTCGTCGTCCGCACTATACTTGCCAGTGTCAACAGCCCCAGTGAACAGTGCAGAGTGAGAGAGCAATATTCACCATTCTAGTTTACCCCCCCCCCCAGCGAGTGCGTGGGCGGGGAGAGGAACAAACCTAAAACCTAATATTCACCTCTCTAGCCATACCATCTACACATCTAGAAATCTGTCGGAGGGGGGGGGGGTACCCTCCGACAGAAGTGAAATCTGTCGAGTCGACGGCGGACTCAAGTTATCTAGAAATGGCCGTTTTATGGCATTCTGTACGAAATCTGTACAAAATGACCGCGACAGATCCTACGGGAATCGGTCCAATATCTAACCGGCCGAGGCCACGCACACGAACACGCCGTACCACAAGGCATGCACGTAGCCACCGAAGTACACGTTCACGCCCATGGCCAACGTCAGGTCCTTGTTGCGGAACCACGACGCGATGAAGACGCGCGCACCCACCACGACGCTGCCGTCGGCCACGCCAAAGAAGATGAGGCCGAACAGCGCCAGCCAGTACAGCTTGAGCTGCATGCCGAGTGCAAAGATGGCCTGGCCCACGCAGATCCAGACCAGGAAGAAGCGGATGCTGCGGTGGCCGCTCTTGTCCATGAGGCGGCCACCCAGCAGCGGCAGAAACATGCTGGGCACCGACACGACCGACAGCAGCGCGCCGTACTTGGTGTTGGAGATGGGGAAGTCCTCGTCGTCCAGCATGAGCTGTTGCAGCGACGACATGCCGTTCTGTTCATCATAACATCAACAACAACATGATAAGCGAACGGCACTGTCAGTACGGTCGAAGTCACGCTCGAAGAAAGTCGAGCAACCAACCTTGACGAAGTGGCCGCCGAAGGGGATGCAGCTCATGAGGAGAAGGAGAAAGCAGCGGTGGGACGGCGACGTGGTGTGCCAGAACTGCCACGCTGCCGCGGGACGCAGCGGCGCGCACGGTGGAGTGAGGCCACCACTGTCACCGCCCGAGAAGGACGTGGGTGCGTCAAACACCAGCGGTGTGCGCTCCGATGGCTCAGCCAGCAGTTGTGATGACATTTGCCTACGCACCATCGATGAAATTGACTTGAATGCTGGTGGACTTGGTCTGGGCGGCACCAAGTAGCAACGCGAAGGCTGTGCGGCGGAGGCTGGAAAAACGCGAGTGACTGACGCAGTAGGCCGAGGTGCTTCATGATGAACCGGCAGACGTCGTCCTTTGCAGTATTCACAGGAGCGGATAAGTGCATACACTTCGGTCGCAGCAAATGTATAGCGAAGGCGTCACGAGTTACCAGAGGCTCCCCGGATCAGCTGTCTTAACGTTCTCAAACAGTCCCACTCGACACGAAGACGTTAGCTCACGCCAACAAGGATTCATGATCGCAGCACTTTGGGCCCCTTCAACGACTGAAATTCGTGTTCCTATCATCCGTCTACAGCTGCCCCAAGTTGGTCAGCACCGGTCCTGGTCCTCCATGCGGCAATTAGCAATTAAATGCCGGTGGTCTTCATGTGCAAGTCTTTTTACCTTGGGCTGCGATAAGATGGAGTGCTCTCTCACTGACAGTTGGGAGACTTGTAACTCGTCACCCCCGACGCCTCACCTAGCTAACTCCGGTCGAGCTTGAGTTCTGCTGCAAGGCGTAAGACCTACTTCGCCACGAAGGTGCGAAGCACCATGACCATGGTGCCTAGGGTGGAGTGCAGACCTCCCGATAATACTGCCTCATAGATTGCCGCGAGCCTAAGTATATTTTAGCGCAAACGCCATGCTACGTTATGGAGTTTGCAGAAATGGTAATCGACTGGCTTAGTCATTCTGACTGATTCTCGATGGCAATCAGCCTGCTACAATAACCACTGCCGTGTAGTAAGTGTATAGTGAGTGACGCAGAAGATCAGGCCAAGCAGAATGTTGCAGCAGGCGACAGCTAGTCAACAGGCCCTGGTGTCCGTCACGCGAGCCGTGTTGCTGTCTAAGCTGCAGCGACATCAATTTCTTATACTATTGCCGTCCGTTGATTCATCTGGCCGTAGATTACCGTCGAGTCCGTGGATATTGAGCAGAGGTTGGCATTTCAGCGGCGCTCAAGTGGTGATCTTTGTCGCTCGATTTCGCAATGATGACCCCATTACGATGATCGCCTCCATTCACTCAACTATGGAGTCCGTAGTAAAACGGACTCCACTGCAGCTACCGCGCGGATGCTCTTGGGCATGGCAGTTCGGGTGCTGCTGCTCGCTCTGTTCCTACCTAGTAAGCGACTCCATCTATAAGCCTACTCTTCTGCCCCAGATGCAAGTTTCCATAACGAACACCATTATTTAATAGCATCTATTCCCATGACGGAACAGAGTAGAAATGCATGTACAAACTTTGTCATTGATACTTCTGCTGTTTTGCTTCGACATGGACCAGGAATTTTACTATCAACGGAGGTCGTCCGGCCAGCCGCCCATCAACTTGGTGCGAATGTATGCTACATGAAAGGGATGTTCGTCATTGCGAGCAGAAGCTTGTGGCGCAGCGTTTGGGCCGAGGAGTAGGCCGGCAGATGGAGTCGACTCGATTGCGGACCTATCTGAACTACAACGGGGTAGCACGAGTCCGGGTGGTCTCGACCATCGGCCAACGCGTCCGCGATTTCCAGAACAAAAACCGACGGTGCGTCGATCCCTGACAGCGTCACCTCGAGCTGCTTCATGTCATTCCGCCGGTCCGGGTCGATGAATTGCTCCAACATGCGCCGCTCGAGAGATGTGAGGGCGTTCACAACATTCCAGAACATGTCATGACGCTCTTGGCGTGGACCAGTGTACGTAGCGTGGCGCTCTAGCCTGGCGACGTAGTTGACATCCACGTCTGATAGACGCTCTCGGAGGCTTCGATTGTTGCCACTCAATAGCGCAGCACATCGACTTGGAATAATGGAGAACAGTCCGTCGCGGATTGCACGAATAGCTGCGGTTCGAGTAGCAGACCGATTTCCACAGTCTGTCTGGACTTCATGATTCGAAGCAACAGGACCGAGGGGAGTAGCAAGCTCCCTCCAGAACGCATCTGAGATAAACTGCAGCGGCAGGAGGATCTTACTGCGCCACGCAATACCGAGAACTTGACCAAAACCAAAGTACCAGAGTAGCAGCTGAGGAATTCGCACTCGAGATTGAGCCAGTGCGGTAGGCGAAAAGAGTTCCAAGTTGATGTCAAGCTGAAGCGTCGAACGAAGCTCGCCTTCCAACGCTCCGTCACGTGATCGCTCAATCTTACGAGGCAACTCAACTGGTGCAAACAGCGGGAAGCTCGGCGATTGAACTTCTCGGACAACGTTTTCGAAAAGCTGCAAGTACTTCGCTGTCTGCTTTGATGACGGCTGCTGGAACTGGTCCTCATCCTCCTCGTTTGGCTGCTGCTGACATATTGTCTCCTTGTTCGGCTCGCCAGATGAATTGAAAGTAGATTTCTCGACCCGAACTCGGAATGTCTGCGAGATAGGGATCGCTTCAAATGGTTGTGAGGATTCACGTCTCCACTGGCGAGCGTCTTGTGCAGCCAATTGTGTCGCTAACTGCACAAATATCGACGTATCGCTGGACACAGGCAATCGAAGGCTCTGTGGCTTCTTAGATCTAGAGCTACACTCCCAGAACGGAGTTGGCGGGGGTAGCAGATCATTCATCGTGATCATCGGAAGATCACTATCCATTCCACCCTCTTCGCGGTCTCTCGATTCCTGCAGATTCTCAGACGTACGACTTGTTGTCGTTGTCGTTCGAAGCTCTTCGCAAATGATTTTCTCCTTCTGTGAGGCAAATAAAATTCTTGCTGCCACTGTAGAAATGAAATTGAAGTCAGACGGGTCTCCAAGTCCCCAATGCGGCGAGTTCAGCAGGGCGGCAACGGAGGATACCTGGTTACACTCCGTACCGGTGGTTGTAGGTAGCGGCTTGCCAGGTTCCTGCTCGTTGAGGAGAGCATCGGAGCTTCCAGGTGTTCCCAGCGAAGTGGCATATATGTTTCTCGGTATGGCGAGCCGAGCGACACTATAGAGACACCGATTCACATACAGCAACAAGCCCATTCGTGCCATTGTTTGGCTTGACCCGCGCTCTGCAGAAATGCCATGGACCTCGTAAATTCTCTCCAAGAGCAAAGCTGTTGAGACGTCAGCAAATGACAGAGCCAAAGAACTGGTGGAAGCTTGCTGCGACGCAATAGCATCAAGCTCAGCAATAAGCTTCGCATCGAGCTCGGCAGCACTAATGCCACTATCTCCCCACCGCTCTTGGGCTTCGACGAATTCTTGGTAAGAAACTCCTTCCTCGTTTGTTTTAGTAGCCCAGTCCTGCTGTTCAAGTAGAGAACCCACGGTCTGCGTTTCGTCTCTGGTGCTGCTCTCCAGCTCAAGCTTGTACTTATGGTGGCGATGGACTGGATATTCATCCGGTGATGCCAACATCTCGCGACAAGCGCTTAAACTCCAAGATGCAAGCTGCGTTGTAGTCGAGCCAAAGAGAGATGAACTGCCACCTTCGTCAACTTCGAACCACAGCTCATGACGATATTCACCGAGAACAGTGCATTGTCCCTTCGAAGTAAACACAGAGTCTCCTGCTGCCAACCCATACTTCTCCGTGGCAGAGCTACTTCTGTCGATCGCAATCACTTCTCCCAGTGATTTCTCGCGGAATATTTTTCGTTCGTGCCTCCAATCTTGAAACGCTTCATACGCTTTCTCAAAAAGCTTTGTAATTGCCAGGTCGTTATCCGACTTCCTACTTGTTACGAGGCTTTGATATGCCAACACACTCTGCATTGCATCAATTAGTTCAAATGTCGATGCGTTCTGTGGGCGGCTGTCTTTCGAGCGGAATGCGGACACGGCGGGTGGAGGGATCAACGTGACTTTGTCGTCTTTATTGTACATCGAAAAGGCTGGATACCACTTGCAGGTTGAATCGCTGCCGCTGACCCCAGACCGACTGACCCCTGCGCGTATATTCGACGCTGCAATGCCCAGATATTCACCGTTACGACTGAAGACGAGAGTTTTGGCGGTACAATCTAAAGTGACCTCAATTACGTCACCTTGCTTAAAGATTTCACCGTATGAATGCAGCTTCGCTTTGTTGTGCCAGACGGCCTTATTGGCGAGAAAGCCGTAGCCGAAAGCATCGCTGCCGATATAGTTCTCCATACTAGCTTCAGCCGTGCAAACCCCGATAAAGATATTCTTTGAAACGCAAGTGTCAAGTCGCACCTGCCACCGATGAATGCCTTCATCAAACGCAACGGATGCACGCACCGAGTGCCATTTCTTATTGACTGTGTTCTTTGCCGACAGGTTTCGATTGAAAAGCTCCAAGTTTTTCCCCATAGTATCTTTATCCAGATCGAATACTGGTGCAGGTTGTGTTTGTACGATCACCTCAGCCCCGCCCTTAGTAGCAAGTTGAAGCATGTTATCTTCGACTGATAACGCATTATCATCTCCATCCGTAGATTGAGCAGAGGCCACTCGAATACGGTACGTTGTATCGGGAAGCAAGTTACGGATAGTATACGTTCCTTTCGATGGCAGCGCTTTTGTTGAACTCGTATGAGGGTCGTTTTGAAGTGAGTATCCAGTAGGTTGTGGGCCACACCGTTTGAATTGCAGAAACAGAATTGAAGAACTACTTTCAGCTTTTGTCTCGGCGTTTGTGTCGCTAGCTATGTCGTCTGAGTTTGCGACCGGAGAAACATATTCCCACGATATAGTCGCATGCGTCGATGAATAATTGTTTACAACCAGATTCACGCTCGGTGTCTCCGATACGCAATGCTTGTCGAAGCTGGACACGGGGCTGTAAGGAGGAATTGAGCGAACGAGAAGCGTAAATAAACAGGCCGTGATATCCGAGAAGAAAACGCGGTCGTGCATTTCACGCTGACGCCGTAGAGTAAATAATTCCGTCAGATTTGCAATCTGAGCAGAATCGAATAGTTCCGACGAAGGATTCATCGAAGCTTTCTGGCCATCACTCAATAAGGTCAATACACCCGAGTTTTCTCTTTCGAACGTAAGACATACCGACAGAATTCGTGAAATCAATCTGAAGGTAACGTATTTCCACGACTTAGACGTACTGGACGTGTTTGAAGCTATCAAAACCAAATTTTCCGTGAATGCGGTGCTGGAAATCACAGGTGCAAGGAAGTCAGAATTTATGTTATTCGCATCTGACGACGAAGATATTTCCAATGCTTGAGTCTCCGCAAATTGTAGCACAAGTCCTGCTACCCACGCAAACCACACGGCTGCTGCCTGTATTGCCTTAGGATCAGCTGCAGATTTCTTGTTTTTCACCAAACTGAGCCCTCGGTCACAGTGGCTCAACATTTCTTGAGAAAGAGATTTGAACAGTGGAGGAGGCTCGGGTGGATTTTTTGTGGAGTCACTGTCGCCCCCGGCATTTTGAGCCTCATATTGCAACAGCGCAGCTAAGGCTTTCTGCAGTTGTAGTGACTGCTCTGAGTGAATCGTATCCGAAACGACCCCAAGTTCAAACGCTGCATCCATCGTGTCAAGCCCAATTGTCATCCTTAATAGCCGGTGGAATTTAGAGGAAGACTCTTCACTTGAAACTAATCGTCTGACCATCGCGTAAACCGCCTCTTGCTCTTTTTTGTGTCGAGCAAGTAGCAAAAGAGACGTAAAGACCTGGCGTGTGTACGCAATAAATACAGTCGTATCGACTGCAATACTCAGAGGAAGTAGGCCATCTACTCCACGTTTGCTGTCCGAAGTGTGAGTCCCATTCGTGGTCGATTCCACATCGTTCCTCCCTAGAAGCAGTAACTTAGCCTGAAGAGTTTGTCGTTGTCTGTAAAGACCCATTTGAAAAGCCTCTGTGGTTTCATCATCACTACGCTGATCATCTATATCCGCATCAATAAATGAGTTGACTTCTGTCGGCGGCGTGGCTTGTCTTTCTGTAAGGGAAGATCCTGGGTGGGTGGCTGAAATGCATGGAAATTGGTTGTCGATTTTGTCAGCAGAATTCGACACCCCAGTGCCAGAAAATAAACCCGACTCAGCAACCAATCCATCGCTAGAGCTGTTAACCACTACATCAGGAAGCTGAGGTCGTGTACTCCATAACACAGAGGGTTGTCCAGGGTAATCAGCCCCTTCATCAGTTGCAGCAGACATGGCTGGCAAAGTAGATGCTCCATCCAGACCTACTTTTTCCATCTGCTCCAATATCCAAGCAGCTGCACCAGTTTCATCCATCGGCAAACGAGTTTCAGTAGCACATCGGGTTGCCCATTCCAGGGGAAATCCAAGACCAGTTAGTCCCTCAACCAAGTCTCGACGGCGCTGACCAGTGTCCTCATTAGTGCCTGCTGTGCGCGTCTCACGGCCATCTCGAGAATCTGATTCCAGAGGACTTATAAAGCCCGGGAGACTCGCTGATCCTTCCAGCGCAATATCACCGTCGTCGGTGTCACTGTCACTGCTGCTGCTCCAGTCGTCTCCCGCATCAACTACAGTGGACGCGGTTTTATCTTGGCTACCCGCATTAGAGATACCATCCGACTTAAGTGGGCGACGGCTTTGGATCGCATAGACGATAGGTCGCAAGCGTGTCTGATCTTCGTTATCAAGAGTGGGAAGATGCTTGAAACCATCAAGAGTCGGGGGTTGAAGGCCCTCTTCGTTAGCAGCAAGTGTGCCGAAGTTAAACTGTGCAGATTGATGGACATTTAACGAGGCTGCAGGACACATTCGAGAGCTTGCGGTGATTGGGATGCCTGAAAAAGCGATACCCAATAACTTCCCATTGAGGAAATAGCTGATCTCCATGCGATCTGTATCGAGTAGTACCCCCACCACATCGTCGGTTTTCCATTGTTCACCATAATCATAGGAGTTTACATTCCACTTTTTACACCGAAAACCGTCAAATGCCCAACTATTCGTGTGATCGCCCACACCTTGACCTTGAAGTGGATCAGCGGTGAAATCTCCATCCACGTACCCTATCTGCATAAGCCCATCCGTCAGGACCGTAACTTCAAAGAACCACAGACCGCTGTTTGCACAAATGTTTGCTTGGGACAATTTCACAGTGGGAAAATGCTCTAAGGCTGTCACCTTCAGTTCGGACAGCTCGACATCGCCGCCGACAACTTCGATAGTTAATTTCCCATCAACGTCATTATTTTGTTGCCACCAAGGACTAAGCGGAGTGGAAGTGGGGGATATCCTCATTTCCTCCCGCAGACGCCACTGTAGACTCTCCAAATCAACAATTGAAACTGCTGAACGCATTGCTCGGCGACGTTTACCTCCACGCAATATATCTCGGCTGAAAATACGAAGTCGTCGAAGCTTCATCGCGATTTTCGCATCAGGTCCTAGAATCGCTGTGACGTATTCTTTGGCGCATGAAGATGCCACTCTGAGTAAATCCTCGCAAGCGCCAGCGTTTTCAAGTAAAAAATGATGACAGGTGTTGGTCGCTAATGATTCGTTTTGCTCACGAAGCAGCAGCGTCATTAGAACCCGCAGTACTCGTGCTCGTACATGGAATAGAGAACCCATTCGTCTGTCAGCAGCATCGACAGATACGATATCATTGTGGTACTGGGCCAAAATATCGCTCCTAGCCGGAAGACTTAGCGTTTGTTGCGCCCCTTCTTTCAGTATTGCAACCACGAGAGTCTGAATGCTTGCAACTTGACCGGTGCCGCTATCCTCAAGACGCATCACAGAGTTGAAAGGAAGCGTGCACACTTGAAGCGGCGAGGGAAAGGTTATTCCATTCTGCGTTGAAGCGCGATGAAGATTTAGCTCTTCCTCCGAATATCCAGCGATCATGTTCACCATTGCGTACACATCCGCAAATTTGAAAGGACCGTTGTCCTCCGACTGAAGAACCGATCCTAGATCCTCGCTGCACTGAATCGTATTGATTGACCTCGCAATATACTCGTCCATACGACCTTTCCAGGATGGCGTGTTGCAAAACGTTTGGAGCAGGTGAACAGCGGCAGCGAACCGCATGGATAATTTCGTTTTTGAAGGCGCCATTGCGTTAGATCGACCATGAAGCATCCCGCGCCGCTGCATTAGTCGATAAAGGGCTTCATTTTGCCTCGTCGCCAAAGTAGAAGGAAGGTAATTTTTCTCATTGAAGGCCTTGAATAGTTCTTCCACGCTTGCGTACTTCATGGGGCTTGTTCGAGTACTAAGAAGGCTTTGCCCCAACGCTTGAATATCGAACTCAGGAAGAGGGGGTGTCCGCGGTGCAATGTCCTGGAGAAGATAGCAGATATATACTTGAGCAAGATCTTGGTTACGACAAGTGCTTAGCAGCATGCGCGTAAGGAGAGTGATCCAGCGATCCGAGAAGGACACCTCCGCAAGTAAAGATTGCTCTGAGTTTCGCTCACTTTTCCCTACAAGTTGACATAGTAGTTGCAGCACCTTAACGCAATGATTTTCTGCTACGTGCTGTTGCTTCAAGCGACCGAAGAACACCTGAGTGTCGTACTTTTGATGTTGAATTGAGCTTTCAGAGCTCCCATGGTGGTCTGCCAGTGGCCGCAACAATTTTTGAAACTCTTCGGAGAAAAAGTCAATAGCCTCGAAGCGTGCCTTTACCTTTTTCAACATCAAAAAGAGCCCGTCAATTAATTGCTCAATGATCTCGTCAATGGTCGACATGACCATTTTCTTTGGAAGCGTCAGGCGTCGACGTGGAGACATTGATGTGCTTCGTGGCGTCAAAACTTCTCTGTCCTGTAAGCTTAATCCAGCCGATCGCAAGAACAGCTTTGATCTGTGCTGAGCAAAATGTTCCGACTTGCTGAGTTGCCAAGTTATGGCACAGAACGCTTCCCAAGCCAATAAACTGATTACCTGGGCGGGTGTATGATCAAATAGCAACGCGTTGACTGGATTTCCTCTCGTAGGGAGAATCTCGGCTCCAGGCGTGGAGCCACTCGTCTTGTCGCCTTCTGTTGTAGCCCCGGCATGGCTTTCAAAATGTGTACTGGCATTGATTTCAGAGTGTGTCTCCAACACGTTGGCATCGTCAAGAAGTAATTCAATAAGCGTGCTCATAATACCAGACTTTGCAATTAAAGCTCCCACCCTTGGTGCGCTTTGTTTCGAGGTGCTGAGCGGCACTGTCCACGCCAGAAGGGCCTTCTTTCTCAGTTCGAATGACGCATCGTCGCTGGAAATAATGCGTGCTAGGCGAACAAAGAGATTTTCGACGGCCTTGTCGACATATTTCGCGCAGTGTCTGCTCAACGCATTGCGTTGAGCAGAAGTGATTCGCTCAGGGCTCATGCGATGGTTTGAAGCGCACGTAACAGCCACAAACTCATTCAACAATCCACTTTTAGCAGACGATGTCGTGAGCTTTCGAAGCAGATCGTGTAATATGCAAATCCCTGTTCGCGTCAACGCAGCATGAACTTTTCTTGCGCGGAAAGAGCATTCAATTACGTCTGCGTCGGTAGAAGTCAAAAATCTCAACAGATCTTCAAATGAGTCATCGACAGTTGCTGATAAGTGGTGCTGATCTTCTCGTTCTACCTCACAGAGTAGCGTGGATCCCAACATGACTGGATTGGGCTGCAGATTCAGTAGTAAGCGTGACAATTTGAGGGCGTTCGCAATAGCACTGGAGTCAGCCCGACTGTGAATCCATGGTGCATTCTTGACTGCAGCTAATGCAAGAGTAAACAGCTTCCAAATTTTGTCCGTTGGTATACCTGCGCTTTGCGGGGCCATTTTAGATGAAACATCGTAGAGTTCATAAGCTTGACGAAGTTCATCAACCAGACCTAAGTGCCATGTCGAAACACTCACAGCAACTGTGAGTAGTCGCTGGATTTCAGCTGTAAACTGGGTCTCATGAGATAGTTTTGCAGCTATCCGGCCCCAGAACGAGACATGTTTGTCTGAGAAGTCTGTCTCGCCTAACTGCAAGAGAAACTGCTGGTTTTCAAAGATAATTGTCGGCATTGCCCCTGGTGACCCAGACGTACTCGGATCATCTTCGGAGTCGACAAGTTCGTCTTCAACTTCAAACACCCCCAAGCGCTCCCATTCCAGAATTCTGGTAATTGATCCTGAACTAGCCATGTCAGCCGATACTACCACATCATGCCTCTCTTCAAGAAAACTGCCTTCCATCAGTATGGTAGTATAAAACTCTCCATGCTGCGTATTTTGCATTGCCAACATGGGCGATGGGTAAAGTAGTTCACAGCTCATTCTCCCGCAAAGAACTGCACACGCATCTCCGAGATCGACGAACCAGTTTCGCTCTTGACTTCCATTTCCAAGATAATGCAGTGGAGTCGAAGTACTGTCGTCATGTGTTTGATTTCCTCCATCGCACGCAGTATGCATCTTCCAGCTCACTTCATCTAGCATTTTTAGCATGACGTGAAGATTGGGTAAAATACGCTCCACAAGCAACAAGTTTTCCGAAATGTTCTCCTGCTTTGTATCTGGTACCAACAGCACCGACAAGCACTCTAGTGCACTGGGTAGCAATGTGTGGAAAAAGCTCCCGTTTAAGCGCCACGTGATAATATCTTCATGCTGACGACTTGCTTTGTGGAGCCGTTTCAGTACGCCCAGAGCCTCAGTCATCAGTGTATCCACATATTCGAGAAGAGAATCCATAATCCGCTGGGGCCCACTGTTCTCGGCAGGATCTGGATCCAATAAGCCCCTTTTATTGTTTGCGCGGTACGCAAATTGACGTACGATACTGAAGTAGTGCGTCTGCAACACATGAAGTAGCCGAAGAAAGCAATCGGGCTCCATCGAGAAATCCGTGAACGCCTCATCCTCTAGGTGATTGGTTGCCTCTACGCTACAGCGCTGTAGCAGCATAATCATGAGTGTTTTAATTTCAAAGACATCCATTCCTAGGATGTTTTCGCTGTGCATTTCACCAAACGTCTCGCCCAACTTTAGCAACCCATAGGAAGGCACGCACTTGAATATTTCTGTCATGACCGAATCCTGTTTTCGATGAAAAATGGCGTAAGATTCAAGCTGCGAAGAAGTACAAAATATCTACGGACCTTGCAGAGCTGATCCGAAAGAATGATTGTCCTCATTGAAGGAATGGTAATCTTGCAATCATCAAAAATACTCCACAACAACCTGCTTCGAGCAATTCCTGTAGGGTAAAATATACTGAAGCCCATCTGACAAACCAAATCAACATGTTATTCGCAAAGATATTAGTGACAAGTACGTGCAGGTAAAGACTGAAATGCGTACCTTTAGTGCGGAGGCAGCTTCTTGACTAACAGCGCTCCCGACAGCTGATAAGTTCTGGGTCTCGTCCGAATGGCGCGATCCGTTATCAAAGCGATCAACAACGTCCTCTCCTTTAAGTCCCGCCAAAGTGTCCAGCAGCTCGTGAATGTGTTTAAACAGGCCCATCGATGAGTTCAAGCGTGTGGCTACCAGCTTTTCGACCCCTCCAATATTTTGACTTGAAACACCCTGCCATTTCTTTAAGTTAAGCTGCAGAATTCGTAAACAGGAGAGAGCAAGACCCATTCGGACGTGCGCTGGAACGCATGATTCATCCAACCCACTCGTTTCAGATCGTTCAGCCTTTTCTTTTACTTGTGAGCAAGAAACTGTCCATCGAAGAAGCTGAAGCAGTGCACTCAATGATTCACAGCTAGTGTCAACAGCAAACGGAAGCAGTACTGATTTTGGTTTTGCGAGAGTCTCGATTGCGTTCGATTTGTTTCGCTTCGCGTTCTGTATATCTGCAATGTAATCAGAGGCAAGTCGACCTATATGTCCTGCAATGAACAATGCCACTCCACTTGCTGAAGATGGGGCTGGTACGTCTTTCGGTGAAATACCACCCCCTGTAGTAACTGATCCCCCTTCGAAATCCAGACCTGCAGCAACTTCCAACACCCATTTTGCCCCAAAAAGTATCTGCTGGCTTTCGTGATACTTCTTCTGCTGTACAGCTCGATGCAGGCCATGATGCGTATTCGTAGTTCCACGGCTTGATACAACACCATTGTCTACCGGGTGTGTTGGATTTTGACCCGAGGCTCCACCGTTCTCGATATCAAGATCGTAGTGTCCGTCAGCATCCTTCACCAAAACTAAGTTGTACTTGTCTCCAACCGCAAGAGCCACAGGTTTTAGCCCACACTCAGCGAACAGCTCAATTTTAGTGGGGCGTTTTCGTGTTTGGTTATCCCCATGACCAAGTCGACCACTATCACCTTGACCACAGGTCCACAACTCGTGATCATACGTTAAGAAAACTGTATGCTCGCATCCAGCTTTGGCGTCTCGTACTTTTTTACCTTCCATGCAGCGTACAAGCGTAGGGGTATCAAAGCTTTCTTCGTCGCCGTGTCCAAGTTTGCCATTTGTGCCGGAGCCCCACGTATAAACTCTACCATTTGCTGTAACGGCAAGTGAATGATCCCACCCACACGCTACTTTGACGACTTCCTCGTGGGCATCTTCTAATGTCTGCACCAAGGTGGGTTTGAGTCTACGATCACAGTCGCCATGTCCGAGGACAGGTGGGATCCCGGCACGGCGACTATCCTTATATCCGCAACCACACGAGTACACGCGTCCAGACGATGAGCAAAACAACGTGTGCTCCCATCCACCTGCAGAATAAACGATCAATTCATCTTCTTCGCCTTCTTCACTGCCACGAAAACTTTCTATCTCGTGAATGGTCCACTGGTCATTCGTGTGCCCGTGCCCGCACTGACCTTGATTGTTCTTTCCCCATGCGTACGCTCTTCCGTCCCAAGATATCCCCAAAGAATGAGACGCACCACAGAAAACATGTCTAAATCGTATTGGCGCAGTTGACGCACTGTTTGATTCGGACGATTCTTCGCTTGATAGTGGGGGAGTTACTACTCGCGTTGGACTAGAGCGATCATTAGTGTCGCCAAGACCCAATCGCCCGTTGGAACCATTTCCCCATGCGTACAGCTCTCCAGACTCCATTAGGGCAAGCGTATGCCCAAGCCCGCAGGCCAAATCGCGCACTCTTCCTTTTAGGCTGAGAAACTCTATCGTTCGCGGCATGTACTCTTTCGAAGAGGAACCATGCCCCAGACGATACTTGTCACCGTTACCCCAGGCCATTGCTTCGCCCTTCGCAGTTATGGCGATACTGTGCGTCGAAAGTGAGTCGATTTTACGAAATAGCACATCTCTGGTTGCTGCAATCAAAGTTGGCACCATTTTGTTCTCAGTACAGTTCCCCTCCTGACAACTTACATGTGAGCATTGGCCATGACCGAGTTTACCGTGATCCCCCTTGCCAAAACTCATCAGATAGCCACGCGGCTGTTCCTCTTCACCGAATGCAATTTGTGGTCGCTCGATCGAGGTAGTTGCAATCTCCCGGAAAAGAGGTCCAAGCGGCTCAAATCGTGCCCCATCAAGCTCACCGCCACTCTCCAGCAGCAACTTGACTCCCTTCAGTAAATACGCCAATCTCCCCCACTTCAACGCCAGCGCCACATACGCTACAATCACCGTAGCTCGATCGCTACCCGAGAGACAAACCCCCTCCCCACTACCAGAAGCCGTAGAGCTCTCCTCACCCACCTCATCACCTACTCCAAGCAGTTGCTCAAACAACCGAAACAACTGGTAAAACACACTGGAAACGTCACCCTCATCCTCCAACGTGTCATCCACCAAGCCCGGCGACAACACACACGGGGGCATCGTCGTCAAGATCACGGGCAATTTGCTTGCAATCCGAACCGACAGTCGACTGTTAGCCGTCAACTTCATCGGATCCCGCAGCGACTGACACGTGCGGAAGAACATCTTGAGCGCCACTTGAGTGGCCAGCGGCAGCTCTTTCACGGACACAGGAGAAGTCCCGTCGCCAGTCTCCGGACGGCTCAGAGCCTTCTTTGAAGGTGAAGTGACGGGCGGATCCGCCTCCAATCCCGCGTACAGACTCCCCAGGACGGAGGATAACACGGAAAATTTCTTGCTCCATTGTGGGGTCGGCCCCTGGGCGTCCAGCGCCGTCGCGCGTTCCACGATGCGCCACTGCTCCAGCTCCTGTCGCTCCTCGTCCGAGAGCTCGCGGCTGAAGGCGCCACTGGGCGCCGCCTCGTCCGCCACTTGGTCAGGTTGAAGTTGCTCACGCTGGCGTCGAAGTTCCTGCAGCTGGTCGTACCTGGCGCTCACGTACGCGCCGTCCTGCAGCCGCAGCGCCTCCATCCCGAATCGATCTTGAAGTGGACGGTCGCGGACCAGATTGCAAATCCGGACTATATTTTATGTCATGGGTACAGTAGATTGGACCATTTCTTAGAAATAGTCGTGATTTGTGATTTAGACCGCCGGATTGACCTGGGTACACATTTCGGCCGACGATCGACAATTATGGCGGCGGGGGAGCTGCTCTTCTCGGGGCAGCTACTGGCTGTGACGGCGGATGACGCGGGAGCGCCCCACGTGCAGATCCAGAAGGAGGCCATCTCCTTCCTACAGCGACTCGCCGACCCCGTGCTGGTCGTGAGCGTCCACAGCGGCAAGCACAGCGGCAGTACCCAATTGGTCCGCAGTCTTTTGGGTCTGGAAGAGGAACAGCAGGAAAAGTAGGTTCACTATTTATCTAGACGGTTCTAAAAATTAGAATTAGAATTATTGTCGGACTAATTCCTAGTTTTTGTGATTTAGTGGCGCTTGGCTCTATGTGAAGACAGCCAACTTCCCGAACGCCAAGTACTTGGCGTTCTTGGATCGGCCGAGCTTTGGGGGCACGGTGAGGATAATGCTACCTTTTTATAGCTGTTGGTAAAATTGTGTTCTAATTTTTGTGTATCATATTTTTGTGTGTATTTGACTAGGAGCTCGATGTTTTGCTGTACTCGATCCTCGCGGGATTGAGTAGCGTGGTGGTGCATCACGTTGATGGGCACTTAACTCCGGATGCTGTCGACCAATTTGCTTTCCTTGCGGCAAATGAAGAAGGAAGCGGTGCACCTCCTAGTTACGGTGAGGTCGAGAAATGAGAGATGGACTTGCTGTTTTTTTGTATGTGGCTAATAGTTTTCGTGTATTGCAGCCTTCCCGCAGTCGCCAAAGCTGCTGTGGGTGCTGCAGAATGTCACCACGAGCCAAATGAAAGAGCAGGTCCAGGAGAGCGGCTTGTCACTGCAGGAGACCGAGCAGACGTATCTGTGCAATGCGCTCGCTGCATTGCCGACGCATTCACCGGGGGCTGAATTCAGCACCTTTTTCGAGGCTGTTTTCCCCGACCAGGGGTGCTTCGCTGTCCCTCCAATCGAGTCGGACGCGTTCGGCAAACGCTTGGACAAACTCTCACGTGTGTTCACCGACTCGGTGCACAACCGCTACCCCAAGGGCGTTGTGCTGAATGGACCGCTTATTGGGTCAATTGTGGTTTCGATGTTAGCCCACCCCGACAATGTATTCAAGGTAGGTTTTGTACTTGGTGGAGCTGCTATTGATGCATTAGGATCTGAAAAGAGATATGTACATCCATCGTAGGCTTTTCGTGGTCGGATCTGGAAGGACACGATTCACAACTGCTGTCTCAACATTGTTGAGAACGCGGTCAAACTCTACAAAGTTCGCATGTCCGAACGACTAGGAAGCATCGTCGATATTTCAGACCTGAAGGGTTTCAAACCTGCGTTGGCTTCTGCCCAAGAGCTTCCCGAGTTGACCAAGGTACGTTCAGTTGAAATGTTGCCAAGACTGGTCTTGCTCGTCCGTTTCTCATATCACAGGACATGCTGTATAGTTGCCATGCGAAAACGACGTTCTCCGAGAAGTGCACGATGTTGCAAAACGCGAAGCAAAGACCAACCTTCGCACAATGCCTGTTCGATCTGGAAAACTCAGCACGTTGCTGAAGGTAACTTCCAACTGCATGAATGTCTGCAAATATGCTACCGTCTTTTCTAACCACTTTTGCACTTTTGCGTAGAAATTATTCCGTGACTTGGTGGAGTCGTTATTCACCACCATTCAAGAGAAGAATAATCGCATCTCATCCGAGCTATGCCGATCACTGCTCTCCTCACTTCACACCAGGATGACGGAAAAAGTCGATGGGCATTTAATGTTGGGTCCTAAAGATGATGAGGACTCGTACTCTTTTCAGTCGACGGAATTCAAGGTCAGATAATGCCTCACTTATGGATGGCATCGATGGGGCTATATGGACACTAACCTGCATCACTATTGATGGTTATTCTGCAGCGCTTTTATCATCACTATCAAACGTATATGTTTGAATTAATGGCAGAGTACACGGACCAGGCTCAGGGTCCAGTCAGGGTAAGGACGCGGAAGCGTTTGCCTTTTGACGATACCACAGTGTATTCACCTGCAGTGTGTATTCGTACTTCAGAAGGAAGAGCTTGCCAAGTTCATGCAGAACGTCATCCGGCCGCAGCTTGCTGAGTTCTCCGAAAAATTGGATAAAATTCGCCAGCACGACGTCGATGTGGTGGAGGAGGAGATTCAGAAAAAGGAGGAGGAAGTTGAGGAATTCAACGCAAAGCAAAAAATGTACCAGAAACAAACAATGGACGTACAGGAAGATGTCAACAGGCAACTCGTGGAAGGTGCCAAGGTCCACGCGGTAAGTGCAACTTAGTGATGTTTAGAGGGGCAAACGCTGCACAACTAACCTCAATATGTCGGACACCCTTACCTCCGAAATGTAGCTGCAAAAAGAAGCACTCGTTGGGGCCATTAATGACCTAACCAGAATGCACACAATGGCTACGAAGCAGAAGGAGCTGCTGGAAGAAGCTGCCTTCGTTTCGGTACGTTTTATTTTGTGCTACAGAGCGATAGGGTGATGGTTGTGTGCTAACCTCATGCACTTGTAGGTCCAACTGCCCGAACAAAAAGTCATTGAAGCAGCCCAGGACAAGGAAGTCACTGAACTGCAAGGGTACTTGATCAAACAGGGCGGCGGAGGAAACGTTTTGAACCCTCTTGGCCGGAAGAATTGGAAGCAACGGTACTTCATTCTCAACGGCGCCAACTTGATCTACGCGAAGACGAAGGACGACTACGAGCGCGGAAAGATTATCAAGGAACTATGTCTGACGGGGTAAGTCGGATTTATCAGATTGGGCATGTTGGCAAGCTTCAACTGAGGTATTTAATCTAATATGTCGCTTCTATACGATGTTAGCTGCCGCATTGATCCATCTCGCGACGCAGGCGAAGGGTTTGATATCACTCCTGGTAAGTCAGCGCATGTGTTCGAGCTGCAGAAGGGATTTTTCGAAAAGAACAGCAAGAAGCGCCAGTCTGCAGCAGACAGCGGCCGCGTCTTCAAACTGCGGGCGCAAACCATCAAAGAAAGAGATGTTTGGATTGACAAGCTACGCGAGGCTGCTGGGGGCTACTGATTTGCGTAGCATTTGGTCGTTGGAGAGCACCATGGCTGGATAAAGGATGAGTGCTACCGCTTAGATGATCTAGCTGCTCATTTGTTTCAAGTTGTCAACCAGTTAAAAAGTTGTCGTTCACGATTGTCATCCTGGCTTTAAATTCCACACCCAGCTCTATGACAAGGCGAGCAGTTTGAAGCAAAGTCTGGCCAAACGGTTGGTCGAACGAGACGACGGGGGATGCATGTACCTGTTGGGATCAAACGCGAATGTGGTAAGGGGAGTTGTCGGGGATCATTGTATGATGTCAGCCACCTTACACTTGAGTCGATCAATCCCAACAACTCGTCGAGCTCCAGGGTGAGAGCCTCCATGTCTTGCTTCAGTTGAAGGGGGCTGCAGGTCAAACCTGGACAACTGAGTCGATTTAGCGCAATTTCGAGCGGTGTACGCAGCTTCGAAATGTTTCGCAGCTTCTCTAGTACTTGTGCACTCAACTTCGACTAAAAAACACACACACACCAGCGTTGTCACACACGAGAAAAATATAAAGTTAAGGATACTACTTCTACATGTAGTACTATCAAACTTACCGCGTAGTTCTCAGCCGGCATTGTGTGGTGTTGAAGATCAAAGCGAAGTGAAGTTTCTTGCACTTGATCTATCTTTGATAGCAACATCTCCCACGCCACCAATATTTGACCCTGCACGGCATGTTAGTTTAGTCGTTGCACAAAACACTTCGACAAGACAAACCTGTGAGTGCTGCTCTTGACGGCGAAGTATGTCTTCTGCCTTAGCCTCAATGACTCGGAGTTGACAACTTAAACACTGTAGCGATCCCGCCTCGCTGCCTTCATTTATCTGACAAGGTACAGTCGTTTGTACCAAAATACGGACGTCTCTTTCGGACCAAATACTTTTCATATCTCCACAATCCAAGTATTTGACACCCTCTTTTACTCCTGCTGTCGAAATTCGGATAGGAAATGTCGGTCGCGGGTTCGAATGAAGATTCAAAGCAGCTTTACTCTTCGCCACGCTTGCACTCCCACGAAACATATTACTATGCTTCGGTTGAGTCTGCCATCGATTCCTAACTCCACATTGAGCCTGGAAATTCGTTGGAGGTGCATGTTGAGTCCCGACTATCGTTCCTGATGGTAAATGGTTTTGGCCAAAAGTACTTTCAAGCTCGGATGCCTTCGCTCTTGACCTTTGATTCCTCTTTTTAAGCTCCAACGCATAGCGAGACGGTACCACATGTGCTAGCCACGCACGCATTCTTCCGTGTTAGTATCAAATGGGGTCACAATAGGCCACTTCATGCTTCGCCCAGCACCTTGAACCGCAGACTCCTTCTGAGTTGAAGAGTTTTGACCCCGACTCGCACGCATTCGCCTCAACCAACACCTCTGCACGCTGAAAAACTATCTAGAATTAGCGTATTGAGCGTGGACACCTCGCACCAATATGCCTTCTTCAAGAATAGCTTGACCCTGTGTTCATTGCAACTGAGCAGTGTAGTTGTTCACGCTCCATTGATCTCAAGCTACTGATACGAGGTTGTCCCGAAGACTTGATGCCATGAAGGCGGTCCCAAGCTTCATGCGGTCGATGACGTCTCTGACACCTCCACCTCCTCGACCTGTGGGCATCCCGCAGCCATTTCTGCTACGAGACCTCAAGGAGAAGCGAAAATTCAGACTCCTGGCTCGAAAGCTCCTTGCATTCATCACGTTTGTCTCCATCTACTTGACTGCTCTCCTCATGGACCGCAACATATCTGGCCGTTCAGTGGTGCAACACATTGTCGAGTCGGAACTGCTTATGACCCCGCAAGGTTCATCAACTGTTGTATTTACCAGCATCGCTAGTGCCAACGACTTCTGGGATTGGTTCATCAACTCGTTTCTCAGCATTATGTACACCGGAAGTGATGGCATTGAACCTTACACGTTAGCGTCGCACACTGTCATCCTGGGTGGATTCCACATCTGGCAGACTCGGTACGCCGCGCTCAACTTCAGTGACCCTGCAAACAAAGCCAGCAACTGCTACAGCGGCACAACAATGCTTCAATCACAGACGTGTTACTCCACCAAGCAAGACTCCACTGAAGATTTCGGCGCAACGAACGGGTCCAATACCAGTGTAGCGGAGCTTCAGTCGCTCGACATGTTTTCGTATTCGACTGACAATGATTCCGACATCAGCGCCTATCAGACATTTTTCCTGCGCAGCTCTACGAGTGGCGCTGAAGAACTCGCCAAAGCGAACCTCATGCGGCAGTACGCGTGGATCGATCGGCAAACCAAAGTGGTGGAAATCGCCATGTCACTCTACAACCCAACCTTGCGGGTCTTGTCGGTCGTTCACCTGACGATAGATTTCAATCTCGCGGGTGGCGTCCTCCCGACTTCGGACGTGCTGGTGCTGAACCTCGAGCCCTACGATTTTTATCTTCGGAAAAATATCGCCCGTGCGATCCTGGAAGCCATTTACGTGGGGCACGTGGTTTACTTTATTTTGCTGGAGTTTTGGGATGTTTGTGTTCTCTCGGGTGGCAACTACAAAGTTGTACGTATTTCTCCCATATCCACAGCCGAGAATTGGACTAACTTTTCGTAATGGTTGGTTGGTTGTGCAGTACATCGCTCGGTACGGGCTGGTGAACAATATCGGCGATTGGGCTAACATCGTGGTGAACGTTGCCATTGTTATCTGGCGATATTGCAGCCAGAAAACGGATACAAGACAGAAAATGATTAAGCTCGAGTCGTTCGACGAGTACATCAACCCGTTGCCGCTCATGATCTGGGATCGAATTTTGCTGGGTCTCAATCTCCACAACATTTTGCTGCTGACAGGACGCGCGCTCAAATACTTCCAAGTCACCAAAGGGGGGAGACGGCTCATGTACAGTGTATACGGAGCCATGCCCGAAGTCATGTCGTTCCTTCCCATTTACTTCTCGGTCATCGTCGGCTACTCGTTTGCAGGCCACATGCTGTACGGTTTGAACTTCACCGAGTGGGCCACATTTCCACGAGCGCTGTTTCGAGTCTTCGAGCTCAACTTCGGACTCTACGATCCGGGTCCGATCTACGACCAGGGCGGGATTTTCAGCGCCATCTTCATTTACACTGGCAACATCGTGTTTTGCATCCTCATGCTCAACGTCTTCATGGCCATCGTCATGTCCACGTGGGAGCGTCTCACTGAAAAAGAAGCAGACCGTGCTGAAGAGCAAGACCAATTTTCACGGGAGTTGGGCTTCACCGACGCCCTCTTCCTCATGGCTATGAAGGAAGATCACGTGGACGCTCTAATTGATGTGGCGCTGCAACTCGAGGGTGGGCCATTGGTCACGAGGAAGTCATTCTGCAAGCTCTGGGACGAGTTAGACGACGATGAAGTTCCCGAATGGACGGTGAGCCGCGTCCTCGGGTGGTATTGGGACCGCAACGAACTCAGTGCCACAGCTTCAGGTTTTGCCGCCAGTAAGCAAGCCATTGCATCCTTCGGCTCCGCTGCTGCTGTATCCAAGGCCATGGCCAAGTTCAGCTCCGCAGCTGGGAATGCGAATACAAATGCTACCAGTCGACCTACCTCACCAAAGAAGTACGTCGGCCGCACTGCCGCCCCAGACTCCGAAACAGATCAGGACGAAGAAGTCGAGGTGATCAAGTCTCCACGAGATCTTGATACGTCACCACCACCGCCACAAACTAGGAGCATCAGCGTGGCATCAGTTGTCAACGTCTTTGCCACGCCTGCCATACCTTGGGGTGCCACGAAAACACCTAACGCTAAAGTGGGCGTTGACGGGTAGAACGTTAGGTAAATTACAAATGAAAGTGAGTCATCTCTCCACGAGTTCAACGAACGCAATCAAAACTCTCACCTCTATCCACTACAGTGCATCATACCACAAAAACACAAGCACATAGGTAAAAGTTTAGAGTAATATTCTTTATTGTATCCTGTTCAACAAAAAATGTAAAGCAAATAGGAGATGTAAAAATGCAAACTTTGGGTATCGCGCTGCCCGACTGCATTCCGCTGAGCTCACGGGAGACACGATGAAGGGGGTTGTGGAGTTGGCGGTCGCAAGGTTTCATCCCTTCTGTCACCTCGCTCGGCCTTGAAAAGTTGGGGTCGGAGCTAATTAGTCGGATTTTCCGTCTAATGCGACAGCTCCACTAGTGAAAACGTACACACGAGACACAGAACCACGACGCAAGGTCTGGAGGCTGGAGGCAAGCGTAACGAAGGCGTTCGATCCGCTAACGCGGCTCACCTCAGTCTCCAGCTCAGTTGTAACACCACTCGTCATTGGTCTTGATTGTTTCTTGAATTGGCTGAAGATTGATGAATTTACTGCACGTCGGTGGGAGCATCCTCGGGCGCGTGCTCATCCGAGCCAGCGTTGCGCTCAATGTAGCGGCGCAGGTTGCGCACGAAGCAAGAGACCTCGCCGATGGAGCCCTTGCGGATGACACTGGACGGGAAGTAGCCCTTGATGTCCATGTTAAGAATCCAAACCAAGCGGCTCTTGAACGGAGACGTCGGGTGAGGCAGGATGACCCAACCGGTCGGGCCGTTCTCGCCCCGCGTAATTCCCTTCTGAGGCTTCAGCACGTTCTTGCCGGCGTAGCTGTTGGCGATAACATAGCCCCCTCCATCCTGGCGGCGCCACGTGCGGGTGTTCACAAAGTCACGGCTCGAGATCACGCCGCCCAGAGCAGGCGCCGAGATCAGGTGCACCAGGTCCGTCGTCTCGTCCAGCTTGCAGATGACGTTGCTCTCGGCCGCCGTCACGTTCCACGCATTGCTCGTCTCCAGATTGGTATAAAGCTCGTCGAACAGTTCATCGGGGGAGAGCGGGATCTCGGCCTCGCACTTGTAGATGCGCGACGGCTTGCCGTCACGCGAGTAGACCGTGATGTTCTCCGTGGTGGGGATCTCCTCCGTCCAGGCCGCGTCCGTGTTGGCCAGCTCCAGCACCTTGTCCAGCGAGCGCTGCGAGCTGGCGATGAGCTCGTCGCTCTGCGCGGCCGTGATCTTGACGCTTGCGTACTTGTTCTCCTTGGGCTTGTCCGAGGCCGTCGAGGAGGTGGCCGTGGCCGTCGGGGCCGTGGACAGGTCGTCCGTCGCGTCCAGGTCCATGCCGCTGAAGACCTTCTCGGCATCTTCCAGGTCCGTGACGCCGTCCGTAAAGTGTCTGGCCGCATTTATCCTGGCCAGCACCTCGTACACATTCTTGATGAAGGCGGCCAGCAGGATCCAGATGGCCGGGTTGGACATGGCCACCTCGTCCTTGAGGAACCAGAAGGCGGTCGCGAAGCCCGCGGCCGAGGCCACCAGGAAGCTGAGTGTGTTGTGTTGCTCCGCGCGCGTCTTCTTGGCCCGCGGCACGGCCGCGGCCGGCGCGTCCTGCTGCTCCTTGGCCCGCAGCATCTCCTCCGTGACGACGGCGCCCTCGGCCAGCTCCGACTTGGCCCGGAAGCGCGGGCCCAGTGACGTGTCCTCGGCCTCGTACAGCACCGCGCTGCTGTGCGCGTGGGCCGCGCACGGGTCGCACACGCGCTGGCGCCGCGGGATCTCGCCCGGGTTCGTGGCCAGCACCATGCGCGTGCGCGAGCAGGCGTGGCAGAAGATCTCGCCGCACACGCGGCAGTGGTGGCGCCGGTTCACGAGCGAGAAGGCGCGCTCGCACTTGGCGCAGGTGCGCGCGGCCGCGTCCTCCACCCAGCGGCCCGACACCGTGTCGCGGGAGGCCGCGTTCATGCCGGTCGGGGACCAGCTGCTCGACGCCGTGGACACGTTCGAGCATGAGCGCGGGCGCAGCGACATCGAGTGCCGGCCGCCGGCCGCCTTGGCCGCGGCGCGGTCCACGCGGGCCGACCGGGCGGCGCTCGGGGGCCGCACACACATATTTTGCTCTACCTACCGCTTTAAATAGAGGGACGCCGGCAAAGAGCGTATGGAGTGGGGGCTTTCCGCGCGGTTGAGTAGTGAGCGCCTGATGGAAGAGAGTGTCGAACGATGGATTCTGCTTACGGGTGCGGCGACGTTTTACGCAACCGGGGAGACGTAATTTGGCTTGGAATCGGCCACTGAACCACGAAATAGCCGTATGGGTGCAGAACGCGCGCTAAGTCTGTCATCATCGGTTCAAAGAGGTTGTTGTGAATGCCATAATATAATAAGGAGATGCGTGTGGAGAAGTGTTTTCCCGGGTATGCAGGCTTGTTTCGATTCAGCAGCTGGTGCTGAATATCGAACGTGTGTAATGCATAACGTCTTGCCGAGAGTTTGCCGATTGTGCCAAATCGCTCCGCCGTGTCGGTTGTTTGACGGCAGCACTCCCAATGCGCGACACCTTCCGACCTCGAGGCGACGAAAGCCGCGCGTGGCGCCACGAAAGACCGACGACGGCCGATAGATGCAAACGGATGATGGCGCGGCCGAGTGACAAATATGCTTAGGCCCGAGTTGCAACGTATTGTTGCGGGTGTATCCTCTCAGCGGATACCCGAAGGATACCTCGGCTAGTGATCCCGAGACATGAATTGCACGTGAAGTCATGCCGGCCGCGGCAGTGATCCTGCCCACCTGCGCTTCATATCCGCTGGTGCAGTCGACACGCACTGCACAGTATCGGTTTCAAGCTCGGACGTTGCGGGTTTCTTAGCCGGCAGTTAGTGATCGCTGCGTCGTCGCCACGACCGAGCGCTTCCTCTGCGCCAGCAGGCTGTTCATGTTCAGTATCACCACGGCAGTGCGCTGGAAAGCCCAAGCGTGTCTCCGCGGCTGCCTGGGCCTCACCTGCCTGCATAGCACCGGTCAATCAACATTCTCGTCCCGACCCGACAGCAGCAACACTCTTGCAGTGCATGACAACACAGCGCGGTGGACGAGCATTGTGCAGCCAGCAGCTGGGGCGCGCGGTGATCAGCATGCACTTGAAGGTGGCGAAGGCGCCAGCTTGGCAGGCTGCCAATGGCAGCCATTTCGCCAAGCTCAACATCTGCGCTGCCGGCAAGAGCCTGGAACAGCATGTTGACCAGCGTGGAGAAGGCAGCAACACCTCCTCAGAGTCCTGAGGCCGGCACTGGACTTGCGGCGCACTGAGTCCATTTGATGGCGTCGGAGCGTGCGCCGCGCTGCAGGCTGCACACGCGCCGACGGCCCTCCCAGTGCTACCCACACGCGCTGAAATCACCTTGTTACAGCATGTGACTGCCACCCCCTTCGTGCCGCATTCTCGGCCTCCGTCCACAACCTCTGGTCGAAATCGAAGTGGCCGGGATGGCTATCCAGAGCGGACCGGTTGAACCCATCCTGGCCGACAATATCCTCTCCAGCGGCAAGTTCGGAGTGCTGTTCGGCAGGTCGGACACCAACATCACTCCAAACGCACCTTTCCGCATCATATTCCTACGTTACAGCATAACTGAAGTTGACTTAAATGTGGGCCACGTCCTTACCGGCACCGCCATCCGGCTCAAACGGCGCCTGCCATGCCGGATGCCGAGCAGGTGTTGGTTGACCAGTGCCTAGTTTTGGTGCGTCAGACTCGGAGAGAGCGGGACAGGCCACCGCAAGCAGAGGGCCGCTGGCAGCCCCAACTGCTGCGGCATTCCTCGATTACCACTCTTCCTGGCGCAGCTAGCGAAACAGACCGGTAGCTAAATTCCACCACCATGGCCGACTACGAAGGCTTCCTGCTCCTGCACGACGTCGGTCGACAGGCGGTAGGTGGCGCTCGCTTGTCTGCGTGTCATTGGCATCCTAGACATCACAGTGGCAATGTGTATGGATACGTGCAGGACCCGCTGTATTTCGAGCTCGAGGGAGGCTTGCTGCAGTACTACGACAAGCAAGACGGACGCTGGATGGGCCAGTTCTCACTCACGCGACACCGCGTATCGGTGCAGCCGATTGAGAACGGCCTGGCTCCGAACACCTTCTGCGTCGAGTTGAGCCCCGTGCGCTCGGTGCACGACACGGAGCGCTCGATCAAGCACTTCCGGCGCGCGCGCATCGTGCTGGGCGCGTCCACGCCCGAGACTCGGGACCAGTGGATCCAGGCGCTGCGCACATGGCGCCGCCGCAATTGGAAAGACACGGCGGTCATCGCCGCCTTCGAGGACGAGGCCAAGGCGCTGCGCATGACGATGATCATGTGCCGCCTGGAGCTCAAGCTGCTGCGTTTCACGGACCTCACGCTGCGGAAGGTGAACGTGAGCGACCCGGTCTACGACGACGCGTCTTTTATCAAGCACCAGACGCACCCGGTGGCTCTCGTGCCGACTGCCATTCAGGTGACGCGCTTCACCAACACGTTTGGCTACCAAGGCGTTTACGCGTGAGGACGGTCGAATGCCCGTCAACCAACTCGATGCAGAGTTACCCGCTTGCCGCAGTGCCAAGTTGTATTCCAGTTTTTATTATTTGTGACCACGCGCGTGAGCAAGGAAGCCGTCGCCAGTGTGAAAGTGAGCAGTGCGTTCGTGAGTATTGTCGTAAGCCTGAGCAGCAATAATGAGATACCCGTCGTTGGAGATCTATTTCTTCATTTAAAACCTACGACCAGCAAATGTCGGTACCTGGACTGTTCTAACGTTAGCAAAAAATTCGTGACGCTTGATCTTCACCGACTCCATCATACAGTGGAAAAACGACGACAACTCGTGATTGGCATTGAAGTACGTAGTCGTACATGTAGCTGACAGATATACAAGACGTGATATCACTTGTGTCTATGGATGAGATGGTATCTCGTCCATCCGCGAGGTAAATAATCTAGGGTGGCAAGAGCAACTACATGCAGTGCATGGCGATACGGTACACCAGCGAGTGTTGCAGAAGGAATTCGTGGCGCTTGATCTGCACCGACGAGCCCACCACCGGCATGCAGTGCAGGAAGAGCGACAGACTCGTAATGCTGCGCATGTAGGAGCGGCAGCGTTGCCAGTCAGCGGACGCCACTGCTCCTGCTTGCTGCAGACCACCGACCAGTAACACCATACTACCCAGGAAGAATCCCGTCGCCATCAAACCCAGCAGGAACAACATCGTGTCTTGTAGACCCTGCGTTGCGACTGCGATCGCCAGTGCGGCCATGATGATGTTCGAGATCAGTAGCTTGGCCGCGGCTCCGAAGACCACGGCTTTGCTTCCCGATACAAGAGCCTGCAAGTACAGCTCCAGGTACAGGCACAAGAAGGCCAGCGGGCGCCATAGGCATACGAACAGTCCCACAAAGAGGGCGTCCAACACGCGGCTCTCAAAGCCACGGTACCCGACGACACGGCCGACCGTCGTACTCCACTCGCTCACGTACTCTTTGCTCTTGTTGGGGAAAACCACCTTGCGGCCGCCAGTGAGTCCGTTCTTGACAATCCACTTGAGACCATCTTCGTACCCAAGGTCGAACAGCCACTCGACGTCGCGCACTCCGGGCGGGATCAACGCCCACCACATCGGCACGTACGCCGATGGTTTGATATCTGCGCCCGTGCAGTAGAACGGACTCACCGTCACCGTTTTGTGATCGTAGATCGGCTGGAAGTCGAAGATGCAACCGTCCATGACCCACTCGCCGCCCAGCCTAAAGGGCATGCCAGCGACGGGTGTAGCGCAGCAGGACGCCATGAGGCAGTCGGTCAGGTGCTGCTGCGAGTCGAAAGTCGTCAGGCGGCGCGAGGCCAGTGCCGACAGCGACGTGTAGACCACAGTGAGCTGCTGTGATGCATTGAGCTTCTCGAACTCGTGCAGCTTCCCCTCCGCCCTGAGCGTGTCCAGCAGAAACGTCCGGGCGCGGACATACCCGCTCGGGAACACGTGCGCGCCCGGGATGACGTGGGTCAGGACGTAGTCGCGGATGGCGACGAAGTCGCAGTGCAGGGCCAATCCGACGGCGGTCAGCGCGCCGGCAGAGCAGCCGATGAGCCGCGCGTCCTTCTCCAGCTCGAACTGCTGCAGCGCCTTGGCCACGCCGAAGAGGTACATCTTGAGGTAGCCGCCGCAGGCGAACGAGAAAGACACGTCCTTGAAGGCCTTGGGCGCTTGACTGGCGTGGGGACGGCGAGCCATTGCAATGCAATGGAGCAGCTCGAGAGATCTGTGCGGTCGAACGGGAGACTAAAACTGCGTGGGTCTCAGAACGAGTCGCGCATTGCATGCGGTATCGTACGTGTGGAGCTTTGCGGCGCTTTTCGTCGACAGGTCGAGCTGATGATGGACAGGGTTCTCAAATCAGGTTTTAGAATAAATGGGTTATGGGTATTTTGCACGACCCACCCACCCACAAAAAATTCAACATGGGTATTTTGGGTTTATTCACAGATGGCTACATGTATCATTAGAGGAACTGCACCTCGACTACAACATCATTACGACTATAGATTCTATAGTCGTATAGAATGGTCATCCCCTCTCGGGTCCTCTGTGCTGGCGCACGTTTGCGCATGCAGCGTCCGCACGGCGCCATCTTGCTCGTCGAATAGGTAATGCAATTCGCTTTCGGAAGCAGAGTGATAGTATTTTTTTGAGTTTGTGACACTTATGAAATGCAGAACTCACAAGGCCAAACCTGGCTTTACATGGCGCGGTAAGTTACGAGACGTAAGAACATCTCCAGCGGCAAGTATTAATCAAAGGCCTAATCGAGACCGACAATGGTCATTGAGACTAAAGTGACCTCGCGACACCCGCTTCCCACAGCGGTAAGACTTCACTCGAGTCTTAACTTAGCATTTGACCCGCATTACGACCTGCCACTGGAAGCTTAAGACTTGGGGTAAGGTCCTAATGCGCTAATTTAATGATAAACCGCCGTTAGGACTTGTCGATCGATCGAGATGCTCTAAGGGTAAGGTAACGTTAGTATAACTTTTTAGTGTTGGTAGCAGCCTCATTTTGGCCATGGTGCCATTTGATTTTGCTCAAATCCGCGCAGACGGCATCACAATTCTCCTGAACCGTCCCAAATTTTGCCGAACCGTACCGAACCGCCCCATTACTACTCGCAAGTGCACAAAACATTAAAACCCTATGTATTTATTCCACCCACCCTCCGAAAATGCATTACCCACCCAGCTTGTCTCGGAAAACAGGGTTCTTTGGAACCCTGATGATGGAGCTCATTTTGCCGGTGATGTCACGATGGTCTGAGTCGCCACCGAACGGCGGTGCCACCGCAGATTGTTCACGTACTTTGGACCGATCGCTGCGTGTTTGACAACGTTCGGTGGCTGCAGTTCTTCTCATGACGTCATGGGCCGAAAGGTCGCGTAAGATCGCCCGAGGTGGGAAATCGACGAGCCTACCGTCACGGACAGCTGAAACGGCTGGGGGAGCCGTTACTGCAAATGACTGGCGCGGCGACTGCCTCAGCTTCGGGGTGTCGGTTCCAATGCACCTGGCTGCATGCTTATGCTACATGCCTGCTTGAGCTGCTCAAGTTGAGCAGAGCTCTAGCTGCAGCTGTTCTAGTGTGGCCGATGCATTCGAAGTTAATTGATTATCAGATGCACCTTCAGCGTAAATTACCGGAGCCCTTCAACGTGCACATGCACGCTCGACGCCCTCTATTAGTTTTACATCGCTTCGCTCGCACGTACAGAGGCAGCAGAATAGTTTAAAGTAGCCTCACCGCCTCACACGAAGTGCATCGCGACGCGATACACCAGCGACTGCTCCAGCAGGAACTCGCGGCGCTTGAACTCCACGGAAGATCCGATCACCGGCATGCTGTGCAGGAAGAGCGATAGACTCGTGATGCTGCGCATGTAGGAGCGGCAGCGCTGCCAGTCAGCGGACGCCACTGCTCCCGCTTGCTGCAGCCCGCCGACCAGCAGCACCATGCCGCCCAAGAAGAATCCCGTCGCCATCAAACCCAACAGGAACAGCATCGTGTGCTGCAGCCCCAGCGTCGCCAGCGTCGCCGCCAGCGTGGCCATAATGATGTTCGAGATCAGCAGCTTGGCCGCGGCTCCGAAGACCACGGCCTTGCCTCCCGATACAATGGCCTGCAAGTACAGCTCCAGGTACAGACACAGGAAGGCCATGGGTCTCCACAAGCACACGAAGAGTCCCACAAAGAGCGCGTCCAAGAAGTGGCTCTCGCAGCCTCGGTAGCCCACCACGCGCCCCACCGTCGTGTTCCATCCGCCAGCGTACTCTGTGCTCTTGGTAGGGACGACCACCTTGCGGTCTCCCGCCAGCCCCTTCTCCGCGACCCACTTGAGACCGTCCTCATAGCCAAGATCGAAGAGCCACTCAACGTCGCGCACACCTGGCGGGATCAAGGCCCACCACATGGGCACGTACACGGACGGCTTGATGTCAGCGTCAACGCAGTAGAACGGACTGATGGTCACCGTCTTGTCGTCGTACACGGGCTGGAAGTCGAACATGCCGCCGTCCATGACCCACTCGCCGTTGAGCTTGAAGGGCAGCCCGGCGATGGGCGGCGCGCAGCACGAGGCCAGCAGCGTCTCCGTCAGGTGCTCGGCCGACTCGAAGCTCGTCGCGCGGCGCGACTTGAGCGCCAACAGCGACGTGTAGACCACAGTGAGCTGCTGCGAGCCGTTGAGCGTCTCGAAGTGCTCCAGTCCGCCGTGACGCGCCAGCGTGTCGCGCAGATACGGACGCACGCGGAAGTAGCCGCCCAGCGACGCGTGCGCCTGAGGTACGATGTTCTTCAGCACGTGGTCGCGGATGGCGTCGAAGTCGCAGTGCAGGGCCAACCCGACGGCGGTCAGCGCGCCGGCAGAGCAGCCGATGAGCCGCGCGCGCTTCTCCAGCTCGAACTGCTGCAGCGCCTTGGCCACGCCGAAGAGGTACATCTTGAGCCAACCGCCGCACGCGAACGAGAAGGACAGGTCTGCTGGCGCGCGGGCCTGCTGGCCATGGCGACGATGAGCCATTGGTAGACGCACGGTCCGGTGCGAAACCAGAAGTGGGTCAGACTGGAATAGGCCGAGGTGGTGGGTAAAGTTGGCGTGTAACGACGTAACGAAGAGACGTTTTTCTGAGCTTCGGTGCCTGGAAGACTGCAATTCTCTGGATATTTATATCCAGAGTCTAAGGCGTGATCGCCAGGCCTCGCTAATCCTGTATAAACCTATTTGTGAGTACTTTTGTAATATCTAATAATATGGGTGCGCACCGTTTAGATGAGAATGCGATGCGATATTACATTACCTGTTTGATTTTATACCAAACGTGGTGAATGTTGACCCAGTCGGTGAAGAACGACATTCATGAAACAACCACGGAGGGTCACAGTCGTGCAACAGTCGTGCAGCACTCACGCAACATTGCTGCTTCACACCTAAGTTACATAGATTGACTCATTGCTGATTCATACCTACATAGATTGTGCGCGTTGACGCTTGGGTCGATAGATAACTAAGTGAAAGGCAGCGTACTAACGTTAAGTTTAATTTAAACATTGGATTGACGCACATTACCGTACCGGTCACAGTTCATCTCTGTGACATCGTTGGCTTCTGGGCATCACTTCTTTTGCTTCGTCCGGAGACGAGAAAAAGTTTACAAGCAACGAAATTCGACTAAAATGCGCCGAGATTCTTCCGACTAACGTTGTAAGCTGGCGCCTTCTTCTGGACTACAGATTGGACTATGTAGATTAACGTTCGTGCAGTACTGGTGCACCACTGTAGGTGGCATGGGCATATCCAGAGCTTCACCGGGCAACGCACGGCATTAGTTTGTACAGCAGAAGTGGAACCAAACGTTCGGTGGCTGGAACGGTTTTTGGTGAAATGGATACAGCGTGTTGAAGTGGACACCATCCGCTTCAACAGACTATGGGTAGAGCCCTGTGGACGAGCAAGTCCATTCACGAGGAAGCTTTTATTAAAAACCCTTTCACTATTAAGCTCGTTAGTGTGTTGCCATGGTGGTGTACTGTACACGCTGGATGGCCGGCCGCGGCTCTGGCGGGCAGCGGCTGCCGCAGCCGAGCGAAATGCCTCGGAGACGCAGCTGCGCGACTTGCACGGCGGCACCGCGTGCTTGACAGCACTGATGACACCACCTGCTCGACGCTCGACGGCACCGCTGTTTAGCACAGCGCATTGCAGAATCCATGTCGGGTGGATTTCCCCGTTTTGCATACAAGTTATTTACGCACTTCTGAATAGAGAAGCCATGAAACGAGAAGTACCTGTACATGTAGCTATTTCCTACCTCCATGGTTGAGTGATTCCAGCACTATTTTGCATTGCAGGGGTCAAGCTTGCCCTGCCTGCCAACAAATGAGGGTCTGCTCTGCCCAATAGCTTACCGCGTGATCCACGCCAAATAAACCGAAGGCGCGCTCTCAAAGCCGCGTTAAACTGCCTAAAACCGAACGTATGGCAAAGTCGAGCGATTTCTTGTTGGATACTTTTGCTCCCTTCTCTGTCACGTGAGACTTGAGAATCAGTTTTGTATTGGCTACACCGGTTAGTCGATTCCCCCCACCACAGTTTTGTATTGGCTATCGATTCCCCACAGTGGTGGGGGGAATCGACTAACCGGTGTAGCCAATACAAAACTGATTCTCAAGTCAGGTGTGTGGTGACCACACACCAACTGCTGGCACATCACTTCGAGTGTGTCATCGATCACTCTATCGCCTCCGCACAACCGCCACACAGTCAGTCAGTCGACCATTATAGCTCGCGCGCAGATAATGCTCAAGTGGTCGCGACTGCTGGCGCTGCTGGTGCTGCTGGCCGCGACGGCGTTGGCAGCCACCGCCCCAGTCGACGGCGAGGACCCCGCAGTGAACGTCGTCGACGCTGATCCGCCCTACGACTGCGCGGGTCCCTCCAGCACCGGCGACAGCTTCATCGACTACGACCACCTGGTACATTGCAACGCGTTGCTGCAGAACTCGCCCGTGCTGGGGAGGGCCGCCCTCGTGCTGTGTCTCGTGCTGCTGCTGTATCTGCTGAGCTCCACGGCCGACGAGTTCTTCTGCCCAGTGCTGCAGGCCATCGTCGAGAAGTACCGCATCCCGCCGCACGTGGCGGGCGTCACGTTCCTGAGCTTCGGCAACGGGTCGCCCGACGTCTTCTCCAACATCGCGGCGTTCGCGACCCCCACGCCGTCAATCGGAGTCACCGCCATCCTCGGCGGTGGCCTCCTGGTCACTACAGGTAGAGTAGAGTCCAGGGTAGAACAGAGTAGAGTTGGGTGTATTCTGATGTGTTGCTGTTGTTGTTGTGTAGTGGTCACGGCGTGTGTGGGGTTGGTGTCTGACGGTCAGGAGCAGTTGATCCCACGCACTTTTCTGCGTGACGTGGTGTTCTACTTCATCGCGGTGCTGTACTTGGGGTTGGTCTTCTTCGACGGCAGAGTGGGGCTGCTTGAAGCTGTCGGCTTCCTGTGTATCTATTGCGTCTACGTGCTGGTTGTGTTTTCGGACAAGTACTTGGCCAAGTGGTGCTTCCCCTCGAAAGTGCAGACAGAAGACCCAATCTACGCTGTGCTGAACGACGACGAGGATTTAGAGTATTGGTCGTCTACGGCCAGTGAGAAGAGCCCCGCGGGTGACCCGGTATTCTTCCCTGCTCACAGCAAGGAACAGCCTCAGCCCCAGTCTCAGCAGCAAAAGCGTCGTCCGTATTTGAAGAGCCAAACGATCCCAGTGTACGACACCTTCGCGAGATCGCACATTTTCTCGGACTCGGAGCAGTCCGAGCCGTCTCCACGCTTCCTGGATCGCATGCTGTATCGCAAGAGCTCGGTACCGACGCCGCGCTCCAAGCCGCACATCAGCGACGATTTCGGACCAGACGAAGGACAGTCACTGCTGGAAGTCACGGACGTGCATCTCAAACGACCTTCGTCAATGTGCGTGGGGTCCATGCAGGAATCGCTGCGCAGGATGAGGCGGCAACGACGAAGACGTAAAACTGCGTGGGAATCGCTGGAAACGAGCGCGCACTTTGGCGCATCGGCACGACGCTGGACTCGCGGGTATCATGCGCTCAGCGATATTGACGAGGTTGCGCCTGCTCTAGAGTCAGGCGGAAGGGAAGTGGAAACTGAGACTTCGGATGAGGAGACAAGGCGAAAAGAGGTGCAGGCAAAGACACAAGCAGCGGAGGACGAGCAGCTAGCTCTTGAGACGATTATGGCTGTGGCCTTTGTCGACCGTGTCAAGGTTCAGGCGAAACGCTGGAGACGATGGATCGTTCGTATAGGACGATGCGTGTACTCGACGTTCGAGCGGTTTGTGTGGAGTCCGTTTGAGGTGCTCACTGTGTTTGTGCGTCGACTGACGATCCCGTTGGTGGACGAAGATACGTGGGACAAGAACCTGGTCGTAGTGTGTCCTCCGTTCGCGTTGTTGGTGTTTGGCGTGTCGGTGTTTTCTTTCAGCATTGAAGACCCCGTCTTCCTCATGACTGTCGTCGTGGTCGGTGGAGTATTCAGTGCCATCATCGAGTACACCACCTCTCCACTCGCTCCCCCTGACGGCTGGCTGCTGGCCCCTTTCATTTGTTTGGCCTTCGTCATGTCGGTCATTTGGATCATGAACATTGCCAACGAGGTGCTTGCCGTCCTGGAGACGCTGGGTGAGCTCTTCGGTATCTCAAGCTCCGTTCTGGGGGTATCCGTAAGTGTATTTCATTGTACATATAACACTGGAAAAGTATCAGCGGTGGTCTAACTTTCGTGTGTATTGCGACAGGTTCTCGCTTGGGGCAATTCCATTGGAGACCTCGTGTCTAACATGGCAATCGCTCGCGACGGCTTCCCAACGATGTCGTTCGCTGGCTGCTTCGCGGGGCCAATGTTCAATTTGCTGGTTGGTATCGGGCTGTCGCTTACGATCGCCATCATTTCACGCGGTCCGCTCTTCCTGGGTGAGCCGACGCCACTGGTCTACCTCGGCTTCGGATATTTGCTGCTGAGTTTGCTGCTGAACATTGGGATCGCATCGTGCGACGGGTTTCGATACCGTCCTCGACTTTGTTACACTCTACTGGCGCTGTATGCGTCCTTTGCTGTTATCTCCATCGCAGTTGTGCTCAATTACCCGGATGAATAATGAATTAATGTAGTAGAATCTTTGGTGATACTTGCTACACTGGTTGGTTTTACCTCGAACAACATTGCAAACTAAATCATTGCAATGATATGTCGTTTTGGTATACGCTTGCAACTCCGGACTTGCACCTCGCCCACGATCTTCGATCACTATGCAACTAGCCACCTTACTCGACGCTTGGAGCACCATCGTTGACGTGCAACGGCAATGCAAGCCATCACACGACTGAGCACCACAAAGTCACGGGGCAATACGCAAGTACTCCACTTTGTACGACGGGTCAATCCACTGTACATGTAGCCTACATGATGTACATGTACCGGTAGCCGCAAGGCGTCCGATTGGCAAAAGCGACGGACAAGACGCGAAAGCCTCGAGATGCCACTGGTCGACGAGTCCACGTTAGTGGCTTACGTTTGGCTGTTGAGCCATCAGCGTTTCGCTACACAACAGCATTTAGTCTTCAATCGCTGGACAACGGTGCGTGTCCATGTTGAAGTGATGTTGCTCACGATCACATGAGGTCAGCACGAATTCCGAAGGTATCTTGGCGACCAATTCAAGTAACGCAGCCACAATGGCGAACCTCCCGTTTGCAGCGACGGAATGCATTGCCCGACTGTGAGCAGCGTCTTAGCCGGGGTAGATTATTTCCTGGGTCGTATACCGGTCTGATCGGCTGTTTGGGTCGCGAACACAAACGGTCGCCTATTTCGCGGATCGTTGTTTCAGGTCGATAAAGACTATACATGTAATGGACTTTGAAACGGCGTAGAAGGAGCTTCCTGTTGGAAAGGCATGCTAAATTGTGTGCGTCGTGCAGCAACAGATCCGTATATCGGCGTGAACAAAGGTGAGGACGGCCATGGTTGGATGCCCAGGCCTAAGGTAGGTTGGTCCGTGCGTGGTGCTCGCGCTCACATCTCAAAGTCCCTCGACAGCACCATGTCGAGGCAAACGACAGAGGATCGAGACACAACGAGTGTGGCAGGCCAGAAGAAGAAGGTGTCCGCAAAGAGAAACCCGAAGACAACAATCCAGCATCGGGGTTTCCAGTACACCCGAGCTTGCCGTTTTTCGCTGATTGTCTGCAGACTACTGATTCACCGTCCACCTAGCATCAGTTGCGAGCACGCACCGACTAACCAACCACCTAGCACAGATAGCTCAGTGGTAGAGCACTCGCTTCGTAAGCGAAAGGTCGGTGGTTCGATCCCGCCTGGGGGCTCTTCTTTTGCCTTTCCCCACCATCTATCGCGGCCCCGTTCTTTTCGCTCGTTTTACTGTCTTTGGTGGCCTCGCCGCACCCCCCTCTATCCACCGTGGCGTTCCACGAATCACGGCTACTTCGGATCTGCTACAAGGCCTTAGCAGCACATTGATCTGACCTGACCTGACCGCCCGCACGTTGCGACACCAGACGCCTACGACAGCGACTCGTGGCACTGCGAACGGCTGCGCTGTGGTCAAAGACAACGATGTAGCCCATGAGGATTACGCACGATCAGTGATGACTACTATGCTTCCATAATGATGACCTCGGCAAAACGAGGCGACGGAAGACCAGGCAGGCCAGGCCAATCGATACCCACCCACCCGAGCCTGGCATACCGAGGTACGCCCATAGCCTCGTTGAGCACATGGCAAGTGCGAACACTCACGGTATTCCCAAGGCGAGACTGGCTAACGCGCAAATGGACGAAGGTGGGTCGAGGCTGAGCGCGAAGCGGAACTGACTTGCTTTCTTGCTCCGCTTCTTTTCAGTTCCGTGTGCTGTATGGTGAGATCCCGTTGATGGATGGTGAATGCGCATGGTGAGTGAGAGGGAAGGCAGTTTGCGTGAACTCAGGTCGCTAGGAGGTCTGTGCGTCGTGGCAAGGGCGATGTGCGTGGCGGTTAGGTGAGTTGGGTGGCGTCAAAAATGTTTGTTTGTTGAATGTGCACGATGACAGCTTGGCCGAGTGGTTAAGGCGTTAGCCTGCTAAGTTAATGGGGCAACCCGCGTGAGTTCGAATCTCACAGCTGTCGTTTTCCTTTTCTCCTTACGACGGTATCAAACACCAACGCTAAACAGCGAACAGGTTAATGCCACGCCGAGCAGTGCCACTTCAGTACAGACCCAACTGCTTAGTTGCCTTGCGCTGGTCGATCGGCTTGGGCTGTACAGAGGCCGCCGGTACGTTTGTTTTTTTGGCGAAGTGGTTCTGGATGTGAGGTCCAAGGCGTGCAGCTATAGGCATGCGGCGCGAGAACTGATAGGAACCACTTCGGTGGTCATCCGTAAACATTGGAACGATACAGAGAAGATTAGCATGGCCCCTGCGCAAGGATGACACGCATAAATCGAGAAGTATCGCACTTTTTGTCATTTGTTAGAAGATTGTGTTTCGGTGCAGTGTATATCGAAGCAAGAAGTGTAAGGCTCGATTATGCCTCCGTCCCAATGTCAGCGGATATGAACTGGTGAATTCGCATACATGCGTGCAGCCAATCTGCACAACTACCGAGATCAATGACTGTATGACGGCAATGAAGCAGCGTGTCGACGGCCTCTCGATTGCAGACTTAGCGAAGCCAGTCCACGATGTGTGGCAGCAAGTGAGTGCGGAGTTTTACCAGGATGACGACGTGATTCGACGAGGTTTGTCAGAGGAGCAAGTAACAAGTCGGGTGTATCGTATTCGACAGAAGCATTATGGTGCCTACCTACTTGGACGCATTGAGGTTCCCCCACTTTCGATGATCGAAGGGAAGCACCTAAGCTTCTTCCAATTTCACATGTCCAGACCGAAGTCAGACCCAACCGCCAAACCCGACCGGGTCATCGGCTGGGCACACCCTGAACTGCGACAACTGCTGATGTACAATGGGGTGTCCCTGTTCGTCGATGGTACATTTCGTTGTGTGCCGACTGAATTTAAGCAGTGCATGGTGGTGATGGTTCATGACCAAGCTAGCGAGCTATTCATCCCGGTCTATTTCGTGTTGTGCAGCTCGAAGGCAAAGGACATGTATTTCGACATCCTTGAGTTGATCTACAGAGATACCTCAGAAAAACTCCAGCCGTGCGACATTGTCTGCGACTTCGAGCAGCCTCTGATCCAGGCCATCCAGAAGCAGTTCCCTAATGCAGAAGTAATCGGCTGCCTGTTCCACTTTAAACAGGCAGTGCGACGACGTATGAAGACCACATACGGCATCCCAGACGCGGAGATTCGCATTGCCATGGCGAAAGGCGTGCTGGATGTACTTGCAGTAATTGACCCAAAGTTTGTCCCTCTCCAAGGCATTCGCTGGGTCAATAAACGATTCGTATCTAGTGTATGGCAGCAGGGATCGCGTATTCTCGCACCAAGTGGAAGCAGTTTTGGGGCTACTTCCGCGCTACATGGCTTGAGCAGTACAACATCGAAGACTGGAATGTACATGGGCTGGGAAACGATCTCATTACAAGGACCAATAATCCTCTCGAGCGATTCCATCGCGAGTTGAACCGGGCGTTTCCCACGACCCACCCCAACATTGTCACCTTCGTCAAGATTATTCGGACAATATCTCAGAATTTCGTGGCCAAACTTGCTAACGTCGCCCAAGGGCGGCGTAAGAGAGGCAACCGCAGCAATGCAAACAAACGGAAGGGTGCACGTCGAGACACAGCACGCGAAGCTGGGACCGATGAGGCAGGCTGTGGTACCATCGATCTCCCAACACCTGTGGTTTTCAGCGAAGCTGATGATGTATCGGATTCGGAAAGTGAAGATGACATGGATGAGCGTGACATCGTGTCCGACGATGACGATGACAGCGAGGCAGAAGAAGAGGACACTAGCCAGACAGAAATGTGTGATGACTTCTCGTATGAGCCGGGTGAGTACTGTGACGAGGCCAATGCAATTGCCGATGAAGTGATCGTGTAGTGGGCTTAGTGAATGGACGCTTTGAACACCAGAAGACGAGGCTGACCAAATAGCATCAGCTTTGTGGTAGGGGCTAGACGTAGTGAGCGTTGCGGACGCTCATGAACTAGGGACTCCCTGATACGTAAATGTATGCTGCATCAGTTCTCTATTCATTTAATTGTCCCCCCCTTGCTCGCTGTCGCTCTTGGTCGCTGGTCTGACACGTGCTGCATTGCGATACCAGCGCTTCACTCATGGTGGGGGACTCGATGCAGAGGACCCTACTACCGCAATGACACTGCGCCACAGTAAATGTCGCCGTGTCCTCCGTCATGAACGTCGAGTACGAGAGCAAGTACTGCATGAACTCAGAGCGCGGGTAGTCGAAAACCTGCGTGCAGTCGCGAGCGAAGCAGCTCAGGAGCTCGAACGGAGTCATGGCCACTGCACTGTGCAGGAAGAAGATCAGCATGCCAGTCAGCACATGCTGTAACGCCTTGGAGCCTTCCTCGCCTTTGCCCAGAACGACGAACCCTTTAATTGCAGCTGCCGCTGCAGCTCCGGGGAGTAGTGAGGGGCATGATGGACAAGCTGCTGGAACAAATGCACGTCCGACGTGAGCTGCGGCTTGACGCTGGCTTTGAGATGCGGGTTGAGCAGGAAGTCCATGCGGCGCTCGTCCACGTACAGCTCCTCAGTCCGTCCGCTCTACTAACGGCGGCCACGTCCACGCAGAGCCAATACACGTCCTGGCCGCGCCTGGATCGGGACTCGATGGGGACTCGATGGGGTGCGCGAGCTGCCCTCGCCGTCGTCGTGCTCGAACATGCTGTCCACGGGCGCACGTCGTCGTCCGCGTCCTCGGAGCCGTCGTCGCTGAGTGGGAACGGCCCGTTCAACTGGTGGAAGTTCGGACCATAAATAATACACCGGTCGGATCTGATGTTTTGGTCGGCAAAATCATACGACCCAAACAGCCGATCAGACCGGTATACGACCCAGGAAATAGTCTATCCTTAGCCGGCACATACGTACAGGTCACCGCTAGGTTCACTGCGTCGCTGGCCGAACGGCTGAACTGTCCGATCGAGGTGGTCTCGTCTTCTCCTCAGTCGTCAAGCAGGGGGACTTCTACCCCCTTCTAGCACCTCAAGTACACAGGACGCAAACCTCTCGCCTTGACATTCCCCATTCTCAATTTTGCGAGCCATCCAACACTTCGAAATCCTCGAACCGCGGACTGGGGTCATGGTGTTCGTGAAATATGCACTAACCACTGCAACCGCAGTGTTACTTTCCTCCGCCCCAACGAGCGCGTTGACCAACCTCAAGACCGATTGGGAAGCCTACGTCAGTGCATTGGCAATGCCCACGGTGATCGACATGACCCAGGGAGGCCACCTCGACATCGACATTGGCCAAGCTTCTCACGCCTGGACCGAGGACGGATCCATCTCGGGCCAAGTGTACGGCTATACGATCATGGGCCAGACCCCGACGTTCCCGGGCCCGTCAATTGTTGTCGCCAAAGACGTCCCCATCTCCATCACGTGGCACAACAATCTGAAAGCGCCACATTTGCTTGCCGGCTCGGTCGAGCGAACCCTTCTTCTGAACGAGTCGACATGCTACCCAAATTGTGGTGTGCCCGCTGTCACGCACTTGCATGGCGGGGAGGTACCCGCAGAGTACGATGGTCTTCCGTTCAAAACAATTTACACCAACGAATCCAGAGAATTCGAGTACCTCAACCGTCAGCTTGAATCCACCGCGATTTACCATGACCACGCTGACGGCCTCAACCGCCTCAACACCTGGGCAGGCCTGATGGGCGCGTATATCATCCAAAACGCCACGAAGGAAGCCGAGCTCAACCTGAACATTGAGACGGATATCCCTCTTGTCATCAACGACCGCCTCGTCGACACTTCTGGGAAACTCCTGTACTCCGACGACAACTGCAACACCGCAGCAGCGACGGTGTGGGTGCCGGAATCCTTCGGCAATGTCAACTTGGTGAATGGTCGAGTGATGCCGTACGTCGAGATCCCACCGACGCAAGTGCGCTTCCGTGTGGCGAACGCCGCCAACGCCCGTCATTACCAAATACCGACTCCCTTCCCAGAGTTGTGCCAAGTCGTGGCGACGGATTCGGGATATGTCGAGACGCCCCAGACCCTCGGTGACTTGCTAGTCTTGTTCCCACTTGAGCGCGTGGAGCTCGTGTGCGACTTCACGGGCGTTGCTGACGGCACGGCGTATGAGTTGATCGATGTTCAATCCTCTACCCAGTCGACTCCATACGACCCCCGTGTCCTGCAGATTCGCATTGCCGAGAGCTTGTTGACAGATTCCATGACGGTCCGCGAAATTCCCACGACGCTGAACAAGTTCAAGTCGCTGAAGACGCTGTACGAAGCCGGCGGTAAGGAACGAAACGTGACGCTGGGTGAAATGACTGATGCCCAGGCGTGTCCAACCTTGGAAATCACGTACGACAGCAACAAGCAGATCAACATCTCCACCATCGCTGACGCGCTGCAGTGCGTCAAAGGCACAGTTGAGAAGTGGAACTTCATTAACCCGACAGCCGACGCGCACCCGTTCCATTGGCACCTTGTCCACGTGCAGTGCGGAGACACGGTTGATACAGTCCGGACGAATGAGCTGAAGGACGTGGCTGTCATCCCCAGCGCTGGTGACCGCGCTGCAGATACCATCACGCAAGTGTGCTACGTCGCTTGCACTCCCGGCGACTACCTGATCGAGGACAGCCAACGTGAAGCGAAGGACTTTGGGTTCGACACGACGGAGCCGTACGTGGCACACTGCCACATCTTGGAACACGAGGAAAATATGATGATGTCCTGGTTCCGTATCATTGACGACTACCGTGCTGTCGGCAGCGGCAGCTCCAGCGCTGGCAGTGGAAACTGGTCCGAGATGAACAGCGGTTCTGGCCGCAACTACTCAACAAGTGGAAGCGCAAGTTGGCTCGACACTGGCAGCACAAGCTACAACCAAGCTGGCCAGGCTGGTCTTCCAGCCAAGAACGTCTCCTTCGCGGATTATCACGGATTTGGCACCGATGAGTACGCGAAGTATCACCGCTGCGACGGGCACCTTAAAAAGCGCTCATCTACGACTGGCGGTTCTGGTTCCAGCGCTTACGACGACGTGACCCAGCAGACGGGTATGGATAGTGTCATGACCGCCATCAGCTCCGTCAACAGTTCAAAGCAGGATCAAAACGGGAATGCAACCACCGGCAGTGCCGCAGCCAATACGCAGGGCGCCAAAAACTACTTGCAAACCAGTTCTGGTAACAACGAGACCGCCGAAGTGTACACCGAGATGACTACTGGACAGAGTTACGAACAGACCGTCTCCAAAGTCGAAGACACTGCTACCGGTAGCTCCAAAACCGGTGTCAACGCCGGCTCTAAGGCTGATGGTGTCAATGCCACTAAGGCTGGCACTAGTCAAAGTTACGCGAAGACGAGCTCTGGCGATGAAGACTCTGCTGTCAATACTGTCTCTGGAAAGACGGACTACAAGACGGGTGCCACGACCGGAAACTCCACTGACAGCATAAATTCTGAGATCACCAGCACCAATATCGACGCGAACCAAGGCTTCAGCGATACCAAGACGTCCGGGACAACCGCTGATTCGAGCTCATACAAGAGCGGCAGCGTTGTTAACCAGGCGGGCAACTCGGAAGAGGAGGTTAGTACCGGTCATGATGTGTCGAACTCTGCTGCCAACACCGCGAACTATGTGAAAGGCACCACAGCCGGAAGCAGTGCTGCTGGTGCTGGTCATACAGAAACCAGCATCGTTACGGGCACCGATGGAGCCAAAATCGAGAGTAACGTTGTCCAGAGCTACGTCAAGGAGCACTCTGGTGCTTCATCCATCGCCAACGCTGGTTCTGGCAACAATGTCTACACAAGCGTTGCCACTGGTACCAAAACCAACATCAGTCTTGGCCACATTCGCAAGTGCGATGGAGACTAAAAACTTCTTCAGACCACTTGCAACTGATTCGGTCAATCACTGCACATTTTGCTCGCACGGCTTCACGTAGACCCAAGATCTCCGCGACAGCCCGCGCTATATTGTACATACGTTCTGAGACATACACAAACCCAAACACAAACATTGCTAAGTAAAAGACACGTTTTCGGAATTCACTTACATATTAGGAAGAGCAAGTGCCTTCATCGTTCTCTACTGGCTGGTGAGATCCATTCGTTCAAACCTGCGTTCATCATAATACACCGCCTTCACCTTACGGCCTCCAAAAAAGCGCCCATTCAAACCTGTAATGGCTGTCTCATCAAACACACGAAGAGTTTAGATCAACCGAAACAGTAGCTACCAAAACACCACCACCAATACCTTTAGTAGCATCTTCAGCATTCTGGAACTGAACAAAGATCCGAACGGCTTCTTCGGGTGAAACTCTTCCGGTCACCTCGTAGATCGTGCACTTCGTCACGGGACCGTATGTCTCAGAACATTCGCCTTTCACTTCCTCTTGCAGTTCGTCGTCGACTTCACCTGGGCCAACCATGTTCTGCCATAACCACGAGTTAGGTAAGCTCGTCCAAACCCACACAACTGTCAGGCCCGCGCTTACCTGTAGCAACACTACCCGACCAGATGATACACTGCTGCTTGCTCTGCTATCCCAACCGCTAGTTCGACGCCTTTTCTCGCCAGGACCGTGGGCTTCGTTGCTATCTCGCCTGTAACCTTGACCGTTGTGGCTGCCTAAGCCGCTATTACGGTTGTCCAGTTGATCACTGTGTTGATCGTCATACCTCCGCTTTGGTTCCTGTCGAATTTCTCGCCCAAACTCGTCAAGCTTAGGAGACTGTGACGGCTGGCGATCTGATAAGCCTTTATCGTTGCTGGTATAACGACTACCATTCAAATCGTCTTGATGAGGTCGAGAGCTCGGTTCGTCCACTGCTGCTCGCGTAAAACCTCCAGACATTGCCGACGAAGCTGTTGAAGAAGAGGAAAAACCGATCCCTCTAGTCGAGAAGCCCAGTCCACCTCGTGGCTCCGCGGCATCCTCAAACTGTCCTTCTGCAACCGTGGGGTTAACCTCCGCGCTACGGCCCCGATCAACGTCACGCTCACTTTCTGGCTGAGATGCTGCAGCATTCTCTTCGCTGGTAAATTACCACAGCATCAGCAAAACCACGAGCCACACTCAACCGACAGCAACTACGAACATTTTCTTGCGCATCCATGCCGGCATCGTCATACCGCGGCCACGTCCAGCAGGCGCCGGCAGCTTCATTGCGGGTGTTCGGCCCTCAGCCAAGTCCTTCGTAAGCTGCTCACGCTCCAGCTTGCCCTGCAGCACATCGACCGCCCAGTGAGAACACAGAAGACACTACATACACATCGGCCAAACCTCGGCCCGCACCTCTCGCTCTTGTTCTCTCTGTCGCCGAGTCAGCTCCTTCTTCACTTGCTCCATCTTCTTCCTCTCCTGCCTCTCCTTGCAGTAAACCTCGTAGTTGTTCGGGCGTGCTGGGTGGTACTCGTCTCGGTAAGTGGCCTGGAAGAAGTGTCCACCGGCCGCAACCCCCACGTCCACGTCCATCTCCTCCTTCTCTTGCTGTTGCACTGACGTCACCTGCATCTCCGTCGCTGCAACATATCCCAGTCCTCTCCCCGCCGGCCGGGCCACCACATTCCCCTCGTCCACCTTTTTCAGGAACACTTGACTGGCCGCCGCCGGCCTCCTCATCACCAACGCCGGCCTGAAGGCCAGCGATATTCCGGCCGTCGTCGGGCTCTTGCCTCTGCCTGCGGCCAATGCATTGGGCAGCATCGACGTATTCTACAAAAAAAAACATAAGTATACCATGTTTTTTTCTTCTCCTTGTTGTCTAAAACCCACGTACACTGGTGGCCACCACGAGGCGATTGTTGCTCTTGTTCTTGGCCGCTTGGGGCACCATCAACGGCGCGCTGGCCCATACTACAAGGCGAGAAAATGCAAGAAATGTAGGAATTTAGTGAGATTCGTGACACCTTTTTCAGATGGAATTTTCGAGAGGTTTAAGGGGCGGAGAAGGAGAGAAAAGTACCGGAGTTTGTAGAGGACAGAGCGGTCTTGGGCTTGCCGTCGGCATCGAGCGCTGAGGACGCCTTGGCCCCCTTGGCCAGCGGCAGGTCCGCGTACAGATCCATCGACGCCGCGAAAATGGACTTTTGGACCGGAAAGTGTGGCCGAACAAGTGGATGACAAAAACCGTATGTACTTTTCGAGATTTACGATGCAAAATGGCTACATGTACAAAATGAACTGACTGGTGGACGCTTAGTGTCCACGCACGCCCTTCTTCCAGCGGTGCAAGGTTCATCCTTCCTCTGCTGCTAGGTGATAATGGTTGCCACGACGATGTGGCGTGATCTCAGTTTTCCTCCTCCTCGGCAAGCAGGTACTGGTACATGGCGTCTTCCGACTTGCAAAAGTGCCAGACGCTCGGCGACGCCTGGAACAGCTCCACCGACTGGTTCAGCGTCATGAGCTTCACGCTGATGTCCTCAATGAAGCCCCACGAGCTCTCCTGCACGGGACACAACATGGAAAACCAGGTCAGTTCTCTCTCTCTCTGCCACGCGCAAAAATGGAGCCATCTCGCAGCAAGCCCACTCACGTAGATGGAGGTCTCGAGCTCGATGGCGTCCTGGCAAAAGTCCGTCGCTTGCTTGATGTCGAGGTCGAGACCCTCGCACGCGGCGAAGGCAATGGCCATCTCCTCCCGCTTCTGGTTCATAATTTCAAGGCACGACTTGAGGTTCACCACCAGCGACGACAGACCTCCAAGCTGCTGGCTTTGACCTGCACAACCACGTAGACAACATCCTCGTCAAACCCCAATAAACCTACCACCCAACTATATAGCAACGTACGACTGAGCATGATACTGGACGGCGTTAGGGCCGCAATGCCCGACAGGAAAAGACTCTTGCCCGCCAGTGAGATCGGGATACTAAGTCCGCTCGTCGCGGGGGCGGCCACCACTCCGGCCACTCCGACCACGGCTCCGGCCACCACACCGGCTGCACCTGCGGCCACGCCCGTGCCGCTAAAGTCCGCGGAGCGTCCTCTCATATGCAGCAACGTGATCGACTGCACCATGAGCTTGGTGCACTCGGTGGTGAGGTCGTCCAGCTCGTCCAGACTGTCCCTCATCTCGGCCACCATGCTCTGCGCGCTCTGGGCCATGCGGGCCAGCGCCCACTCGGCCCGTCGGGCGTTGCGCTTCTCCCCGCTGTGGTCCTTGGCCTGCAGCGGCGGGACGACGGCCTCGCGTAACTTGCTCAGGTAGTCGGTGAGCGTGGCGATCTCGTTGACGCACTGGGCGAACATGAGGTTGCACTGCTCGAGATGCGCCTGGCCGCGCTCCACGAGCTCGTCGCACTTGGCCAGCGTGCTGTTGGCCAGCTTGACGAGGGTACGCAGGCGGTTACTGAACTTGAAGGCCTTCTGCAGCTTGCGCACGACCTCCTGCAGCTGCTGCAGCTGCTGCTCCTCCGTCTCCACCACGAGCCACTCAGCGCGCAGCACGCGCTCCGAGTCGTCGGGCGTGAAGGCCTGCTGCATCTTGTCCACCACACGGTCCAGGCCCACGCCCTGGAAGCCCTTGATGATGGCCAGGCGGCCGCTCTCGAACAGGTCCGAGCCCGAGCGCGGCTTGGTCTGCGGCTGCGGCCGCTCCACGAGCGACTTGGCCGAGGGCAGGTCCTCCGTCGTGAAGCTGCGCTGGGCCGCGCGGGGCGGCGACAGGCCCGAGGCCGGCGAGAACTTGCCGCTGCCGTGGCGCACCAGCGCCAGGTCATCGCGGCTCTCCGGCGACGCCATAATTCTTGACTCAGGTCGAGAAAAAATGTTACTGAAGTATGCAATTGGTGTGTGCATGGTGTGGCACATGGTTACAAACCGCGCAATAACGGTTAAGCGTTACACTGCCAAGGTCGGTGGCTGTGAAGAGGTGTGTTGGTTCATTTGCAGAGACTGACTGATAGGCATGGGCAGCAGCAAGCGTCGTCGTCAGCAGCGCGTCAAGGCCGTGGGCGCGCAGGTGGAGGAGAGCATCCGGCAGGACGCGGAGGACAAGAAGCTCAAGCATGTCACGACCGAGCAGCTCTTCCAGGTGGACAGCAAGGGCGGCGACGAGGGGCCGCCGCTGACCAAGAGGCAGAAGCTCGAGAAGCTGCAGAAGGACCCGCTGCTGGCCAGCACGCGCAAGTTCGACGCTTCCAAGCTGCACAAGGGCGAGGCGCTGGCCGTCAAGAAGCTGCAGCAGCAGACGCAACCGCCGCTGCGGGCCAAGCCCACGAAGGACGCCAAGCTCAAGGGCCTCTGGGGCCACGACGGCGCCGTCAAGACCGACGAGCAGAGCCAGCAGCTGGACGAGTACGTGGCCCCTGTGGTGGCCAAGAGCACCAAGCGACGCAAACTCGTGGCCTCCACCAAGTACCAAGTGGCCACCGTGGAGGTGGCGGCCGCGGGCCAGTCGTACCACCCGGACTTCGAGACCCACCAGGACGTGATGGCCGAGGCCGTGGCCAGGGAACTCGAGCGCCGCGACAAGAAGGCCAAGCTGCAGGAGCCCGTGTCCAGCGGCATGTCGGACGAGACGCTGCAGTTCATCAAGCAGGACTCGTCCGACTCGGAGGAGGACGCGAGCGACTCGGACGACGACGACGGAGCCAGCAAGAAGGCCCGCAAGCTGCCCGAGAAGGTGACGCGTGCCCAGCGCAACAAGCGCTCGCGACACAAGCAGATGGAGCTGAAGCATACCACACGACGCGGCGAGAAGGCGATCATCAAGCAGATCAACGCGTACGTTATAGTTCGTCCTTCTTGATGCTGTCATTTGTCTAACTTGTTGTCGAGTGCAGCTCCCAGCACATTCTGCAGGACATCGTGAAGAGCGAGAAGGAGGCGGCCAAGAAGCAGGAGCTGAAGAAGCTCCAGCAGGAGCAGAAGCTGGAGGAAGAGCCGCTCGTCCGCGTGGCCGGAAAGTACACGTAAGTGTATTAGGATGGATGGAGACGTGAAGAGAATGTTGCAATTGACCGTGTTTTTCATGTTGTATGACGCCGTGCAGCAAACTGGACCGCGAAACTCCCGTCTCGTTCTCCGAGGAGCTCACAGGCAACTTCCGGACCCTCAAGCCCAAGGGCAACCCGCTCCTGGACCGGTTCGACAGTCTGCACAAGCGCAACAAGATCCAGATTGGACGTCCGAAGAAGACGCGCAAGGCCAAGGTGAAGATCATCGAAGCCAAGAAATAAGTGACGATTGTGCCACGGGCCCGCGAAGCTCCAAGCGAAGAAGTCACACGGGCCCCTGGCCTGTAGATAGACAACGGATAACATTTTTTCTTTTCACGATATATATAGTGATCAGCTAGCTTACCAGTGGTGCGTCTATCGAGCATTTTGATTCTTGTCGGCTGCTGTGCACTTTGTTAGCTCGGAAGCTGATCAAGATGGGGACAAAACCCGTGATGCGGCCAAGCGTAAGTAAATCGTCATTTAGAGTTGGTTTTGTTGTGTTGGTGCCTTGTTGAAGCAGCTTCTAACCTCATTAATTGTTTTGTCAGAACTTTCGCCACGACATGAGAGGTGCGCAGGTGGTGGAGATCCGTCGAGAGGAGTACGAACGCACTAAGCGCTCCATCCTCAAGAAGATTCGACGTCGTCTGGTTATCCTCGGAGTGATCATTGGTCTTCTAGCGATCGTAGCCTTCGCTCTTGGCGGAGTAGGTCCATGCATTTTCTATCAAGAGCACCACAATCTGCGAGTCTGACGGCCATCTACCTCTATCCAGGCCATTCGGGGCTACTACTCGAACATTCTCAAGTTTCACAGAGTGTCAGGTCGCGTAAGCCTGGTCAACTTGTACTTCATCTACGCTGCAGTATCGCTGCTCTTTAGCTTTCACGGGTTCTACATTGACGGCAAGTGGAGCAAGATGCAACAAGACGGAAACCGCTTGATCTTGCACGTGCGCTCATTTTTCGTGCTCGGGGTCGGGTCATGGGCCTTAGGTTGGCTGGCAGATATTTCCTGCAACTATGTGGCGAAACCGAGGGACTGACTGACGTGTTTTATTTATCTACTTCAGCGCTTTGGTTGGGCATCGCAACATTATCGGCGTTCGGGCTGGTGGAGGTGCAGTACATCTCATCATCCACTCCCAACCTAATCTACCTCACCACACTCGTCATGGTTACCGTACGTCTGTCTACAAGTAGAAGTTGGTTCTTGTGTTTGCTTTGACCAACACTTCCAATTTGCATTCGTTGTGATCTATTGAGTCGTGCAGGTGCATCTCGTTGTCTCCCCATGGTTACTGCGTACAATTCACCGAAAGGGGTCCCAGGCAGATGAATTCTTCGGGTACGTGCAGTGAATGTGGTCTACGTTTTCTGCTATTCGACTAACTCTGCTGGACGTAAAGGGCGGAGTTCCTGTCCGATATCCGCCCGAAAAAGCAGAACGGTGGCTATGATGACGACGCTAGTGACTCGGACGGTGACGATACAAGTACTCGTGCTGCTGCTGCTGTCCAACCTGTTCTGACATCGCCGCGTGGGCCAAATCGCGCAGCATCTCCGCGAAAACCGCGACGACAGGGTAGTGCCAAGACTGTAATGGACAGGAGCCGCAGCGGGTTTTTCAATGCGGAGGGTAACGCGTCAATGTCTCATCTACAGTTGGCGATGGAAGGCGAAGAGGAGGCTCCACGCTCAGCTCGTCGACTGTCCAGTACACGCTCTGCTTCCCCTCGAGTCCCAGCCGCTGCGAATCACGCTGTTGTGGAGGTGTCTTCAACTATGAGGCCCCAAGCCTTTCAACAAATTCCGTTCGCTTCACCCGTCTTCGTATTGGATCCGGAGGCTAACCTGATAGCGCCAGAGTTCTGGCAGCTCTGGAAGCAGACCGAGACAACGTACGTTCCTTGACATAACTTCTCCAGTGGACAAGTCACTAACTGTATTGCTTGTATTCGCCCAACAGAGGAGCGTTCTCGTGCTCTTTCGCTAACCAGCCGACTAGAGCGGACTTAGAGCGACATGTAGCAGCCAATGGTTTTCATCTTGTTGCTGTGGAGCAGAAGGACAGCGTGCTGCAGGTCTACTTCTACGGATCCCAGTATGGCACAGATACCGTCTTCCTTTGCGAGTTTGTGCTGCTCTTTGCACGACGGTTCTTTCAGGCAACATTCAAGTGCAAGGTAGGAAGGAATCTCTTCATGGTGATGTGCAATTGAAATGTTAATGAGTGTGTCTACTTTCGCTTCAGGATCGGGACTCGGCTTCCGACTTTGTCACGAAGTTCAATCTCCAGGAGCTACTGATCGTGGAGGGGGAATGACCCGCCTTCTATCGCACATTGATGACTCATGACAGCTTCAATATGAGTCAGCAATACATATACCACCAAACTATTCATAGCTACCACATGTGTTGATTACTAGTAAGTGGTTCACTTGCTCAAACATTGTGCAGTATAGAGGGCTTCATCAACTCCGTGAGGATAAAGTTAATAGCAAAATGTTTCTCGCTGGTAAGACAAAAAGTTCCCGAAATACTCCTCAATTCGAATGTAACTTTTACCGCTAAACCACGCGGCTCATCAGCGTTCCCGAAGCCCTCCACTCGGCTTCTTCCTCTTCAAAATCTCTCCGCTGAATCAACTCCTTCCGTTCTGAGAAAGGTTTTGCCGGCCGAGTTGACTGGGTTCTTGGGCGAACACGCTGGATGAGATGCCAATGTTCCACAAAACTCGATCTTGTCTTGCCCCATAACGAAGCAGTTAGGAGGCACAGCAAACTCCGTTTTCTGGACTCTGAAATTCCAGGTGCAGCAGTTACGAGGCACAAAAACCTTCACTTTGCAATTCATGATGCCTCGCACCAAACACGCGCCACGCTCCTCGAGAAACGTTGGGCACGCACTCATTTTGCTGAGATGCCCCTCAGGATTACTTGGCTGGAATTCGCCGAATTGCCCCTTTCTCTCGTCGACAAATACGATCTGTTTACTAGGCGTAGTTCCATCTTCCAAAGCAAAAAAGATGTCGGCTCCAGCTTCACCATCGCTATTCACCGCAATGCAGCCACTCGACGTCCAGTCGATCGTCTCATTTGGGTCTCCTTGTCGTGAAATGGTATCACAAGTTAAGGTACCAAATGAATCTGCACATTGGAAAACCCGCGAAGGAGCAAGTTTCACCGACATGGTCTCCGTTTGTTGATCCATCAGTGCACCAGGCAGCAGCTCTTTCAGTGTAACCTTCGAGTGGCCAAGTACAAGCAGCGCATTGATTCGCACTGCATAGAAACAAGCGTCCTCGAATTGACTTTCAGCTAGAAGCATGTTGAGCTCGCGATCCCACTTGAGTCTTGCACGCACTTGCAGCGGGGATCGTGGCCGTGGCTGCAGCGTCCAGCAGCGCCCACAGGATACCAGTAAACATAAAGAATAATCCTGGAGTTTGGACCCCGTGACGCCCCTAACAAGCGTGTCCATGCCGTGGACTGATGGGCCACATACAGGAGGTTACTTGACGTCCGGACACGAATCCGTTTGGCAGCCTACGCTGTATGATACAGCGGGATATTTATCGCTAGGGGCCACAACGAAGAAGTCAGCTGGTGATTGGCCAAAACTACAGCGTCAGTCGGGCAACATTGCGTCAAGTGCGGCGATGAGCTGAGGTACCGCGCGGGACTACGCGCGAGGTTGGGCCTTCGTTCGTTGCCGGCGCGTCACCAGTGATCGACCGAGGGGCGAGCTACGAGGCGACGCCTGCACCCCTATCGCGCTCGCGATCGGAGACGGAGCCAACGACGTGAGTGTGACCCAGACGGCGCATGTCGGCGTAGGGATCTGCGGCAAAGAAGGCGTGCAAGCTGTGAACGCGAGCGACTACGCCGTGGCGCAGTTCCGGTTCTCACTCGGCTGGTTCTGCTGCACGGCCGCTGCAACTACAAGCACGTGGGCAAGGTGATCCGCTACTCGTTCTGCAAGAACATCGCGCTCGTCATCAGCCTCTTCGTGTTCAACTTCTTCAACGGACAGTCGGGGGCTCCGCTCTTCGAGAGCTTCGTGATGGCCGGCTGGAACTTCTTCCTGGCGCTGCCGATCATCGTCATCGGCGTCTTCGACCAGGACATCCCCGAGGTCGTCGTCTTGAAGTTCCCGCAGCTCTATCGACGCGGCCAGTGCGACAGCGACTTGAACGTGCGCGTCTTCGCGCGGACGATCGTCAACTCGGTCGGCCATGCGCTCATCTGCTTCTTCGGATGCTACGCCGGCACTTTGCTGGCCTCGCAGGGTTTGTACGTGCTGGGGACGCTGTTCTACACGGCGCTGCTGGGCGCCATGAACCTCAAGGTGGTGCTGCTCGCGCTCAACTGGAATAAGTATCACTTCGCGGTCATGGCGTTCAGTGTTGGGCTGTTCGTCTTCTTCTTGCTGGTGTATCCGCGCTTCACCTTCATGAGCTACGACATGTTTGGTGTGCCCGCGCACATGATCCGACTGCAGCGCTACTGGACGCTGCTGTTGCTGTGTCCTGTAGCTGCCATGACGATCGACTTTACGGCCACCGCCGCCCAGCAGCAGTTCCGACCGAGTGCGGAGGACATTCTACGAGAGCGATTTCGCTCCAACAAGTCGAAGCGCGTGGGCGACTCGGTGGCCCCCATGTCCGTCCCCCTTGAGTCAAGTTCCCCGTCGATCGACAGACTCTTCCTAGCGGGACGTCGTGACTGCGCAGCCGCCACCCCCCAGTCGACGACCCGGCAGCACTAGCAATTTACCGCTCTACGATTCATTCAAAGCGAGTCTGCCCCATCCTGAAGCCCGTACGTGTCTCGCAGTAACTCGAACGTGAACTCTGCATGACTGACCTTCATTTGTGCTGATGTAGGGAGCAGCTTCGCCTTCAATGGACTCGATGATACCTCAAACAGACAGGCATCGGGTGACCTACTGGCTCAAGAGGCCGTGACCATGCGCGTGCTCAGCTTCCAGCGCAATCGTCGACCAAGTCGCACCAGCTCCTTGGGTCGTCTGCCTGCTGTGGTCGTAGCCCTGGAACTCTCGTCCATGTAGCGCCGAGACAACAGCAAGTAAGTCCTTAGCGACACGGATCTCAATTCAACTTAAGCTTACAACAAGTACAGGTACATGTGGTTGTTGTGTACTTTGCTCGTAAGTTTTAGTCGAGATGCTTGGCAAACGTGTACTGGCAACGGCGGCGCATCATTTGGGACCGAGTGGCTTGCTGGATGTACCTCGCTCTCTTGGCAGCAATGCGGTCCTTGGAGCCGGGACGCAGCACGAGTCCCCGTGTAGCATTGACAATCACCGTCACGTCTTCAACTTCGTCACGTCTTCAACTTGTGACTCTTGTTTGGGCAAATCTTCCTGTTGCTCACCTTCTTCCTCTCGGTTGTTGTCGAGACTTCCGTGGCGAGGACACTGGGGACTGAACTCGAGGTCGTCATTGCCACCTTCTAGATCACCGTTGCATGTACACCGAAGCTTGGGCTTCTCCGTGCGAAACAGAGGTGAAGGAGCAGTGGCAGATCGATCTCCGTGAGTTTCGAGGTGCTCAACGAATCGTGGGGATAAGCTTGAATCGTCCTCTTCGCCGTCAGCATCTCGCTCTCGCCGAGGCCTCTTGGACGTCAACGCTGTAAATATTGAGCGTGGGGAGCTCCCAGCTACCATCCGACCCTCGACGCCGTCTTCCAGAAGTGTACGAGGAGGTTGATGAAGCATCCACTGCGGCTCACGCGACGGAATTTTGACGGGGACAGCCACTGCAGCAGTAGGCGATAGCGGGGTGACGCGCCGGCAACGAACGAAGGCCCAACCTCGCGCGTAGTCCCGCGCGGCACCTCCATGACAGCAGCTCATCGCCGCACTTGACGCGTGAGCCGGGCTCAGGCTCACTGAGCCCATGTTGCCCGACTGACGCTGTAGTTTTGGCCAATCACCAGTTGACTTCTTCGTTGTGGCCCCTCAGGACCTTCGTTGTGGCCCCTAGCGATAAATATCCGATACAGCGCAGGCTGCCAAACGGATTCGTGTCCGGACGTCAAGTAACCTCCAGTAGCCCTCAACGGATCTTTTCTGGATCGTGTTGAAGCATTTTGTGATCATATCACCGGTGATCACGTTCTCATCCTGCCCACAACTTGCTTTCAACTCCGTCAAGTATTCAACAATCCACCGAGGTACGCCACTAAGGAGGAGCAGGTCGCGACAAATTTGAGGATGATCCAGCAGCCCAGCGTATTTTGCACTACTACCCACGACCAGGGTTTCCTAAAAATATATGGCAATATCAATATATGAGACTGCGTCAAACAAAACTTTACGGGAAAATGTCAAAACCCGTGGTCAGGGCCGTGCCAAATGACAGACCCCGATTTGTGTGACAGAATGTGTGGTAGATAAGTTTTGTTGACAGAACCCGCCTTGCGTGTGGCTTCCCGGGAGATTGTGCCAGATATCGTGGTCGCCGGGCCATGCTGTCGACCCACGTGTGGGCTGTGACCTGCACGTGGTTAGACCCGCATCTTCACGAGTTTCCCAAACGAGTTCCCCAAGTACCGCGTGTGCATTTTCCGTTGTGTGTCTGAGGGAGAAGGTGGGGTGTTAGTCATGCCTCCCTGGAGAAGATCTGCTTGGGTCAAGTCTACATGTAATTCTAAGCCTTGACCCAAGCAGATCTTCTCCAGGGAGGCCGTCTGGAAGTCTATTGCTAGGCCAAGAGTTGTGTTGATGCAGTCAACGCGGCGCTTCGGTAATTCCATTGTCAGAAACGGTGTTGTGAATGTCCATGGCCGAGAGCAGGAAGCATCACACACAAAAATGCCTGAGAATGGCACGCGGGCCAGGTACGCCTCGTCGCCCATGTGGTACCAACGTTGAGGTACAACTAAATACCAAATGTTGGTGTATTCCCACCTCCAAAGTGTCAGCACAAGTGGTGTGCAAGAGTGGCTAAATTTACCATCATTCAGAGCGTCCCTACCACGCCTTGTGCACATAAGTTCCCCTGACCACGGGGTTTTGAAACTTTACTAAGGTGCTAAGTGCGATTCGCATTTTGACCACACCGTTGCAAAGAGGGGTGTCTCCTCTGCTATCGAACGTCCCCAGATTCAAATTTCCCGCCAAGGGACGACCGTTTGAAAAAATTATCTCATTTTGGAAAAAAAAGTCGAGCATATTTGGGGGCTGTTTTGGGGGGTAAATCACCCCAAGGAATCGATTGGGAGCGGTCCCATTGGCTAATTCAATCTCCTTCCCATTTAAAAGTGCCCCTTTCTCCCCAAAAAGATGGGGTCTAAAATCGGCTGTATCTCGACACTCCTGTTAAGTTCGATTTTGGTCCGCAGGCTCGATATCTCGATAACTCTAAAAGCCGCTTTAGTATCATTTTTGTTTGACGCAGTCTCATATGCATTATTTACCATAAAATAATGTATCACGATACGGACAAGTTTCTACCAATGGTTACTATTTACGAGCTATATTTATCCAATCAGCACGCCGCGCATTATTTATTTCCGGCCACTGCGTACGGAAATAATGTATTTTTCTAGCTCCGTGCGAAGTTTGCATTATCTATTTCGCGGCATGCCGAAAATATAATTGCAATAGTATTTTAGGAAACCCTACGACACTGACAACTTGCTCCATTGTCAAGAGGTTGAGAGAAAAGTTGTTAGTTGTATAATACGCGGGATACCGATCGACATCCCAACCACTTCCGGCGAACATGGGGAACACAATTAAACGTGGCGATGTGCACATGAAATTGGTTATGGCATCCACGACCTCGTGTAGGACCGACGCACAGTTTAGGGTTGACATATCGGGACATTTCCGCTTAGTACATGTACCAACTTTTTCGATAATTTGGTAGTCGTCAATACCAAGAAAGAGGTACAATGGCTCTGTCGTATCTTGCTGTTTCTTGCGGAGCTTGCGCTCGATCGTTCTGACAGCATTGCTAAACGTCAGATGACATGCATTGACCGGTAATCGCGACATAAACCAAATGTCGAGCGAATATGAGCAATTGTTGGCCAGAAAAAATCGATACAACAACCACCACGAGAAAGAAGCCTCAATCGGCAGCGTTGCTTCGACTGGCTGGGGGCTATCCTCGTCACTGTATGGAACGATCACGCTGGACACGAGCTTGGCGTCCAACTTCATCACATCCCGCAATATCATGCCGCCTTCTTCCAATATGCGCGTCTTCTTTAGACCAGAAATACCGGTGCAAACGGGAAATTCCGGTCGGTTGCTGTTAGGAAAGCCACTATCTACCGTGCGGATTATATTCGCAAAGGATTTCGATGTCTGCTTGATCGCGTCCTCCCGCCCAACAAAACGGAGTTGCAGGTTTCTTCGTCCAAAACGTGAGGGCTCGGGATGACCTCCTTCTCTTTCATCTCACCTTCCAAGAAGTGGAGGAGCTTGTCACGTGAAACAAAATCCACGCGAGGAGAATGGCGGACAACAATCGGAGCTTGTGGGACCTTCACCAGCACGTGGATTTGGTCGGTTGAAGTCTTCGGAGCAGTTTTCAGTACGGTGTACAGGGAGTCTGTAACATCCAGCTCTAGATCTTCGTCCAGTGTCAGCTCTTCAATATTGATAGCAGCAACTGTCTGCAGTTTTCACATCGTCCGCTAGCCACGCGCCGTTTTTGACCGCCAGAAAGAGATCCAGCGCGTGCGCGCTGCACTTGATTTTGTCGGAATTCGTCTTCTTTATGGCCTTCTTCAGCCCACACACACTGGTTCACCGCCTTCGCACACATCCAACATTACCGCAAAGCTTTTCCCTGCCACTCCTAACAACATTCATACAGTTGAGGATCGGGTACCACAGGTCAAAGGTTAGGCCTGATTTGAATGATCCGATGAGCACCAGCTGATTGGAGGAATTGTATAATACCACTCCGTTCAGGAAAGATAGCACAATACCACTGTTACGGCTGTTCCGGAAAGATAGCACGCAAAAACTACTTGATTTCAGTATAGTAAAACAAAAAATGGCCACTAACAATCCATCCAGATTGTAGAAACAGCTTTGATTACGGCCTTTTCACTTACTTCTTGTCTTTTTCCTCTTTATTTGCATACAAAGACCGTGGCAATGGCCACATCAAAAGAATCGTATGATGGTTCTGCTTCTTTTGAGCCCAAGAACGTAAAAAGAACCGGAAAACTCGTAAAACCCGGTTACTAAGTACTGAAACGTGCTATCTTTTCTGAACGGAGTGGTACTGCATTGTTTTTGTACCACAGACGTGTCCCTGGCACTGTCAGTTACCACTCCGTTTCAGAAACATAGCACAATACCTCTTTTATGGTTGTTCTGGACTAATAGCACGCAAAAACAACTTGAGTTCAGTATGGTTAAACAAAAAATGTCCACTAACAATCCATCCAGATTGTAAAAACGGCTTTGAACGAGGCTTTTTTACTTACTTCTTGTCTTCTTTCACTTTATTGGCATACAAAAACTGTGGCAATGGCCACATCAAAAGAACCGTATGACCGTTCTGCTTCTTTTGAACCCACAAACGTAAAAAACACTGAAACAATCGTAAAATCATGTTACGAAATACTGAAACGTGCTATGTTTCTGAAACGGAGTGGTAGCACATAAAGTGCTTCGAAATTATTTTCTAAGGATTTTGATTGGCTGATGGGGTTGTCAGGAATGACTGAACGTCGGTACAGTGCAACTCACGTCGTACCGTAATGTACTATATAGTACATCATCGCTCCCCTACATTCGTTCTCGAAGGTCTGAGTGATTGTACTGTAGGTGCCTTATGCAACCCCGGTTGAGGTTATTCCGTGGGCGGTCATTCTCGAATTCTCTGAAGTGATGGCGCGGAAATGGTTCCAGCTCACGGGCGAAGATGGGAGCGCCCTGACGTCGGCGACTTCTGTTCGCGTGGATGTTGAGGATGTGGATACGTTCCAAGATGCGGTGAAGGCGAAGTTCAAGGGCAGCCGTCTCGCATGGATTGCTTCATCCGACCTCACAATCTTCGCAAAATAAATAAATAAATAAAAAAACAATCTTCGCGAACCAAGCGGCGTTCGACGCGAAGCAGAAATTGCCCAAGTCATCGTCATCAGTGACGGGGCTCGGAAATGATGAAGTCAATGCGCTTATCGTGGTTGTTCCTGATGCCGACGATGGGGATGCAGGTAGGTTATCGTGTCTTTTTGCGCACGTGCCATTGCTGATCGATAACGTTTTGGTGAAGGCATTCCCTTTCTTTCATTGCTACAGTACTTTTGGCCATCATCCAGATCTTTGGAGAAGACTCTGAAGACGAAAAAGGATGTCTAAATGCGCGCGCTCACGTATGGGTATGCTACGTGATTGCTATTTAAATAGTACTTACAGCGGTGAACGCATCTCTGGATGTGTGGAGAACAAGCTGTCGAAAGCGATCAAAGGAGCGTACGCCACTTCTCCCTCTGTCAAAGAACCAGAAGAAGCGGATGAAGAAGAAGAGCAAGCAATGGTGGCTGGTAGTCACACAATTCATTTCTCAATTCATAAACTAATGCCGTGCTTTGCCCGGGAAGCTCTGGATATTTGGTGACAGCGTTATATCATAATAATGATTTAACATGCAGTACTATGGTGTTCCCAGCCAGCTTATATCGAACACCGTCTAACACTGTACACCCGGAAATGATAGGTGCAACGCCTGAAAATTGGTTTTCTAGAGCCGCCATTCGCGATTTTCCTTCTACCATGCATGCACTTACCTTAAGCGTCTGCAAATTGTTGTCAAGCAATTGAAACGGATACAGCTAGCAGAAACGAGAAAGCCAATGCTGTTCATGAGCAATCACAAAAAAGCAAGTTTTGAGTCGGGTCAAAATTATAGCCGCACTATGAAGGCCTACATCCAAATTTCTCCAATATCATGTCTTAGCTTCCTTCAGCAACCGTGTTGCTACCAAACTTTTCGGGATGCTTCGTACCAACTTCTGTTTGTTTACAAAGGTTTATCTTCTTCAATAACCTGCAGTCCGCTACTTTCTCAAAACAACTTGCAAAGCATTCTGAAGCTTTGCATCATACGTCAAATTGTACACACTGTAACAGGTTGGTGACGAGCAGTGACGGAGGCAGGCTGGATTGGCGCCAGCGGGGCGAGCAGCCGCTCGAAGTCGAAGAGGAGACGTCGGCAGCGGTGAGCGGTCGTTCGAATATGGGACGGTTGAAGTACGACAGTGGGCCGAATGAGGCCTCAGAAGCCGGAGAGTGGGACAATTGTCGGCCCGGCGAAGTGCAGTCAGCTGAGCGAATTAGTGGGCGGTTTGGGCGGCGGTACGAGCAGCCAGAAGCCGCTCAGTCGAGAATCTGCCACGAAGGGCACAGAGCAGAGCGGACGTCGAGTCCGTCGAGTACGCCGAGTACTTACCGACTCACGGAGCGGACGAAGAGCCCGGCGAGTGCGCAGAGCGCTCGTTGGCGACTCACGGAGCGGACGAAGAGCCCGGCGAGTGCGTAGAGCGCTCGTTGGCGACTCACGGATCGGACGAAGAGCCCGGCGGGTGCGTAGAGTGCTCGTTGGCGACTCACGGAGCGGACGAAGAGCCCGGCGGGTGCGTAGAGTGCTCGTTGGCGACTCACGGAGCGGACGACCTGGTGATCTGGACGAGCGATCGCACGGAGTTTCGAGGGGAGTTCGAGGCAAAGGACGGCAGTGACCGTCCAAGTCGACTGAGCAGCCGCGTTGCAGTAGGACAGGCGCCCGAGGCGTACGTCCGAGTGGCCAAGTTCGGCGTCGGCCAGGAAGACTTCGTTAGGAACCCGAGCGGCAGCTAGGTGTGGCAAACTAGGGACGGACAGTAAATAAAGTAGGTCGTGCTGCCAGACGGGCACACACCGGCGCGGAGGACAGCGGTTCTTCCTCCGACGGCCAACAGGACTTTGGACGCTATCAGCATTGGGCCTACGACCAAGCCCGGCGTGCAGGGTTAAGAAGACACGTTATATGGTGGTCATACATGGGTGAAGTGACGCTCACGACGGCGATAACACTATGGCAAGAACGAAGACAATCGTCCGAAGCTCACTGGGCTAAGTTGCGGCTGGTGACACTCCAAGAGCGAGCTCGAAAACCCACGAAGAAGAAGCGAAGACTGAAGAACGACCACCGATGGCGGAGGAAAACGCCGCAGCACCCAGCACCTCTCACGACGCAGGGCGATCCGACCAAGAACAAGCGTCTGGAATAACTCGGCCAGCTGACAGAGGCGGTGCGAGTAACTCATCGAACGTCGGAACTGAACCGGTCGCTGCATTGACTGCGGTGATTCAACAGCTACTGACTACGGTGAGCCGATTGGAAACAAGGATGGGACGACTGGAGACGCCGGCGCCACCAGAAACAAGCGCACCGATGGAATCGATGACGACGAGAACGGCTGAACCAGCCGTGACGACGACTCCGGCGGCAGCACCGAGTGGCGTCGCAGCGACGTATCAGTCTCGAACGACATCAGCCACGACGCCAGCAGCAGCGCGGGCAGCAGCGACACCGAGACGACCATCTCGAGGCGGCCGGCATGTTGAAGCTGTCCACGGCGACGACGATCCGAGCGACAGTAGCGACTCCAGCACCGACAGCTATGACAGTGGGTCCGGCAGCTCAAGCAACGATGGACACGCACGGCGACACCGAGGTCGGCAGCAGCGACGACGACGACCGAGTCATCGGAGAACGCCTTCACGACGAGACCGGCGCCACCGGCGACGAGAGCGGAAGAACGCTAAGGAGCTTGACTTGCAGCCCTTCAAGCCCACTGCCGGCGGCGTGCGAGTCGAGACGTGGATCGCGAAGGTGGACTTGGCGGTGGAGGGCGCACGAATCTCGGGGCGCGGCGACTGGAACGACGAAGAGCTGTACTACGTGGTTGGAAACAAGTTGCAGGACGACGCAGCTAAGTCCTGGGTCCAAATCAACAAGGAACTAGTCGGACATGAACGAACCTGGTCCAAGTTGAAAGAAGCCCTGGTGCGGAGGTACGGAGAGCGACCTGACCTCGCCCAAGCAGAGTGGAGAGTGATGCAAAGGACGATGCAACTCGGTGAGACGTTCGCCGACTTCGCATCAGGTCTACTGGACGCGGCAGGACAGAACCGTGTCCGAGAAGAGACGCTACTGGGCCAGTTTTACCGCGGATTGGAGAAGACGACTCGGCAGCTGGTGAAGCTGGCGCCTACGCCAACGACACTTGGCGAGGCTGTGGACAAGGCCACCAAGATTGATGATTCGAGCTACAACGTCGCGAGAGGCATGCGGAACATCGGTCAGCCCTGGGCAACGTCGACAACTCAGACGGCGATCCAGATGGATGGTACGACGGGCGCGATGCGTGTGATCCCAGGCATCGGCATCATGCCGGCCGACATGATAGGCGACTTGACTGTCGGAGGCAACGAGGTGGGCGAAGAACATGCGTACTTCACGAACCCACAGGGTGTCTTCGACAAGAACAGCAATGTATGGGTGGCACCGAGCGGCAGGACGTGGAACGGGAAGTTCTGGCGGCTGAATAAGAAGGTTAGCGTAAGGCGGCGACGTTCGACCAGCGGGCGACGAACAAGCGGCACGCGGGTAAACCCGAACGAAAGGTGAAAGTGATGATGGTGACGGCGGACCAGACTTCGAGCAGCGAGGAGTCAGATGCTCCGCCCCCGGCGAAGAAAAAGAAGCGCGGGGCTTCTGTTCGACAGACTAAGGCTGCGGAGCGAGCAACCGACGCACCACCTGCTCGTCCAGCTGGGGCACCTGGCAAGCAACCCAACGAGATGAATCGCTGCTTTGCATGTGGCGGCGCAGGTCACTTTGCGAGGGAATGTCCGGACACGGCTGCGAAGGCGAGGAACGATGCGTATCTCGCCGAGCGGAAGTCGAAGCTCGAGTCGGCGGAAAACGGAAATCGGGCGTAGTAAGGGGAGTACCGCGTCCGGTGCCGAGTGAGATTCCCCAACGAATGCAGGACGGTATGGAGACGAGTGAGGGCGAACAGCGGTTTTTGCCAGGCATATCGGCCGCGAGATTGGAAGAGAAGGCGACGTGTGACGATGTCGACAATCCCATGTTGACTGGGGCGATGATCAGAGTCGCACGTGCCGCGAACAAGCGGCTGGATGATGAACTGGGCGGCAGAGATGAGGATCGTGCGCGGCGCAGTGTGGCCACCGTGCGACCGGCAATGGCTGCACTGCGTTATGTTCGCCCAGATACGGACGACGGTAACCAGACTCAAGATCGACGGGCAGGACGAGAACATCAAACTGGGGAAGGCGGCAACGTGACAGAAGCCACCAACTCCGCAGCGGCGACCTTGTCTGGGCCTAGAGAGACAATGACTGGCGTGGGAACGGCGGATGTGACTGCGGGCGCGGACAACGAGGTGATGTTGACGTCGGTTGCGACGGGCGTCGAGTCAACGGCCACGGTGGATGCCGTAGACACGGCGAGATCGGAGGCGAAGAAGACGCGAAAGGACGAGAAAGAGCGACGAGTGCAGCGAGCTCGGAAGAAACTGGAGGCAGTCGAGACTGGCGGTGATGAAGTCGACCAGGCAGTGGCAGCTCTGAAGAAGGAGCAACAGGACCGGCGGCAGCGAGAGGCGAATGGCGCTCGACTCGACCTGGCGGCCCGACAGCAGCGACAACAGAGCAGCTCTGAAGTAACTGCTGGAGAACGTGCGAAAGTGAGTATGGTGCAGCGTGTGCATCACAGTGGCGGTGACGCGCGAGATGATCATGACGGTAGTGTGAGCGACGGTGGTGGTCTGGACACTACGGCCAGTGATGGACTACCTACAGCTCTGATGGACGTGGATGGCGAGCGAGTGCACGTGAAGCTGGGCAGTGGTGCGCGATACTCCGTCGCCGGAACCGACTGGATGCTGCGTGGAGAGAGGTGTCGACGGGCGGCTCCGGTTGAGTGCGTCGAGGGGATTGGCGGTTTCTTGCTGGACGTTCTGGGTGTCTGGACGTTCAGCATGAGGAATGCCTACGGGCAGTTGGTGCAAGTGGACGCGTGCATCATCGACGGCTGCACCGACGAATTTCTGATCGGAGTTGACTTCATGCGTCAACACCGAGCCATGCTAGACTTCGAAAGAAATGAAGTACGTTACTTCGAACGCAACACGCAAGTGGTGATCCCGTTTCGTACGAGTGAAGGCAACGGAAAAACAAAGGTGGCGGCGGTGAGGCTAGTGAGGCAGACGCGTCTCACGAGAAGTTCCGTGACGCCCATGGAAGTGGTGGTGGCTGCTCCTGACGGTGAAGAGGGCGTGTTTGTGCCTACGCAGCGGTGCGGCACGGTGATGTTGGCGACGACGTTAACGAAGGTCAAGGACGGCAAGGTGTTGGTGCCGGCCATTAAAGTGCAAGGTGGACGCGTCAAACTGCCGGCAAAGAAGGAGTTGGGCACATGGATACCAGTGGTCGCCGACATGCAAGTACTGGCGCTGAACGGACAGATCGACCAGGAACAATTGAAGGAGTGGATCGAGTCGCTAGGAGACGGCACTACGCCATTGGAGAACGAGGAGGACGTGCGAATTGGAATGGAGGAGCCCGGTGCACGGGATCTGATTCTGAAGCTACTTCGGGCGTATCGTAAAGTGACTATTAGTGAGGGTGACTGCCCTCCGGTGACTGCTCTCGACGTTCAGCATTACATTGACACGGGTAGTACGGCGCCGATAATGCTCAAACGGCGTCGGCAGGCTCAGAAGGAGGATGCGGTGATTGAAGACAATGTGGTTAAGATGCTACAGGCTGGTGTAATTGAAGAGAGTAATGGAGCATGGGGATTTCCGGTCGTGTTGGTTCGGAAAAAGGATGGTGAAGTGCGGTTTTGTGTAGATTACAGAGCACTGAACAAAGTTACGAAGAAGGATGTGTACCCCCTTCCCCGCATTGATGAAACCCTAGAAGCACTTGGAGGAGCTCGGCTGTTCACGACGCTGGATTTACGGGCTGGCTACTGGCAGATTGGCGTTGCACCCGGCGATCGTGACAAGACCGCATTTACTACGAAACGAGGACTGTACAGATTCGTGCGCATGCCGTTCGGGCTAATGAACGCTCCTTCTACTTTTCAACGCATGATGAATGGAGTATTGCGTGGTCTTACGTGGACGATCTGCCTAGTTTACTTGGATGACATCGTAGTGTACACGCGGGGCGGACTCGAAAGACATGTAGTGGAGCTAGCTACAGTACTGGAGCGACTCTCAGCAGCAGGCTTGACGCTGAAGTTGAAGAAATGCGTCTTCGCCACGAAATCCATGGAGTATCTCGGGCACGAGCTCAGCAGCGAAGGAGTTCGACCGGTGGAACGATTGGTGACGGCGGTGTCGGAGTTTCCCCGACCTGGCAACCCGGTGGAGGTGAAGCGCTTTGTACATCTCGCCGGATACTACAGGAAGTTCATCGAGGCGTTTGGCTCCATCATGGCCCCGCTGACTCGACTCCTGAAGAAAGGCAGTGTTTGGGAATGGACGGAGGAACAGGAGTTCGCTTTTGAGAGGGTGAAGGCGGCCCTAACTACAAAACCCCTGCTCGCCTACCCGAATTTTGAGCTCCCATTCCGTCTAGTGACAGATGCCAGCAATGTTGGATTAGGCGCCTGCTTAATGCAAGATCAAGGACGTGGCTGGCGGCCGATTGCATTCGCGAGCAAAGTGAACAGCCGCGAGGAGGCTAACTACTCAATCACGGAACTGGAATGTCTGGCAGTGGTATGGGCGGTGAAATTGTTCAGGCCATATTTGTATGGGCGAGTCTTTACAATTATTACTGATCACTCAGCGCTGCGATGGCTGATGACGCGACCTAATTTGGCTGGGCGACTTCACAGATGGCCCCTGACCCTACAAGAGTATTAATTTGAGATCCTATATCGGCCAGGTGCGACGAACGTCGTGGCTGACGCTCTCTCGCGGGCCCCAGCAGCAGTATTGGCGGCGATTGGGCGGCGGGCGACGCGAGGACGGCGATCGGCTCGAGGACGGCGAACAGAACGGACGACACGAGCGGCTGAGGAGGCCGGCGACGACTCGAAAACGGAGGACGACGATCCGGATCACTCGCCGACACCGATCGAGAACACGGAGACGGTGGTGGAGACCTTAACGACGGACGATGGTGTGGAGACGGAAGACACGACTGCAACAGCGCCGGTACAGACACAGACTCTCGTGCTGGACGGTGACAGGAATACGGAGACGGCGGGCGGACGGGCGGAAGTCAACCGACCCTTGACCCGTGCTGCCAAGCGACGTTTAGAGGCGGAGGCAGCAGCCAGAGCTACGAGACAAGCGGCTGACGACGAGCGACGAGCAGGTTCAGCACCTGACGGGGACGAAAGCGACGCGCTGCTCTCGGCAACGAGGCCAACAGTGGACGATGCGAACTCGGCGAGCACGAGGGTGGACGACGCGGATATGACGAGGCCGGCAGTGAACGACACGGACACGGCTAGCCCGGAGGCGGACGATGTGGACGCAATGAATGAGAGCAGCTCAGCCCACGTGCAGGCGGCGGATACCGCAACTGGCGGACGAAGCGCAGTGACGACGTCGGGGACGATCGCGACGACTGACGGCACTGTGGAACGGGCTACGGCAGCGAGCGTGACGCGCGATGATGGCACTGAGCCACCACTCCGGGTGACGGACACAACGACGACAGTGACCACGAGTGGCACAGCACCGTCACGACGGCGTGTGACGTGGGCCAAGCCAGAACGGGAGGTTACGAGCACCGACTCGGACGTGGAGTCGGAGACGAACGAACTCTCGGGCGTGACGTCGACCGGCAAGGCAAAGACCCAACGGCGGACGAAGGCCGCGACAGATGTACCGGTGGCGAAGCGACCGCCAGCGAAACGACGATCGACCTCGGGGAAGTCGCAAACAGCGGTGTCGACTCTGGCGACGGACGTAGCGGACGATGCACCAGAGACGGAGGAGGAGGAGACGGCGTTGCCTGAAGGCACCCTGCATCTGAGTGACGACGAAATCGCCGCGGCGCAGAAAGCGAGTCGAATGGTGCAGAAGATGGCAGCGGCAGGCAACTATCATGGCTTAAAGGTGGAGCAGATCTACGGACTCGTAGTGGTGAATACGAAGAACGGACGGCGGGTAGTGCTGCCACCAGCACTATGGGCCATCGTCTTCAAGGAAATGCACGGTTCAGTTTGGGCAGGCCATTTGAGAGGACCACACACGTACGGACGAGTGGCACAGCTTTATTGGTGGCCAGGCTTACAGAGAGAAGTGAATCAGTGGGTTCGAGGATGTCAGGAGTGCGGTAGCCGCAAGGCGCGTCCGCGTGAGGTGATCCCTCCTCTGCGAAGCATTCGTGGAGGCGATGTCGGCGACAGATGGGCGCTTGACGTCACAGGACCCTTCCCCGTAGCGGATGGTGGAGAACGTTACGTGATAGCGGCGCTGGAGTATGTTACTCGCTACGCGGTGGCGAAGTGCGTGACACGGCACACAGCGGAGAACGTGGCGACCTTCCTGATGGAAGACGTTGTGCTCAAGTTCGGAGTGTTTCGTGAGATCTTGACGGACGGAGCCCCGGAGCTCACAGGCAAGTCGATCGAGCAGCTGGTGCTCATGCTACAGTCGAAGCAGATAAACCCGGTGCCCTATCGGCCCCAGATGATTGGATTGGTAGAGCGATTTCACCGCTCTTGGAAAGATTGTGTGGCAATGTACATGCCAACGAGCAGCAGAACGACTGGAACTTGTGGGTGAAGTTCGCCGTGTACGCATACAACTCGGCGCGACACTCGACGGTCGCACTCTCACCGAACGAACACATGATGGGTAGACGGCTGCGACCGCCGAATGAACTGCTGCGACGAATGGAGACTACGGAGGCCGGCGAATTGATGGCGTATCACGAGAAACTACTGGCGGCAATGACTAAGAGCCACGAGTGCGCGGCGAAAGCCATGGAGTAAGAACAGAGACGACAGGCACGCTATTACAATCGCAAAACTAAGCAGAAGCGGAAGTTTCGGCCTGGTGATCGTGTTTGGGTGTACAATCCTCCGAGGGGACCTAAAGCAACCAAGTTCGTACACAAATGGATGGGGCCCATGCGAGTGGTTGAGTCCGCAGGTTACGAGAATTTCCTGCTGCAACGTAAGGATAAAAGTGGAGCGCCGGAGACAGTAATAGCTCACGTTTCATTCTTGGTTAGCTATCACCTTCCGACACTACTGCTACAACAGGCGGCAACCGACATCGAGGCGCAACTGGACTATGAAGATCAGAGCGGGGAAGAGACAGATGAACCGACGAACCGAGCGCCTGTACGAGCAGCGACGGCAGGCCGCGCTTCAAGAAAGGATGGACGGCACCAGAAACGACGTAGAGGTACAATGGCGGACACGGGCGGAGTCTCGGGGGAGGACACTCGACTGGTGGAAGGACGACGTCGACGGAGACGTAACAAGACTGGACAATACGTCCTCGAGTAGGAACTACTGCCCGTCGGTGACGAGCGACACGGCAACGCAGTCGGCGAACGACTATGGCTTTCGGTTGCTGACTATGAACGACTATGCCAGAGCGGGAGAGTCGTGGAAGACTCCCAGGTTGGGGAAGCCGTGTAACAGGTTGGTGACGAGCAGTGACGGAGGCAGGCTGGATTGGCGCCAGCGGGGCGAGCAGCCGCTCGAAGGCGAAGAGGAGACGTCGGCAGCGGTGAGCGGTCGTTCGAATATGGGACGGTTGAAGTACGACAGTGGGCCGAATGAGGCCTCAGAAGCCGGAGAGTGGGACAATTGTCGGCACGGCGAAGTGCAGTCAGCTGAGCGAATTAGTGGGCGGTTTGGGCGGCGGTACGAGCAGCCAGAAGCCGCTCAGTCGAGAATCTGCCACGAAGGGCACAGAGCAGAGCGGACGTCAAGTCCGTCGAGTACGCCGAGTACTCGCTGACCAAGCGCTGACCGGACGACGAGTCCGGTAAGTACGCCGAGTACTTACCGACTCACGGAGCGAACGAAGAGCCCGGCGAGTGCGCAGAGCGCTCGTTGGCGACTCACGGAGCGGACGACGAGCCCGGCGAGTGCGTAGAGCGCTCGTTGGCGACTCACGGAACGGACGAAGAGCCCGGCGAGTGCGCAGAGCGCTCGTTGGCGACTCACGGAGCGGACGAAGAGCCCGGCGGGTGCGTAGAGTGCTCGTTGGCGACTCACGGAGCGGACGACCTGGTGATCTGGACGAGCGATCGCACGGAGTTTCGAGGGGAGTTCGAGGCAAAGGACGGCAGTGACCGTCCAAGTCGACTGAGCAGCCGCGTTGCAGTAGGACAGGCGCCCGAGGCGTACGTCCGAGTGGCCAAGTTCGGCGTCGGCCAGGAAGACTTCATTAGGAACCCGAGCGGCAGCTAGGTGTGGCAAACTAGGGACGGACAGTAAATAAAGTTGGTCGTGCTGCCAGACGGGCACACACCGGCACGGAGGACAGCGGTTCTTCCTCCGACGGCCAACAGGACTTTGGACGCTATCAGCATTGGGCCTACGACCAAGCCCGGCGTGCAGGGTTAAGAAGACACGTTATAACACATAGCAGTTTCTGATTACAGCCTGTATGTACATGTAGATGAGTGTAGATGAGCATTCGTGTGGGTTTTGAGGTAGTGACGGTGGTCATGGTCTTCGAGCGAAAACTGTCTACTGCACGCGAGGTCATAGGACCAGAAGATGGCGCACCTGATAAAAGGTACCAAGGAGTAACAGCTCTCCAATTGCTCTGCAGTGGAAATCAGCTTCACATCACCACGCCGATCGACGCGAATAACATACCGACATCAGCGGTATTTTTGTGCATCGCCATCAGGAAACGTTCAGGCTGGCAGTGACTCGAGCGCTGTGAAGGAGGCGGCACAGTCCGTGACGATCTGCGTGCTACCTGATGCCGTCCACAAGAGCAAGTATGCTACCCCTGGGTCGCTTGATCCTCCAGTTCACGGCCTTCTGGGGGGGATGGCGGCGGTGATGATTTCATACACTGCTCTACTTCTAGTTGAGCGTTGGTTAGTACTGGAAGTGATCCCAAGGGCGAAATACGGAATCAGGAACTGATATGCGCGTTTTGACGCCGTATGCGTCGTTTGAGAAAAATAACCCGTAGTATGTGCTTTTGTTTTTTGGGGGGGGGCATCTCGATCTTCAGGAACAAGGCATAGACCAGCAGGTTGTACTTGCCCGTAGAGGAATGTATTGCGTTAGTTAGGGTGGTTCGAATTCGAGGGTTTTGTTTCGGTAGGGTGGGCAATACATGTACTTTTGCACAATGAAGTCGAAGTTGGCGTATCCTGAGGAAAACAATCGCCTCCTCCCTCTTGTTTTAGGTAATCTACACTAGCAAAAAGGCTACACTTGACCACACGTGCCTGCGGTGGCCTACGCGACCAGTTCGACCCTCACGACCCCAGTGAAGTCCACCAGAAGGAGACGTCCTTCTCGTACTTTTACTTCTGCATCAACGTTGGAGCTGGCTGTTCGTACCTGTCGATCCTGTGCGCGGACGGCTCGGCCCAGATCCCCGCATGGTACGGCTACTTCGCCACGTAGATGCTGCGCCGTGGCGATGTTGTTCGCCATCACGATGCTACCTCGCTATGTCTTCATGCAGCCGAACGACCGCTCGATATCGACGCTGTGCCAACTGGGCTGGACCAACGCCAAGCAGACCCGCAGCTTCATGTCGAGCTTCTTGATTGCATCGGTTTTCACCTTCATCGCCACTTTCACGGTTAATAAGGGGAACACGAGCAACATCCTCTCGTACGTCGCCGCTGTACTGGTGCTTGCTGGTATCGTGGGCTGGGTGTATGCCGGCCACGAACTGGACGTGTCCAAGAGCAGCATGTGCGGCACCTTCGACGACGAAGGCGTTGAGGGATACATGTACAAGAAGCTGATGCGAAAGCTCCCGTACGCCGCGTTCACATCATTTGGAACTGCGCCTACGAGCAAACGGACGCCGGCCTCCAGTCGATCACTGAGCAGTGCAATCTGCGTCTGTACACGAGCGACCCGGACAGCTCGCAGATCCCTGGTGCCATGCTTGGCGTCTTTGTGATCATGATCTGCATCTACGCCCTGGACTCGATCGTCAACCCGATGTCACCAAGTGGGCCGGCAAGTCCCCCAACCAGTTCGGCAAGGCTGTAACTGGTCTCGCCATCGCCATCGTCGGCATCTTCTCGGGCGGCACCTTCGAGGCCATCCGCCGTAACACTGAGGACGGGAACGGAGACCCGATCCTGGACGGTGGCAGCTCGCAGCCCACGAACGACATCACGTGGGGTGCTGCTGCGGTCCCCAACTACATCTTCATCGGGTTGGCCGAGTGTCTGACCAACGTCATACGACCTCGTGTACTCCTCGGTGCCGATGTCGCTCAAGTCCATCGCCTGCCCATTGCCCTGGGCCAGGCCGTGATCCTGTTCATGAGCTCCGGTCTTCACCATCATGTTCTTCAAGTCGCTCCCGTCCGACAACCTGGACGAGGACTTCCTCGAGAAATTGTTCTTCGCCATGGGCGCCGTTATGATAGCCGGCAAAATGCACGAGAACGAAATCGACGAGGTCATGAGCACTGGTCTTTCGACCTGCGAATATACGCTCGGGTGACCATGTTAGAACCACTCATTTTCTAGTCGAAGTTTACGCGATTGGAAGCCTGCCAAATATGGCTTAGTCAGACGGCTTATCTGCAGCGATTAAGACCGACTTAAAAAAGATATATGTCGCTTTATCGCAAAAAATATCCGCCACAAAGGTGTTAAAAGTGCTACCTGTGTCCGACGGGTAGTGCCCTGAATCAGGCGGTGGCAACCGTGTTATTGGTACAGTTAGGAGTGTACCCGTCACTTTGTCTCGGACACACCGAGCACTGGATTTCTTCTAAATTTCCTCATTCTGACTTTTGCGCTCGTCGAGCGCAGCCCCCCCGTCTAGATGGCCAGTGAGGAGGACTCGGACGTGCTGCTGCTGCTGGCAGACGCCTTCGTGAGGCAAGGCGAGGCGCTGCACGAGGCTCGCCGTGAGGTCTTCCGCCTCCTCGTCGAGGAGGCATGGAAGGTGGCGATGCGCAGCCGCCATTACCTCACGGCTCAATGCTTGGACGTGCCCTGTGACTCTGCGTGGATGGTGCTGTACAGATACGGGAGTGACATCAACTTCCTAAACGCTACCAGCCTCACAAAGTACGTTGCACTGCTGCTGTGTTGCCTCAAGAACGTTTATTAACAGTACATTAATGCTGTAGATCTTCATTTCGGCAGCTACTCCGCCGATTCGCTAGCTACTACTACATCCCCCGCGCTCGCTCGAGGGGCCGGCCGCTCAAGCTTCGATACCACCACCAGGTATTGGGGCTGGTCCTGAGTTTTTATGTAGGCTTGATGGAGTTGAGCAGCTTGAGCATGCTGTTCGCCGTTCCTCCGAGCACGTTGGCGCGGACCCTACGGCGGGCAGAGTAAGCGCTGTCCAAGACGATCGAGAAGTACTCCCCCGCGCGCATTTCGTGGCCGTCGCCTAGCCACCAGGAAGAGCTGGCGAAGCTCGTCGAAGCTCGAGAGCCTCTGCTCAAGCACACCTTTGGGTTCATCGATGGGAAAAACTTTAAGGTAAACACAACGCTCATTTTGAATGTGAATTGTATTGCAAGAAGGTTAATCTAAAACTTGCCGCTACATAGGTCCAGCAGCCCTCGAACGCCGATCTTCAGAACGCCATGTATAATGGCTGGTTGCACTCGGTGTTTGTCACCGGGACGATCTGCTTCGCCGCAGACGGATGTATTGTGTGGTGTAAGCACAACTGTCCGGGGTCGTGGAACGACTCGGACACGTCGCTGGGCTTTAGGAACAAGTTGCTGGACCCCGTGTACTGCCCCGACTCGCGCAAGAACGTCGTCTCCGACTCCGCGTTCCCCTGCTCCACCACCATGATCGGCCGCATCCTAACGCCGCTCAAGGACGGCGACATCGAGCGCCTGCACCCGTCGCTGCGGAGCTCGGCGAGGACCCTCCACAACGCCATCACCTCTGTGAGGCAGGCGGCGGAGTGGGGCATGGGAAGTGTTCAAAAAGTATATAGCCGGCTGAACCTCCCGCTTCCGTACGACCCGGTGCTTCGGGGGCTTCGCCTGAACAACATGTTTCGCTTAGCTAACTACCGTGTACGCACGGTAGGCATCTCTCAAATCCGCACAACCTTCGCAGGCGAGATGGAGCTGCCAGAGCACCTAGTTTGTGCCTCGTAATGAATTTCAATACATGTAGTTGAGTTGTTTGCTCAAAGCACTTTGCTAGTTAAGACTACAACACCGAGTCTACCATAAGCAAGAATCGGAGCATGAGTAGTTGATTTGTGAGACTTTAGAGCTACGTACAACACTAACACAATGCAAATGAAAGCGCCTCACTACTTGGTACACGCTCGCCGTCGCCCCTGCATTAGTCCTTCTTCGTCAAGGCGCCGATCAGGAGCAGCAACTCCTGGGTGCGCGCACGCGCCTCCTCGCGATCGCGTCGAGCGCGCTCTTCCATCTCCATTTTGTCTCGGTGACGACGCTCCTCTGCTTCAGCCTTGGCTTCCGCCCTTTCCTCACTACGACGCTTCTCCTCATCAGCACGCCGTGCCTCCGCCTTCCTCTCATTTTCCTCACGTAGTAGCAAGATAGTCTCCATGATGCTGCCGCCCATGGTGTTGGCGGTGCTTTCGAGGCCGTTCAACTTGTTCTTCAGGGAGGTGGTGGCCTTCATGGCCCTGATTCGTTTGGCCTTCGCGATGCTGGCCTCCAGCGTCTCCTTGTCCTCCTCGAAGGCGCGCTTGGCGCCAACCGCATCGCGGAAGCTGGTCAAGTCGGTGCCGCCAAGGCGGTTCGAGGAGGTCTTGTACTTCGAGTCCTTCTTCGGGTTCGCCGGTGTACGGCCTTGGTCGACAGGTGCCCCCGTCGGGAGATTGCCGTCGCTCGCAGCGACGTTGGTAGAGCTTTTGCGTGGCTTGGGTGGCCCCCAGCGCCAGGTTGACGCGCGTTCTGAGGTGTTCGAAGCGGCACAGGACGCGGCGTCTGGACACGGCTTCCAAGCTCATCGACGGCAAGAGGTGCCGCCATCAACTCCTGGAACTCGCCTCGGCTGGGTGGGGCGCTTGAGCCCGTGGACTCGCCCGCGACGGACTCATCCGTGTCGACGGGCTCGTCGTGTCCGGCGCCACCCTGAGCACCATGCTGCCCGTTGCCGCCTTCGCCGCCCTCGAAGTAGTCTTCGTCGGGGTCGGCCTCGAACGAGAATTCGGGCTCCACGAAACCCTGGTCGCGGTCGGCCTCGTCGACGATCTCGATGACGTTGACCTTCTCGTCGATGGCCTGTTTGGCCTCCTTGGCGCGCCTGATGTGTGGCGGCATCTCCGGCATGCCCGTCGGCTTGCGGGCACTATACAGCATCTTAAATTTTCGGCGTAGGCTCTCGAAGTCACGCTCCGGAGCTCCACGGGCGCGGCCAGCGTTGTACGTCACAGCAAGGCGCTCCCACTCGTCTCGGCCCAGCGGCAGAGCTTGCTCGACGAGGTGAAGCAGGCGGTCAATGTCGAACATCGTGTAGTTCGTGCTGCCGGAGTTCTTGCCCATCTATAGACACACAAAGCACCAAGTAAGTAGCTAGCTAGCGAGTGAAGAAAGCTTGAGCAAGGGTGACGCACGGGGTATGGTGCTTGGAAAGGAGGCGGGGGGGAGGGGGGTGCGCTTGGACAGGAGATGGCAAGTAGCAAAGTGAGTGAAGCCGACAACGATTGCATGCAGGCTACAAGCAATACCCACCGGCCGCGCGCCTTGAAAGGATGCTGCCCTTTAACCTTCAACGCGGGAAATCTGCGCGCGCGAATTGCCGCCAACACAGTTCAAAATATCGAAGGGGCTCAGAGGATGCGCCTTGGCGCCAAACCACACGCCCTTCTCGTCGAAATTTAGCTAAAGCAACAACGAACCCACATCTTACAGACAAATTGAATTCATTCATAGCATCATGCATGTTACCTACATCGTGACTGACTTACACGTAGCGCCCTTGGTCTTCATGGATCTTCCTCGTCCTGGATGTTGCTGTGGCGACATTCAGGCACCTCGCAGCGGCATACAAACCAGAGGTCGTCACCGTAGTCAACGGTCACCTCTTCGCCACGGTAAATGCTTCTCGTAGTCACCACCACCACGGTCGTACGACGGCCGTTGGACAGCTCGACGAACGCAGCCGCCGGGCGGCATGAATGGTTCACGAACCGCATGAGGCTCCCCATGCGCTCTGCATTGATCGCAGCGCAGACTCCAGTCGCCGGCTTCTCCGGCCGCAGCTTCAAAACGAGGCGGTAGCCTTTGTTGCGCGGTCGGGTGGCTCGGGACGAGCTCACGTTCTCGATCTCCCCGATGTACTGGCCGAGCACTTTGTCCGTGTCAATGAACTCGCCCGCCACAATCCCCAACTCGCGCGTGCGCTGGTTGCGTCCGAGGAAAACCTTGGTCGAGTCTTCAAGCCCGTTGCCACACTTCCCCGAATATGGGCAGCAGTTTGGGCTACAGAACACGTGCATCAGTGCGTTGCGGCAGGAGCTGGCGCGGCACGGGTTCCAGCAGTTGCAGGACCCGAAGTGGCGCACCACGGGGAAGATCGTGGCCAATGGGTTGAAGTTGTCGCGCAAGTGCGCCACGCTGTACGGCCAGCGCGCTGGCGCGAAGATGTCGTCCGGTCGTGACGCATGCCGCCGAGCCAGCGGCGCCAAATCCACCGTGGCCGAAGCCGTCGCTACCGCTGCAGTGGCCACTGCAGCGGTCACTGCAGCGGTAGCACGGATAGCACGCTGGGGCGCGGTGCGAGGGCGCTCGTACGGGGCTGCGGCTTCACGGCGTGCTTGGCGCCCTGGGCGTCGTGGAGGATTCGACTTTGACGTCTTCGGGGGCAGCGGGGGTCTGGGTGGCGCCTCCAGCAACACTGGAGACGAGATCGTCGGGCTGGCGCACGCACGCGCCGTCGGAGGAGGCGGCGTCTCCGGTGGTGGTGTCTTCGGCGGTGGCGGGTTCGTAGCGCTCTTCGACCGACGCTTGGTCCGCTCCGGAGACAACCACGGAGGCGTCGCCGTCCCCGTCGCGCTGAAGTAGCCGTCTGCACCGCTGGCTCGGCGGCTGCGGTCGTGGTGTGACGCCGCAGCGACGTGTTCTCGTCGCTGGAGGAGTCCTCGATGCAGCGATGCTGCCAGTAGACTGCGGAGTGCGCGAGGCGCACCATGTCACTGCATGGCACGAGCACGGGTCAGCTACATCAAGTACGAGATCATCAATAGCAACCACGCATACCTTGAGTGAGTTGTCGGCAGAGGTGGTCTTCGCGCCTTCGCCGTCCGATTCAAAAGTGAGCGCAACTTCAAGTTGGCGGCAGGAAGATATAATCAAGGCGATAAGTCGCCAGAGTGAAGGAAACACCTCCGAGAATGATGGTAGGAATAAACTATACAAATAGCAAGATAAAGTTTTATTATGGCTACACGACATAAATGTAGGGGTAGGGTCACTTATCGAGACCGATTTCGCGTCTCCGCGGATTTACGTCGGGCTTATGACCCCGACATATCACTGCAGATAAGCCGCCCGAGTAAGCCATTTTTGGCTGGCGTCCATTGGTTGAATCGATCGAGCCCAATCGGCGGCCAATCGCCCGAGCGTATACAAATCGTATAGTCGACAGATTAAGTACGAATGTAGCCATGGCATGCGGCTCCTCAGCTGCCTCTGGCGATTCCAAATCTGACTTGGAAATTGTATTGGATCGATTCTGCTGGAGTCTTGAAACCAATCCGATTCGGCAAATTTGGACGGAATTCACAATAACAGTACAGTACAGTAATGTGCGTCAATAAGGAACGCTTGGTAACTAATATCCTTACATACATTATATACAGCTGGCAGTCAAGAACACAGCTAGCATTGACTTAAGTTAACTATCAACTGGATCCTGGCGCTATTGGCTGGTTTCGCTACGAGCGCGACTCCGTGATTGGCTAGTGAGGCCAGCCCTAGCCAATCAGTGATTGAAGCTACCATTTGAATTCGGGCACGGACATAACTCCTTCCCTCGAACCCGCTCAGCGCGATCTCCAAGCACAACGCAATCTGTCACCGCACCAGCGCCCTACCCATCCACCCACCTCATGGGGCCCTCCTCCAAGACTAGAACTCGCCTCACCCAGCAGCAGAAGCTGCGTCTGATCAAGAAGGCGGAGAGCTCCCCCGCTACCAAGTATGAAGACCTGGCCCTCTGGGCCAAAATCGAGTTCGGTCTGCGAAGGCTTCCTGGCAAAGCCACCATCAGCCGCATCATCTCGGGGCGTATCGCGCTGTTGCGCCAGCCTCACGGAAATGCCCAGCGCAAGAACAAGCCGTCTCCGTCCCAGCTACAGCTCGATCAAAACATCGTCGAGTTCATCATGCTTGCAGAGGTGGAGGGCATTTGCCTCAGCGGTGCAATGATCGTCTTCTATGCTACGGTGCTAGCTAAGAAGTTGGGCTTACCTAGACACCGACAGCCTCGCTTCGGTCTGTCGCGGCTGAGATGCCTGCAGCACCGATATGGCTTTCGGTGGCGCCGCGCGTACGGGGAGTCTTCGTCGGTGGACTTGACGAAGGTGAAGGAGGAGTTGAAGAGGATCCAGACTGTCGTGACCACCTACCTGCCGGAGAACGTTTTCAACATGGACGAGTCTGCCTTTTTTTTACAAGGCTGTGCCACGAGGCTCGATCTGCAAGAAGGAAGCCCCCGCTCTCAAGCAGAACAAGGCACGTGTCACTATGGCCTGCTGTGCTAACGCTGACGGCTCTGAGAAGCTACCATTGCTATTCCTTCGAACCGCGGAGAAGCCCCGCTGGTTCAAGGACAAACCGAGCTCGTTGCAGTACATGGGCACCTCAAAGGGTTGGATGACTACGTGGGTTTATCAACAATGGCTGATTGGTGTCAACGAAGAAATGGCGGCAAGGTAGACGCATATTGCTCCTCGTCGACAACGCATCGTCCCATGACGAAACGGGTCTCTGCTTGACGCACGTCCGCGTCGAAAAACTTCCGCCTAATACAACAGCGAAGATCCAGCCCATGGACCAGGGCATCATCTACTGCGTCAAGCGTGAAGTGCTGACACAGAAAATGATGCATGCACTTGGCTACCTCGGAGAATCCTGCGATGATGCTTATGCAGTTGACTTACTAACTGCAATGAAGTGGTGCGAGTCTGCGTGGGATAATGTGTCAGCTTCTACGATTCAGAAGTGCTGGTTGCACTCCACGCTCATTAGTAAAAGCAGTGTGTCATTTATTCTTAACTAAATCAATACATTGCTCTTTCTTTTTCCACTTGTTCGCCTTGGTAGCCTCTACACTCCTATTCATATCAGAGGTTCCTAATTGACGCACATTACTGTACAGGATTCCTGGCACCTGTCGAAGGTTCTGCGATCTTATTCGGTTCAACTGCCGCCGCATTGTCGTCGACACTTGCTTTAAGTATACCATCAACGTGACACCACCATGGTGGACATGAGCGGTGGTGAACCTCCCGACCCTGGCCAAGGCCCTCCCGTGGTTGTCGACGGTCATCACGACGGCGCACCGGCCCCTGGTGCTCCCCCGGGGCATCAGGTGGCCGAGACGCCCCTAGTGGCGCCAGCTACCGCATGGGCCATGCCCGCGGACGTCTCCAATGCTTGCAGCATACGCGAGAACGGCTTCAGCGAGAAGACCATCCTCATCGATCCTGGCACGCTTCGGAGAGGGTGGTCCATCACTTCCTTCCGACTTCCGTTCTGCCTCAGCATCCGTTCCATCTTCAAAAAGGAACACTGGCTCACGAGCACGTCTGGAACGGCGGACCGGAGGATGGAACACTACTCGATCGTCCTCAAACACGGTCGGCGGGGCACGGTATGGTGCCAGCTCTAGTCCAGTGGGGGCGGGTCGTTCTTCTGCCAATAGCAGTGGTGGAGCAGGGTCCTGCTCCGGTTCCACGCTCTCCATGTTTACGTTGGGCGCGTCGTTCTCAACACCTTCCATAGGTTCCTCCACTGCGGGCTGGCGTTCTACCGGTGCAGGCAAGACTGCAGCATGAGCGTCCTCGCTGACGTGGATGACCGTCCGTTCCGGGCCGACAGCGTCTCGTAGATACCGTCCACCTCACGCTCGTCCATCTTTACAGAGCGTGTCACCTTGACCTTGGAAGCGTCCAAGTCGAATACGCGGTACCCCTTGACGTTCTCAGCGTACCCGAGGAACATGCACCTGAAGCTCTTGGGTTCCAGCTTCGTCCTCTTCGCCTTGTCTATGTGCGCGTACCCATGCGATCCGAACACACGCAGGTGCTCTAGCGTAGGCTTCACCTTGAAACCCAGTTCGTACGGCGTCACACTCGTGTGCTGCGTATTCGTGGAACAGTTGATGAGGTACACCGCCGTACTGACGGCTTCCGCCCACCATTCCGTTTGAACGCTCTTGTAGAGCAACATACTCCGAGCTTTCTCCATGATGGTACGTGTAATGAGCTTACTTAGCCCAATAATTTAGCTTACACGTGAGCGCACGTGTATGAGGAAACGTAAGGTGTATTTGTGGAGAAGCAAGATCGAAGAATTTGAAGATCGAAGTTGACTGGCAAGTAAGAGATTGGGACCCGGTCAGTCACTAATCCGATACACTGACCTACCGGGATCTACGCGGAGGAACGGGCGGCGCACCCCAGAGAGACGGCCTACCAGCGTCACAGGACCAGAACAGGCAGGGACCGCTGCGGGAAGATCCAAGTCGTCTGGGTCGTACTCCCACTGTAGCCTCTCCAAGTCATCCGATCCGGCGGACTCCATCTCCACATATCTCGTTCTTGGATTCGGGAGAGCCCTGGCTGCCAGGTTTGGCATGGATATCTGTTGTTCGCGAAGAAAGCGACTCATGGCCGCTTGGAAGTAAGATTCCATCTTGCCCGTCGAGGTCGTAGCGTTGTCGCTCGTAATCACGAGATGGGGGGGGGGTCGTCGGCTTGCTCACCGCTCCTGATGTCTTCTTAGCTTTAGCTCGGGTAGGTTTCTGTCGTGACACTTTGGATCTGGATTGCAGCATCGCGGCACCAGTGGGGCCCAACGACATCCGTCGTGGTTCCGACGACGCGTCCGAATCCGCTTCAGCTGCTGACACGAAAGGTGAGGAAGTCCGGTCACCTGTGGAGCCGATCTGCGTCGGCGAGTCCGGGCTTGAGGTCGTATTGGGGTTCGTCGCCTTCTCTCCTACTATTACTTTCAGCTTGTCGAAGAGTTCATTCGTCGACATCTGGAATATCCGTAGATCTGGACGGAACAAGTCGTCTGCGTCGAATGTTCCAGCCACTAGACCCGCTTCCCATAGTAGGTTCATGAGGATCTTGATCGCCTCCAGCTTATTGTCTGTCGAGGCTGGTGCCGTCACTGGTCTGGTCTGATCACCGATCTGCGTCGGTCGTAGGATCCGCATGATCGGGTTGTGGGTCATGAAGTCTTGGAGCTCCTTCCGGTGGTATCTGAACTTCAGATCCGCCTCATTCCACGTCGGGTTTGGCGTCTCCGTCTTGATCCCGGCTGGGACTTGTCTCCCCTTGGGCTCATCCTCCAGATCCGGGGTCTTGAGCGCCGTCCATTTGGCGGGTACCTTACCTTCCCACTCCCAGTTGAGCTTCAATAAGGGGGCGGGATCCCGTGGCGGCAGCTTGACGGGCGAGTCAGCGAACGCATACCGGTTCTGTCCGGCCTTAGTTTGTTTTGTTAGTGAGTCTCGATGTGAATCGAGACTCACTGGGGTCCCCGAAGGGACCTGGGGAGGAGGTTGAGGCTTATCTTCCAGATCCGGATCCGGATCTGCCTCCTTTCCGTCGATAGAGTTCCTCCCAGCACTCTGTCGATCTGCGGGTCTTGCTTCATTCAGCGGCGTCGTCGTCGATCCGAGGTCCGATGACGCCTGGTCCCCTTGCTCTATCTTCACTTTAACTTCTTCTTGGGACTCACGGTGAAATCCCGAGTCACCAGAAGATCCGGGCACGCGCACCATTGTGGTGTAGCGGGATCAGCAAAATCTGCGAGATCGCTAATCCAACTTACCAACTGCGCCCGAACACCGACTAACGGAGGGGGTACTACGATCTGCCGTGACGTGTGCTGAACTGGGTCACCATGTGTACCCGTCGGTAGGGCTGGATCTTGCTCTTCTGGTGTCTTCCGAAGTAATCAAGCCTTGAAGTCGAGACAGTCTTGGCGAGACGCGGGGATGGGGTGGAGCGGCGTGGAAATCTTCACACAGCTCGCGGTTGAACTTCCAGATCAAGTAGTCTTGCACTTGGATCTGGCGGCCTGGATCTGGATCCGGCCGTGGGGTTGCCTTTACGGGGTCTTGTCCTTTTGCGTTCCTTTCCTTACGATGCTTGCCGCTTCCTATAGCGGGATCTGTGGTTGTTGAGCGTCGAAGACCCGACCGGCCAAGCTGTGAACTCCGGTGGATCTGGGATCCGCACTTGAGGGTAGATCACTAGGAAGGTCTGGATCTGACCAATGTATTATCCAGACTTAACCAACACTAGATCTCTTACCGCTACCTCTTCTAGTCCTTGCAGGGACAATGTAGTTCCCGTTTCCAGGCGAGAGAGAGGGCGGTTGCGATGTCCAAGGCAAATTCGATACTGATTTATGCTTAAGTCCGATCCCATCCTTTCTACCCATCCTTCTATCCAGCTATCGTCCCATCGATCCCTACTGGTTCTGTAGCCTCCCTTTACCTCCATTATGACGTCATCCAAGCCTCTGGTACATCGTCATCGCCAGATCCGCAGTACTGGATCTGGGCCCAGGTATCAGATCTGATCCCGATCTGGGCTCCAGATCCAAATTCCCCCGGTCCTCCCAGGCCTCTCGATCTGGGCTCCGACCTTCGCCTGTTCTGGTCCTGTGACGCTGGTAGGCCGTCTCTCTGGGGTGCGCCGCCCTTTCCTCCGCGTAGATCCCGGTAGGTCAGTGTCTCGGATTAGTGACTGACCGGGTCCCAACCTCTCACTTGCCAGTCAACTTCGATCTTCAAATTCTTCGATCTTGCTTCTCCACAATCGCCTCCTGCTCGTAGTCGTTGTTACCAAACTGACATCAATCTCCATCACTCAGGTGTCGGCTTCTGGCGTCACACCGTTCTTATTCGCGCATTCCGTCTTTTCGACCTGCGACTCCAAGTTTCTCGATGTCGTCCCCGTCTTCTTCTGGACCGCCGAGCCGGTCTCCTCCGACTGGGGCCAACGCCGACGAACTCCGCCATCTCAATGCTTTGCTACGAGGGCGCCTCGCGCACGCCAACGCCGAGCTCCAGAGGGTTGCGTCTTCTCGCAATGTGACGGCTGACGAGCAACATCGGCTTTCTCGCACCCTGCTCCGCCAGACCCACGAACTCCGGGTTCTGGAGGATCTCTACCGAGCGCGACAAGAGGAAATATGGCGTCTTCGTGCTGAGATCGCGGCATTCCAAGAGCCCGAGGATCCGGATGCCCGTGTCGACCCGCGCGTCGTTGGTCTAGAATCTCGACTCCGGCAGCAGGAAGCGGATTTCCGCAACCTCGAGGCACGCTTCGACCACGCGGTCTCCGAACGCGACGTTCTCCAGGATCAGGGCGATCATTTGGCTGAAGAAATGTGGCTAGCCGGCGACGAGATCGAGCAACTCCAGGAAGACCGGAACGACTTGGATCGTACGCGCGAGAATGCCGAGCACGAGCTGCTCCTCACGGAGACTAGCCTAGCTCGGGCCACAGAGGCTCTGCAGCAGGCTGAATCGCGGGTGGCGGAACTCGAAGCTAGCGCAAGTGAAGCTGCTCCAACTCCCAATCGTCTGACCCAAGAGCGAGACGACGCCCAAGCCGCCGCTGCTCACGCTGGAGATCAGATGGGGGCTATGGAAGAAGACCTGCAGGCCTTCCAGCGCCTGTATTATGGATCTTCGGCTGACCTAAATCGTCTCCGAGCTGTTCACGCGGTGTCTACTGACGACTTGATCCAGACTGTTCGGGATCGTGACACCGCAAGGGCCGACGCCGATCGTCTCCGCGGGGACCTCTCAGATCGTACGTTTCCGACATCTTACTCCAGATCTGCAATATATGCACTGACTCATCTTCGTATCCGTTGTTAACTCTCACAGGTGCTGAGCTGGCTGCGGCCAAAACATCTCGAGAGGCTCCCGCCAAACAACTCGCGGAGTCGGCACGCCGCCTCCGAGACATGGAACACTCCACTCGGGTGTTGCTGCGAGAGCGAGATGTCGCCCGTAGTGCACGCGACCAGATCCGGCAAGAGCGTGACGCATTGCAACAGGATCTGGACGCGGCACGTCAGAAGTTAACTGCGGTGGCTGCTGCTGTGGGAACTCCCCCTGCCGTTGATGGGGACACGTCAGGTCCGGCCGCGGTGTTGCATTCATTGCGCAGCACGCCTGTTGGTCCTTCCGCCCAAGATCTTCCGGCGGATCTTCAAGATCGGGCTTCGTCCGGGCCTGATGCTGCCACCTCGCCTCCAAGCTCCAAGCGACCGCGTAGCCCGCCGGCGTCGCCCGAATCCAGTCCAGCGCCCCTACCAAGTGTCGGGCGGCTCCCCTCTCCCCAGACGATGACGACGACCATGGATCCAAGTCATCGGAGCGGCTCCAGTCCCGTCGACCTAACCCAAGACGACGGGCACCTCGCAAACGACGACCGGGGGGCGTCCGACGTCAGCGACGCGGATTCAGACGCTGGCTCTGGATATCAAGGTTCTGTCGGATCTGTTGGCAAGGAGGACTCGGACGCCAAGTCGAGTAGCGACGAGGAAGAGGACGAAGACACCGCTGAAGTAGCCAACGACCTCCTCGAAGCCCAGACCCTGCAAGCCCTCGCCCAGTCTCGCTCTGCTGAACGTCGGCGACGGCAAGCTTCCCCTCGACGCGGGTCTAAGGGGAACTGTGCATTCCGGGGCGTGCTCAAGCGCATGCCATGATCCAACGGGAAGTGGATCCGTGGTTGGCCGACCAAATCTCGGACAAAGCCATGGTCACCATGTTGATCAACGTGCTATTTCCGGTCCTTCCAGCTCGTCCGGGCTGGTTGTTTCCACGGATCGCTCCCACAGATCGGCGCCAATATACGCCTCAAGATTACTGCGTGGACTTGATCACGGAGGATAACGTGCGGGCTTTACTGGATTCTCGACCTTGGGAGGTCCTGGAGAGAGCCGCCAACGCCGATCCGATCTCTTTCGAGGATGACGTGGGGGGGCGTCTCGGGGTCGCGATCCAGCGTTATCAGACCCACGAGCCCGACTGCCTGCAGTCGTATTGGGAATCTACACACTCCTTTGTAATTACCCCGGCGATGACGAAACGGCACCCGTGGCTGGCGATCTACAAGAAGAAGCGTAATAACCGTCGTTCGCATGCCGGTGCTCACTGGAAGGCGTTTCTGGAGATCTTCATCTTGGTGACACGATGTGAATCGAGATTTTCTACTGTGAAATATGGGGATTGGCTGAAAAGATGATACGTCAGTGGGTATGGAATTGCGACTTGGTGTTATCTGCGGGACGTGGCGTTCTCACGTTCAGCCATGGATCGGGTTGAGTACCCCAGACGTAATGAGTCTGGATGGGTCAACTGCCGGACGACGGGTCAAGCCTACGGGAGCGACCAAGAGCCCCAGTCTACATTAGACTGGTGGCCGCCCGTCTTGACATGACTGAACGTGGCAAGGAACACCGAAGAACACCAAAGAACACCAAGGAACACCGAAGAACGATGGACACCCTGGACGAGAGGATCAAGGTATAACCAAGCCAAGTGATATCCGACCGACCAAGACGACCAACCAGGTTCCAGGAAGATTCCGTGGAACCTTGAAGTCCTACGCCTGTACCCACGACATCACAATGAGATAATGGATGCCTAAGATGATGACGCCCCCTCCCAAGTCCAAATTCCAAATTAGGGTGAGTAGCGGGTGTGGAGCCCGTGGTAAATCTACCCTATTTCATTTCCTAGTTGTAGTGTGCGCTTAGGCGATCCTACATTTCATATCCCATATACATCCTGGAAAGAGTGGAAGAAAGTCCCATTCAGGATCGTGATCGAAGGACATCTTGTGTGATAGGTAGTGAGACTGTATTGAACCATCCCCAGTGCTTCTGGGGTGGTGCGCGTTTTGTGAAAGCTGACCGGGACTGACCAGTGTCCTGGAAGTGCAGCTAAGTTGACTGGTGTACGACCCACCGTTCAAGGGTCTAAGAATAAGAACGGTTGTATATTTGTGTGTATAACTCTGTATTGATTTTGGTTATCTTGGTTGTTGGAGCTACGTCTAAGTTGGTGACGCTACGCTCTTCTCCAAAGATCGATATTGGTATACAAAACTAATCCCCGCGGTGCATCTCCCGGTTCGAAGACAAACGAACCTAGAGGGGTTACCACAAGGAGCACACGCTACCCGGACGTTTACGTTCAGGCGTTCCCAGTGGAGGGCTTCCTAACCGGAAGCACCTTCCAGAGTCTGGAGCACAGCACTATACACCTGGGCGGTCAAAAGGCGTTCACCCGCCTCGCCACATTGGCGATGCGCGAAGGCTGGTGCGACCTGGATCTGTTGCTGAATCCCTTCTCCTCCATTTTCCAAAGCGATCGGAGACCGTGATTTGGTACTCAGGGCTGGCGTCGCGTCAGGCTAACCTTCGGGATCCCAATCTCCACCGAGCCGAGCCCACCGACCTTCTTGAAGCCCTGGATGAAGTCAATTCGGAGGATCCATGGCGTAATCACTTCCGTGACACGCTTGATAAGCACCCGGCTTGCTCGATCTCTCGTCTCAAGGACAAGTTCTTCGGGATCCAGGCTCAGGGCGCCACGTAATCCCCGGGTCTGCCTCCCTAGCCGTTCATTTGCTGTCTCGCGTCTATAATCATTAATCCACTTTCGTTGAGTAGCCATCGTTCTTCTTTCTCGATTCACTTTGTGACTTGTAGCTTGTCAGCTCTGATCGCGATCTGGACCTTACGATCCAGCCGTTTCGCCTTCTCTTTCTTTTCCACATGTAAACATTCACTTCTCCTTCCTCCGATCTGCCCCCTCCCTGCAGATCCATATTCTCCTACTCACTCGGACACGACCAACTCGCCTCCGAGGTCTCCGTATCACTACTCCTCGTGAGACTGCACCACTCCGAACCGGTTTCGGCTAGTGTGGTTCCGGAGGAACTCATGTAGCAACGCTCCACAATTGAGATCCGCTTCGTCAACCCATGACGGATCTTCATATCCCCGCCAATGAACCAAGAACTCGCGGTAGATCCGGCCATACCGAGTCCGCTTCCCTGTCCTCATGTCCGTGATTTTCTCCACGTCATACTCGTCCTCGTCAAGATCTCGGATCCAACTGTCCTCGGGGAGGAGAGCTTCATCGAGATCCACTCGTTCCGCCCCTTCACCGAGTAGACGAGCTGTAGGTCTATCCGGGAATGTCCTCACCAGCTTAAGTTTAGAGATGTGCACTACGGGGAATAGCCGGTATTCGGTGCCAGCGGTTTCGATCCTGACGGCGTGCTCTCCGACTTTCTCCGTCACCCGGAAAGGTCCATGCCACAAGTGTGCGAGCTTCCTAGCGTGCCTTCCTTCACTCGATCTAGATATAACCACACTTGAGATCCGATCTCGATCTCGTGCGGCCGAACTTCCTCATTATGACGAGTCGCCCGATCTGAGATGGTTTCTCTAATCCGGTCACCGACTTGTGCTCTCGCCTGTTGGTATTATCGCTGGATCTGGTACCTCCATCTCCGAGGCTCCCGATCTCGACGCGCGGTGTTACCTACCGGTAAAGTCGCCTCCAGTGTAGATCTGGCATCCCACCCATGTACCAAATAGAAAGGAGTTTTTCCTCGGATCCGACCTTGGGCCGTGTTGATCGCAAACGCATATTCGTCCCAGTCGCGTTGATCCAGTTCTTGCACATACATTTTGAGCGCGCGAGTGGTAGTCTGTACCATTCGTTCGGCCGTCCCATTCGCTTGGGGCCGATAAGCCATCGTAGCCCGTTGTTGCTGGCCCAGGATCTTGTTGAAGGATCTGAAGAAGTCAGCCATAAATCCGGGCTCACGATCGTGCCGGATCTCTTCGCTGGCCCCAAATCTTCGGAACACGCACTCCTCATAAGATTCCGCGATCGTTTGCGCGGTCCTCGACGCGCTCGCCTTCGCAATCACGTACCCCGTAAACAGATCCATCCAAATCAGTAACTCGGTGTTACCTTGTGTGACTTAGGCAGCGAAGGAATGTGGTCCATAGCGATGATCTGGAACGGGTAAGTCGCTTGGATATTACCTTGTGACTCTCCCTGGAGCGTGGGCCGCCCTTTTCCCGTCTCACAGTCTACACACTCTCCCACATAGCGCTGTACGCTGCGATAGAGCCCTCTCCAATGGAAATGATCTCGGATCCGCTGGTATGTCCGTCCAATCCCCTGGTGTCTTCCTTCAAGACTGGAGTGGTAGTGATGTAGCACGTCCTGCTGTAACGTTTCTGAAACTACCAACAGCATCAGCCCATCTCGTTCTTCTGTCGTTCGTTTGGCGGGTGGGCAGTAAAACAGCAGATCATCCAGATCGACCTCATAGTCGGATCCGACGGCGTTGTAGGATCTAATGTCTTCCGGGGACAGTTCATGCACGGTCCCGACCAGATACTTTTTCAAGCCGGCAATCCACACTTCTTCATCTTGGGCTTGCTTAATCCGCTCGATCCGCAGGCTCCTTACTACTTCTTCCTGGAGTGCTGCAGGACGAGATCTGGATTCGTCGGTCGCTCTCGTAGCCACCGGGCAGATCTTAGCCGCGGGGTGCTCTTCCGCCTCCTTTACCGCCAGGATCTCCTCAAGACGATTCAGAGTTACCAGATCCTCAAAGTCGGAGTCTTCCTCTACTTCGGCTCCAGCTTGGCGCTGTAAGGCGGCACCCGCTAGGCTGTCTGCGCTCCCGTTCCAGTCTCGTTTGACATGGAGCAGCTCGTGATCTGGCCACGCCAACAACCGGTCCAACGCTTTCTGTCTCAATAACGTCAGGCCGGGAGCCTTGCAGTCGATTTCGCCCCGTACTTGTCTGATCACCAAATTAGAGTCGCCGCAAACCACCAGACGTTGTTGGGCCTCTCCCTCTAGTAGGTCCATACACAGCAGCAAACCCCGGTATTCGGTTTCGTTGGCCGTTAGGCCATCTGCGTACTCCGATTGGGCCTTTACTACTGTCCATTCGGGCGATTTCCACAGGATCGCGCTATAAGCGCCTCCATCACGCTTGGCACGGGCCGATCCGTCAAAGCTGACCACCCACAGACTTTCCCCGGGGTACACTGTAGGGATCGGGCCTGGATCTTGCGTCGAGGTTCCTTTCGTGGTGCGATAGTAATTTTACCCCAGAAGCTCTTCACCACGCTAATGGACAGGTTCCACTCGTCGCATACATCCAACAGACCCTCGACCCTACTGTAGAGGTGATCCCAGGATTCAGCAGTGATTAGGATATCGTCGATGTAAGATCTGCGCACCAGTACCGACTTCTTGTCGTCATCCTTGGGCTCTGTAGGTATCAGGTCAGGGCTCGTTTCCGGATCCGGCCGCTTCGACACTGGGTCTCCCTCAAGTCTCGGGATCTGCGTGCATCCGTTGGTAGATTTGGGGGGCGTTCTTTAAGCCGAAAGGCATCCGGTTCCACTCGAACAGTCCGAAAGGGGTGATGAATGCCGAGATCGCGCGTGCGCGGTCTGTCATCGTCACTACCCAGAACCCGCTCGCCATGTCTAGCGAGCAGTACCATAACACCTTATCCAGATCCTCTAGTAAGTTGTTGATCAGAGGCATCGGGTAGATCATCAGCCTCGTCGGACTGTTAACTAGCCGGTAGTCAATGCAGAGCCTGATATCGATCCCATTCTTCTTGATAATCACCACGATTGGAGAATCCCAGGGCGAGGTCGCCATCTTTATGATCCGAGCTCATGCAACCCCTTGATTAGATCTGAGAGCTTCTCCCGGAACGGAGGGGCTACTTTGCGCACCCGTTGTGCGATGGGCTTAGCACCTCTTACATCGATGTCACAAACAATTCCCCTCGCAGCCGGAGGCAGCGCGTTGCCCTTCCCGATGAGCAGATGTCGGTGCCTCCAGATCAATCGCCGAAGCCGGTCTATCTCTTCAGCCGTATTGACCGCCGGGTCTCCCACTTGGATGTCTTCCAGCGTCACCTCTTCCGTCGATTGCGTCACTTCAGGTAATATAGCCATCTCCATCTCCACCTCTTCGGCCCTGAGGTCGCCCCCTTCATGATAGCACACCTGTTCATCTTACGTCTGGACAGTGGCCTCTGCTGCCGCCCCTTCATGGGTCGGATCCGACGGCGTCACCTCAGGGGCTGGTGTTTCTACCTCCTTCTGATCTTCCGGCGTGGTGTCTGCACCTTCCGTGGCTCCCTGGCTTCCCGGCTCATCGGCCGCCTTCTTCTCGACCGACTCATCCAGATCTGAACTGGGGGCCAACTTGAGATCGTCCGACTGGGGGGTTGGGGCTGGGTCATCCGACCCGGCTTCTGGATCCTGTCTTTCAGCGGCTACTTGTACGGGTAAGACGAATCTTCGTTCTCCCGATCCCGGGTCGCCGCCTTGGCCGGGCTTACGTAAGATGGCTCGCGGAGTAGGGTAGATCGGCCGCTCTACTGCAGGTAGATCTGGCTGTTCTGGGCGCCGATACTTCTCTGCCACCTTGGCGTCTGTGGTTGCCTGCAATGCCAGATTCTGCCACTCGAGATAACGGCGAGATCCGGCCGTCACAAAACCCTGAAGTCGTGGCACTCGGTCTCCGGCTAGCCACATCGCGATCCTCTCGTCCCCTTGTATGAGCAGCTTTTTCTCTCCGATGTTCGTAATCGTCCGGTATAGCGCTTTACCTGGTCCTCGACTTACTGTCGGTACCCATCGGCTCCCTCTGGTCACCCACAATGTGTCTTGATCTGAGGTTTGTTTTCGCATGGGTACTTCCATTGAATCCCCTACGGCGATCTACAAATGCTGATCCAGTCGGACGACCCTTGCCTTGTCGTTATACAACTGGCGCCTGCCGCTGAGTTGGATCCGCACTTCGTCTGGGAGACACAACGATCCATCCGCCAGATCCAGGCGAATCCCCGCCGGCACCATGAAGTCCATTCCCAAGATCGCTTCTTGGCCGGATAGATCGCCCACCCAGATGTCGAACAGGTATACCAGATACCCTGCCAGTGTGATCTTGATCCGCGTCCTCCCGGCGGTCGAGTACACCGCTTCTCCGATGCCCACACAGTCTTGGCTCTGACTTATATCCACGTAGCACCCCCTTTGCTGGGCGAACGTGGAGTCCACGATAGATACTTCGGCGCCGGTGTCGAGGAGCAGGATCGCCTTCTCATTGTTAATCTTTCCGGTGATCTTGGCCTGCCAGAACCACTTTCCCGGCGCATGGTGTTTCCAATACCCTCTTGGTTCTCCAGGTAACAACTCTGGACTCGGATCTCCGGTTCGCTTACATTCAGCCACGAGACTAGGCTGATGGTTCGGGGACACGCTTTCACCTTCAGTAGGCGAGAACCAGAGATCTGGATCCTGTTGTTTCCAATAACCACGTGAAGTACCCGGGTTGAGATCCATCACTTCGGCGGCGTCCGATCTGTCGAAATCGTTGGCTGGGCAAAGACTGGATATGGTGGCAGTGCGTTTTCCATGTAGATCGAATGTATTATCACATAGATCTGGCCTCCTGCTAGCTTGTTCTATTGATGGCTTGTTCACGTATGCATAAATGCAGTACCTAGAGCGCTCGGCTCGTACCGGATTCCATCCCGGCGAGCGTCCTAGTTTAACATCTTCTCCGCCATCTCTGGCAGCACTCCAACATGTTTAACTGGATCAAACCACTGGCGGATCTGGTTGTAGAACTCCTCCATCGGGCACTTCCCCATGTCATGCAGTTCTCCACATCCCCGGCACACGAACAGACAGTGGTCGGCCGGGTGATCTCTCTTTCCACACTTCTTGCAGGTTAGACGCCTCCAGCATCCCAGATCGGTGTGCTTCTTGGAACCGCAGTGAGAGCACCGGCTCCGGTCTGTGCCATCCGCTTGATATCGTGGTCTTGGATCTCTGGGTTGGGCGTCCGGAGTGCGAAGATCTGCCTGTTCACGATCCGAGGTCTTCGGTTCCTCTCCTGGCGGAGGGTGTTCATCACTTGCTGCGAGGTAGATCCGGCGATGCTCGTCCCGGTCCGAGTCCGATCCGTCCGAATTGGAGTCCGACTCTGAGTCCGGTGCTTGGATCTGTATCGCACGTACTTGTTTGACCGATGCAGCTGGCTCTGGCGATGGGGCTGCTTTCTGCCGGTACCGGCTGGATCCGGCGGTCGTCTTCTTCTGACGACTCTTCGCCCTGTCTAGGGCCCGGAGCACTTCCTCCAAATCATCTGCGTCCGACAGTCGTAGCAACGTCAACCTGTCGGCCAGCTCGGGGTCTCCCAACGTCTCAATGAAATGGTCCACATGTTCCTTCCGTTCCTTGATGTTACACCGTCTTTGACCTTCAGACGCGCCCGCAGGCCTGCCACATTGAGTCTGTGCAGGTATTTCAACGCTGACTCGTCCGATCGCTTTCGCGCTTGCTGATATGTGGTGGAGCAAGATCAAGAATTTTCGGCCTGTCACTCCGATCAAGGTGTGCAACACCTCGCAAGGGGTGTCAAGGCCCTCCCACTGAGATGCCAAGACCGGAGGAGCAATACCCAAGTGTCAGCAGTCCGGTCCCCGGCATATTCGGTGTAAATCGACGACATCGATCTTGACGGGGATGACGCCGATCTTGAAGATAGGCTCTGAATATTGGCTCCACGTGCCACGTAAGCATCCGGCAGAGAGTCGGTAAGGCGGCAGACGACCAAGGGAGCCATTGAGAACTCGCCAAGACCGGGAGAGCAGTCGGTGGACACAAGGAGCACAGGAGAAGGTAAGCAGGTTGAAGGGCAAAGGCTAACACATTAAACAGAGTTGAATTTCCTTCCTTCTTCACAAGTGGTCATCGCCTTCGCGCTGCCGGGCACGGGATATACTTTGGCCCACCCGACACTTCGCAAGTCGACGAACCCCTCCAAGATCGAATTACTCCGGACGCCAGGATAGCTTGGCCCAGCGTCCGTCAACCCTCATTACGACCCACCGCTAAAGGAAGCGGCAAGCAAGGAAAGGCGAAGGAAGGTCACATACCGACCTCAAGGCAACCCCAGGCCCAGATCAACACTGGCCTGCGAGTCTCGATCTCGACAACCCAAGATCGACAACTCGACCCTACACCGGCGCAGCGAGTCGAAGTATCCCCGCTGCTGCCCCCACGTTCCCGCTGTCTGTCAGACAGTTCAAGACTCGACACAAGCGCGTCTTCCGAGATCACCGAAGAGCGATCCAGCCCACCGACGGGTACACAAGGTGAGAATCAACACACTTCACGGAAGATCGGAGTACCCCCCTCCGTTAGTCGGCAGTTCGGGCGCCGTGTGCAAGAGGACTACCGCGATCTGCAAATTTCGCGGAACCACTTCGCCACAAATACTGTCGGGCTACCGAGACCCCGAATCCACAGTATTGGATCTGGAAGCTCTTGAGCAGTTCTGTCCATTTGTTGCGCGTAGATCTGGGCAGCTGCCGGTATCAGTTCTTCGCGGGTCCTGACAATAGATCCGCGAGAGTCAGGCATTTCTCTTCATCAGATGCTTGATCTCGCATGAAGGAGGACTTGACCTTGCTAATCCACGCTCTCGATCTGTTCTCATCCTGATCCTTCCCAGTAAATTCTTTCAGGTCAGATATGGCAGAGATCCGGACTCGTTGGATTAGTGTCGATTCCGAGGATCCGACAGCTGCAGTCGCCACCGCTGCTAAGGTCAAGCGGTCGGAGCCCAGATCGAGAGGCCTGGGAGGACCGGGGGAATTTGGATCTGGAGCCCAGATCGGGATCAGATCTGATACCTAGGCCCAGATCCAGTATTGCGGATCTGGCGATGACGACGTGCCAGAGGCTTAGATGACGTCATAAAGGAGGTAAAGGGAGGCTACAGAACCAGTAGGGATCGATGGGACGATAGCTGGATAGAAGGATGGGTAGATAGGATGGGATCGGGCTTAAGCATAAATCAGTATCGAATTTGCCTTGGACATCGCAACCGCCTTCTCTTTCGCCTGGAAACGGGAACTACATTGTCCCTGCAAGGACTAGAAGAGGTAGCGGTAAGAGATCTAGTGTTGGTTAAGTCTGGATAATACATTGGTCAGATCCAGACCTTCCTAGTGATCTACCCTCAAGTGCGGATCCCAGATCCACCGGAGTTCACAGCTTGGCCGGTCGGGTCTTCGACGCTCAACAACCACAGATCCCGCTATAGGAAGCGGCAAGCATCGTAAGGAAAGGAACGCAAAAGGACAAGACCCCGTAAAGGCAACCCCACGGCCGGATCCAGATCCAGGCCGCCAGATCCAAGTGCAAGACTACTTGATCTGGAAGTTCAACCGCGAGCTGTGTGAAGATTTCCACGCCGCTCCACCCCATCCCCGCGTCTCGCCAAGACTGTCTCGACTTCAAGGCTTGACTACTTCGGAAGACACCAGAAGAGCAAGATCCAGCCCTACCGACGGGTACACATGGTGACCCAGTTCAGCACACGTCACGGCAGATCGTAGTACCCCCTCCGTTAGTCGGTGTTCGGGCGCAGTTGGTAAGTTGGATTAGCGATCTCGCAGATTTTGCTGATCCCGCTACACCACATATTTAACTTAGGTTAAGTATACTTGTATCCACAAGTATAATTAGATCTAAATAAAGATACAAATAGTAGCTTTTGCGGGTAAAATGAGAACTGAATTGAATGTTAACTGTGACTTTCCTCCTAAACTGATATCAATAAAGAGGTGTTCTGCCAACGAGTGGTTGGCAGAAACCCTGTCCTAATGCTTGACTCTTATTGGTAGAAAGACCCTGCTTTCTGACCAATAGAACTGCTTCCTAATATGAATGGTGACCACACTGAGATGTGGACCACCTGAATGTATCCATTAGCTCATGTTGCACTAACGTGATGTTAGCCGAATGTGTAGCCCCGCTACACCATCCCCCTGTTAGGACTTGATGTGCCGGTCTCGACACATCAATCCAGAAACTTCTTCGGAGAGAGCTCGTGCTCATTTCGAAATGAGCACGCCAACGACGCAGACCTCCGACGCGCTTGCTGCATCTGCAGCGGCGAACGCGGTCGTCGCTTCCTCAGCGACGACTGCAACATCTTCAGCCTCTTAGGCGTCCGTCGTCACTTCCACTGTGACGACGCAAAGCTCCCCCAAACGTACCATCTCGGTGGGGGAGTATCAGAAGTCCCGCAAACCAATCTATGCTCGCGACTTGCTCTTCCAAGACATCGATGTCGGCAATTGAGGAGGGCGAGGAAGCAAAAGAATCCTCGCCCTCAGGGCGCTCGGAATCAAGCGTGGGGACGCGTCGTCCTCGCGAGGACGACTCGGACGCTTCGAGTTCAAAGCGCTCGCGTGGCGGCAGCGATAGGCCGCTCGCTGATGCTGGGGCGCTGTCTACCCCGCGGGGTGGAGATGATGACGACTCCACTCCGTCAGCGGCTGTGACGTCGTGCACTAATCCGGTGCGCGACCCGTGGATGCCATCTCCGAGCGAGATCCAATCTCGCTACGGCAGCACTTCGCCGCTCGGTCGGTACGCGCTGTACTCCTGCAGCGCCATCACTGATGACGACGTTACCAAGGAGCTCGACTTTGATCCGGCGACGGATCAAAGACGTGATTATTATATCGGGCTCTTCCATGAGCTCCGATTCTACGGGAATAAGAAGCATTCCCGTAAAAGCAAAGTGGCGCGAGTGGGAGACACTCTGCCAAAGCTGGGGCGCGTTCGTTAAGAACTTCAACCGCGATCCGGCTGGTTACCGCGAGCGAGCGCTACGAGCGCTTCTCGAAGCGGCCCAAGATTTTGCGGCTGCACGATGGTGCAGTCGAGGCGGGGATTCCGTGCGCAGTGCCGGCTGGCGTTGCGTGCGAGCGCTGCCAAGCTGGAGCAGTGCGACTGCCCGGACGGGACCTTAACCCCCCCCGCACTCATACGTTGTATATGACTACATGTTATGAAAAAGAACATCTCGCCGAATTATGCATGGTGTGCACAGGTGTAGGTGAAAATATTTGCAGAAAACGATCAAAAATTACAAAACCAGCCCCAGTGGGATGCGCTGATTGATTGCTGAGATTTGCGATCAGGCTGCAGATTGATGGCTGAAAGCCGCCCCCCTCCCTTCAGTCGAGAAAAAGAAATCTAGGGAGGATGCCGGCCCGGCGCGAGACCCGCAGCGAGACGGAGGCGTTTCAAGCTCGCTTGGCTGGACGAAGCGCCGCTGAGAGGCAGCGACTCGCGGCAGAGACATTCACGACCAATTGCGGCTGCAGCGCTACTCGCTGCAGCAATCGGTGCGCTTTCGAAAGTTCTACAAGACTGTCTTTCTGGGGTTGTGGACATGGCGATGGTCAATGCATTTATCTTCTATCGAGAGTACAAGAAGAAGCGAGGCGATCCAGCTCCAGACCATGCTGTATTCCTCCAGTACCTTCAGGCGCAGCTCCTACAAGTCACGAGTGCTGATTTGATCGATGAGGTATTTACTACATGTGCTATATCAAACATGTTGTACATGTTGTATATACGTCTGACACTTACGAATGCTGATGCATAGAGTCCTCAGCCTGCGCCATCAAACCCCAGTGGACAAGGCCCAAGCCGCCACAAGCTTGTTGAGTTTCCAGAGTGGGTGCAGATCCGCGAGGGTGTGCGCAAGCGGCCGCAGCACCAATGCAAGGTCTGCTCAATTGGCAAGAAAAAAGTGGGTGAGCGCCGAGCAACACGCTTCTATTGCGAAACATGCAATGAGGGCAATATACGGTAAGTCTTGTGGGCGCGTGGCTAGCGGATTGTTACTGACTGTGGTTATTTGTGCGTATGGTTAGTGTATACTTTTGTGACCGCATTCGCCCCGAACAATACCCCGGCAATCGGCTAACATGCCACCAAATTTGGCTCGATACGTGGAAGAACGGAGAGGAGCGGCCACCCCCTCGCGTCGGCGGCGACATTCAAATGCGCGCACTTGGAATGAAACGCCGCGGCAGTCGCGTTCAAGACGCAGGCAGTGATGAGGCGCCAAAGCATGAGGATGAGGCCAAGCAGGTCGAGCAGGAGGACGAGGAGGCCGAGCAGGAGGTCGAGGAGGCCGACAGGAGGAAGAGGCCGAGCAGGAGGAGGAGGAGGCCGAGAAGGAGGACGAGGAGGCCGAGCAGCAGCAGGAGGAGTCCGAGCAGGAGATGAAGAAGAAGTGGATGAGACAGCAGAGCAGGGGGAGGGAGTGGCAGCAGCTGGAGCGCTGACCGAGGAAACTGAGGACTAGGAAAGGGCATTTTGGTTTGCTGTAGGAGGAGCAGCTAAGTTTTACACGTTTTGGTTTGCAATCAATGATTGCATTTTACATAGTCTGGAAATTTTGTCTGTGTTTTGCGCGGTCCCGATAAAAAGGCCTAGTCATGATGTAGGATATACCCCTGTCGGCTGGGAAAGGGCCACCGTAGGTGGATTTGACAACATGTATGTGCATGGTAGTGCAACTACAATCAACAACTTTCCAGCTGTTCAGGAAAGTACATCGTACTTATAGCAGGCAATACTTAAACCAAATACGCATCTCCTTAACAAGTTGTATACAGCTTTAACAAGTAGTATATAGGTCGCAGCCAGGACCCGAAACCCCCCGCGAGTGCGGGGGGGGTTAACGGGTACACTGGTATTAGTGTGCCTGTGGAGCTGAAGACACTGCGTGAGAAGTTAATCACGCAGTTGTCGTCCGAGAGTGCTGAGGGTGAGCGCAACACTCAGCCGAGGGCTGTAGGCAATTACAGCTTAAGTTTTACGCCCTTCGGCGGAGCCGCTGGTGGCGGGATTCGTACTCCGTCACCATTTCCGGAACGTCGCTCATGAGGACGTTCCGCGGCTCCCACGTATCGTGGTCAGGAGAGAATCCTAACCAACGAATACGAAAATGAACCGGACCTTGGGTCAGGATCTGATGATCAACGATTCGCTGGACAATCCAGCGAGTTCCCCCACGTGCGTCTCGCAACGGGGGCGGCGGCGGCGGGAAGACACCACGGACCGTCGCCGGCCGAGGTCTGGGATCGTTTGGAGGCGGTGGAGCGCCCCCCACTACCAGTGAGGGGTCAGGATACCGACCCCCTGATCCACCGGACGGGGTCAGGGGTCAACAGGACGGGAAACTTACATCGCAGGGAGGAGGGCGTGGCCAACCAGCCATTCCACCCTCTCACGGTTCGGGTGGTCCGCATCAGTCGTCCGATTCTCCCTCCCCGCCATCTCCGGCGCCTATCGGACGCACAGGGGGGAGAGTTGGGGAGGCGGGCTCGGTCAACTGGAGACCAGAATACAGCAGAGGGGCTTCAGTTGAGACTGGCCACCTCGCGTCTACCCCGGCAGGGGGGGGCTATGCGGCGGCGGTGCGGGATGGAGGGCAACTTCTGCCCACGGCGGTCTCCCCTGTACCGTCGAAGCTAGCGGGCCAGTGGAAACCCCGTGAGCGACATGTATTACTCGAAACATTACTCAAGAACTGGCACGAGTCGTCGGCTCCCTACTCAAGCCAAGTTACGGCAGGTCGCCCTGGCACCCTCTGACGTAAGGGATGGCACCACCCTCCGACCACTGTCGGACTTGGAGACGGAGACATTGTTGGACTATTTGAACGGGAAACTGGAATTGCCGCATGCGCCGATTTTTTTAAAAGCAACTCTGCCACTGATACAGCGAGCCATGGTTGAGCAATTCCAAGAAACCCATCTTGAGGTGATGATGACGGCAGACGTCTCACCTGCAGCAAAATTACGGAAGAACATGACCCACAATTCGCTCATTGCTCAGCTATATTCCGCTAATGCGGACTCTGCACGAGGCAGACAAATGGTGGACCGTATCATGGAAGACGTGAAGTTGTTACATTTCGACGGCATTCACACATTGAAATTTGTGTTCCACTCACAACGGATAGCCGAGAGGTACACGGGGCTTGCCTTCCGGTTGAACGGGACCTGCATCGAATTGGAGGATTCTCGGACCGGCTTGAACGCCTCCACTTACCAACCGGCTCGGCTCAAGAGACAATACGCGGTGCGCGTGTATGGATCAGAAACTTTAGGACTGGTGGTGCTGCTCACGACCCTAGGTCAGCTTCCTGGGGTCCAAGTGGTGGATGCAGAACGACCGAGATTCGACTCCACGGACATTGTTGACAATAGGATCTTATTGCTACGTTTGCATGCGGAATCCTGCCCAGTAGCGCTGAGGGGCATCACGAAGATTGTGCTCATCGGCCACCTAGTGACCTTGCACCACCACGTTGTGCACCAGCGCCTACCGTGTGGATGATGTTACGCTCCTTTTCACACCACAGGGTTTTGCAAAACGAAACCGCTGCACTTGGAGCGGCAACAGGCCAAATACAAACGTACCTTTACCGGGTCGGTCCCCTCCTTCAAGGTGGGGACAGCGGTCCAATACCGTCACACAGACGGAGACAGTCTACTCAACTTTCTCGACACTCTCCAAGCTGAACTTGCGGGTCCAGTCGAAACCGTCAGAACCGAAACAGCCACGGCAGCATTGGTCATCAGCAGACAGGAGGCGGCTGAACCGCAGGGAACATGGCCTCGGCCTATCATCCACGAAACGCAGCAGGAGGGTAGTGCTGAACTTTTGAGTAGGCCGGTATCGGAGCCCCTGGTGGGTGCTGGGGCACCCCAATTGGCTACCCGGCGCCACCAGTGTCCACACACCAGTACCGATGGGATTCGCACGACCGAAGGGTCCACTCAGGAACCTAGGCCAACGTAAAGCAGAGTGCGAATACGGAAAGGACTATCCACCCTCTCAGTGACGAGGCGGTAGCATCGGGATCAGCGACGAGGTCTGCGCAGGCTCCGCAACGGATGCGTGATGGGTAGCGGCAAGGGGCGGGCCGGAAACGGACGACCAAGTCCAAAACTAACCCACCAGCATTCGCGAAATTCAAGCGAGAACGCGCAAGGGGCAGGTTTAATGTACTTGCTGACCCAGACGACGACGAGAGCGACCTCGACAACGAGGAAGGGCACGACGATGCGCCGTACGCTTACCCGCTGGCAGCTCCATCACCACGTACTCGCACGGTGAACATCATGAATGCGCATTCGGAAGCCGGGGAGGGGTACGGGTTGGTCGACTGCAGGCAGCAGGCAGGTGGCCAGTGGGGTATCTGGGCCAGGCTCGTCGGGGTCCATCGACCACACTGAACAGTCTCGTCAGGACCAACAGGGAGCAACTCCCCAGGGCGACGACGACACAGATATGCTCAGTGATGCGGACTCCAACATTACGGGATACGTCGGCTCTTCAGCGCCTTCGTCCACCCAATCACCTGCACCGACGCCTGGGTCGAAGTTCCCGTTCTGCTTGGACTCCAACTTCGCGGCTGACGCACCAATGATGGGACCAGATATGCCGGAGACGAAAACGGGCCTTACAGCAAGCGAGGATGGCGGCAAAGCACGCCCGGTGTCGGATCCGGCTGCCTTGCACGACCCGCTCAATCAGGATGGCTTCTCCATTGAGAAGATCAGCTTGGCACCGGGCATGCCACAACAGTTTCCGTTGTTTTTGCTTCCATTTAGGGGCTCCCTCACATCCGTCCCAGCCAACGGACAGTGCGCCTATGCGACCCTTTACGCATCAACGACGGCAACAGTCGAAACTAAGCTGACGTTCATCTCGGAGGTGGTACCAATATCATTAAACGCAGCGTTTACACGCTGATGATGGCGAATCTGGCGAATGACGTCGAGTGGATCCACGCAGGGAGCTACGACGTCTATACCCATCGCAACCACCACCGACTGAAGTGGCGATGGCGACTGCAGCCCTGTATGCTCACTATGCCCAAGAGAGGGTCCGCACGGTCAACACGCCCATTCCTTCCGCATTTTGGGCAGGCAGGGAAGTGCTTAGAGCGATGGCTCAGTACCTACGAGAACCACTCTTCGTACTGGACGTCGACGCCCACAACGACGCTCATGTACAGAGGTACTATTGCCAAGACTACACCTTACCAATTGGGGACACCCATGAAACGGGTTGTGGCGGAGCTATGGACGATGCAACTGCCAAACTCATGCTGACACATTATGCCAGGTTACATGTGCTTCCTGTATTCTTGGTTCTGAAAAGACATGAGGGACATTTTTACAGGGTGCTACACAGAGACATCGCTCCGAAGTGGCAGGCGGAAGGAGATTTGGAGTTCGCGACAGCACATTGTGCCACGCATCCGTGGTACTCGGAGGTCGTCGCACACATGGATTACAGTTCGGGTCGCTTGGGCCACATTGATCTGATGTTGGACGATGACGCCACGAACACAGTCGTCATCGGTGCCCTAGAACGTAGGGACCGTCTCGACGTCGTACATGACCGACTAGGTCTACCCCGACTCGATACCGGTCACTATGATATAGCCATACTAGAGGATGGTCTGAGCTTCGAGGAAACCCGTCTACAACGGCGGGCGGGCGCGACACAGGCCCCTGAACGACCGCCTTCGCCCGTTCGCGAGCTGGCCTCGGACGGCAGGGTGGCAGGCCGCACTCCTATTTCGTCCCATGGCAGAGTGGCGTTTCAGACGATCCGCCGCATCTTAGATTCGATTCAGATGGAACCGGAGCTGTTGGCGGACCGCTCCAAGCTTCGCCAATTAAGGAAGGAGAATGACACGGCCATCACGGCATGGAAACGGAAAGTGCTACCGGAATTCCGGCCACCGGGATCTCATAGCAGTGCAGAGGAGTTCGTCGCAACGATCCAGTGGCTGACCCGACACCGCTCCGCGCTCCAGGACCTATTCACGTATCTCCCATATCCCGGAGTGGCAGCTAAAATGCTACCCCAGGACTTATTGATGCGATGGGGGGAGCTCGAGGCATATGATGTGCAAGTAGAGACGCTACGCAGTTACACCGCGGACGAGACGCTGAATATTACGGCTAGAGAATTTTGCAGAGCATGGCTCGCTGCATGCACAGCGAACGGGGGTTCGCACCGTGACAGAGTTGTTGCACGAGATCCACAGCGCTGGAAGCGCCTCGATGGTATGCTTGGGGTCACCTCCGAGGGTACGCGTCCTACTGGTGTCAGCGAACAATGCTGGAACATTTTACACATCCTACCATATGTCGTTTGGACATGGACGTTGACACCATGGGGTCCCCACCCCCGCTCCCGACTCGGATTCGTCCTGCTGTTCAGCAGGTCTGCGTCAATGTCGCCGAGCGGTCGGAATGGGGAGACACTGTCCCTTCTGGGCTAACGTAGGAGGATAGACTGGTCTCATTGGAGACCGGTCTCGCCCCCGCTGCTCAATGCTAAGGGCTGCCCAGCCCACCACCAAACCCTTGACTCTGGGCGGAGTCGAGGGTACCAGGTCCGACTACGACAGCGCCAGCACTCACCACATGCAGCGCCAGGTAGCGGGTCAGGAGGGGGACTAGACCCCCCCACTCAAGCGACGACGACGGGGACCGCCTCAATCCGACTAACGCGACGGGCCGAACGGGAGAAGGGCACGGCAGGCACCCACCGGGGCCGGATGAAAGGGGACCCACACGCTCAGTACCGGCGTCCCCTAGGAAGCACTACAGAGGGCCACGACAACTGCGGTTGGGCGATTTCTTCCCCGTGGTATCCAAGCACCAACAAGAACGGCAGACTACTCGGGAATTTCGAAGAGTCCGCAAGAAGGAGGTCGCAACCTTCAAAAAGGAAGAGCGGAGGGTAGGGGCCTACAAAAGCGGGACGGCCGACGCTCTCCACTATAATAACCGGACGTTCAGCTGGATGACACTGAATGTCAACGGGTTTGGCAAAAGTGAGTCGGATCGAGATGAGTTCTTTCGAGCTTTCAGAAAAGAAGACAACCATGACCGACAGGACGTAGTTTTCATACAAGAGACACATGTAGAACCAAACGAGGCAGAACACATGCGCACCCTTCACACCAAGTCGTGGGGTTTCAGGGCGACTGAGGCAGACATGATTTTCTCCTACTGGTCTCCGTCCACCGACCGCAAGGGTGGGGTCGCAATTATCACCGACCCTTATGGCAAACTAGAGGGACCCACGCCGATCATGCAGGCGAACTGGAGTAGTCATTTTATGGCGATTACCGGCACGTATGCAGTGATCTCAATGTTATTGATCTGTGTGTACGCGCCACATCGGCGTGGATAGCGAGAGCAATTTTACCACCACCTTGGCAACTTGGATCTGCCACAAGTGGATAAGGTGGTGGTCGGGGGGGGGACTTCAACTGCACCATGGACCCCCGATTGGACCGCAGTTGGTACCGCCGCGTCTCGACACAATGACTCGCCTGCACTGAGAAACCTGCTCGCTAAATGGGGGCTAGTAGACGCGTTACACCCTCCAGACGATTTCGATCACCTGGACATGGCCACATACTATGACCAAACGCACACGTATACCTATCCAGTCCGGGCTGGGTGAAAGCCACTGCCCGACTGGATAGACTGTACGTTTCTGCGCCGCTGGTGGAATGGGTCGCAGCCGTGGGTGTCTGCAAGACGGGGACCATGGCCGACCACAAAGCTGTCCGGCTTCAGCTGAGAAGCCCCACGGACCCAGTGCGGGTTCGCAAGCAGTCGAGAGTTTACCCTCCCCCGTCAGTAGCAGCTGAAGCCGTGAGGGTCGTCACCCAGCAGCGACTCACAACTTTCCTGGAAGATTTGCAGGTGAGTGACCAAGATGCCGCTACGTGGGCACGCGCGTGGGATGAGTTCAAGGTGGGGCTGAGGAAGGGCACACTCAGCATTATCAAGGCTCGTCGCAAATCTACCAGGGCATTCTACAACCAAAAATTACGCCGTCTTAGGAAGCAGGAGATTCGACTACAAGAACATCGAGCGGGTACAGATCCCACCGTGGAGTCAATCACGGAGGGGATGGATGTGCTGTCTCTTCGAGACGGTCACGGGGGATCCCTACTACAACGGGTCCGCCATGAAATTCAGGCTTGCACTAGAGCTCGGGCGGATGGACAGCAACGGAGGCTGTTCAGGGCAGCCGGACACAGTGACGGCAAGACGACCAGGGCACTATTCAGGCGGGTCAGCAATAAATATGCGGACAATGAAATTCATCGATTGGATGCGGCAATAGGTCACTCTGCCATGGGCGTGCACGACAAAGCCGACACGCTTGCAGACGCGTGGACTCCGATTTTCCAACAAAGTCGCTTCACGGCGGCCGCACGGTCTGAAGTCCTACACTGGCTAGGGGATGCAGGACGCTACCAGGACGTCCTAGCTGATTTTACGGATGCATTTACGGAGGGCGAAGTGACTGCTGCGATTGGGGCATCGAAACCGGGGAAGGCTTGCGGGCCAGATCGTTTGGTAACGACTGGTACCGCGATTTCGCGGAGCTGCTCATACCGATCTTGACGAAGTTATTCAACTGCTGGTACTCGGCTGGAGTGTCCCCGGAGTCCTTTCTTGAGGCCGACATTTTCTGCCTAAAAAAAGGCGGAGCCTCTCAGAATCCATTGAACTACCGTCCGCTGGCATTATTGGACATATACTACAAACGTCTGACTCGCATGCTAGCAACTATACGTGCTGGACATCAGCGTGACAGGGACACATTCCATGACATAACACTTTTTAGCCAATCCCAGGCCACTATCAAAACAAAATAGCCAGTCAGATGAACCATTCAGTTTGCATTTCAAGAGTTAGCAGCTATGAACGACGCGCTGAAGACCGCGATGCGTGATGTTGCAGAGCTAGGAGCAGACATGGAGGATGGAGACGATCTGGAACGAGGTTTGAGCGACGGCGAGGAGCTGGGAGTGCTGGGAGAAGACTTGGGAGACTATGAGCGGCTACAGGAGGCTGTAAAGGCTGTGGCTGGTGGGAAAATGACGTATCGTGCAGCTGAAGAAGCATACAGCATTAACAGGATGCGGATTCAGCGACGCGTGTCTGGGGAAGTTCGAATGACGGCTAGGAATGGGGCGACACCAGTTCTCACTAAAGGCGAAGAAGCTGGTATACGGGAAGCAATTGAAAAGCGAACCGATCACGCCCAGTGCATGACAGGCCAAGAACTTGCTGCTTTTGTCCGGAAGTGTAGTGAAGACACCCCTCACGAGCGTGTAGTTCCTGCTAAGTTTCCGTCCCTACGCTGGGTCAAGCGCTTCCAAAAGCGGCACAGCTGTTTTTTCAGTCAACGTAAGGCACAGCGCCTAGATAAATGCCGGGCCAAGGCGTCAACAACAGAAAATGTCACCCGGTTTTTCGACCAGCTAAGTGAAACGTTTAAGCTTGCACCTGATCTCCCTCCATCTCGCCTGTGGAATCTCGATGAAACTGGGATGTGTGGGCAAGGCTCTCGGAAGGGCAAACAAGTGCTGGCCACGAAAGAAAAACCGGCAAACATACAGCAGTCAGATGACAGAACAAACGTGTTGGCTGTTGTGTGTGTGAACGCCGACGGCGGCCATGTCCCCCCGTTTTTTATTCTCCCGGGGGTGGACGTGTCTGGGAAGTCTACTCACGATGCATTACCTGATTCGAACTTTGCCGCCAGCAAGTCATCGTTTCTCACGACAAAGCTGTTTATACAGTACTTCGAGTGGTTTGTCGACCATATTCCGCCTGCCCGCCCTGTGCTTATTCTGATGGATGGATACAAGGCGCATATATCCGCGCAGACACTGGAGCATGCTCGCCAAAAGGGCATCTTGCTTCACACTATCCCTGCGCACACGTCCCATTTCCTACAACCACTGGACGTGACTGTCTTCTGGCATTTCAAGCGAGAACTCGGCAAAGAAATTACCGCTTTCCGCGTTCTCAATAAACACGCTGTTACAAAGGACGATTTGGTGGAAGTTGTCTCACTTGCTCTACCTAGATGCTGGACGCGGACGTACGTCGTGGGTGGATTTGAAAAAAGTGGCATTTACCCGATGAGTAAGGATACTATGTTGAGCGCGATAGTTGGAGACGGTCCGAAGGAAAAACCCATGGTTCTCCTCAAACCAACTCTCATCACTTCTCAGAGGACACGGAATCATTTGAAGCGAGAGGGGCTGGATCCCGACACCGTTCGTGTACTCTCCTTGAACCATTGGGAAATGGTTGAAGTCCAAGAGCGCAAAAAATTAAACTAGCCAAGCCAGACGCATATATCAACGGGGGTGTGCTCATGACTGCAGATGAAATAGTTGCTCGCGTCAAAGCTAAAGAAGAAGCAAAAATGGCAAAATTTGCCCAACAGAAAGCAAGGCAAGCCGAGAAAGTTCGCAAAGGAGAAGAGAAGATCGTGCAAAGATACTTGACAGCAGAGCGGAAAAAGGTACAATAGCAACAGAAAGCTGAACGCCAGCGTGCGCTGCAGCAACAGAAAGCTGATCGCGAGCTTGCCCTGCAGCAACAGAAAGCGGACCGCGAGTGTGAGCTGCAGCAGCGGAAGGCAAAACGCTAGGCTGCACTAGAACAGCGAAAAGCGGAACGTAAGATGATTTCTCGAGAGTTGAGACAGATGCGCCAGGAAGAAGCTGTAACAAGAGCTTTACTGTGACGTCGTCGACGTGAGGTGGAAGCTGCGGCGAGGAAGCAGATGAGCATGGAGGGGTGGCCTGACACTGAAAGCCCGAGGACGTAGACGACGTCCTCTTCAATTGCTGGACCAGAACACGCTGTTCCAGAGTGACACTGTAGCTATTGTATAGACTATATATAGGAACCACGCCTGTCACGGAATGTGGCACACAATTTGAATGGTGTCTTTGAACGGTGATATCTCTGCGCGCATGTGCTTAAAAAATCAAGCAAGTCACCACTGAACAGCTCTAGCCTTCGTCTTTAATTTGAGGTGCCTCTCGCTTCGAATGGATCAGTTTATCATACCATTTTGCTGCTCCAAAATCTGTCACGGAACATGTCCAGCACGTATAGGACTAGTCGGAAACTACACTGGATCGTCCATCGCAACCAGAATGGGTTTGTTCCCTTCCGGACTATTCATGCGACTGTGGATGTGTTCACCGCGGCGCAAGCAGCAGCGAACTCAGACCCGGAGATGGCGGAGGTTCTGGCACTACTGCTCGACTTCCGAAAACGTTATGATTCAGTGGATCGCGAGGTTTTACACGAAGTTCTTGCCTGGTTAGGATGCCCCCTCCCGTACGTGGAGGCCATTCGGTGACTACACAACGGGACCAGAGTACGTTTCCTGGCGAATGGATACCAATCACGCTGAGTGAAGGTGACTTGTGGCATCCGCCAAGACTGCCCTTTGGCCCCCCTTCTATTCCTACTGGTGCTAGAGGCGCTCTACCGGCGGCTCGATGCGTCTCCCCAGGTCCGCGGCATTGTTCTGCGCAGCAGGGCCGGCGAGGTGAACCTAAAGTGGGAGGGTATGCTGACGACACCGCATGTTATGTCCGAGCTCCCTCCGAAGTCACCGTTGTTATGGATATAACGCAGTTGTTTGCCGGGGCTTCAGGACTCATTTTGAATGCTGACAAAACTTTAGTCATTGCGCTAAATCCGGCTACGATTGCGACAATGAATGCATTACCGAAGCCTCTGGTCGTTCAAACGACCACGAAGCTCTCACGGTACTTAGGCACTCCAGTGGGGAGCATCTCAGACTATGACTACACCTGGCAATTGGCGAGAACACAGCTGGTGACGAGGTTAGCACTGGCGGCGCGGAAAACTATGACGGCTGATCATCGAAGCATGGTAGTCATGGCAATTGTAGTGCCCAAATTACTATTCATCGGCAGGCACATCTTGTAACGGGCTGGTTACGGTTACGTAAGTAGGTAGACAGAGTTACATAAGTAGGTAGGAGCCTCATGGCTACATACACAAAAGTAGGTACAGGCACACGGCTAGCGTGTGTCCTGTTGTCATTACCTGATTGGATGGAAGTGGGGAGCCAGACCCATTTCAGCCAATCAGGCATCGACAAAGATTTGAGTGGTTTTACAAAGAGAACGGGAGCCCCCGCTCCCGTTCCATAAATAAACAGAGTTGTTTCCCCCCCAAACCTGACACTTGGTTCTACTATTGCGAGCTTCCTCTTGCATCTATAGTGTACTGTCGCACACCTCCACTGCCTTGGGTCGGGTCCGCTGGGACTGTTGACGAGAAGGAGCGAAGCGAAGAGTCGAGACCGAGGGAACCGTAGGAAGCGTAGAGTAGAGTTTAGCGAAGAAAAAGTAAAGCCTTGTTTTGTTGTTTGTTAGACAGGGGAAGTTTACGACTGAGAGACGAACGGGAAGATCGGAGGTATCGTTCCCTCTCATGGGGGCGACACCCCCTCCTACATACCCAGGGCGCGGTTGACATGTCATCTCCAATGACATGACAACCCGCCTTCGAAGACACTTGAAAGCCTTGACACAGCACCGCGACGCTCGTCCTCGGAGGTCCACGTGACTTCCGACGACCAAGTCGGTAGGAGCGCCTCGCGCCATCATTCGGAAGCGCATCACGCTCCCTTCTGCAAGCGTGCCATCTTCATGGTACCTACGCACGGTACCCTTGTCGATAGGATGTAGCCATGTCGGTCCTGAGAGCAGGCCGACGATCTTGAACAGCAGGCCGGTAGGACGAGTCCAGCCTTGGACCCTCTAGAATGGGACCCGCAAATTGAGGTGCGGGACATTCTCCCCGACTGACGGTACGCCGTCCTCGGCGGACACGATGCTGGACGAGTTCCTGACGAAGCGCAGCACTCCTCTCCTTGGCAGCACGGAGTTCGGCCGAGATAGCCACGGGGTTGCGCTCGGGCGCAACAGGTACGGCATCAGCAGGTAGCTCTTCCAGCGCGTCCTGGAATGGTAGGAGATCGTCGAGTACGTCGGCCTGCAGCCGGCGCAAACTCTCGAGTTCAGTAGTTTGCCGTTGTTCAGCTCGGGTACGCATACCCTCCAAAGCTTGTAGTAACAAAGCTGACGGTGCCAGCTCCTTCAGCGGGCCGTCAGCTTCGCCCATCCGCCAAATGCAGGAAGTCAGCCCCACGGCGACTACGATCACGCTCGCTGGCAAACCCCAGCGCGTCCACTCCAAGTAGTAATTAGCACAATTGAACAAAAGTAGGACCAAGGCCACGCCGACCTTGCCCAGTAGTAGCAATTCCAGTAAGTTGTAGGCAGCCAACGGTAGGTGAATCAGCAGCGACACGCACAGGAGGGCAACCTGGAAGCCCACACGAAACAATTCAGCCTTACGCTTTCCACTCGAGACGCTGGCTTCTTGCTAGCACGCGCGTACTTCGCCGTTGAGTGTGCCGTACTCAAAGCGAGGTCGGGCAAGTAGGCGTAGAACGTAGCATAGGCGGCATCCCACCACTTCTTGAGCGCGCGGCCGTACTCGCCGTAGCGATCTTCGCTCTCCGTCAGCACGCTCACGGGGACAGCGAATAGCGTGCCCCACAGAGCGTAGACGTACTGGACACCACGGAGCTGGTTCACTTCGTCGTTGGCCAGTACGGCCTGGTACTGTCGTAGGCAAGCGTCGAATAGCGACAAGTTCATCGCGATCACACGCCACGCCGCTGCCATAAAAGTCCAACCAACATTACGTAATGGGGTCGAAATGACCCATACCAGAATGCAACAGCATCCGGCGATGCAGTACGCCGGCCACAGCTCCGCGAAAGCACTTCGTTCCCACAGGCGTCGCCACCAAGTGGCGTCGTTGTCCATTTCGACTCGAAAGCAGCTAGGGCAGTTGGCGGAGTGTCCGACAGTTGTAGAATTAAGTACTAAAAGGGGTTCGGAGTACGCCTCCTCTCAGAGAGGGGCGAGTCAATACACAGGTCGGCATCTTTCCGCCACCTTTCTTAGTCTTGAAGTTTCAATCAGTAGGGGTACGACGAGGGCAGTCACGGCCACTCGCTTCCGAGACTCATTCGCCAATCTTCGTCAGAACCGACACGCGGCAGCCATGAGCGACCGCAATTCCAAGCTACTCGCGCGTTTCCAGAAGTGTCTGGATGAAGAGGCGAAGAGCGAAGCCAGAGACCAAGAGCAGGAGGCCTGGATCACCAAGACCATGTTCTGGTCGGAGACGAGGGACCTCCTTGCAGTCAACTCGCTGTCCAGCGGCCTGGACATCCTGGACGACATGGCGAAGGCGCTGATCTACGACACGGGGCGGGCCGCTCAGTCTTTGAGCGGCACGGTGACAATCCTGCCGCACCCATCGACGCAGTCGGTCAACACGGGCGCCACGCCTCACCCGTCGTTCACGAGCACGTCGAAGAAGAGGCCCGTTCCCGCCAAGCAGGCCAAGGGTAGCGCGGCGAAGAAGCATAAGGCTTCGGCTAGTCCGAAGTCGAGCCCGGTGGCGTTCGGCACGGCACTCATTACGTTCCCCTTGGCCCTGGGCCTTCCGAAGGAGTTCGTACGTGACCTGGAGGGCATCTTCTGCCATGTAGCGGCCGTCAACTTGAAGGCCTGGCAACGGGCGTACCCGTGGGTCAACCAACACTTATTCTACGATCCGGTCGAAGTTCCGGACGTCTACCTTGGTCATTGGCGGTTCTGGCACAACTGCCGGGCCGCGTTCTTCGAGTGGGCGTTGCACGCACCTTTGCGTACCGATTCGGACAAGGTCCAGAGGCGGAAACGAAAGGGGCACGCCGTCCACCAGAGGCTGGTATTCATCAGCCTCTGTATCGAGACATGGGGTTATTATAAGTTCCTCCGGCGCATCGAGGCACCGGGCAATGGTACGCTCATGTGGTGGGGCGGCCAGACGGGCAACACGACCAAGGAGGCGAACGGCTACTCCTGCACGCCGATTCAGAACCTCTTCAAGTTATTCCAGAAAGACAAGGCGGCGTACCACCGGAAGATTCAGGATGCGATCAAGCCTTTCCAGATCGACAAGGGTGGGTTCACCACCATCACCGAGATGCTCGAGCAGACGGAGGCGTTCAACCCCGCGTTGGTCGAGTACGAGAAGCGACTGTCGGACAAGGCGTTGGCTCGCGTAGCCATGGACTTGACGGCTCGACACTTCGTACCCGCTCACTGGGTTCCCTCTGACGACGTCTGGAAGGCACTGTGCATCAGCGACCGAATCAAGCCGTTGCAGGTCAAGTTGACCGTCCAGATGCGAGACGCTGAGTACGAGCTGCCCACCGTACCTCCGTTCAACTCGAAGGAGTTCAAGCCCGACTTCTCGCCCCTGATGGACGACGACGGCAAGCCGACGGCCTTGAGCTGGGCCACGGCCATGAACGACTGCGACACCAAGTACCGTCCGGATCCGGACGAAGAGGTGGAGGAGGAGCTCGCGGACGAAGAGTCCAAGGCCGAAGCAGCGCAGCAGGAAGAAGAAGAGGAGGAGGAGTCCGAGGGTGAGGACGAAGTCCCTATTCTCTGAGGTTTCATAGCCTTAGTCGACGTCTCCTCCGACGCAGTAGGAGTCAAGTAATACACGTGGTTCATTTTCATCTCTTGTCAGCTTTTCATAACGTCCTCCACTTCACACGTCTTCAAGTACGACACCTTCTAGCCGTGGTCTTCCAACTAATAATCTCTCAAAACGCGAAGTCGGTACCGGACCGCACGAGTTCAAAGCCGACGAAGTAGATTTCTCAAAACCCAAGAGTATGGCCCGCGGCCACACCAAACAAAGCAAACACAGCAAATTCAAAGCGCTGACGTACGGTATCCGACCGTACGTTTCCGAAGTAAGCAGAGCAAATTCAAAGACCAGATGTACGGTCCCGACCGTACGAATTCGAAGTAAGAAGAGTAAAATCAAAGCGTTGACGCGCGGTTCTTGACCGCACGGATCCAAAGCAAGTAGTAAAATCAAAGCGTAGTAGCACGGTCCCCGACCGCGCAATTCCAAAGTAAGCAAAGCGAATCTAAAGTTTTCGCGCACGAAGGAGTCCACAGACTCGTTGTCAGGTCACGGGCGACATTTCGCCCGCACCCCACTTCCTGCTCAATTATAAGAGCAGTTCATCTTCATCCACAGCGGCGTTCGCCTCAGCGCGACGCGCGCTTCTCCGTGGTTCAGGCTAACCCTTCTCCTTGGCCAACTCGCTCTCAACGTTGTTCACTAGAATCGCGAACTCCGGTAGGAGCGACGAAGCGGACCGCCACAGGGTCTCGTAAGTCGCCGTCAGGACCAGGTACTGCTTCTGGCGTCGCTTCACTCTCTTAGCTAGGATATCCACAATAGGACTTGTGACGCCCGAAAAAGCAGTTTCCTCGCCTCCTAGCGTGAGGCGTTCCACAAAACTAGTGGTCGGCAAGTCGTCCACTGACAAAGGTCCGTTGTCATCAGCATCGGGCCGACTCTCGACCCCAGTCGGTACCTCGGAAGGAAACGGTCTGCTCCAGCGACCAGCGAACCGCTTCAAGCGGTTCACATTGATCGACACGACTCGGTCGGGGTGGTTGGGAATAGCAACTTTGTAGGTATTGTCTCCGAGCTTGCCAATGATGCGGTACAGCCCGTGCCAGGAGAACGCTAACTTCTTCGTTTTGCGTTCTCCTCGGCGGGCACTAAAGTATTGATAGACCCATACAGCATCTCCCTCTTCGAAAGTCACTTCGCTCTGATTCTCCAGGCGGCGTCCGTGCCGTTCTTGTGCCTTTAGAAGTTGTCTTTCCACTAGTCGTCGGGTATCGCGCAGCGACAAGTACAGTCTGCTCCGGTACTCGGCGACCTCATTGCTCTTCCACTCGTTTTTCGTGTTGAGGAAAGCTAGGTCCAGCGGCAGTACGGGGTCCCTCCCGTAAAGACTAAAGAAGGGTGAGTCGCCCAAAGCCTCGTGATACGAGGTGCGGTACGCGAACAACACGCGCGGTAGGTAGAGATCCCAGTCGGACTGCGTCTCACTCACGAACATGCGTAGCATACCAATGAGGGTTCCGTTGAACCTCTCGACGAGGCCCTGCGTTTGCGGGTGGTACGCAGCTCCATACAACTTCTTAATACCAAGAGTTTCATAAAATGATTTTGCAAGTTCCGAAATGAAATTCGATCCCCGGTCGCTCAACAAGCGTTCTGGTAATCCATGACGCGACAGAACCTCGTCGACCATAATATTCACGAAAGTGATGGTATCGAGGGCGGCGACTGGGAACTCTTCAACCCATCGCGTAAAATAGTCCGCAAAAACAAGTCTGAACTTGTTACCCCTTTGAGTAGTGACCAGAGGTCCGATAGCGTCGACCACCAACAACGAGAAGGGCCCTGACAGCTCCTGCACTGGCATTCTTTGCATTAGCCCATTCTTCCACGGGCGGTACCCTTTTCCGCTTCCACACACCGAACAGGCCCGGACGTACTCAATGACGTCCTTTTGCCAACCATGCCAGTACGCGTGCTTGCGTACTTTGTCTAATGTTTTCGTCTGACCCACGTGGGCGGCGAATACATCGGGGTGGCAATAGTGTAGGACCGACTCGACGAACGGTAGGGGAATCACGGGAACCGTGATAGAGCGCGCGGGCCCAGCCCGAGCCTTCAAGTGCACCTTTCGTAGCAGCATACCGTCTCGCACCACATAGTTGTGCGCCATCTGAAGTACTTTCACCCGCAATTGGGCGTTCAACGCGAGGGTTCCATGCTCCACGAAGGCGATCACCGCCTGAATCCACGGAGTACGCTTCTGCTCGGCGACGAAGCGTTCTCGGTCCAGACCGAACAGGTCCACCGGGAAAGTCACCACGCGCTCAGCGTCCTCCTCCTCCTCGGAGGTCTCATCGTCGGCGTTGGCCTCGTACTCGAGGTCCGGAGCTCCCGTACCAGTAGAGGCGTTTTCAGGGGAAGCCGGAGGCTCCCCGACTGAGACGGTAGCACCTTCATCAGGAGTTTCGGGGTTGAGTACGTTCGAGGTCGACGTCGGCGGCTTCTTGGCAGCGATCACGGCGGGTCTCTCCCCGACTTCGGCGAGAGCCTGCTTCGCGACCCGTAAAGCGTCCTCCAGCGCTCCAGCGACGACCCTCGAAGGCTCCTCGTTCCCCACGGACATCGGGACGGGGGAGTCGTCGTAGTCGGAGGAGGATCCCTCCCCGACTGGGACGATACTCTCTCTCTCGGTGGACGAGACGTCCTTCATGAGCTCAGAGAGCGACACAGCGCAGACGGTCTGCGTATGCAACCGCGAGAGTCCGTCAACATGGCCCATAGCCGTACCCGGCATGTGATAAACGTTGAAGCGAAGTTGCGAAGCTCCATGGCCCAACGGGCTATCTTCGCGTTGCTAGTACGGTTTCCTTCACTGAAGACCCAGGTCAGAGCCTTATGATCAGTATAGAGGTCGAATTCACGCCGGTCCAGGTAGCACCTGAACTTCCTTGTAGCCCATACAATACCCCAACATTCAATTTCTGACACTCCGTCTTGTTTGTTAATCCACTTCCGTTCCGAACCAACAAGAAGCTTGCTAGCGTACGCGATCACGCGGTCGCGGCCGTCAATGTTTTGCATTAGGCAGGCGCCTACAGCGAGGCGAGATGAATCAACATAGAGTTTGAACCTCTTCGAAGCGTCAGGGTACGCCAGAACAGGAGGCTCCACAAGTCGCCTCTTTAGTTGTAGGAAATCGGCTTCGCAATCATCACTCCACACGAACTCCACACCCTTCATCTTAAGTCGCTCAATAGGGGCCGAAATGGCCGCGTAGCCAGGAATATAGCGCCTAAAGTAACTTGTGAGCCCTAAAAAGGCTCGAACCGTGTGCAAATCATGAGGTCGCGCCACATTAACAGCAGCCTTGACCTTCTCAGGGTTGGGAAGAATTCCGGACGGAGTGACGATGTGGCCGAGGAAAGCCACCTGATCTCTGCCCCACCGACACTTTTTCATCTTCAGTTTGAATCCGGCGGCGCGAAAGCGTTCGAGTACTTGTTTTAGTCGTACTAGATGCGTAGGAAAGTCGGAACTGAAAACCACACAATCGTCCAAGTACACTAGACAAGTCCACCATTTGAGGTCGACTAATACGTTTTCCATCAGTCGCTCAAACGCCGGTACGGCATTACATAGTCCAAATGGCATCACAAGCCATTCAAACAACCCGTACTTGCAAGTAAAACCCGTATTTTCGACGCTGTCGGCAGCCATGGATACGTTCCAGTACCCAGAGGCGATATCCATAGTGGAGAATAGCTTCGCACCGGCCAGCACGTCCAGAATGTCGTCAATTAATGGCATAGGGTAGCAGTCCTTGATCGTGACGGCATTGAGCCGGCGATAATCAATACACAAACGGATTCCTCCGTCAGGTTTTCGTATCATCAGGACGGGGCTGGCCCACGGGCTAGTCGACGGTCGAATCAGATTAAGCTCGAGGTACTGTTGTACCTCAGCCATCCCCCTCAGCTTGCGAAACACGGCACGGGCGCTGCTTGATCGGCGCTTGCGTACCCGTATCAATTGAGAATTCCAAAAGGTCCGTACGCCCCGGTTTGAGGGACATTTCCAGAAACATATCGCGAAAAGAGCCGAGTAGGTCGGCGAGGAGTTCACGCTGCTCCCCACCGAGTTTGGAATCGGTGAAGTCCACGTCCAGTTCGGCCTCCTTGGCCGCATCCAAACCGGGCATCGGTTCTTGTGACGGAGTCGTAGCGGCCGCCGCCGCGCTGATCACGGAGTCGACCCAGGTCGTCCCTCCTCCACTTCCACTGGGCATCGGGTCGCTCTAGGAGGTCGGACCCTTCTGACCGGCGTTCAGCGTGTCGAACGCAGACTTGGGCACCATGGTAGCAGCGGCTAAAGCCGTACCTTTCGACAGGACGAGGTCCTCAGTCGAGGCATTGCAAACTTCCACGACGGCCTTGCCCTCGTGGACCGTACACAGCGTTCTCGCAATCTTGACGTTCGCGTCGAGCTCGGGGAGCCCTTCAATTAGTACCGTAGTTTCATCAGGGGCTTGGCCCATAACGTCCGTCACCACTAGGGCTTGACCGCCCGGGCGCAAGCGCACCGCCGACGCGATTCTGGTCACGTACATTTCCTCGACTCGCGGGGACCCGAGGGCGATCACCTCGCCCGAGTCCTTGAGAGTCATGATATTCTCGTCAAGATCGATCACAGCTCGGAACGCTTTGAGCGTGTCCGTTCCCAGAATGGCGTTGACGTGCAACCGGTCCACGACCACGAAGGTACGGAGTTCGTATCGCGCCCCCATGCGGAGCGTGAGTTCGAGCTCTCCCTTAATACGAAGCGAACCACCCGATACGTCCTTCAGGCTGCCCTTATAAGGTCGAAGGTGAGCCTTTGAGAGTCCAAGTCGCTTCAGGAAGCGAGCATCCAACAGACTGGCGACAGCGCCCGTGTCAATCAGTAGTTCAGCTGGTAGGTCTTCAATATAGCCGACAGAAACAGCTTCCAGTCCTCCAACAGAGCATATCACCCTCTTTCCCTCAGGAACGGGGTTCAACTCCTCGTCGAAGGCGTCGTCTGGCTCATCATCGCTCTCGACCTCCACGAGACTCGGTCGTCGTCGGGGTCGCTCTGAGTTACGTACTCGGCACACATGGTGACTGATGTCGTCAGTATTTTCAACGTACGAAGGGCTGCTGCCCAGAGCTTCGGTTCGTCCGGCGAATAGTGAAGTACAATCGAAGCGAACTTTGCGACGAGTCCGTACTCGACGAGGGGCCGAACCGGTACTAGAATGAATAGGGCACCCCGACAGTCGGGTGGCCCTCTTCACCTTCATCTTAGGAGCCTCCTTGGAGTACAACTCCAAGATCCGTTCGACCACCGTTTCCATCACGCGGTCGCCGAGCACGCCGGCGGCAGCAAGCGTAAGGAGTCGGGCTCGGGCCTCTCGCTCGACGACTGAGTACGGCGGAGTGCTCGTCGGCAGTCCTGAGTCCTTGGACTGAGGGCCGTCAGCGTCTAGGCAGGCGGGGCAGCGTAGTATGCTCCGCGCCTCCTCTTCCAGCACGATCTGTTACACAACAGACCGGATCAGCGATCTCAACCGGAAGGGGACGACCACCGGGTCCTCCTGATGTGGATCTTCGATCACAGAGCCCGAAAAGGCCACACAAATATTGCCAGCGACTAGTCGCTCGTCCGTGACGGGCTCGGGCGGCGACTCGTTCGACTCCTTCACACTCACGTTCATGACCTTGTCACTTATGAGGTCATTCTCCTCCGCTTTCAGTTCATCACTCTAGTCAGGCTGTACCGCACCCACTCGGGGCGTACTAGCCGCAGCAGTAGCCGGCGCCTTGAAGTCGCGATTAGCGCGCTTGGCTTCTTCAGAGGCAGCAAGTGTCCGACGGTACCAGGCGGACCAGTACTCAGGGGCAGACAACTCGTCAGTAGACGACTCCCGCGTGCGGGCGAGAGTCTCGACTGGCAAGTTGAGCAGCGAGCTGAGCTTCTCCAGAGTCAGCTCCTTCTCCTTCGCAGCATTCTTTTTCATCTTCTTAAGCAACTCGACCTCGTCCAGAAGGAATAAGCGTTCCTCAATCTCTTTATCATACTCCTCTTTCTCTTCGGCAGCCGGCGAAGGTCGACCGGCTTCCAAAGCGTCGAGTTCGTCCTGAGTAAACAACCTAGCGTACTCAGTGTTCGCGACCATACTGGTCTCCTCCTTCTGCAGAGGAGGACCAGGTCCTTTCGGGACGAGGGGGGTCAGGTCCTCAACCTCGTCTTCAGACGGATTCTCCGTCACCGACCCCACCCTGTCACGGTGCGCTAGGGCGGCATCGTCGTCCAGCGTACCGAGAGTAGGATTGGTCTCATTCTTGGTTTGACCCTCCCCTCGCAAGGGTGGGTCGGGCGCCTCGATGGGGTTCGCGCCCGCCTCCAAGACGGTACGCCTCTTGGCTGACCGTCCTAGTCCAAAGTCTTCATAGATCTTAGTAATGGGCCCCCTGCTCACATCGGGTAGACCCACTAATCTCGCGGCATTCACTCTCCCTTCGCAGGGGTCTTCATCTGCATCCTCAGACGCCTCGTAGGGGTACTCGTTCACGTCCTCGGACGCCTCGTAGGGGTTCTCATTCGCGTCCTCTGACGCCTCGCAGGGGTTCTCATTCGCGTCCTCTGACGCCTTGAAGTAGTTCTCAGTCACGTCCTCGGACGTCTCGTTAGGGTTCTCATTCTCGGTAGAAGGTTCGCAGTACGGCGCGCACGCCGCCTCAAAAGTAGGTTCGTTCATCATAGCGTTCACTCCGGCCACGGGGCGGTCCTCGCCAGACCCCAGGGAGTTAGCATATCCAGTCTCAGTCACAGCAAAATAGTCATCAAAGTAGTTGTCTTCAGGTACGGTGGCAACCGCATTACAGCGTTCTCGGGCACCCCCTCTTTCACTCTCATCTCTCTCTCTCGACGTCTCGGCAGGGGTGCTCCATCCGGTGTCGTTCCACGGGCGGGAGGAAGGGGCGACACTCCCCTCTCCTCCTTGCCCCTTCATTGATGGCTTTGCTGGGGTCGCGACGAAGGTGTACTCGTCTGACGAGAGGCACCTTGACTCCCTTTATCAGCCTGCGCCATCGCTTGAGTGACGGCCCGTACCGTGGGGCACTGAGCCACCATGTGACCGGGTTTCTGACACGCGTAACAGGTACGGGGTTCACCGTAACGACGACCGGGACTCTGAGAACCTCCACCGTTCCCAGTCTGGTGGCGACTCGCACTCCACGGCGATATGTCCGCGCATCCCACAGTTCGGGCACGTCGACGAATTGCGTCGGCAGTTGATCCTGCTACACCCCAGTATGTGGCACCGGCCACACACAACCTGACCGTCCTGAGTGTACTGGTCGGGGCCCTGACGAATCCCTCGAAATGGGGTCCTCGGTACAGCAGCATTGGTCGGCAGGTTCGGAGCCGACGACTGAGTAGGCTCCTCGTATGCGGCGGCAGCGTACGTCGGGCGCCGAGGCGACCGAGGGCTACGGGCCAGATCCTGTTGCTGCTGTAGTATCAAGTTCTGCGTCTGCTGAAGCATCTGCATCATTTGCAGTACGGCTGCAGTCTCAGAAGGGGTCTTGCTCGGGGCGGCGTCGACGAAATCGGCGTCGTCCTCCACGGGTTGGTGCATGTTCTTGGCGAGCAGTACGATAACCGCTCCCTCGATCGAGGTGACCATGAGCGTGTTCAGAGCAGCCTTCCACTCCCGGTTACGAAGGCCGGATAAGAAGTACTGGTACCGCATCTGCGGATCGTAGCACTGCGCCTCGTTACATAGGCCTGAGATCAAGTCTCCCCAGACTTCTGCAGACATGCCCTTGGTACGCTTATGATTCTTCAGTCACTCAATCATCTGCAGCGGCGTATGACACACGAACTGGTTGTGAAACCTAGTACGTAACGTCTCAAAGTCAGGAAAGAGGGAGTACATCCACCAATCTTCAGCGGTCTTGCCCTTCAAGCATTCCCTGAACGCACTGAGTCTTAGGTGTTCTTCCAATCCGACCGTAGCCCGTTCGAAAGCACTCCAAAACGCTCTCGCCTTCTCCACGGTCGATCCTTCCGATAGAACGGTTGGATCATCTTGACCGCATTTTTTGATTCGCGACGGCATACCGCCGTACGCCGTAGTCGTAGTCGTACCAGCTGGAGTCGGGGTCGCTCCTCCCTGAGGAAGCGACTGACTCGGTCCGGAAGCAGGAGTCGTAGCGATGGGCGTTTGCGCTGTGAGGCCCCCGGAGCTCACAGTAGCCTGTACCCCCACCTGAGGGGTACCAGAGGTATGCCCGGCCGGCAACATGCTCGGTCCGAATCCCATCGGCGTAGTGTTCATCAGTCCCGGCAAGTTGGAGGTCGGTAGGCCACTCAGAGAGTATCTTCCGTACGTCGGGATAGCCGAACGCGCCGTACTAGGCGGTACCAACGCAGAGTACCCCATCGGAGTCGCACCCGCCGTACTGGTCAGCCCCAGATACGTTCCTCCGAGCATTGGGTTTGACACCATAGGGCTCGGAGTCACCGTGTTCGCTCCTCCAGTAGCTTGCGGAACGCTACTCGAAGCCACACTCGTAGCTCTTGAATAGTACGCTCCCATATTCGTCTGGTTCACAGGAGTCCCTTGCACGTTCGCGTTCGAAGTCCCTTGGCCCTGACCGAGGTTCGCCCAGGACAGGCCAGCTCCTTGACCGGTACGGCTGGTACCGTCAACCACGCGTTGCAGTACCATCCGGGCCGTAGCGAGTCCTTCAGGGGTCGATAGATCAGGGATCGTCAAGTCAGGTCGCCCGGGGTTGGAACCCGGTGCACACCCGCCAGCCAAGCCTGGCCTCGTAGTAGGCGGCCCCGCCGCCGTACCCAGATTAGGGGGAGTCGCCGCACGCGGGTCCCCGCTCGTGTCCCAGTAGAACTCCTCGCTCACGTTGTCCTCGTGGTCGCGAGTCTCCATAGTAGTTCTTCAGTAGCGAAAGTCCACACTCCACGGTCTCGTACCGTTCAGCTAGTCCTTCTCCAGTTAGCAGCGTACCCTGCTTCTCCACCAAATGTCGCACACCTCCACTGCCTTGGGTCGGGTCCGCTGGGACTGTTGACGAGAAGGAGCGAAGCGAAGAGTCGAGACCGAGGGAACCGTAGGAAGCGTAGAGTAGAGTTTAGCGAAGAAAAAGTAAAGCCTTGTTTTGTTGTTTGTTAGACAGGGGAAGTTTACGACTGAGAGACGAACGGGAAGATCGGAGGTATCGTTCCCTCTCATGGGGGCGACACCCCCTCCTACATACCCAGGGCGCGGTTGACATGTCATCTCCAATGACATGACAACCCGCCTTCGAAGACACTTGAAAGCCTTGACACAGCACCGCGACGCTCGTCCTCGGAGGTCCACGTGACTTCCGACGACCAAGTCGGTAGGAGCGCCTTGCGCCATCATTCGGAAGCGCATCACGCTCCCTTCTGCAAGCGTGCCATCTTCATGGTACCTACGCACGGTAGCCTTGTCGATAGGATGTAGCCATGTCGGTCCTGAGAGCAGGCCGACGATCTTGAACAGCAGGCCGGTAGGACGAGTCCAGCCTTAGACCCTCTAGAATGGGACCCGCAAATAGAGGTGCGGGACAGTACGCTAGTGACGGTACTTCTTACCCCGTTACACCTGGTAGCACTTCGTAGTCCTTCCAATGACCAAGTTCGAGATGGGTGAAGGCACGCCGTCGGTGGCCCCAGCGATGACGCTGGAGCACACGGCGTTTCCCCACCTCACCACTGTTGAGTGGCAAGCGCTACACCGCCTCGCGGCGGTGTCCGGAGAGTTCGTCGTCACGTCGCTGCTGAGATCAGCGACCCCCGACCGACAGCGCCAAGCCATCCAAGAATTCATGGAGCGTGAGCTCGCCGAAGCGAAGTGGCAAGTACCAACTCCCTCGCACTCCTCACGGCACGACGCCGTGAAGATGGAGACGTCGTCCTACTCCGGCGCCGGACAAGACCGTCTCCCGCCGAACCGCTGGTTCCGCGAGATCGACATCGCGATCGCTTCGAGGTTGATCGAAGCGCCGACGGCGAGAGTCAACTTCTTGTTGTCTCGCCTCTCCGGAAAGGCCAAGGAGTGGGCCCTTGGCAAGCTCGTCGTCGACCGAGATGCGTTCCCGACTCTGTAGAGTCTCCAGAGTGATCTCCGACTCGCGTTCGAGCCTCCGCAAGACGAGTCGCGCACGCGTGCGACGTTCTTCGCCCTTCGGCAGGGCAAGATGTCCATGCGCGACTACGTGCAGAAGACCCGACACCTGGTTTCGTGCATCGTCACGAACCCGATCGACGTTGCCTCTCAAGTGCACGTCTTCATCTTCGGGATGCGTGAGGGAATGACACGGTACTGCCTCACGCGAGCGGAGCCGTCGACACTCGAAGCTGCGTTCGCACTCGCACTGCGCGAGGACTACACGGTCGCGTCCTCCTACGCACGAGCGCTGACGCCGGACGCTCAGGCCTCCGCGCCCGAGCCCATGGAGATCGACGCCATCGAAGCCGAGTCGAGGTCGCGGTCGACCTCGACTGCACGTGGCCCAAGGTTCAGCAACGCCAACCGCCCGCGCGACGGTCGTCCACTGGTCTGCTACCGCTGTCGCAAGTCTGGTCATCGCGCAGCGGTGTGTCGCGCGCCAGCTCAAGTCCTGGCAAGCGCTGAAGTCGTCGGCGAGGCCGACGACACGTTCCCGACCGCTCTACCAATAAACGGTCGGGACCAGTAGGTGCGGGGCGCCCTACTGGCTTGAATGGAGGTCCTGGCCCCCCGGTGGCAACCGGACCTCCTAGCCCCCCCATGCTTTACGCACACTTCAATGCCACCACCACGAACGGCGACTCGAGACTGATCCTCATCAGTCTCCACGTCGCCGGCGCGGAGCTTCCGCTCCGCGTGTTGCTTGAATCCGGGGCCACGAACAACTTCATTCGTGACAATTGCCTCGCTCTCCTCCCGCCGCATGTGCGTGTGCGGGAGGGACCGGGCGAGCTCGTCGTGAAGTTGGCCGACGGCAATCCCCACCGCGCTTCGCGGCGGGCTGTGTCGTTGGCGTATGCCTTCGACGGCTTTTCCACCAACGACGACTTCCTGGTGATCGAGCTGAACTACACCTTCGACTGCATCTTGGGAATGCCGTGGCTCGCTCACTACCAGCAGGAGATCGACTGGTTAGCCCGTTCGGTGCGTCGGCGTGTCGGCTACGACCTCAGTGAGGTGTTCACTCACCTACTCGTCGCCCCGTCGCGCCACGTCGCAGTCGTGGATCGGACATCCACGACCCAGCCCCCACAACGAGAGAGCGATGGCCCTCGCTGTGTGGAGTGCGCGGCCTCCGTCATTGGTCCAGTCAGCAACCCGCCCTCGCGAGCGCGCGAGGGCCTGAACAGAAACACGGTCGAGCAGTGGCTCCCGTACGAGAACTACGCGGTCGAGCAGGGGCTCTCGCACGTGAAGAACGCGATAGAGCAGAGGCTCCCGCATATGAAGAACGCGGTAGGGCAGCGGCTCCCGCTCGAGAATGCGACGGTCGAGCAGCGGCTCCAGTTCGCTGATGATTCCGTCGCGCAGCAGGACCTGCGCGACACCGGCATGGTCGAGAACGAGCTCCCATGCCAAGAGGAGGGTAAAGTGTCATCCAGCGAGACTTCGGCCTCGAGCAGTGGCTCGAGGCGACTGAGGAAGTCCAAGCGCAACCGATCCGGACGCCGCCGTCTGCGCCGGAGGTCTACCGCAGTAGACTAGGCTCCGTCGAGCGAGATCCTCAACGTCGTCGAGTATTCGGAGGGCTCTCCGAATCAGGTTCGCGCGATCGAGGTGGCGAATCCTCCCACAGACGCGGCGACCATCACGCGGCTTCCAGGCCTATCCTGGAAGCATTTCCTGCGCGACGTGAAGGCCGGTGAGATCGAGCAAGTTTGTCTCCTCACCGGCTCCGACCAACCCGACGTGCTTGCCAACGCAGTCAGCGACGACACCTCGTCGTCGCGACCGAAGGCGGCTGAGCCGAAGTCCGTTCGCGAGGCACGCTTCGCTGCGCAGTCTTGGCAGGCCCTCCAAGACTCGAACAACCCCGTCTACTCGCTTGCACGCGAGTTCGAAGACATTTCCCCCGAGAATATTCCGGCGGAACTTCCTGCTGAGCGAGGCGTCCGGCACGAGATCGACCTCATGCCCGGGTCGAAGTACTGCGTGACGCGGCAGTGGCCACTGCCGCGGGATCAGGTTCAAGCCATTGATGATTTCTTCGAAGGCCGCCGCAAGGCTGGCCACGTGCGAGAGAGTATCTCTCCGCACTCGAGTCCGACGTTCTCCGTGAAGAAGGCGACTGGCGGGTGGCGCATCATCCATGCGTTCAACAAGTTCAACGACGCCACCATTCCCGCAGACGCCCATTCCTCGGACAGACATGGTCCTCTACACCATGTCTGGCAGTGTCATCTACAGCGCAATCGATCTGACAGATGGTTTCTATCAGATCCTGATGAGAGAGAGCGACGTTCCTCTCACGACCGTCAGCTCCCCCAGCGGCATGCTCTAGGAGTGGCTCGTGATGCAACAGGGTTTGAAGATTGCGCCGGCCACCTTCAACAGGATGGTCTCGCATGTGCTGCGCCCGCTCCGTGCTTTTGCACCGAGCTACTTCGACGACATCTTCGTGCACAGTCGCGCTGAGGACGGACTCAGCTCCGTCGACGTGCATCTCCGGCATCTGCGCAAGGTTTTCGAGAAAATGCGCGAGAACAAGCTGTATGCAAACCTCAAGAAGTGTGTATTCTGTGCGCCAGAGATTCCGGTGTTAGGCTGCTACGTTAGCAAGAGCGGCGTTCGCGCCGAACCTGAGAAGATCTCGACGATCTGTTCTTGGCCGACGCCCGAGAACCAGGCGGAGCTGCGCCAATGGCTGGGCCTCGCGAACTACCTTCACAAGTACACGAAGGATTACGCGGGCTTGATCCAGCCGATGTCATCCTTGCTGAAGAAGGACGTGGCGTGGAACTGGCGTCCTGAACACCAGGACGCATTCCATGCCGAGAAGAAGAGCTTGATGCTGCCCGACACGTCAAGGTGGTGTGCGACGCAAGCGACTTCGCCATCGGATGCGCCCTCATGCAGTTTGATGCTGAGGGCCGTGAGCGTGTCGTGAGTTATCAGTCACGACAGATGAAGCCGGCGGAGAAGAACTACCATGTCCATGACAAGGAGCTCGTCGCGATGCGTTACGCTCTGATCAAATTCAGAGTGTACCTCCTCGGCGAGCAGACGTTCGCAGTCTACACGGACCACGCCTCGCTACTGGCGGCGATGATGAGCCCGCATCTCTCTCAACGCATGGCGCGATGGCTCTCGTTCTTCGCCGAGTACAACTTCGTCGTGCAATACAAGCCGGGCAAGAATAACATCTTGCCGACGCGTTGTCGAGACGTCCCGACTACGATCCTCGGCGCTTGTCGCGTCATCAGGACATTCCTGACGACGATGACGATGATGACGACTGCGCGACTTGCGTGACGCTGGGCATCAACTCCACAGTGTCCAGCCCCGTTCTGCTGCTGCGTCAGCAAATTGCTGACGCGTACGAAGAAGACGCCTTCTACGCAGCGATCATTCGGTATCTGCGTAATCCGACGGCAGATACGCTCACCAAGTTGACGCGCCCAACGCGTGATGCGATCACGCGTTATGACCTCGACGGTGATCTTCTGACGTACGCCATCGACACATTCGACACGCCGCGTGTCGTCATTCCCGCGGATGACGACCTTCGTGCTCGTCTGGTGCACGAGTACCATGACGCTCCCGCCGGTGGTCATCTCGGGCGCGAGAAGACATTCGCAGCACTCTCGCGAAACTTCTTCTGGCCTCGCATGTACAAGTGGATACGGAGACGAGATCTGCCAGCGTGTGAAGCCTGCAGCGTCCAAGCAGGCTCCACTTCGGCCTCTACACATCGCCACGAGCGCGTGGCGATCTGTCAGCATGGACTTCATCTTCGGCCTTCCACGTGACGCCGAAGGCCGCACCGGTGTTCTCGTCTTTGTGGATCGCTTCAGCAAGATGGTCCATCTTGCTCCAGTCGCGGCAGAAGTGACGGTTGACGAGTCGGCCGAGTTGTTCCTCGACCTGGTGTTCCGCCACCACGGCCTGCCGGAGTCCATCGTCTCGGTTCGCGATCCCCGTTTCACATCCGCGTTCTTGACGCGGCTGTTTGCGCTGCTGGGCACCCGCTTGCTTATGTCCACGGCGGCTCATCCAGAGACGGATGGGCAAACGGAGCGCGTCAATCGCGTCCTCGAGGGCGTATTGCGTAGCTACGCAACGTCTTTCGCCTCCTGGAGCTCCTTCCTACCGATGGCCGAGTTTGCATTGAACAACTCGACCCACGCGTCGACAGGTCTGACGCCGTTCTTCGTGAACAACGCGCGGCACCCGCGCGTTCCGGCTCTGCTGGCCGTCCGAAGTTCGAATGCAGCAGCGGTCTCCACTCTTGGTGGGGGGGAGTGGCACCGACATCGAAGTCGGCGCAGGATTCGAGCGAACCCCCGCTGCCCCAGTCGGCCAAGTCCACCACTCGAGACGCCATACTCGAGGGCCACGCCCTCCATGGCGTGGCATACGAGGACTTATTCGCAGTCGACATGGCTTCGCCCGCCACGTCCGCCGTCGCTAACTTCGCCCCGGTAGCAACTCCGACGCCGATCGACTCTGCAGCAGTGTCCGAGTTCCTTCTGCACCGCCAAGCCGTCACGTGCGTGACGCGCTCCAAGTCGCTGTGGATCGACAGAAGACAAATGCAGATCGACGGGGCCGGAAGAACATGTCGTCCATCCGGCGAGGCGAACGAGTACTTTTATCTACGGATGGCATCCAAGGAACGGCTGTGACGAACTTGGGTGCAAACAAACTGGCGCCTCGTTTTATTGGGCCGTTCAAAATTTTGGTTATCGGAGATGCCTACACACTAGACATTCCTACCGCCATGCGACTGCACCCGACGTTTTACGTCGGGCGCCTCAAGCCCTACGTTCCTGCGACGATTCCTGCGCCGGATTCTGAGTGTCCGCGGCCGGCGCGTAGTCGGAGCCGCCCCGCTGCCGACGCTGACGCCGAGTCGGCCAGAGCCTTGGTCCTCGCGCGAGCGCGTCGCCGAACGTGGCGCGCCGCACACGATCGACACCAAGTGACGGAACCGCTCCATCATCTCGCGCCGACCCTGCTCCGAACGAGTCGCAGCAGCCTCCGCCGCCGCCGCACGATCGCGCGCAGACTCAGCGAGGTTCTGAGCCTCCATCGCTTCGTCCCTCGCCTGGTCGGCCTCCCGCACCATCAGCCGGTATTGCTGAGGCGTCCGGTGCCCCGAGGCGTCGGTCCGCTCGGAGCCAAGGGGCGCTGCAACAAACTCGGTATCAGCGTGATGGGCCCCCGCCGCTTGTGGATGCATCGGGGGCGCGGCGATACGTCGTGGAGCGCTTGGTTGATCACGATACGCGCGCCAACCGCGAGAGTCCCCCTCGCGGTTCCCCTGATACTGCGAATACGCGCGCCACTCGACGGCAGGTCACTATCGGGTGCGCTGGCTTGGACACTCGCCGGCTGAGGATACGTGGGAGCCCAGTAGCCGCCTTCTTGAAGCCGTCCCCGATCTCGTGAGCGGCTGCGACGCCAGCGCACGTGACCTGGACTTCGAGAGCGACTGCGCGAGCGAGCCCGCTCGCGCGTCTCACGACACCCGCTGCCACGACTTGCAGCAACTTCGAGATCCCTGCGAGCCCGGTCGTAGCGCCCGAGCCAGCGACGCTCCCACTCTTCGCGCGTCGGCCTCGGATGATCTTGGCACCTGGTGCAACCTTCGACCAGGTGCACGTTGCACAGACGCCACTCGCGCTGCGCCATCTCGCGCACGCGCGTCCGGCGATCCCCAATAGAGCGAGTGCTGCGCGCGGCTTCACGGTCTTCGAGCCACAACGTGAAGGACAAGCCCTCACGTCCAGCGGCGTTCCAGCGACGGATGAAGGCGCACCACGAGCGCTGCAGCGCGTCGTGCGTGTAGGCGTTGTTCGTCTTCTTCCCTCGGAGCTGCCGGTAGCGCGTGAAGTACTCCTTCATGATGTCGAGACGATCGGGGTCCTCAGCGCAGTCGAGGCTGTAGAGGTCCCAGGGCTTGAGGTCGCGCTCCATGACGTGGTACGCCGAAGGTCCGGCGCTGCCGCCGCCGGACTCGCTTGTCGTCGACATGGTGGATTGCAGAATGAGCACGCAGCGCCCGTTGTCCAGTTGGCCGCTTCAATCACCGTCCCGCTTGCGACAGCACTCACCGTGGGTGAGTGCAACTTTGAGAGGGGGTGATGTAACGGGCTGGTTACGGTTACGTAAGTAGGTAGACAGAGTTACATAAATAGGTAGGAGCCTCATGGCTACACACACAAAAGTAGGTACAGGCACACGGCTAGCGTGTGCCCTGTTGTCATTACCTGATTGGATGGAAGTGGGAAGCCATACCCATTTCAGCCAATCAGGCATCGACATAGATTTGAGTAGTTCACAAAGAGAACGGGAGCCCCCGCCCCCGTTCCATAAAAACAGTTAATTTTGCACCAACCTGACACTTGGTTCTACTATTGCGAGCTTCCTCTTGCTATCTATAGTGTACGCTGGTGACGGTACTTCTTACGCCGTTATACATCTGGCCGACAGGAAAGATGGTTGCAGCCTTTCAGAAGATGATCAATAAATGTGTCTGACACGCACGTTTTACGGACGATAATGTATCTGGCCGGGCGTGGCTGAACGACCATGTAGCCGCTTTACCGAGGAAGCACGGCGGGTTGGCGATTCCAGATATGCGGCTGGAATTATTGGCCCACGCAGCAGTGACAGTGAACAGATGGGCGCTGGAGGCAGACTTGGATATGCATATTGCGGAGGATGTGATTGCCGGGCGCGTGTCGGACAGAGCTGCGACCTCCCTCTACATCTCGCCCCGCCACACGCCTCCAGGGACTAAAGGGAAGCGCATCCGCCCCACATTGTGGGATACTGGAGTCTACCTGTGCAACACGTATGACGGATTCCACACGGTGACTGAGAAGGCAGATATGGTACAGGCGCTGCACTGCACGTCGTACATTCGCGGTCAGCTGGGCTTAGTATGGAAAGGGCGACGGCTACATGTCAACACTACCCCGATGAAGGGGCCGCTGTGCCACCGGTATCTCGCTATCGAGACAGGGGAACACGGAGACTTCTGTGAGGAATGGCTGCCGTACGCGGTGCTGTCGGAGATGAGGTTTTTCTCCGAACAGGGAGTGGTGTTCAACCCAAACTCCAGGTTTCGGGCCATCTGTCGCAGAGGACTACTGCTTAAAGACATATTGTGAATTCCGTCCAACTTTGCCAAATCCGATCGGTTTCAAGAATAGCCCCAATACAATTCCCAAGTCAGATCGGAATCGTCATGTCAATGGCTACATCCGTACTTAAGCGAGAAAGTATACAAACTATACACGCTTGCGCGATTGCCCGTCGGTTGATTCAACCAATCGCCCAAGGAATTTTCAAGTAGAACTGACAATACTACACTGGACATGGCCGCCAAAAGGTGGGTTGCTGGTCACAGCGCTCACCCACCGAGTCACTCCGGCGGTAAGACGGCATGTTGGCAGGCTAATTCAGCTCCATCTCCTGAATTACCCGCAGCTCATCAGAGCTGGGGACCACTGGGGCACAGTCCTATACTCCACATCAGTTGACGGACACACCCAGATAGACCGGCAGCTCACTGAGAACCACATTTTGGCGGTTGGACGGGTACCACGCGGCCGACGGACCCGCAGCGGATTCGCTCACATCGGGACTTGACAACCGCCATGCAACACGAGATGGGCAGGCAAACGCCAATAACAAAGGTACATCCCCATCCCCGGCTGGCCCGTTTGGTGTGCCTCTGGGCGGGGCGTCGACGGTGGTGGTAGGCGCGAAAGACGTACAAAACCATTATTGGAGCGGCTAAGAAGGACAAAGGGCTCACGATAAGTAAACAACGACAAGACCGCTGGATTGGCATGAGCGGAGCGGTAGCCTCCGGACTGGATGCGCTCGCTTGGAAACGGATTCGAAGGGTTGTGGGTCTAAACCCTTGGGGGGGCAGTTACTGTTACGGATGAAACATCACGCCATTAGCGTCTACAACCCAGTATCTGCAGGCCTAGATTGTCCGCTCGAAGGGTGCGAACATGTCGGACGGATTGACCTGTTCCACATTTTCTGGATATGCTCAGCAGCACGCATGCTGCGGGATGTATTTGTGACACGATGGCGATCCGCGGGGCTGAAGCTCGCGAACTACGAGGAGGCGATCTTTGGATTAGCCTTACCTTTTATTCCACAGGGGCTAGCAACTGCAACTGGACGGATCGTGGCCTCACTATCGGACGAACTTGCTGTATTAGTGGGAGATACGGTGGACAGGTTGATAGAGCACTGCTGGAGCCTCGGGGCAGCGTTATACCTTCTAGCGGTATGGTGGAGAGTGGCACACTTTGACGTCCACAATGCCGTTACCACAGGCTATCACGTCGCCTGTCTGAAAAATTGACTCCACCAAGGTCACCTGGATGTGACGCGAGATTACGTGACACGACTGCCCCCCATCACCACGAAACGGATCGGCGATCCGATTTGACAGGGGCTGGGCGCGACCTGGGCCGGGCAGGAAGGACAGGAAGGCGACCCATTCGGAGCAGGGCACTGCTACTTAGTGGCGGTAGCGGGCAGCTCCGACATTACTCGGAAGAGCAGGGGAAGCGGAACGGTGGTGGTGAAGATTCACCCGAGGACTGGAAGCTACGCGCTACAATACGTGGCTAGCACACATTATGCCGGGAAGGACATGGCGGTGCTCCGGGCCACCCATCTGGGCCTACTCAAAGGTCTCTGCAGATGTTTGGTCCATCTCTGGGGGCCGGTGCATGCGATGGGGGATAACACTGCTGTCCTCCAGAGCCACTCTAGTCGGACACCACCACGGTCCACCAAACTCAAGGATTCTTACTGGCAAGCCAGACGAGTGGCAGATGCCATCGCGGTAGCGACGTGGGCAACACAGTCCCGGGAACTCAACCGGACCGCGCAGGAGTTGGCGCGTTTAGCGCAGACGACCGGGAAGACCGTGGAATGGAATGCCTGCGCGTTACCGACAGCCAGCTCCAGGTGGGCGTATATCGTGGGTTTTATAGATCAGGACGTACAGGAGTGAACGCGGATACAAGAAAAATAGGTTTCTTACGGGGCCGTCGCATATACCGTGTAACGCGTAGGGGCGACCGACACCCTGCTGCATGCGAACGGTCGGTCGAATACTCCTCGATAGCACTAATGGCATTCGAGGAGCATGGGCATTAGGTGGCGTTAGCTTAGGTTAAATGACATTAATGTACCTCACTTCAAATTTAAATTCAAATTCAGGTCGACCTGGGGTCGATCGTTGCTCGCGTGGAGCAGCGTGTCTCCGCGCTCGAGGCGAGGATCGCGCCGAGTCACCGGGAGTAGGTGACTCGTGTTGCGAGTAAGCCTTCAGCCGCCCAACGTAAAAGGTTGGGTGGAGGCGCATGCTGGACGGTATGTCTAGCGTGTACCCGTTGCCATGCTTCGTCAACACGGTGAATGGCCTGATGAAGCGCGGGGCAAGCTTGCTTGCTCCGAAATTGGAAACTGCATGTTTAGCTAGGTTCTGTGTAGCTAACAGAACTTATGAACCAACTATGAATTCATTTGTGTTTCCTCTACCATTGTTGTCTGCGTTCAGCTTCTGTCGATCGACAGAAGCTGCAATGGCATCCTGCACAAAGTCCACCGCTTTCGAGCTGAACTCTTTGTTCAGGTTGATGTTCTTGTTCACAACAGGCCCGACCTGTGTGTGGTTGTTGTTGTTTAGAGTATCTACGCCCGGCGTAGGCACTGAACTCTCGTCGATTGGACTACGCGCAGTCCGTGCGCGTGTCGACACAAATGATATGTTGCTCGTATCAGCGTGTTCATTCGGTTTGGTTGAAACCGGATACCCTCCCCCACTTAAGGAAGGAGCTACCGCACCGAGTACGCTCGGTACGCGTGGATGCCGCATGGCGTTCACGTAAAACGATATGTGTCCTGTCGAGGCATGCACCGAGTTGTTGATGGCAAACTCTGCCATCGGCAAGCAGTCGCTCCAGTGTTGGAACGAGTGAGCGTAGCTCTTCAGAGCATCAGCCAATACCCGGTTGACGCGCTCGGTTTGTCCGTCAGTCTGCGAATGAACCGCAGTCGACATGGACAGCTGCGCGCCAAGAAGTTCAAACCCTTCATGCCAGAAACGCGCTGTGAAGCGCGGATCACGATCAGACACAATGTCGATCGGCATGACATGGTGTCTAAACACCAAGTCAACACCGTCTGCTTGGCTGTCACTTCGGCCGGTACTGCAGCAAGATGTACCATCTTGATGAAGCGGTCTACAAAGACCACAATACCAGTCCTCCGCTTGTTATCAGGCGGGAGACCAAACACAAAGACCATTGAAATGGACTGCCAACACTCCGACGGAGTCGGTAGTGACTGAAGTGGAGCCTGCGAGTAGGACGCAGGCTTAACGCGCTGGCAAACCTCGCAAGCACGAACGTACTTGCGTACCCACTTGTACTGGCGACTCCAATAGAAGTCACGCGTGAGAAGCAAGTATGTCTTCTCACGACCCCGATGTCCAGATGTCGGGGCATTGTGATACTCGTAAGTGATCCTGAGCTTCAGCACATGATCGTCCGGCACGACAATGCAATCAGCGTTGTCGTCGACAGCGCTGTAAAGCAGCAGACCATTGTGTACACGATAACGGTGTACACGTGCACGGAGATGTTTCGCCAGCTTCTGACGAGGCTTGTCAGAAGGCGCAGCGAAGTAGTCTAACAACTGCTTCGCGTCCGCATCATTCGTGTATGCGGACCTCACGTCGTCTAACAAAGACGACGTGGGAGTAGACGTCCGTGCGACGCCAATTGCATTGGCGTCGGTCTTGTGCACCGCATAATCAGGTCGACGCGACAACGAGTCGGCCACAACATTCAACCTTCCAGGTTTGTACTCAACCTGGAAGTTGTACTCCGCAAAGAATGAGAGCCATCTCGCCATCCTTTGTGAGATGTGCGGCGACTTGATCGCCGTACGCAATGATGCGTGGTCGGTGTAGACCACAAATGGTCTACTCCCAAGTAGATACACTTGCAACTTCGCGAGTGCATACTTCATGGCAAGGAGTTCCTTGTCATGTACCGGGTAGTTGTGCTCAGCTGGCTTCAGCTGGCGCGACTGATAATAGACCACGCGATCACATCCTTCGTGATCGTGTTGCATTAGAGCGCATCCGATTGCGAAATCGGACGCGTCACACACGACGTGGAACGGACGGTCTTGGTCGGCCACCGCCAAGATCGGCGCCTCAGTCAAGCCCTGCTTGACTGAGTCAAAGGCCTGCTGACAATCAGCAGTCTAAACCGATGCAGCGTCCGACTTTAGGAGCTGCGACAGCGGGCGAATCTTGCCCGCGTAGTTGCTCACGTAGTTGCATAAGTACGTCGCGAGTCCAAGGAACTGCCTCAGTTCCTTGACATTGGAAGGCGTAGGCCATTCATTGATCACTCTGACCTTTCCCGGGTCAGGGCGTACGCCGTTTTTCCCTACGCGTCGCACAGGCCTGAAGGTCCGGCTCCTAGTTCAATGGCTGGAGCTGGACGCGTTTGGGCGGGGGACGCTGCGGCTGTACTCAGGTCTTCGTCCAAGTTAACGGAAGAATAAGCACGCGCGTCGAGGGTGGATGCCGGCGTGTGGAACCCCCTTCTCCAGAAACGACTGATTAACACGATGGTGAAGGACTGGGCAACCCTCACGGACAGGACGTGGGCGGACGGGGAACGTGAGCTGTATAACGTTGCGATGGAACCGGCTGAAGTAATGCGTGACGGCAGCACACGTCCTATGACAGTCGCGGAGGAAAGGGCGCTCCTAGCGTACATGCGGGGAGAACTTGAGCTCACTCACCCTCCTAATTTCATCAAGGCAACGCTGTCCCACCTGCATCGCGCTCTACTGGAGGACATCCACGAGGCGCATGTTAATGTGACCCTGACGGCGAACCTGCCGCCCTATGTGGTGCTCAAGCGAACGGCGAACATCCCACACGTGGAGATATTCAGAAGTCTTTACACGGCGAATACGGATGGCACCATTGGTCGTGACATGATGCGTTGCTTGCAGCGCGACGTGAAACGCTTCATCTACGACGGTGCCCATACGCTACGCTTCGTGTTCTACTCTGGGCGCGTTGCGGCACACTGGGCCCGGCAGTCTCTTCGCTTCCAGAAAGCTGTCATTACGCTTCACAACACCAGTCGGAGCTCAGGGTCGGTGGCCTCCGGTGCGTACACGGCAGCACACATGGAGCAAATGTATGCCCTCCATGTCTACGGGGGTGGCTCGCTTGGGTTGGCGGCGTTATCCAAGGCTCTTGCTCACGTGTCAGGCGCTGAGGTACTCGACGTCGAGTTCCCACGGACAACCAAAACCGAGATTTACGACAATCGCTACCGCATTATGAGGTTCGCGCAAGAGTCCTGCCCGTCTGCACTAAACGGAGTAACCAGGATCAGCATTCATGGCCTAACGCTGGTACTGCATCACTACCAAACTAACTTACGCCTCCCGTGTTCCCGATGCTACAGCCCACGTCACGGTACGGCTCGATGCAAAGCCACCCCTGGTGCTCTTCACGCGCTGCAAGCGAAGGGAAACCGAATCGTGAATGGTGTGGTTCCTACCTTTTCACTCCAGGCGCCTGATTCGTACAAGGTGCAGGATGTGGCAGAGCTCATGGCTCTCCTTGCTGCTCACGAAGCTGCGCTGGTGCCCCATGCTGAAGTGGTTCTCGACAGAGTGAACGGCACCTCGGCAGTCGCCTCTGAGGCGACGCCACTGCGGAATGTAGTCGCAGGACCTGCGGCGTCGCCTGCGGTTATTAACACAACCGGTGTATCCACCGAGGTGGCAGAAGCGGCTGGAGATGGCTACGTGGTGAAGCTCTCTGGGCGGGCGAAACGTGCAGCGCGCAAAAACAATTATACGGCGGCCCCGGTCCAACAAGCAAGACAGAAGTCGATCCCTAACCACACCACCGCTAACACAGTCGCGGTGGCTCAAGAGGCGACTGACGTCAGAACTCCCTCCGTGGCCCCAAAGGCAAGAAAGAAGGGCAGCAAACAATCGGGTTTCGCGGCTTTTCAGCGTGCAGAGGCTTTGGGCCATTATGGAGTGTTAGCCGAGGATGACAGCGACGGTGAAGACACCACCGACGCGGTCACCACAAGCGGAGCAGCCGATGTGGAGATGATCGACCACGACTCAACTGCTTCAATCGCACGCCCCGAAGTTGACGAAGCTGTGGACGTTGAGATGGGCGACGCGCCAGCATCCGCTCCTCCTAGTGAGCAGACGCAGCCGGTGTTACCCGCGCCTCTGGTGTCCGAGCCGCCAGCAGCTCCGACTGTGCCCATGGCCTCTTGTGGCAAAGCTACCACTGCCTTGGTTCAATCCACACTTGCCCGTTACGTCAATGGCACGGGTCTGCCTACGGAGACGAACCACCCTACCCAGAATGAGAGGTCCGACGACGACATTGTACCTGCGACACCGACATCACAGGAGGAATTCACTATGGGTAAACCGCACACGGGGTCTGCTGACGGAGACAGTGACCTACCTATTCAGGCAGCTCACTGGCTTGCAAGTTTTGCCGGGCGCAAAATTGCTGTCGCGGCCAACGGACAGTGTGCTTTTCTCGCTCTGTATGCTACGATCTCCAATCACTCCCCGGCTACTTTGGCCAACACGGCTGCGACTATGACTCAAGCAACCGAAGTTAAACGCGGGATATACTCCTTGATGATGGTAAACTTACGCCATGACGTTGAACTGGGGGTGGTGGACCCGATCGCGGAGTACCGTCGGCTATACCCCACCCAGCCTCTTCATGATTCTGTGGTGGCTGCGACTGCCGCATTGTTTGCGCACTGTGCTCAAGAACGGAGGCGCTCCAGGAAGATCCAGGTTCCCCAAAGCTTTTGGGCTGGACCTCAGGAGCTGAGGGCGATGGCCCAATACTTACGGCAACCGCTTGTGGTGCTCACCGTGGATAAAAATGGCGATGCGCATATACAACGTTATATGTACAAAGAGTTTCGACTGCGCAACGGAGATGACCAAGAGACTGGTTACTATGAGGCGCTGACTGACCGACAAGCGCGGGAATACCTATTTGAATGCTGGAGTTTACATGTGCTTCCCTACTTCCTGATCCTTCGCCAACACGAGAGTCATTTCTACGGTGTCAGTCATGGTGACATCTTTGTCAAGTGGCGTGCGGAAGCTGATAGTCAGTATGCTGCGCTGGTTTCTGACTCCTTCTCTTGGACATCTACCATTAATCTGCGGTCCCCCAGTGACGAAGTTGAGCTCGCGTCGTTAAATCAGCTTGCCAATGTGGACACTGTCAACGCTGTCTTACTCAAACGTATGCCACTCAGACAACGGCTTGACCTGGTGCACGCACGACTCGGACTGCCCACGCTGGACTCGGACGGATACGATAATGAGGCTGAGCTCGATCACCTTATTGCGCAGGAGGAGGGCCTGCTGCAGGAAGCTTATGGCATGGATGAATTTGCTCGCGGATCTCAGGAGACAGGTGTACTGTCCGACGCTGAGATAGAGGTCCCCCAACGCTATCCTCGGCTGGCTCGAGGTCCGATCACGGAAGACTCGTACTTCCGAATTCTCCGCGTCGCTGTACTGACGAGACACCCAAGGACGGGTATCTCGCTAGACCCGAAGATACATTTCTTCAGGTTCGCGTAGGCGCGTGAACGCAAACAACCTGCGGAGATGTTCCTTGTGCATCTCCACTTCCGACTTCCCGTCCACAGCCCGGCTGTGGATGAACACATCGTCGAAATAGCTCGGTGCGATGTCGCGCACCGAGCGCAACAAGTGCGTGACGCACCTGTTGAACGTCGCAGGGGCATTCTTCAGTCCGTGCGGCATTACAAGCCACTCCCAGAGCATGCCGCTCGGAGTGCTCACCGCCGTGAGATGTATATCACTCTCACGCATGAGGATCTGATAGAATCCATCTCTCCGATCCAGAGCACTGAAGATAGTGCTCAAAGCCATCGAATCGATTATCACATCTTTTTGCGGTATCGGCGTCTGCGCCGGTACCGTTGCGTCGTTCAGCTTGTTATAAGCATGAACGATGCACCACCCGCCCTGTGCCTTCTTGACACAGAACGTAGGCGCGCTGGTGTGCGGGGACTTCGATTCCCGCACTTGCCCAGCCTTGCGACGACTCTCAAAGAAGTCGGCGATCGCTTTGACTTGCTCTCGCGGCAGTGGCCACTTCCGCGTCACGCAATACTTCGTTCCCGGTACGAGATCAATCTCGTGCTGAATACCCTTGTCCTGCGGCAACTCCGCAGTGATATCGTCCGGGAGTACGTCTCTGTACTCACGCAAGACCTCGTAGAAGGGACTCGACTTCGGTGAGTCCCAGCTTTGCTCGTCGAAGCGTTCCTTCTTCGATTAGCTGTTTCAACTCTTCCGCTTCACACTTCATCCTCTCGACATCCGAGAGGATGCAAATCTGCTCGATGCGTCCATCGTGCAGGTCGCGGGCGAAGCGCCTCCAGCTCGTGACTGGAAGCGAAGTCAACTCCGACGCTAGCGTCGGTGGATTTATCCAACTTCATCTTCTTATACTGGAGACAAGTATTCGTACACGTCAAGACACTCAGTGTCTCGACGGTCGTCTCCAGTTCCTGTGTCTGCCCGGCAGACACTGCGAGTAGCGCCTTGGTCCCTGACCGAGACTTGCGCAGCTTGGCTTGCTTGCGCCGTTTGCTTCTAGTGCGGAACCCAGTTCCGCGCTTCTTGTTTTGTCCAGGCCCGGCCGTGGACAGATCTTCCTTTTGATCACCGGCGGGTTCAACCCGCAGGCGCACGCAATCAAGCCCTGCTTGATCGCGTACCGCTTCGTCGTGCAGCCCGGCTGCACGCGAGCACGCAAGCATTTCCGGTGCGGGACGTTTGCAACCGTCCGCACTGCCTGCAGCGTCGGCTCCTAGAGCCGGTGCGCTTTCTTTACCTCGACGCCTGACGGCGGAGCGTCTTTCGACGTTTGGGCCAATCCCATCAGCTCCCTGAGCTTACGGGTGTTCTTATTAGTGACTGGCTTTTCTTGTTGAACGTGTGTGTCGACACTAATAGTCGACACGACCGCGGCACTCTTGACGCTTCGAGAACCTCTCGAATCCGATCGAATCTGAGTCTTCTGATGCGACTCACATTTTCTCCCGACGACTCTCTCAGTCGTCGGTGTTCGCGCGGGGTGACCGGAGACAGCCGCACGTCGCGCTGTCTCTCCTGGTGGGTCGCGTGCACCGCGAGGTGCACGATCTGCGCCGACAGGGTCATCGCTCACTGTCGCGCCGCTACTTCCGAAGTGCACGATAGTGCGCTTCGTCCAGTCGATCACCGGATCATGCCGTGCAAGCCACGGTATGCCCAACACGATGTCGAACTTATCGTCTAAGTCAAGCACGATAAGCTCGTCCACGAACTTCTTCTCCCGATACGAGAAGCGTGTGCGTGTGACACGCTTCTCGGTTCTAACAACGACACCCGTTGCTAGTCTTACTTCCAATATACTTCGAGGTATTACAACCTCCTCGAAGTCAAGCCTCGCTAGGCTCTGAAGTCGAACAAAGTTGTTCGACTGCAGACTACAAAGTGCTACCAAGTGTAATGGGTTTACTTAGCACAATACTTTAGCTTACACGTGAGCGCATGTGTATGAGGAAGCGTAAGGTGTATTTAACTTAGATTAAGTATAATTGTATCCACAAGTATAATTAGATCTAAATAAAGGTACAAATAGTAGCTTTTGCGGTAAAATGAGAACTGAATTGAATGTTAACTGTGGCTTTCCTCCTAAAACTGATATCTATAAAGAGTGTTCTGCCAACGAGTGGTTGGCAGAAACCCTGTCTTAATGCTTGACTCTTATTGGTATAGAAAGACCCTGCTTTCTGGCCAATAGAAGTGCTTCCTAATATGAATGGTGACCACACTGCGATGTGGCCCACCTGAATGTATCCATCCCGTGCATGTTGCACTAACGTGAGATTAGCCGAATGTGTAGCCCCGCTACAGTACGGTTCATCCGTTCTGCCACTCCGTTCTGCTGAGGGCTATACGGTACGGTACGCTGGTGCATGATACCGTTCAGCGTACAGATCCTCGCCACGTCCTTGTTCACGAACTCCGTTCCGTTGTCCGACCGGAGACACATAAGGCCTTCCCCCGATTGCTTCTCGTAGAACCGCATGAACTCCTTCAGTTTGGAAGCCACCTCGCTCTTCTTCTTCAAGAAGTAGGCCGCCACGTATCGCGAGAAGTCGTCAACAAACGTTAGGATGTACTTCGTACCACCCTTCGATGTCGACTTCATCGGTCCCATCACATCCGTGTGAACCACCTGCAGAACGCGCGGCGTCTTCGTTTTGGAACATTTCGGGAACGCTTCCACCGTTTGCTTCCCCTTCATGGATCCGCCACACAAAGTCGAGAACGCTTGTCCAACACACGGGATACCGTTCGTGGCACGCTGTGTCTTGGCCAAAGCGTCTTTGTTTGGATGTTCCATGCGGGCGTGCCAAAGCTCCCACTGGCTGTCAGCCCCGGCGTACGGATCGAACCGCGGTTCTTCCCGGTCGCAGTCCAACACGAACGCCTTGCCGACCTTCTTGCTCAATGCAATCGCACTAGCGTTGCCCCAGATTACACATGAGGAACGCTGAAATTCCACGTTCATGCCGTGTTCCGCCAGTTTCCCCACCGACAGCAGACGCCTGGGATGTGGAGAACGTCTACCATCTTGATTCGATTCTGCTCCAGACCGAGCAAGCGTACCGTTCCTCGACCTGCCACGGACAGCTTCTTGCCGTCCGCAACGTGACTTCCATGGTAGTGTCCAGAGCCACGTACTCAAGAAGGTCGGAACGGTGCGGGGTGATGTGGGCAGTCGCACCACTGTCGATCAACCACCCTACGAGGCGTTCCGTACCCACGGCAAAGACCGCGTCGTCGCCCCCTCCAATTTCCGTTCCGGACAATCCAGCTTTATGTGCCCGGGCTGGTTGCACTTAAAGCACTTGCTTCGGAAGTCACCAGCGTTCTTCTTGGGACCGTTCCACTTGTGACCGTTGCCCTTGAACCGACCAGCGTTCACCTTGAATGCGCGTTCAGTGGTCGTGTCCTTCGTCCCCAAGCGTTCGTACTCCTTCAAGAGCTTCTCCTTGACCTCGATGAGCGTAATGTCCTTCGCGTTCTCGATGATCGACGAGCTCAAATCGTACTCGAGCTCAACTACACCACGAGCTGTCGTGCCTCGTCGAACGGCTCGCTCACCCATGGTCTGAAGGCCGACCACGAGCTCGTCGAAGGCGTCCAAATGCTTGGACATGCTCGCCCCGTCGTCCATCTTGAACTCATGGAGACGGCGTGTCATCGTGACACGGTTGTAGAACTCTCGGAGCGTTCCCCACGCCTGGACGGCACGCGTGGCGGAACGGATCTTCGTCTGGTGCTGGAGTTCCACGCCCTACGCGATGATGCCCAGCGCCTTCGCGTCGTTCACGATCCACGCCTCCGTGATTTCACCCTCCGCCTTCACGTGTTGCACATGTGCGAGCAAGCTCTTGCGGGCGAGCGTCATGCGCATATTGTACTCCCAGTGGAAGTAGTTCCCACTCCCGAGGAGGACTTCGGCGCGCTTGGCCGTCATCTCGACGGTCGTGCGAGGTGTGCTTGGTCTGTACAGCGTTCGGAGTTGCGGCTGTTAACCTGTTTGTTTGAAGTTGAAGGCAAATGCCGAAGTGAGTAGATTAAATTGCTTAAATCTGTCTGTCAGGTCTCTCCTACTAGTTCCGGTTGGTCTACAACCACGGAAGTTGATCAGCCAATCCTGGGGCGGTTCAACATGTACCGCTCCCACGGTCCGAACGGCTTGCCGAACCGTGCAACAACGGTGCACTTCAACAGAGTGGACATGTGCTCATCCACGTGGAGCCCGGAACCCAATAAGATGCTCAAACGACTGTTCATTCATCCTGTAGGTCTTTTTGAATGTTTGTTGGCGTCGATGTACCAGCACATGAGAGCTCCAGATGATTCGTTCACGGCAGTAGTAGTTCTCACATGTTAGCAGGGCCAATGTTGCCGCAGCTATACATATCGTGAAGTCTTCTATCTCGTCGTCACTTGATGCATCTCCTTCGTCATTTCCACCAACACAAAAAGCTTCATCACGAACCATCCTAAATCTCTAGGAATGTTCACCACCAAAGCGAAGTCCACGAGCAGCGAGTCACAGAGCCAGCACCGGCGGCGAGTCGTACGGCAGTGGCGGGATGTCCACGAGCGGCGAGTAACAGGGGTGGCACGAGCAGCCAGAAGTTCGCCGAAGTGTGGTCGAGCGTGATTTGTTTTCCTTTGGTGGCGTTTTGATCTGGACAGAATTAGTAGAAAACCGCCCAACCTTAGCCATCATACCTTGTTATCGGCAGCCGAACTACCTGTGTTGGTGGGACACCAAACTACCAACCCTACCACACTACCTCTCGTTAAGCGCCCCTGAAAGTGAGGTTCAAACCAACCATTTGTATGTAGCCAGCCTCGATTTTGTGTTCATGCAGATCTTGTAATTTATATTGGTAAGACAAAATTAAATTACGACGCGGTCCAAAGTAGTGTTACTGATCCGCAACACTGTAGTGTTGAAATAACGGCTTCCCTGCAGCGGCACGCAGACAAGCAAGCACGTTTCCACGAACTCCGTTTAGCCAGCACGGCTGTGTCAAGCTGGCTGCGGCTCAACAACCGCGCGATCAAGGTGCGCCGAAATAGAAATCCACGGGCAGCCGGCCTCTTGAGAATAGGTAGTGTGCCAAGAGAAAGGGCAACATGCCTATTCCTAGATTTTCAGACTGCCTAGTTCCAGAAAACCAATCGAGGAATGTATGTAGCATATTTTGCTCGTAGCGAGATGTTCACCTTTCGTTCGCACCTTGGTTCCGAAATGCCGCTCACCAGAACACATGAATATGTTGGGTCTGCTGTAGGGCAATGCCCAACGTACACCCTCTGAGAATTGATTCTTGACGCAGCCACTTTTTGGCCACACACCATCAATCACTGGTCCGTCACCAGGCTGATAAACACTGTACACGCTCGAGTAGCTCGTGGTGATACAGTATTTGGTTTCGCTTGAAATGCATGAACCTTAAGTGATACGGTGATAGGAAGGACGATTGTCTAATATGAGTTTGTATGAAAGACAGTATCTTCCGTCGTTGTGCTGATTGTGTTGCTCGAGCTGAATTGTGAAAGATTGCGCGACTGTAGGTCCTCGCGCAAGAACATGTTTTCATGCCAGCGGGACATCTTGTCGAGCCAGAAGATACGGTATGTTGATCAGCTTAAAAGGTTTTATTGTTGTTGTCACTCATTCTAGTTCGGCTTTGCGAGGCAGGAGTACCCACAGGTACCAACACCGAAAGAGCTAGAGCTCTCACGACAACTCGTGGCGCTCCAGCAAGAGAAATACTTGCGCGAAAATCGGTCTTTGGCACAGATCCGAGATCTGGAGTCGCAAGTTCATAAGTACGCGTTGTGCTATAGTGTGGAGTTGATGCTATCGACAGTTCGTTGTTTCATACTTAAGCAGGGTTTGGAATTTTCCAATACCAGTAACCGTAATTGGCAATTCACTAACTGCAATTATTTGTTGACCCCCGACCTCAATAATTGGCGAGCCCGGGACGGTAGTCACGGGGGAACCAAAGTTCGTTAAGAAATAAGAATAAAAAAATCTGCGCTAAGAAGTGGAGTCGGAGTGGAGAATGAGTACCCTGTAAATGAAATATCGATTTTCAAATCAATTGAAAGGGATGCAATTAAAAATCAGGTGTGATAAGTACTGTGAGCGAAGTAGAAATTGATACCTCAGGAACCTAATAAGTATCATCATTGGCAAGCTTTTGAAAGCTGTTTTGTAGTTTTGACCAATCAAGTAGTCAATTGTTTCGGCCAATTAATGGAGAGCGCATCTTATACACAGCTTATGCAGACCTGGTATGCAAAATGACCAAATAAGGAAACACCGAAAGTTTGGGCATCATGATCCATACCAGAGCTGCTTCGTGCAGCTCGCGACTTTATCTTGAATTGTTAAAAGCCATATAGGGTTCTTCCCTGGTGCTTGAGAGCGAACAGGACGTCCATGCGCGTGACAGTCTTCCGATTTCCATGTTCTGTGTACGTCACGACATCTCCCACTAGGTTGGTAAGGAACACGCGCAGCACTGCTCTCGTCTCAAAATACATGAGCCCGGAGACCCGCATCACACCAGTACGACGGGCTAGCCGGCGTACAGCAGCCTTAGTGATACCTTGGATGCCGTCTCAAATGATTTTTCGGTGGCGTTTGGGGCTTATCTTGCCGCGCACTGTCATGCCTGTTGATGTCCGAGGTGAATCAGCAAATGAGACGCAGCTATCGTAGACGGTTCCGTAGTGGAGCTTAGCAGTCAAATATAGTCAGCGGGATGAAACATATTTGGCTGAGCCATCTAAACTAATACCACTCAACTTCAACGGCAACGATTGCTTCTTTAACGTGCGTGCAGCTACACAACCCGTACGGCTTGCCATTCCACTTATCCGGCTCGGCATGATAAATTAATCCCAACCAACAAACAAGCTCTCTAAAGTAACCTTCAGCAGAGCCATACTCTGCAACGGCTCTCTGTGATGACGTCTGGCCGCTCGTCGATCTGATTTGCGCTGCAGGAGAAGTTCCTTCAGGCTCGGAGCATCCCTTCCTTCGCTTGGTGGGTGGAGTACAAAGTGCTCCTGCAGCCATGACAGCAATTGCTTGACCTCATCCGTTGAATGCAGAGCTGCAGGAAGACATCACTGCGTTGTTCTCGCAGGAAGACTTGACCCTGTCGACCTTGGTTCTACGAAGCCATCGCGCACGGCAGGCAGCTCCGAGGAAGGTCGTTGCACTTGTGAGGGAGGGGTCACTGTGATGCGCCTCTACATCGCTCTCTGACGTTGCTGCTTCATCATCGTTTGCACTCAGCGCGTTGCGTCTGACCATCGAGAGTCACCACGTTTCGAAGGCAAGCCCATGCTGCGGAACTTCCGCTTCAGACTGACCGCGCTCCGCCGCTTCCATTGGAGTTCTTTGGTTGCGTTATACGCTGCTGACACGTCGATCCACTCGGTCTTCGTGGCGGGAAGGTGCTGACGTACGAGCGCCAACAAGTGTTCCATCTCGCCGCTGGAGTAGTTCGTTGATCCCTGCCGTTTTGTCATCTGCCCATTTGCATTAATACACGAGTTACATGAGCCGCATCGAGGCATCATAGCACTCACTTCTCTTCGACGGCGCAACTTGGGGGATGAGTTGGAGCTGCGGAACGGTCGCAAGTATGTACCCATTCTAAATAGGAGCGATTAAGCTAATTCGGACCTCGATTAAAACGCTCATCAAATTACTAGACATATGCAACACATTTCCGCATTCGTTCACTACAGCTTCTGGCCAATCCAGCTCATCTGGCTCAGTCGTGCTGTCAGTTGGCATTGCGTTTTGCCGTACAATCGTAGGTTGCTGTACTCCTTGATGTCAACGATGCAACCGGGCGGTGGAACAAGCTCAGAGCCGCTCTCCATGTTCCACAGTGTTGCAGTCAGCAAAAGCGAGTCAATGTCCATGTGGCTCTCTTCGTACGGGTCACGAAAAACCTACAAACCACGTAACGTTAGTTGTGCAAGATACAATGGATCTTTAAGCGAACCTTCAGTTGATCCTCGAGTCTTTCAGGCGCATTGGCATCCACAAGATGAAGTCGAACCAAATTCCACTGCTTGTACGTGTGATCCGAAACCCAAATAAGTCTCATTCGAATCACACCACTAACCACACCGTTACCGCTTTCATCCTGTTCTTGTAGACGGGCTTTCAATCCTAGGTGAAGCCAAAGCGTCGTCAGTGCCCGCTACATCGATAATATTGTGCACAAACAACGCATACCTTCCACAGTGTTCATGACGACGGTGTCTGTGCGATCATCTTTTGCAGCAAGCAACTTTTCATGTGCTCGTACGGAGTCAGTTTCGCTGGGCCCGACGTACCATTCTCGTCGTTGGGTGTGCGTCAGGGGTTGCTGTCGCTCGGATCATATTCTCGTTGTTGGGGTGTGGGTCGGGAGCGGCTGCCGCTCGGATCATATTCTCGTTGTTGGGGTGTGGGTCGGGAGCGGCTGCCGCTCGGATGACATTATCGTTGTTGGGGTGTGGGTCGGGAGCGGCTGCCGCTCGGACGACATTACCGTCGTTGGGGTGTAGGTCAGGAGCGGCTGCCGCTCGGACGACAGTCTTGGGAGCAGCCTTCACCGATTTCTTTAGCAGCTTGGCAGCTTCACGAGGCTCGCGGGACTTCCCAGCCATGGTTTCAATTGGATAATGGCAGACGCTTCATGATTCAATTCCTTGGTAATATACAGAGGCCTGGCTTATCGTCAAAGGGTACATACCTTAAAAAAACGCGGGGCTGGATGTGTACTGCATTGGTCCGTTTGGTTTAGATCTAGACCATCTAGCCATATTGAAAAACATGGAAACCAGAACTCTAACAACTTCAGCGCCACGCTGCACAAGCGCACACTACCGTTTATGTAGCTGAATACGCCGCAGCCGATGCATAAATTCAATAGCGTGCATGCGTGCTTGGTATCTTGGCGTTTCAACGGCTGGTTGAAGACCCAGCTTAATGTGAGCGACCCAATAGGTTCTTTCGGCAGCATGCTGGCGTCTCCAAAAGGAACGTCGTGACCGTTGTGCTGGTTGTGCTTACTATCCGTACGGGCGCCAACACACTCTGGGTGGCTCTGCTACATATTCATCAGCGCTGACGCGCATCGATTTGCATTGTCTGGTATGCCCTGAACTATTGGCTAGGCTTACCCCCCACTTAGAGCTGCTGTATCGGTCCGTTTGGTTGAGATCTTCGACCTCTAACAACTTCAACCAGGGCCCAAGCATTTCACTGTGTACTGCATTGGTCAATTTAAGTTGGATCGGACCATCTCGCCACATTGCAAAACATGGAAGTCGAACTCTTGAGAACCCACCCCAACACAAACTCAACTAGCGCATCGAAGGCAGTACATCTGCGTTTGGCGTTTGAGTCGCGCTATTTGCATCGCGGCGTGTACGCTGCGGTGTGGGTGCCGTGACGCAGACGCCGGTGTTGGTAAAACCTACTAGAGCTCCTTGTCAAACTAGCACGGCAAGTGCCTGCACCAACATCGACGTGGGCGAAGCATCTCACTCTGTACTGCATTGGTCCGTTTTATTTAGATCGGACCTTCTAGCCATATTGAAAAACATGGAAACCAGAACTCTTACAACTTCAGCGCCACGCTGCACAAGCGCACACTACCGTTTATGTAGCTGAATACGCCGCAGCCGATGCATAAATTCAATAGCGTGCATGCGTGCTTGGTATCTTGGCGTTTCAACGGCTGGTTGAAGACCCAGCTTAATGTGAGCGACCCAATAGGTTCTTTCGGCAGCATGCTGGCGTCTCCAAAAGGAACGTCGTGAGCGTTGTGCTGGTTGTGCTTACTATCCGTACGGGCACCAACACACTCTGGGTGGCTCTGCTACATATTCATCAGCGCCGACGCACATCGATTTGCATTGTCTGGTATGTCCTGAGCTCTTGGCTAGGCTTACCCCCTACTTAGAGCTGCTGTATCGGTCCGTTTGGTTCAGATATTCGACCTCTAACAATTTCAACCAGCGCCCAAGCATTTCACTGTGTACAGCATTGGTCCATTTAAGTTGGATCGGACCATCTAGCCACATTGCAAAACATGGAAGACGAACTCTTGAGAACCCCAATACAAACTCAACTAGCGCATCGAAGGCAGTACATCTGCGTTTGGCGTTTGAGTCGCGCTATTTGCATCGCGGCGTGTACGCTGCGGTGTGGTATGCCACATTGGCAAGGAGGAAGGTGGAGCGTAGCTCGTGTTCCATGAACGACCACGAGGTGAAGTACCCCGGCGTTGCCGTTTCACGCGCCATAGCCCATGCGCGTGCGTGCCCTCCAAGGTTGGATAGCGCGAACGCCACTTGAGCCCGCGCGTCGTAGATCTGACCAGCGCTTAGCGCGATTTCGATCTCGCGAACCCAGAAGACAAGACTGTCTGAGTCTTTGCCGTCGAACGTCGGAACCGACATCCTGACGGGCTTCGTCGAGGTTGGACGCGCAGCGAATGATGCCGTGTTCGTGGCGGACGCTTGTGCCGCACTCTGTGCCTCAGCTCGCATCGTCGCACGAGCGGCTTCCTGCGCAGCAGCGCTCACTTGAGCAATCAGCGACGACTGGTACTTGTCGAAGCGTTCCACGCGCGCCCTTTGCTGCTCAGCAGGAAGATTGGGGAATCCAGCGAAGGCAGCCTCGCCCAGGAGGCTAACCATCTTCTCCAGCGTAGCCCAGTGGGCATCAGAGAGGTGAGGAAAGTCCTGCCGCGCCGGCAACCGACTCCCTGAGTCTTCCATACTCAAAGAGACCCTGATTGTAGAGATCCGCGTCGGTCTCGGGATTGACCACAAGTGCTACCAGGTGTGACGGGGGTCACACGCACCGTAGCTTAGAGGAAGCGTAACACGCTAACCACAACAGGCGCATGGCGTCTCTGTTGCTCTTAGTACAAAAGGCCCTGCCTTATCGGTCTCCTTTAATACCGAGTATTAAAGAGACTTGTACACTTGAAGGTTAGAGTTCAACTGTATTGAATTAATAACACTCATAAAGTTATATCTACTGCTTTCTATCTGCATACTGAATCCGTGTCTAAATTGCGATCTTCCTCAGCGGTTGGCTCTCGTGGATCGTGGTCCTTAAGTACGACCGACCCTAACTTAACTTAGTACTTCGGGAGGTATACCGTGAATACTCTATATAAGGATCCCCGGTACACAGTACCCATCGTGGTGTGTGACACTCAGTCCTTGTGGGCCACACCGGCAGGTGTGGTCCACACTAGAGAACATCCCTTTTCCTTGAAAAGCTCACTGGCGAATCCTGGCCCCATTACACCCTCCCTCACCCAAACGGGAAGCACCTTTCCCAGTGGGGAATCGAGCCGAAACGCGAGCACAGCCTCATTCGGCAATTCACGCTTTTCCGAGCACACGCGCGCGCCACTACGCCCACTGGGCATGACGACGAAGACGCAGATCATTGTGCGGACCGCCCCCATCGCCCTTGGGGCTGCTGGCCCCGCCAAGCACCACGCCGACACTTGCACAATAGCCCTTCGCGCATCATACCATCAGCACGACGAGCTATGCAATGTTCGGGACTGAATCGCCCATGCGTGATGACGACCACCAAGAAGTACGTTCGAGACGGCTCTAACTAGGCCACCCATAGTGCCATGCACGTTGTGTGCTACGGGTACGTGCAATCACTGGGACGAACAAGACGACGTGCGGTCCACTATTTCACTTGAAGCAAATGAACGGAGATACGACCAGCCAAGTAAAGTAGCGCCAACCAGATAACAGTGGTTACATTGTTCACAGTTAAGTCACCTATCCTGGAAAGATGAAATATGTAGCGGTAACTTAAGTCGCAGCTTTCCGGCAGCTAGGGCGCCACTATGCGTGGCACGATCTCAAGGCGGACTCGACGTACCATGCGCCGAAAGCGGGTCCCGTGGAACCGAATCACGTGACGACGAAGGGACACTGCATTCCCCTTGAACGTGCAGTTCCAGACAAGGCAGAAGGGATCATCGGTAATCCTCCTCGTGTCATCGATCACTCTCACAAGTTGGGGGTGGTGATCTTGAGGGCGTTCAGACAAAGGCGAGTCCAAAGTCGAGTCCAGGTACGCGTGAAGACAGATGTGGTTCGTGTCGTAGCCGACCGGCGCAATGATAACGTCCCCGCGAATAAGAAGGATGTCTACTTTGTTCACTTCAATCTGCCGGTGGTTGGAGCGAAGTACGATGTTGTGGTTCCAGCCGTACGTGTAGAAGCTCGTGTCGTTGTCAGTAGCGACAAACATGGAGCCCGGCGGAGCACTAGTGTCCATAATGTTGGTTTCAACCGGCACGGCCGCGAACTCGCGTCGGGCACGCAGGTTATTCGTTCCGGCTGGGGGCTTCTGGTATTCCCAGTCGTTAGCGTCAGCGGCAGGAAAAAAAACGTCCTGTAGAACCGCGCCAGCATGCGAGACAGACGTCGAGCAAGTTGATCGGGTATGACAGTCTTGACGTGGCCATCATCGTTGATCAGATCGTGGTCCTCGAATGGGTCTTCGTTCTCGGGCAGGTCGTGCACGACATCGGCGAACTAGGCCTCGGTTTGGGTTTGACGCGCTGATGCTCGCCACTCGTCGATAGTGTCTTCGGACACGGCATCGTAGAAGATGACGTAGCCTTCTCTTGCGAATGTTTCGCGCACTTGTATGGCTTGGAGGTGGTGGTCGTGTGTGCCGGAAGCGGGTAGCGGAGTGGAGTGGTGCGCAATGCAGAGCAAGTTGGGAAATGAGAAATATGCACAGAGGTGCATATGACTTTGAACGGCTCTTATACGGATACCGCAAGTGAGCAAGGCGGTACAGGGGGCTTGACATGGCTCATTTAAATTCATGCACTAACTCGAAACGTCAACATACTAGATGCGTGCCGAACGAACGATGCGTTCCTGGCGTCGATATTGCTGCATGACAATTGCCGCCCGCCACGCCCAGGTCCCGGGCAATCATACCAACACATACTGAATTGACCAGAAGATGAGAGATTGCTCTGCGCACTACCCCGGCGCAAACTCCGTATGCAAATGCACGTACATATCGTGGCACTGGTTGGCGCTCATTGGGGTTGTTACCGTTCAAATTACATGTCATTCAATATGGCTAGATGGTCCAATCTAAAGAATACGGACCAATGCAGTACAGAGTGAGATGCTTCGCCCACGCCGATGTTGGTGCAGGTACTTGCCGTGCTAGTTTGACAAGAAGCTCTAGTAGGTTTTACCAACACCGACATCTGCGTCACGGCACCCACACCGCAGCGTACTCGCCGCGATGCAAATAGCGCGACTCAAACGCCAAACGCAGATGTACTGCCTTCGATGCGCTAGTTGAGTTTGTATTGGGGTTCTCAAGAGTTCGTCTTCCATGTTTTGCAATGTGGCTAGATGGTCCGATCCAACTTAAATGGACCAATGCTGTACACAGTGAAATGCTTGGGCGCTGGTTGAAATTGTTAGAGGTCGAATATCTGAACCAAACGGACCGATACAGCAGCTCTAAGTAGGGGGTAAGCCTAGCCAAGAGCTCAGGACATACCAGACAATGCAAATCGATGTGCGTCGGCGCTGATGAATATGTAGCAGAGCCACCCAGAGTGTGTTGGTGCCCGTACGGATAGTAAGCACAACCAGCACAACGCTCACGACGTTCCTTTTGGAGACGCCAGCATGCTGCCGAAAGAACCTATTGGGTCGCTCACATTAAGCTGGGTCTTCAACCAGCCGTTGAAACGCCAAGATACCAAGCACGCATGCACGCTATTGAATTTATGCATCGGCTGCGGCGTATTCAGCTACGTAAACGGTAGTGTGCGCTTGTGCAGCGTGGCGCTGAAGTTGTTAGAGTTCTGGTTTCCATATTTTGCAACATGGCTAGATGGCCCAATCTAAATAAAACGGACCAATGCAGTACAGGGCGAGATGCGTCGCCCACGTCGATGTTGGTGCAGGCACTTGCCGTGCTAGTTTGACAAGGAGCTCTAGTAGGTTTTACCAACACCGACATCTGCGTCACGGCACCCGCCACCGCTCCAGTTTCTTGCGGTGCAAGCAAGGCAAGCGGTCGATTCAAGACTACGTCATGGAGCTCCACAACCTCGAAGCCGCCATGGCCTGCGCACCCCTCTCTGAGGACGTCAAGGTGACGGTCTTCATGGACGGTGTCCGCACGGGTCCGGTTCGGACGGAGCTCTTCCGTCGTCAGCCGAAGACCTTTAATGAGGCGGTCCACATCGCTAAGTTGGAGGACCACTGCGTGCGCTCAGCACAAGGGCACACGCCTCATGTCGAAGCAAGCGAGGGTCCCACTCCGATGCAGATCTCTCTTGCCGAGTCGGCACGCTCTCAGAAGACGCAACGGGCGAGTGGTCGCTGTTTCGGTTGTAACCAACCTGGTCACTTCCGTCGGAACTGCCCTACCAACCCATGGAAGGCGCCACGCGACAAGAAGTACGCGGCGCGTCCGGCTCTCAACAGCCTTGAGGCGACAGAGTCGGAAAACGGCGACTCCCAGTAGGGGCGGGACGCCCTGCTGGGAGAATTCGCTCCCCTACGAGGAAGGTAAGTCCCTCACCAGCCTCTTCAAAGGAACAAGTCCCAGGGACGACACTTCGGTGTGTCTTCGTGGCCGCCGCGCGGTCTAATCTCGTGGTCGTCACTGCCAGCGTGAAAGAGTACCCCGAACCGATGATGGTCCTGATCGATTCAGGGGCGTCATTTAACTTTGCGACGAAAGGCAGTGTGGCTAGGAACAGTACATTGTATGCTAGTGCTTTAGAAGCTTCTAAGAGTAATACCAATGTATCTGTTCGCTTAGTGACTGGCTCCATCGTGTCAACGCGCAAGGTTACGGTACCCTTAAGCGTGAAGTTTGATGACTTCAACTCGATCGAACCGTTCATTGTCTTGGACATGGATGATCGGTACGATCTTATCCTCGGCATGCCTTGGCTTGCAAAGCACGAGCCGTGGATAGATTGGCGTAGTCGCACCATTGGTGCCAGCCACAACCCCCTCGCGGACAGAGCCCTGGCGGGTCATGTCCCCTCCTCTTCCCGAGACGGGTTTGTGCATGAGCACCGTGTGCCAAGCGGCGAACGGCAGTTTGCCGGCACTTCGGAAGTGTTGGAATTGCCCATGTCATTGCCTCCACGAGCGCGGGAGCTCGAGGTAGGTGGTGGAGAAGATCCGCAGGATCCTAGTACCTCTCAGGATGGGGATAAGGATTCTGCAGTTTGCAACCGAGTTGCACTTGCCCACGGGGCAGTGAAGACTCAAGGCGCGGACGATGTAGCAGCTCGCTCAGGAAGGGGTGGTAGCGTCAGAGCTCCCCCTACGCAAGGCGTGGTGGCTGGTTCAGCCCACGTCGAGAAAGGCGCTGGAGTTGTTGCTCGCGCGAACAAGAGTGGTCGAGTCGGAACTCCCACTACGCAAGGCGTTGTAGCTGGTTCAGCTCTCGGAACGGAAGGCGCTAGAGCTGGTGGTCGCGCAACCACGGGTGGTCGAGCAGGGGCTCCCACTTGCAAGGACAACAAGAGTGACAAGGTCACGAGCGCGCCCAAGGCAGAGGTGTCTAGCCGCGATGCGGATTCCGCGGCTGAGGACAAGGTTCCTCATGTAGTCGACGTCTTCACAGGCGAACCCAAGGTGGGGGAGGTGTTGACTCCGTTACCCACAGTAGGAGAGCTACTCGAGCTGGAGGAGCTTTCGTATGTTGAGTTTATGGACTCTCTCAAGGCGGGAGAGATGGCAGAAGTGGTTCTGCTTCGCCCAGAGGGTAGCTCCCTAGAGCTCAACTCCTCGTCGGTCATGGACCCCGAGGTGTTAGAAGACGAACGAACCTCTAAGTGGCAGACGCGGTATGGCGGTGCCATCTGGAAGGACCCCTCGGATCCGTATTACGCCCTTCTGAAGGAGTTTTCGGATGTCGTGAGCGACGACCCCCCTTCGGTCCTTCCCCCGGATCGGGGCGTGCGGCATGAGATTGACTTAGTGCCAGGCACTAAGTACTGTACCACGCGGCAGTGGTCGCTTCCGAAGGATTAGGTCGACGTTATAGACGCCTTCTTCGCGGCGAAGCATGCCGCTGGCATGGTGCGCGAGTCTAAGTCGCCACATTCGTCCCGGCGTTCTGTTTGCGCAAACCCAACGGGAAGTGGCGCATGGTGCACGCATTTAACAAGTTAAATGCGGTAACCATTCCGGCGTCGACGCCTATCCCTCGGAAGTATGTGTTGCAGAACAACATGGCAGGCCGCACGATTTTTAGTGCACTCGGCATGGTTGATGGCTACTATCAGCTGCTGTGCGAGAGTCGGATATCCCACTTACGGCTGTGAGCACTCCCAGCGGGATGTTGTGGGAGTGGTTGGTCATGCCCCAGGGGCTGTCCAACGCCCCAGCTACATTCAATCGGCTCGTGACGCAGCTCTTCCGGCCGATGCGGCAATTTGTACAGACGTACTTCGACGAAATCTTCGTGCACAGCCGTGCGTTGGAGGGCAAGACGGACGTCGAAGCCCATCTTGGCCACCTCCGTGAGGTTCTCTTGTGCATGCGCGAGAGTCGCCTCTACGCAAACATGAACAAGTGCATCTTCGGGGCCGAAGAAATCCCCTTTTTGGGCTGCTTCCTTGGGAAGGACGGTGTCCGTGCGGACCCGGAGAAGGTGTGTGCCATTGCACAGTGGCCGGTGCCCGTCTCGCAGAAGGACCTGCGGAAATGGCTCGGCCTGGCCAACTACTTGCACAAGTACAGCGCCAACTACGCTGAGATGGCACGGCCACTAACGAATCTTCTCAAGAAGGATGCCGTGTGGTCCTGGACCTCTGAGGCTCAACAGGCTTCTGAAGCTATCAAGAGCAGCCTCCAGAGCGCTCCGATCCTGGCGCTGCCCGACGAGGAGCGCCCTTTCAGCGTGGTATGCGATGCATCCGACTTTGCCATTGGCTGTGCCCTGCTGCAGGTGGATGCCGAAGGCAGGGAAAGGGTAGTGTCTTTCCAGTCTCGCCAATTGAAGGCGGCGGAAAAGAACTACCCTGTCCACGACAAGGAACTCTTGGCGATGAAGTACGCCTTGGTCAAGTGTCGGGTGCACCTGTTAGGTCAAAAACCTTTTGTGATCTACACAGATCATGCCTCGTTGAGGACGGCGACGTCGTCGCCTCACCTCTCTCAGCGCATGACGCGGTGGCTTTCATTCTTCGCCGAATACAACGTCACGGTGGAATACAAGCCGGGAAAGCAGAATGTCCTCGCGGACGCACTCTCCCGGCGGCCAGATTACGAGTTGGCACGTCTGGCCTACCTCGAGTCACCGCTCTATGAGCTTTTTCGCGAGGCGTATGCCGACGACAACGACCTTGCAGGTCTAGTGGAGGCGCTGAGAGCTCCAAACAAAGCCGTCGAGCTTACGGCGCGACAACGCTCACGTCTGCACCGCTACTCAGTAGTGGAGGGTTTGCTCTACTACCAAGTAGACGGGGGCGACGAGCGTCGCATTGTCGTTCCGAACGACGAAGACCTGCGTCATCGTGTCCTCTATGAGGCTAATGACACACCGCTTAGCGGTCATCTGGGGCGGGAGAAGACGTACGCGTCTGTGGCTCGCCACTTCTGGTGGCCCCACATGTACAAATGGGTACGTAAGTACGTACAGACATGCGAGACGTGTCAGCGCGTCAAGCCTGCCGCCTCGGCGTCCGCTCCTTTGATGAGCTTGCCGGTGCCGGTGGATTGCTGGCGCTCCGTGAGCATGGACTTCATCTTCGAGCTTCCGGCTGATGCGCGAGGCTACACTGGCATCTTGGTGTTCGTTTGCCGCCTTAGTAAGATGGTGCGGCTGGCCGCTGTGCGGAAGAGTGTGACTGCGCCTCAGTCGGCTCAGCTCTTCGTGGACAATGTCTTCCGTCATCACGCCCCCCCCGAGGCTTTCGTGAGTGACAGAGACCCAAGGTTCGTGTCCCACTTTTGGCAACACCTCTTCCGCCTCCTAGGCACGAGGTTGGACATGTCCACAGCGGACCATCCTCAGACCGATGGTCAGACTGAGCGGGTGAACAGAGTTCTGGAAGACATTCTTCGCAGTGTCTGCGCAGCAGAGCCCACGAAGTGGAGTTTGCGCTCAACAATGCCGTGCATTCGTCCACGGGCTTCACTCCGTTCTACGTGAACGGGCTGCGGCACCCGCGTACGCCACTGACATTGCCCCCGGCTTCGAATTTGGGTGGGGGAGAGGCTAACGCCGAAGACCCAATGGGTCTTAAAGGCCTCAGAACGTCCGTCAAACGGAATTTGATCTCTTTTATCTAGACCGACGAAGCTGTCAGACAACGCGTACGAAACGCCATTGCCGCCGCTTAAGACACACAGAAGGAACACAGTGATCGCCAAGGGCGCAAGAACACCCATGTGTTTAAATTGAGAGACCAAGTCTTATTAAATGCTAAGAACCTCCCTACTCAGGCGGTCTCCGCTGTGGGCAGCACCAAGCTGCGACCTCGCTTCGTGGGGCCGTTCACGGTCATCGGGGTCCACGGCCACGCCTACACACTGAATCTGCCATCATCCATGGCCACACACCCGCCGTTCTACGTTGGCTTGTTCAAGCCCTATCACCAGGGGGGGTCTGTTGAGCCTGTGGAGCGACTGGGTCGCAGAATACTGCTGGAAGGCGTTCGCCGTCATCCGAACAAGCTCTTCCGAGGGAAGCGGAGCAGAATCCGGAGCCGGAGCAGGGGCACGGGCCGCTACGCGGCGTGCCTCTTGGGCCTCCAAGATCCTCACGCGGTCGTACAGGGTACGAATCCAGTCCAGGTGCCGCTCCAAGACCTGGCGCACCGACGCGTCATTCTTCTCGCCTTGCGAGCACCAGGTCTGTAAGCGGACAGCCTCGTCGTCCAGCTACCGAGGCAAATCCCACACGCGGTCACGCAGGAAGTCCAAGTACCGGCGGACATTCTGGAGCTTCTCCAGGCGGGCCTCCGCATCTAGACGCGAGCGCGAAGCGCCAGGAGTCGCTGACAGGACTCAACAGCGGGTAGAAGGCCCTCCTGGTCAGGGCGTGAGCCAGTCGGTCGACGCTGAGCGTCCTGGTCCGACACCACCCCCGCTGCGGGCTCCGCCGCCTCTGCTTGGTAATGAGGTCGTCCTCTACTACCATGTCGAGAAGCTGCTGAAGCGCCGCGGGCGTAGCGGTCAGTACCAGTATCTGGTAAAGTGGCGGGGCTACCCGAGTAGTCGTAACTCGTGGGAGCCTGGGGCTCGCCTCGAGGAGGACTGCGCCGACCTCGTGGCCGCTTTTGAGCGTGCCCACGGACCTGGTCGGTGCTGACAGGGCCGAGAACACTCTTAGGCTCTATCGGCTGCGACTGCCAAGATTTCTGAATCTTCTGCAGCACCTCCTCGAGGATGACACCCGGCATGGGCTTGTGGCCATCAAAGAATCGGTTCGGCCATGTGTTATCAGCGATCATCTTCGCCATGCGAAATCGAAGACGACGCTGAGCCAGCCAATCGATTCGATATGGAGAGTTCAAGAACTCGGGCCTGGGATAGCCCAAGTGGTCCAACCACCCCTCGAACTCAGTCTCATCCGTTGGCGGGAGAAACCGGTGTCCACCAGGGGCACGACCGGACACTTGTCGCACTGCGGCGCGCCTGGGCCAGGCATGCGACTCTGACGAAGGTGCTCGCGGTACTCGTTCTGAGTCCAGTATCGCAGTGCGAGTAGCTGGTCTTGGGTACGAGGAGCGTGTGTTTCACGATCCCGCTTGGTGCCCACCGCCTGAGAGGCCTCCTGATGAGTACGGTCGGCCAGGTGCTGCCGATTCTCGGGCTGAAGCAGCTCAGGAGGGGCTCCCTCGTCGACACCGGCATCGGTGATGGCCTGGGGCTCCGACACCGCAGCGGGCGGGTCGTCTTGACGAGACATGGACGCCTCCAAGAGTCGGGCGCGTTCCACCACCACCACAGTCTTGGGAGACATGGGGCTCCCCGGATGGAGCACCCGTTGGGCATCCATGATCTGCTTGGGCGACTATTCGACCTCGCCGTCCTCGGGGTCCATGTCGGGCTTCGACTCCTCGTAGTCCACGTCCAAAGACGGATGTGGCGACGGACTACGCCCCGGAGGGGAAGTGGACGCGTCATTCGCGGAAGCCGCATGGTCGTTCGTGGACGCGCAGGTTCGAGGAACCGGCGAGTTGGCGCCACTGACATACCCGGGGTTCGGAGTGTCCGTGTCGGACGACCCACTGCTCACCTCCTCGTGAGGGCCGGGCAGCAGCACAGCAGAGCGCTTGGGCGGCAGCTTCAGGGCCTTCGGGCTCTCCTTCGGGGTGCCCTTCTTCTTGGGCAGCTGCTTGGCAGCGGGCTTCTACACTGCGGGCTCCTTCGAGGCGGGCTTCGACGAAGCGGCCACCTTCTTCGCCTTCCGCGTGGACTTCGGCGGGGCGGGCGTCTTCTTCGCCTTCACCTTCGACTTGGTCGCCGCGACCGTGGGCTTCCTAGAAGCGGGCGGTTTCTTCGCTTCACCCGCGTCCTTCGCGTGCTTCTTCGAAGCCGGAGGCTCCTTCGCCTTCTCCGTAGCATCAGCGGGCTTCTTGGAAGCCGGCGCGTCCTTCACCGCCTCCAGATCACCCGAGTGCTTCTTGGAAGCAGGCCCCGGAGGCTTCTCCTCAGTGTCGCTTGGAATGGGGGCGTCGGCGTGGTGCTTGGCGGAGCCAGCAGCCCCAAGGGCGATGGGGGCGGTCCGCACAATGATCTGCGTCTCGGTCGTAATGCCCAGTTGGCGTAGTGGCGCGCGCGTGTGCTCGGAAGAGCGTGAATTGCCGAATGAGGCTGTGCTCGCGTTTCCGCTCGATTCCCCACTGGGAAAGGTGCTTCCCGTTTGGGTGAGGGAGGGTGTAATGGGGCCAGGATTGGCCAGTGACCTTTTCAAGGAAAAGGGATGTTCTCTAGTGTGGGCCACAAGGACTGAGTGTCACACACCACGATGGGTACTGTGTACCAGGGATTCTTATATAGAGTATTCACGGTAGACCTCCCGAAGTACTAAGTTAAGTTAGGGGTCGGTCGTACTTAAGGACCACGATGCACGAGAGCCAACCGCTGAGGAAGATCGCAATTTAGACAGGGATTCAGTATGCAGATAGAAAGCAGTAGATATAACTTTATGAGTGTTATTAAAAAAACAAGACAGTTTAACTCTAACCTTCAAGTGTAGAAGTCTCTTTAATACTCGGTATTACAGGAGACCGATAAGGCAGGGCCTTTTGTACTAAGAGCAACAGAGACGCCAGGCGTCTGTTGTGGTTAGCGTGTTACGCTTCCTCTAAGCTACGGTACGTGTGACCCCCGTCACAACAGAGCTCATAAGCAAGATTTCAACATCAAAAAATCGAATATTGACCAATCAAAGAGCGCTCATCTTATTGACAGCTTATCAACAGCTCGTCAGCAAGATTTCAAAATAAAAAAGCGAATATTGACCAATCAAAGTGCCCTCATCTTATTGACAGCTTATCAACAGAGCTCATGAGCAAAATTTCAACTTGAAGTGCGCTTATCTTGTAGACAGGTTTTGCGCTGAGCTCATGTGGAAGATAAGAAAATCAAGATGCTGTCATTTAGCAAGCCAAAATGGTTCGCCCGACAAAGCTAGTAATCGCTCTGTTTCTCCAAGTTTTCCTCGCGACGTTGAATCGAGACGCAACGCTGGTGGAACGAGGGGTGGAATGTCTTATCAACAGCACCGGTCGACACGGCATCGTTCCAGTATTGACATTTTCACGTTCTTCCTATCCACTTGCCAAAGTTTCATTTGTTTTTTTGGGGGGGGGAGCTTATCGCTTCCTTCAGGTTGGACATACAGCTTCAGGTAGGGCTTGTGGCGGCGGTTGAAGTGCTTGTAGTAAGTGTTGCGCTTGGCAAACTGCTTCTTACACACACAACAGAACTTACCGTTCTCATTGAGCTCTCGATCGCGAGCTCAATTGGCCGCACGGGCAGGGTTGCGCAAGCATCCTCTTTTGTGATTCGAGACTTGTAACTTGGTTGGCGCCATGAATGGGCAGAACTCACACTTGTACGCTGGAGGAGGGGCGAACTCGGTCGCATCGGCCCCCCACTTGATGCCCTTGATCGTCAGCACGCAGTGAATCCTGTAGTTGAGTTCCGTAAAGGCAGCACCGCTGTGGATAACGTCGCCACGGAATATGACACAGTCACCGGCGCCAAGCAGGACTTCGGTCCTACGACGAGGATCCGCCGAGGCAAAGCACTTTGGATAAAATACCAACTTGGTGTTCTCCGTCAGGCCAATGATAAGCCCGGCTTGAATCTCGGAGAACTTCTTGCGTGCTTTGCCGATCTCGACAGCTGCGATGTCTCGGTGTGGAACTTGCTCCTCGCCACGAGTGCCGCCCATTCCTTTGGCTGCCAGCGCATGTGGAACTTCTTGATCAGCAGGGTTGCTTCGTCCTTCAGTTTCTTATACGCCTCCCGGTTCAGCAGCGCCATCTTCCTGAACTCATCGAAAGTATTTCTGCCAACCTCTTTGAAGATCGATACAAACTTGAGCGTCTTGGACTCGTCGTCAGCCTCGATCTTCGCGCGAACCGTCGTGATCATCTCCGCCGCGAACAATTTCGGCATGATCATGTATCCGTCTTCCCAGAAGCACTTGAGCAGAATTTCCACCGCATCGTCATCTATCACCGCGCTCATGGCGCTTGCTAGCTCCCTTGCGATTTGTCGAGTGACCGAAGATGTCACACATCGAAAAACCGATCTGGGACTTGATCTGTGATTTGATTGACCAATAATACACACGTCTGCTAGTATTGCACACTACTCAATCAATCTTCCATGGCTATAACTTATCTCAAAGCTTCTCGCTCAACGGCGGGCACCGCTCCCCGCTTGCGGCTCGCAGAGCTCGCTCGGTTGATGCAACATCCCGCCAACATGCCGAACGCCATATACGATCGCGCCGCTGCTCCAAAACCTGGTGACGCCCGTGTCGCTGCTCCTGGACTCCATGACCGCGCTGCTGCTGCAAAATCCGGTGACGCCTACGCTGCTGCAGAACTTGGTGTGACGAAGCCTAGCTCACCTGGACTCCACTGTCAGCTTGTGTACTCGGAGGGTGGCCTAGAGTAGCGAAGTTGACATTTTTACTGACATGTGTGATGAAACATTGAATGGAGCTCATATTTTCAAGTTGTCATGCTATTTGTTTTCAGCTGTCATCGCTTATATTCTGTCTCGCTACGATCAAACAAGAGCATCTTCAATCGCCACAGCCGCTGCATTCTCTAGGCTTCGCCCAGCTTAACTGTCTTATGTATACGTTTTGACAATTCGGGGTAATCTAGTTAGCCAGTTTATGTTTTGACAATTCGGGGTACTTGTAATCTACTTACAGTTAGCCATTTTAATTCCTCCGTCGCCGCCGATGGCGTTTCCTAATCGCTTGAACTACCGCATCCGCGTCTCCGTGAGCAGAAGCTCCACCAGCACCAGTACCGCCGAGCCGCTCAACGATACGGACGACTACAGGGCCGCTACCCGCGAATACTGGGAAGACTCAGGATCGGTCCTTTTCGTCGCGACGATGGGCTCGTTCAAGAAGGAACACCGTTTGGTGCGTAGCTCTTGAGCTGGTCGAGACCCCCCCCCTCACGGTCACAGAATTAAGCCAGCGATGCCATTTTGCAGAGAAGCACCAAGCCGAAGCCCAACGCATTCGATTCAAGTACTCTGACCGGATTCCGGTGTGTATGCTTTAACGGTATAGATTCACTGGTGATATCTAACTCGTGTTTTTTGTTATCGTGGTGCAGGTTATTTGTGAAAAGGCGGACCGTAGCGACATCCCGGACATTGACAAGAAGAAGTACTAGGTGCCGGCGGATATGACGGTCGGCCAATTCGTATACGTGATCCGAAAGCGCATCAAAGGGAGCCCAGTGAAGGCATTCTTCATCTTTATCAACAACGTCCTCCCACCCACAGGTATGTGACTATGTTATGCCATTATTTGTGTTATCTAATACTCATTGATCATTTTTTAATGTTTTTTCTGGATTAGCGACACTAATGTGGAACATTTACAAAGAGCAGAAAGACTCCGATGGTTTTCTCTACGTCCCCTACAGCGGCGAAAACACCTTCGGCGAATACGCGCTGTCGGCGTGTGGGGACTCGATTTTGGTTGACGATTTTTTTCCGTCGTCGCTGTAGTAGGCTGTGGATTCTGCGCTCTCAAGCTGAGAGCCGCGGTATTGCCATCCAGCATCGAATTCAGGCGTCACCTACAGGAGGGTGATGACAAGCTGAAGCCGGTGAGCGAGGGAAGCTCGATTGCCTCAGACCCTACTCCACAAGCGCGACAAGAATTATTTCCTGCTGCGTGTGGTCCATTCATCTAAAGCTGGTGATGTGGATATTTCCTAGGAACAACCCCCAGAAAAATGTATGTAACTCTGTTCACTCGCTCTTCCCAAACTATCTGCTTGTGCTGAGATTTTTGCTTCTTTTACTCACGCTGGAACTGCATCATTTACAGACCCTTGGTAAACGACCACGACTTCGTCAACCTATGTTTGGCGAATTTTGAGCCCAGACTAATTACTGTAATGATTGTACTGCTGGTATTAGCAGCAGAAGATCGCGCAAGTATAGTGTCTTTCGCCTTGCTTTTTCAGTCAACGTTGTGTCACGCTGTGGTTGTCATTGACTTGGATTTAGTGGTATGAGCTCATATTCTATGGCCTTAGATCTCAGCATACTAAAGAGCGATGAAAAAGGTTATTGAATCATCGTTACGCAACTCACAAACAGCTACTGCAAGCAGCAGGCTAACGCCTCGAGGTTCCGACAACCTGGCCAACGTTGAAATAATCTGGCCAATTATTTCCGCGTGTTTGGCGAGGTCCACATCTTCTGAATTGCCTTACTCTGGCTGCGCGAACGATTCAAAGGTGAATGCGGGCACGTCAATATCGTTATCGTCGGCAAATTTTCGGAAAAGCGCTTGAACGGTAGCTCTCGCCAGCGGGCGCCGCGATCGCTCATTCAATTCTAACGCATGGGCTTCGTCACAGCACGATAGCTTATTCGTGTACACCGCTCCCTCGCACCCGACCTTGGCCCATTCAGAGGTCACCACGGCAAAAATTGGCTGCCTATCGGCTGCAGTTACATGCATCTCCGCGATGATCACCACGTCCGCTGTTTGCAACGATAATTTAACATCGTCTTCTGCCATATCTTGCCCCGATCCTCTGGACAAATTCGCATGCACTTCGTGAAATTCCGAGCCGTACACCCGCACTTCGGGAATGGCGTCGTCCGCGTCTCGGTTCTTTTCGAAAGCTTCACGAAATTCCGCTGCCAAAAACCCACTGAACATGCTCTTTCCCGCTCCAGGAAGCCCACAGAGCAGCATCACATACTTCGCACAAGGACAGGTACTCTCCACGGTGTCCGCTACAATCTGGGTGATGACATATTTCCAGTCGATCGGGGCCTCCATTCTTGTTTGCCGTTGCAAATTCTGTTGTGTTGTCAACTAAGTATTGCTTGGTCGGGTCAGTCGATCACCCCCCCCCCCTCAATCAAGTGTTGTGGCATGATCATTGGACAACAGAAAACTACCGTGAAAGAAAGCCTTTCACACCTTCTAGTGAAAGTTCGCTGAAAGGCACGGCACCCAGTCCAATGCATGATCATTTCACGCTTACAGGTGGTCCGAGGGGTTGTTAGCTAACGTGAACCTATTGAAATCGGGATGATGAGCGGATGTGGGTAAGGCTCAACGAAGAAGTTGCAGGTACTTTGTGCAACCGGATCTCCGGTATCGCGTGTGTGCTGCTCTGAGCAAATGCCGGCAGTACTGACGATTTTGGCTCTCTTGTTTCGTGTGTATGTGTTGCATGTGTCATACAAGCGGCCGTAGTGGTGGCTTTGGCTATCTTGTTTTGTGTGCCGAACCAGAGGGGAATTCACGCAGAGTGGAGACCAACCAAGCCAAGTCACCGGAGCGAAAGCTACCGGCGCTTATCACCGGGCTCAATAAATTCCAGATATCATGCACTTAGCAATGTAAATAGACAAGCTTATCCTTTCTTTCTCTGTCTCTTGTGTTGTCTGTGTTGCATGTGCGATAGCCCTGGCGGCACTGGTGACTTTGGCTATCTTGTTTCGTGTGTGTGTCTGTGTGTGTTGGATGTGAGATAACGAGTGTATGGAAAGTGGAGATGCGACAAGTAACTACGCAAGCTCTTTTCAATTGATGCCTATTTCTACCGATTCTCTTGAGATCTAAGCGAGCGCTGCAGCGCCTACTATCTGGACCGCTGGTGAGCAGTCATACCTCACAGAATCTCAAAGATAGTATTTGTTCATGTAGCAAACCACATTATCCTCGATCATACTAGACAAGATGATACCTATAACTACACTACACGAATTGCTAGGTTGGTTGTTGTGACCGGTTCTTGCGTTTTGAGCGCGCGCCATTCTTTTGAGGAGAACTCACGGCTCGAGGTGGCGCGCCGCACGTTGGAAGCGAATGCCATGGAAGCGGTTCAGGTGACGACGCAGATACAGAGGCGTTCCCTCGAAGGTGCAGTTCCACACAATGCAGCTTCGGATGTCAATTGCGCGCGTAGCGTCGATCTCGGTAACCACGGTGGGGCGGTGGTCGTCTGGGCTGTCGTAGTATGGAACAACGATCGGTCCGTATAGAGAACTCACGTCCATGATGTCGGCGCTCACCGTGAGAAAGTCTCGATGAGGTAGTTGGACTTTCGTGCCAGCCGGGGTCTTCATGAAGTGCCAGTCATGCGCACTTGCGGTCGGGGAAAATGTTCGGTAGTACCGCTTCAGCAAGCGCGACATTTCACTGGCGTCTTGGTCCGGCACAGCAGCTTTGACACGAACTTGTTCCTCAGTCATGTCGGTCACTTCCTCTTCAAACCAGCCATCGGTTAGGCGTGCGATCAACCGCCAGACGTTGATCGTATCGTCTTGGACAGCACCGTAGATAATGACGTAGCCCTTTGTAGCGAATCTCTCTCGGCCTTGCATGACTTCGGTGAGGTTGCAGTGGTGGCTCGTTGGTTGGGTGCTTGAGACGCAGCGGAATTAAGAATAAGCACGTGGGCATGCATATCCAAAGGCCAAGGCCATAAGCCCAAATCCCCAGGCCTGCAACACTGTCACGGCTTGGTGAGGAGGAGACGACCCTTGGTGAGGAGTAGCGATAACCGACACCCATTGGTACCCGTGCGTGCCTGGGCCATCGATAAAATAATGGCACATGAGCTCGGCGAGGAGGCGTCCATGAAACTATTGTGCTCGGTGCTGGTTGCATCAGTTTACATGCGTTTTCTGGCCCTATCAATGGCTTCATTCGTGCTGTTGTTCTTGTTGAAGTAAGCGGGATCAAAACTACTTGACTGGGCCTTCTGAACCAATACTACTTAACTTCAACTTCAACGATTGATTTAGCGTGTTCTAGCGCTGTACAGCGCGTGACACTTAGACCTCCAGCGCCAAGAACTTTGCCACTAGGCGTTTTTTGTGTGGTAATTGATTGGGCATCCTGGCGGCCACTGAAGTCATCAATCATGTGGCAGCGCTGGCAGGCATCAACTGGCGCAAGTAGTTGCATTGAGTGTGGTTGCAGGTGCTTCTACCCAGCGCACCCGTGCAGCCTGCCGCTATCTATAACACGCTGGTCGACGCACGCAACGGCTTTGTGACGGACGAGATCACACACAGGCGCTTCAATTTTAACGAGCATCCTAAAGCTAGTGGTGCTGATGGTATGAAGCGCGAAGGGCACCCTAGTACAGCCGAATACTCGCACTAAAATAGTATCACTGACAAGCACGAATATTGACCAATCAAAGTGCGTTCATCTTATTCACAGCTTATCAACAGCTCATCAGCAAGATTTCAAAATAAAAAATCGAATATTGACCAATCAAAGTGCGCTCATCTTATTGACAGCTTGTCAACAGAGCTCATGAGCAAAATTTCGAAATAAAAAAATTGAGTTTTGATAAGTTAAGTGCTTTTATCTTCTAGACAGCTTGTATGCTGAGCTCATGTGAAAGATAAGAAAATCAAGATGCTGTCATTTAGCAAGCCAAAATTGTTCGCCCGACAAAGCTACTAATCGCTCTGTTTCTCCAACATTTCCACGCAACATTGAATCGAGATGCAACGCTGGTGGAACGAGGGGTGGTCTGTCTTATCAACAGCACCCGGTTCGTGGCACAGGAAGTTCCGCGTTTTAAAAAACTCATCGAGGTCTTGTTCCAGGCTGACTGCGTCTTCCGGGTTTTTTTCTTTCATTTGCTCGACAACGACACGGCATCGTTCCAGTCTTGGCATTTTCAAGTCTGTTTGTAAAACCAGCAACACAACGTAAGTGAGCAAGAAAGCAAGTGCACACTACATTCCAAAAAATACGTACGATCATGGATGTGTTTCCCGACAAAGGATTCAATGCAGTGCTCCGTGTCGCAGCATGCAGAGTACGAGTCCAGCCTCATCTTCAATTCATTGGCGCGTTCGTTCTCACGAGCCCATTTGTAACGCAGGCCATTCTCATTTTCAATCTCAACTTCGCTGTCATATTTTGCCGTGTCAATTACACGCTGTCAATCAGTATAGCGTTGCACTTGGAAATCGTTCCCTTTCCAGTCTCGCCCACTCACCCTTGATACTCTCGAGTTCCGCTTTCAGGTCCTTATTTTGTAGGAAAAGCCCCGCTCCTTTTGAGCAAGTCTGTTGCCCAACGCAACTAGGTCGGCTTGTCTGGTGGTCTCTGCTTCCATTTTTTGTTCCAGGTCTGCTACTTTATCCTTGACTTCATTCACTTCGCCTCCAAGTTCGGCAGACTTGCCGCGCCCCGTCACCACTTCCTTGAGTGCGCTGTTCATTGCCTTCACTTCGTTCAATTCGTTCTGTAGCTTCCCAATTTCCACTTCGTAAGACTCCTTCAGCTTCGAAATCGTCAGACTATGCTGCTCCTCCTGCTGCTCAATGTCCACTTCGAGCTGCTTGCACTTCGCAACGTCTTCCTTGTGCTGCACGTCCAACACCGCGATCTCTTTTTCCAAAGCTTCAATGTTTTTCATGGGGTTGCCTGCATCAATTTCACGCTGCTCAGCCAACGCCTTCTTGAGAAGCACTTTCAACTCTGGTTCCTTGGCCCTCAACTCCTCTACGTGGCTCTTGAACGACTTGAAATTATCCGTTTCTGAAAGTCTTTGATAGTCCACGTCTTTATGGGCGTTTCGTTCCGCACGATATCGATGAGCGAAAACATAGAACAGAGATGAACTCAACTGGAATTTGTCACCTGACCTGCGTTTGCCCAACTGGCGCTTGCCGTCTCTCATTCGTGCATGCTTTTTTTTCAGCGCCGGCACCGCCTCGGCAAGATCGGCCAGTGAAAGTTCTTGATCATCACTTGTCTGCCGTATCGTTTCACCCTCGACGCCTTCGGCGGCTTCGGCCGTCGCATTTCTGGTCCCTCTCGCCGTCTTGTTCTTTGCTGACTCGCCATCGACCTCGTCTTGGCCGCGCTTTCGCTTGCTGTGATGAGTGTCTTCAGAAGATGCTTGTGAATGCTTGGACTTGCTGGTTGCCCGAGGCCGAACGTTAATGTTCTTGCCGCTCGTCTTGCCGCTCTTCTTGGTGGCTCTGGGCATATCAGCAACAGCAGAAGAACGCTGAGTAGCAGATGAACCTTGTGAACGCTTGGACTTGAAGGGTGCCTGGGGTCGATCTTTAGTCTTCTTGCCGCTCGTCTTACCGACAAGTAAAAATGTAGAGCAACGGGCGTATCCCAACGATTTTCAAAACTGATAACCGGCTAAATCGAATATGATTTGATTGGTAGGCTATAGTTTTATGAAGGACAAGCTTTTTTATGTATCTTGCACAGAACTCGCGCTCGTTACTCGTACATGTATAATACCAAAATCAACTTCATTGACCGCCATAGTTGTTTCTGCCCGTGGTCTGCGCTATGATGGCACCTACACCGTGATCAAAACGTACGACGGTTCGTGCGATCCTTAATCGCACACCAGCACGACGTCGTCAGCCTCATCTCCGCCGCGAACACTATCGGCATGATCATGTAGCCGTCTTCCCTGAAGCACTTGGGCAGATGTTCCACCGCATCGTCATCTATCACCGCGCTCACGGCGCTTGCTAGCTCCATTGCAATTTGCCGAGTGACCGAAGGTGTCCCAAATCGAAAAACCTATCTGGGACATAATCTGTGATTTGATTGGCCAATAACACACACGCCTGCGAACGCTGACGAAGCCTAGCTCACCTGGACTCATGCGTAGTCGGAGGGTAGCCTGGAGTAGCGAAGTTGACATTTTTGCTGACATGCATGATGAAACATTGAATGGAGCTCGTATTTTCAAGTTGCCATGTTATTTTTTTCAGCTGTCATTGCTTCTATTCTGTCTCGCTACACATCGACGTCAGCTAGTCGTGCTAATGGCAGGAAACGCGGAGAGCACCGCAGTGTGAATGTGTACGGCAAAATACTTTACGTCACTCGCACTTCAACTCTATCACTGACAAGCATGAATATTTGACCAATCAAAGTGTGTTCATCTTATTGACAGCTTATCAACAGCTCATCAGCAAGATTTGACAATAAAAAAATCGAATATTGACCAATCAAAGTGCGCTCATCTTATTGTACAGATTGTCAACAGAGCTCATGTGCAAGATTTCAAAATTAAAATGATGAATATTGACCAATCACATCTGTTTGTATCCACATTGCCTTAAAGTAAGAGAGGCGGTCGTGCCGCCCGTCGAGCACGCGCTGGACACCACACGAACCTGTATCACCTTGTAGCCACAGGGTAGTTGACCTCGTGAGAAGGCAGCACGGCGATGTGCGTCGTCGAGGCAAACGGCCACGGGCGTTACCGGCTCCATGAGACGACGTCGCCACGAGTTTCTGCTCCATGGTATCACACAAAACACCGCCGAAAAGTCAGAGCGCAGCTACTGAAGGTTGCAAAATGCGGCCAATCTCACCATTTGCGACGCTGACTCGATGCTTCCGGTGGCGGTGGGGCTGCCTCTTCGACCGCCTGTGGCCGTAGTCCGCGCTGCAAAGGCACCCAAAACATCTCAAATGTTAGTACGCAGCAAACGCAAGCTGCCAACGCGGCCAGGCTCACCTTGACACCTGCTGGCATAATGCTTCCGTTGGTGGTGGTGCTACCGCTGCTTCTGGTCGTGCCACCACGCTGTGAAAGCACGAAAAAGATTCACACAATCAGTAGGCAGCCCATGCACACAGCGCGTACGGCACGACTCACCTTGTGCCGGCCCCAGCTTGCTCGATGCCGTCGTCCCCATGCTCGCGGCCGGTGGTGGCGGTGGTACTGCTGCCGCTGCCGCCTAAAAGCCGTACTAAAATAGTATCACTGACAAGCACGAATATTGACCAATCAAAGTACCCTCATCTTATTGGCAGCTTATCAACATCTCATCAGCAAGCTTTCAAAAGCAAAATAATCGAATATTGACCAATCAAAGTGCGCTCATCCTATTGACAGCTTATCAACAGCTCATCAGCAATATTTCAAAATAAAAAGCGAATATTGACCAATCAAAGTGCGCTCATCTTATTGACAGCTTGTCAACAGAGCTCATGAGCAATACTTCATAAACTTCAACGAGCCGGACGAGGTGCTGGTGGAGCGCATCTCGGGCCGCCGCGTGCACCCGGCCAGCGGCCGCAGCTACCACGTCACGTTCGCCCCGCCTAAGGTGGCCGGCAAAAACGACATGACGGGCGAGCCTTTGTCCATACAATTCCGACAGACGCGTAACCTCTACAGGGTAACACGAGTCATCTGTGCCAGGGTCGCCTGGTCTCACTGACCAGATATCACTGTTTAGAAGTTCTACAATAAATTACTGCTACCCAACGCCACATAATGCCCGTGTCTATTTATCTTGAAAATTCTGAATAAATGGTGTACAAACGGCTACAGGATTGGACAGAACGAACGCCGGCCTGATAAGCTACCGTAAGTAGCTCTGTCGTGTCAGAGCTACTTACGGTAGCTTATAACAACCGGACAAAGTGACACGGCAGAGCTAGAGAGAGTGAAGGTTCTCTAGTGAAGGTTCTCTCTAGCTCTGCCGTGTCACTTTGTCCTACTGTTTGGCGGTAGCGTATAATAATATTATGGTGGTCTCGCCCGCATTGCGGGCTCGCTGTATGTCGGGTACCGACAACGCATGCATGCGCATGCGCAAGTACCCGTACCGGTACTGCAAGCAATGTTTGCGTCGTTTACATCCAAGTGCAACCTTACAGTACATTTGCCCAGCACGAACAGCGACACATGCATCCAGTTGAGCACCGCCGTGGAGAAGCCCTGCAAGGGGTTAAAACATTAAACTAATTTTTAGTAATCCCCAAAACTTGGAGGGTATAAGTAGTGCTTGCTGAAATAGTATACCTCGGTAATACTACTAGCGTATTGTGCGGTATTCAATACCAATGGTATGAGTTAAGCTATGCTACCTGTATCATCAGCTCATTACTATAGTACTCTACAAGTAATACTTTTGAAGGACCCTAAACGAGCAAACTCGGTTCTCATCTTGCAATTTTAGACCTCGTGGCCATTTTCGAAACCGCGTCAAAGCACAACAAACGAAGTATGAGCTGTGCCATGACGGATTACTAGAAAGGCAACGAGGTCGAGCGCGAGCCACGTAGCATGTGTGGGAGCTCCACTGATTAAGTGTGATAATGAAGCTCTTATAGAGTTTTCTAGTGAGATTATTTTCAATTTCAGGAGTTCGTTCGTACATCAATAAGTCGATAGGCCAAGCACTGATATTATTTAACGTGTAATATTGTTTTCCTGCGGAGAATAAGTACGGTGGGTGCTTATTCGCAGGCCTGTGTTTGGCACCGTAGCACTGTAACTTATCCAAAACCGAGTACCAAAGTGGGTACTCCAATTTTGTCCGTTGAATAAAGACCTCTCTTCCTTCTAGGCGGGAACTCCACTTGAGGCCTCTACCAGACCAAAACTAACGGATATTCCCAAATAGAACACCGGTCCCGAACAAAAGCCCTTTGACCATTTTTGAATGCGGTCTAAAATTAGAAGCCTTATTCGATCTTTAGACCTGTACAAACTATGTGGTGCACACAGGCGTGTACGGTAGTGCTGAGAGTGAGCCAGATACCTTTAACGTCGGTGAGATTGACGACGAGCTGGACGAAGTTACCATTTTGCACGAGGAATAGTGACTCGGTGCTCTCTTTGGCCGAGGTCACCATTTTGTTTCAGGAATAGTAACCCTATCCAAAATAAAAGATCATTTTCGTTGTTGCATGAATCTGGACCGCTTCTAATAAATAGAATACTGGACAGTGTTCGGGCATTTCCGTTATTAAGCTCATTTGCACGATTTACTCGCCAGCGTTTGTTGCGCTTCAAGTCGCGGGCGAGCAATGTGTTCGTTTGCTGCTGGATTGATTGACACCGCCTTTAACCCCATTAATTGAAATAATTAACTCTGCAAACCTTATAACATTAATAAGAAGCTCATTAGCAACGTCACCAGTACTTCAATAGTCAAAAGTTTATGAATTTCTTTGGTTTAATAAACAACTATAGCCGAGGGTTTCTCCACTTTGTGTCATTGGTCCGCTGACAGTTGTAAGTCGCAGTTCGAATTAAATTCGCAGTTCGAATAAAATGAGAACTGTCGTTGGGGATTTCCTAGGCGTCTGCGTTGTAATCGAACAACATTCGGCACACGTTCGTGCGACCTCGATCGCAACCCGTCGTTAACCCCATCGACTACAAGGTCGGGCTCTACGCGTCCATGATCCTGTCCACCATGGCGTCCCCCGAGAACCCGTACCGCGTGCGCCACGACCTGGCCGGCAAGGTGGTAGAGGTCGGCAGCGACGTCAAGGACTACCAGGTGGGCGACGAAGTCTACGCCATGCTGTGGTTCGACGCCACGGGCACCTTTGCCGAGTACCTGAACGTGGACACGAAGCGCGTGGCGCTCAAGCCCAGCAACATGTCGTTAAACGAGGCAGCCGGTGTGCCCCTGGCCGGCCAGACGAGCTGGCAGGCGCTCGTCACCTACGGCAAGCTGCAGGAGGGTCAGCGCGTGCTGATCCTGGGCGGCAGCAGCGGCACGGGTCTGTTCGCCATCCAGATCGCCAAGGCGCTGGACGCCGAGGTCGTGGCCACGTGCAGCCACCGCAACGTGGAGCTGGTCAAGTCGCTGGGCGCCGACCAGGTCATCTACTACACGAGCGACAAGTGGAGCGATGTGCTGGCCGAACACGTCGCTCCACTTGGTCTACGACTGCGGCGTCGAGTCCCAGTCGTGGAACGACGCGGTGTAGAAGGTGCTCAAGGAGCAGACCGGCATCTTCGTGACCATCGGCGTGATCGACAAGCTCATCGAGTCGCCCATCGGCGCCACGCGGCACCAGATCTTCAACGCGCCGTGCACGGAGTACCTGCTGGAGCTCAAGAAGCTGATTGAGGCCGGCCAGGTGAAGACGGTCATCGACTCGGTGCACCCGCTGGAGAACCTGGTGGAGGCCATGGAGATCTGTATGTCGCACCGCGCCAAGGGCAAGATCATCATCGAGGTGGCCAAAGAGTAGGCGGATGCCAAGGACGAAGTGCGGCGCTGTTGAGAGACAGCAGTAGCAAATGTTAGCGAGGTGTGTGTCGATGCGTAAAGTGCTCGCGCTGGCCACGCAAGAACCCATCGAGGTTCTACCAGCAGGCGTCGTTCGATCAATGAAGCCGTAGTGAAGCGTTTTCACTTTGGATCGAGGAAGGTGTACCCGTGTGAACAGGGGAAAGTAATAGACATCTATTAAAGACGTATTTTGCTTTTGCGTTGCAGGTGGCGACCGCGCTGCGAGGAGCGTGCGTGGTCAGGAGCTGACGTCCATGGCAGTGGCCGCGGTGTGCGATGCTTGGATGCTCGCTAGCGTAGCGTTGCTCATTTCGTTCAGTCTGTTTTCTTCGTTGAGGGAGCTTGCAGGTGGCTTCGACCACGCTGCTAGCTCCTCCGTAAATGGATTGAGTGCGACGAATGCATGTCTTGACGTGACTCGAGACACGAGCAGATACGTCTGCTGCGGCTTGTTGACCATGTTCAGCTTCGATCGCCAGTCAATGACGACCATGGAGTCGAGCGTCTCGCCCTGGACTTTATATATCGTGGAGCCCACCGCACAGACGAACGGCAGCTGCTGTGGGCGCACCGTGACGGACCACCGCTGCCCGTTCGGCGCCCGTGGAAGCGAGATCGTTGACTTGGCATACGCCTCCGTCGCGAAGAAGACGGGAAAGAGCTCGGGGTCGACGCCTGCGCGGATTGCCACCGCGTGCGGCCGCGGCACACGCAAGATTGCGTACTCGGGTGGCCGGTCCGACAGCCGCACGACCATGCGCGAGGCGCCGTCGTGCACGAGACGGTAGGTGGTGTTTGGGGGGAAGTGCACGTGCTCCAGCGTGCCGAGGGTACCGTTGGCCACGCCCTTGATCGTCGCCACATTCTGCGTGACTTGGACGGCCATGCCGTCGATGAGGTACAGGTACGGTGCGACGCGGCCAAACTTGCTGTCCGGGAGGCTCATCACGTAGTGGATGTCGCTGCGGCTGAGCCCGTTCCGTCCTTGAAGTTCGCGACGACGCGCACCGGCTGCGCGTCCATCGGCAGCAGTAACGCAGTCTCGGCCACGAACGCATTGTTCACGGCGAGGCGCGTCGCGTTCTCTGGAGTCACGAAGACCGAGCTGTGCACGATCTGGGAGCGCAGCGTCGGCTGCGGCTGTATGGCCCACTGCCGTTCGTGCTCGAGCTCATTCTCGGCGCCCATCCCCTCCTCCTGCCCGTGCGGTTGCTCAATGATTCTGCTGTTGATGGGGGCGATGAACGTCGGCGTCCACCGTCCCAGCCGAGCGAGGCGGCAGCCCTCCCCCCACTCCGGGTCGCGCCGGAAACGCACGGATTCTTGGAGCATCACCACAGTCGAGAACTTGAGCCACAGGTAGAACCCTTCGATGTCCTTAGTGCTAGCAGTGGTCTTCTCGGACGGGTCAATGTAGATTGGATCTGCATTGACCGGCGGCATCTGGAGAAAGTCGCCCACGAGAACACCATGTACGCCACCGAACGGGACGTCCAGCACCTGGGTCTAGCGGCTTAGGAGCTTTTCGAGCCGCTGAAAGTCTGTCTTGCCCATCATCGACACCTCATCGATAACGAGTAAATCAATGGGGCCGAACCGCTTCGACTTGATGGCGTGCTGGATGCGCATCAAGAAGCTCGCCAGCGTCCGTCCGCCGATCAGCGTGGCCGCCTTCCCCGTTAGCGCCGCCTTCACGACCGAATCGTCCCGGTGCCAGCTTAAGCAAAAGGCGTCGACGGCGTCGATGACGCGGCTCTTTCCGGTGCCCCCCCCGGGCCGCCGAGGAACAGCAGCAGCTGGTCATCTCGAAGGCGTGCGTCCAAGTTGGCAGTGGTGCGGTCGCAGCCGCCGTCGATATCTTGCAGGCCGGCGAGCTCTTGGCGCAAGAAGCGGCGCAGGAGCGAGGTCGCGATCAGCGCGAACGCGGCATCCTGGCGTTCATTGAGCGTGTGCGCTCTGGAGACGTCCTGCACGGACGCGTAGGGTCGGACCGGCGGCGGTGAGCGCGGCGCATTGGGCGGCAGCGGCGACCACGCCTGCAAGTCCTCGAGTGCATCGATGATGAGCGCGACAACCTCAGTCGGCCGCTCGTTGCAGTACTGCTGCGAGCGCTGTGGCTCGGACTCGTCGTTGGTCGTATCGTTCACGAACCGCTGCAGCTCGTCGAGCGGAAACTCGAGCGTCGCACCGCGGCTGCGCAGGTCCACGTCCATGGTGGCTGTGCTGTGCGCGGCGGCGCCCGGCAAGTCGCGGTAGGCGTCGCTAGAGACCGATGGTTCAGCGTTAGGAAATACAGGCAAGGTCGGCGCGAGCGCCGATGCATCAGTATTTTCGTCGTGGAGCTCAAGTTCGAGCTCGCTGCTCCCGTCGCTTTCGCCACAGTCGAACAGATGATCGGCGCCACCAACTACTGGGTCCGCCTGGTTGCTCGACGTCGCACAGTCGAGGACGGCCTCGACGTCCTCGCGCATGCCCGTGGGCTCGCCGCTGTCACTGCTGGCTTCATTGTCGGCCTCGGGCTCGGCGTTGCCGCTACATTCCTGGTCTTGCATGGCGGTCCGGCAGTAGTCGTCCATGATCTCGCGGGTGAAGCCGGAGCGCGTCGGTTCCCACTGCTTGAACGCGTCGATCCATTGCGCGTCACTCGTTGGGTCGGCGACAAGCTCGGAACGGCTTCAACAGCACGAGCGCGCACTGACTGCGCTTCACGACGAGCTCGTGCGGAGACTCGTCGTTGACCAAGGGCATGCGTATGCCGCTCACGACTGGCACGACCTCGTGAATGTGGTTGCCGACGCAGTGCGTGTCAAATAGCGGGTGCTCTGGCTGGAAAAGGACACATTCGCTAGTCGTAGGCGTACGTTTCCGCCGGAAGTGTCGTGCCACGTACTCGTATAGGTTCAGGTAGTTGAGTCCCGGTGGTCGATATGAGTTGTCGTCTAGGAACGACGCCGCTCGGAAGGTGAGGCTCGAGTCGCAGCCTCGGAGCTCCACAAGGTCCCACGAGTACACGACTTGGTCGATGAGCTCGTGTAGTATGGCCCGCAGATGAAACGTGGAGCACGACGTGCTCATGAAGGCGCACGAGCCTCGCTGCACGTGGTGCGCGGCGAGCGGCCCGACGATTTCACACCGGTTCGTGATCGCATAGAGTAGCGACGCTACGCGCCGGCGGCCAATCGTAGCGCGGTCGGTGTTCGCAACCGATTCCTCGTCTCGCGCCTCTCGCAGCTGGCGGCTCTGGAAGGCAGCCAGCGCGACGGCCGTGATCGAGTCGATGTGCTCCTGCATCTTGGTGACGTACTTGGTCGCGTAGAAGATGCGTAGCAGCGCGCCCAGTCCGCCGATCATAACTTGGATGTCGTGATTTGACTTGAACGCCAGCATGATATCAGTGTTGAAGCCGTTGACGAACTCGAAGGGAGCTCGTCGCCCAAGCGTGATACCGTCGCTCGAGCACGACGTGCGCGCCCAAGGAAAATTGTAGCGGCACTGCCCGGAGGCAGCGGCGCTGCTTTTCGTGAAGCAGCTCCCGGCGTGCGACCACCAATGCAAGTTCAGCATGAACACTAGCATCGACACGGCGAACGCGATGCAGCGCGCCGGCCAGCGCGCGTCGTCGGGCGACGGCGGTAACGTCATGAGCGCTCGCGCGACATGGTCTTGCCGGAACGCGTCGTCCTCGCGATGCTCGACGCGGAATCGCGTGCGACTGAGCCCGCGCAGATATTCGCCGTACTCATCACAGTCGGCGCCTTCATGCTCGCGTGTCGACAGGCACAAATCGCGGCGGTAGATCGCCGCCTTTGCAGCACGGACGCCTCCTATGTGTCGCGCCTCTAGCTGCACCGCATCCTCCAGCTCGACTGAGGTGTACAGCCGCAGCGGAGGCGGCCGCGCAGCCGGACGGCTGTCAAGCAAGAGGCGGCGAATGACGTGTTGAGAGCTGAGGATGTTGCCACATCCCGAGCAGCGAAGAAGTTCCTGCTCGCCTCGCAGTCACCCCCCATGCTGCTTCTTCGTATATTCATTGGCTTCTGGCGGAATCGGCAGCTCTTGTAGGTCAGCATAGGAGTGGCCGCAGAAGCCGCAGGATGAGTCGGCCACGCTCAGTGGCATTGATGTCGTCACGACGCTGTTGGTAAACACCTCGACGTCGCGGTAGTACTGATCTCCATGCGCCGCGACGGCCCGATCGAATGCCTCACTATTTGGCAGCGCGTCCGCAAGCCACACCAGAAAGTGCGCGTGGAGCGTGCCGCCGCCTTGAGTTTCTACCATACCGATATAGGCGAGCACCGGACCGAACAACCCGTCAAACGGCTTGGCCTTCATGTGCTTCGGCGACACGCCAAGCACGTGCTCAATGAACGCCTCGATGTTGTGCACAAACAGCCGAGCGGAGGCCGGATCATTGCGCATGCTAGCGCTATACAGAGCAGAGTTGTTGGGCCGCTCTGCCAACGCGGCATCGAAGAGCGTGTCCACCGAGCTGATGCTGCAGTACTGGGCCATCACGAACGAGTCGGCGATGTTGGGCGTGAGTGTAACAAAGAGGGCGGGTTGGCCGAAGCGCGCCTGATAGGCGAACGCTTGGCGCCGGCATTGCGCGCGCTCAGCTTCGCTCCCCCACATCGTGCTGCCACTCAGCTTTACGGTGTTGAGCATATCGGTTGCGGCGGTGCTGGCGCCGTCGCTCGCGCCGCCGCGCGGAAACGCAGTACGACCTTGCCGCCGCCGTTACTTCGTTTGCAACGCGATCAGCAACGCGTGCTCCGTGACGTCGCTATACGACGCAAAGCGCGCAGGATCGCGCTGACACTTCACGGCGACGTTGGTAAACAGCTTCTCGACCGATAGGTGGTCGAAGCTTGCAACCATAACCAGTTCGTCCTCAGCGAATCGCCGTGAGCTCAGTTGACTGTATTGGCGGATGCACGAATAGCGCGACACATGGACATGCCGTTCGTCACCAGGATGCCCTCGCCCGTACAGAAACAGGTGAGGGAACATCCTTGCATACCGACCCTTGTCCTTCGTAGCAAACTGCGTCGAGTGCCGCACAAGAAACTGGGGCTCGACCGACGGACTTGTCGCGACACGCGCGTGCTGTGTCGTGACCTCGTAGTCGTCCGACACGAAAACGACTCGGCGCTCGACAACGTCGATCTCAGCTGCGCCCGCATCGTTTTCCGACACGCCGCCGACCTCAGCGTTGGCATCGGGGTCCTCAAAAATTACGTTCTCGGCGACGCCATCGGTCGAGAGGTGGGAGCTGTCGGCAATGGAAACCGACGCGTACAGCGGATTGTGCTGCTTTTAGAACCGCAACAAGTCGTCGACGACTTGGCGTCGGATGCGATGCATCTTTCGTACGCGCGCCTGCTGCTTGCTGGTGAATGGACCGGCCATGACGACTCGGTACGTCGAGATGCGATCCAGCTGGATGGGCTGCAACGTTAGCGAGGGCCCAGGAGTGCAGTCAAACCCAAGGCAGTGCGACCGAATGGAGCGGTGCGCACCGCCTCGCATGACGCGCGTCACGGCGACCACCGACACGGGCTGGGTAATTAGGCGCTCGGGCAGCGTAGCGTCGGCAATCCCAGGCGACAGCGTGCCGATAGCAAAGCCGTTCTTGATGGCGAACTTCGGAATCAAGTGCTTCGTGAGGCTCTTGTCGCAGTCGGTGCACACGTCGATTCGTCAGTCCGCATGAACGCCGCGCTTGGACAGTAGCAGTCCCGCAAGCGCTGGGCTTCGGCTCGAGCAGTCGTACTCGGCAATGAGCTCTGCTGGGAGCGCTTCGCCAGCGCTCGAGAGCAGCTGTCGCAGCTGCCGCACGCGGTTGCCGTCGGTTGCCTTGATGATGCGGCACGACGTCGCGAGCTTCAAACTGTCGCACACGGCACAAGTGATCTCGTCAAGACCCGCGCCTCCAAGTGCTAGCTGCAGGCGCTCTAGGCATTCGCACTTCGCGTCGACCGACACTGGCTGCAGTCTTGGGATGTCACTTTCGCCCCAGACACGATGCCGCGCAGCTTGTTGCTGCGGCTCTGGCGCGCGTCGCTCAGGAGCGCGAACACGTTCATGCCGTTCGCGATCGCGTCGAAGCCGCTCCTCGGTTGCAGCCAAGGTTGCGCGGTCGCGCAAGTGCTGGGCCGACTGTCTTCTGCGTTCGCGTTGCTGGCGCAGTCGTTTCGCTTTAGCATCAGGCGACTCGTGGGCACGCCACCGCTGAACCGCCAAACGATTGCACTCGCGGTGCTCCTCGGCAGTGAACGGCATCGTCCCCCACAAACTCACAGGCAAGGCGAGCGAGGTGACGGCACAATGCCGAAATGCAAGCCGCAGCGCAGCGACAATCGCTGGTTAGGCATCGTGTTGGACAACAAAATCTCACAAATTCCACGCAAGTGCGAACGACAAAGCAACCGCGTCACCCACACGGGCCCATCACGAAAACCCAACCCCTTCACTCCACTCCGGGTCGCGCCGGAAACGCACGGATGCTTGGGGTGCGCGCTGAGCTCGGCGGCTCACGTCATGTGCCCATCATCACAAAAAGCTGTCCATCGTGAGCTGCCGCATGCGTTTGTGCGGTCGTGGTGTTGATATTGCTGAATGAGGTATCGGCGCCGACAGGTTTGAGTACGTCGCGACCTCTTGATCGGATCGCGGGCGCTTTCGTACCCCTATCTCTCCTCGGCACTTCTGGGAGCCACACAAGCACTCGATCGCTCTCTACGCGTAGCCAAAGCAGCATCAGAAAAAACGTTCTATTCATGCAGACATGCGTCATGACAGGCATCTACGCACCGCTCCGTCGGCGGCATGAAACTGGTAGTCGAATGTCAGCTCCTCGCCTGCTCCGATCTGGCGAGTCGCGAAGAGGCCGCAACGTTCATGACCGCGTACACACCACTTCTCCACTCGGCAATTCGGCTGACAGCTGTGGTTAACAAACCGCATCCTGCCGCCGACGCAAGTCGCATCAATCACCTGCTCGGCACTCGCTTGAAGCATGTACCAGTGGTCGGCATGTTGATACAGCTGCGCCGCAAAAACGATCAGACATGCATTGAAAACCCACGACCCGTTTGTATGATAAAGCGCACCTTGGCACGCTGGCAGGCCTCGCGCGAGCTGATGACCTCTCCGACGTACTCTCCGATGAATTGCTCAGCGTCGACTGCTTCAAGCGCGACAACACCAACGCCTCGTCGGCTGCAATCAATGACACCGATTGCGACAGTCGAGCCGAGTTGCATCTGCCGATTGGTGCATTGTAAGCCGCACGGACACCGCTCGACGACGCATTCGTAGCGTAGCTAAGCATTCACCAAGACATTGATTAGAACTGCATTCACAACGAGCACGTTTACCACTTTCCATGACCCACCGCCCGGTTGATGCATCCTTCGCCGCACCCATAGCCGCTCTCGTCGACAACGACGCAATCGCACTCTTGGACATCATCCTGTACATGAATGGTAAGCACAACTACGCGAGCAACCTCATCAGCACACCCACACCCCGCACCTTCGGCGGCACGAGCCATTCGCCGCCCTTGCACACGTTCGCCTCAATTGCGAACGGAAGCGAACCCACGCTCGACAGCGCCGACTGGCGCACATCGACCCGCATTGGAGTCACTGCCGATGACGTGCAGCGTCGGTGGCGCGCTGGCGCTCGACTCGCTGTCGATGGCGTTCGACGTCGGACGCACGCTGCCGCTCGGCCCGCCGTCGATTCGGCTTGCCGTTGCCCGCTCGATGCCACTCCAGACGCTGCTGTTGCCGTCCAGTGTCGGCCACATGCTGCCGCTACAGACGCTGTTGTGGGCATGCGGCATCGAGGATGCGAGCGCGCTTGGTACACTGCTCACCACGTCGCTGGTACTCACCGAGCGCTGCATCAGGCGCACGAAATCGTGAAAGCAGCCTCTCAGGATGCGCCAGAACCCGCGTCAAAGCTACCGTTGTAGATCGTACGACTCCGCCCGAGACGGGGGCCGCCCTCGTCGGCATTGCAATCGCCTTTTGCTTCCACTTCAACATGCGCCACGGTCTCGTCTCGGACTATCGCGCATTTTAAATGCACTCTCGCATGCCAAACCACTTCTCACTGCCTGTTGCTCGTTCCAGTGCAGGCAGGCAAGGACTCGCTGTCCATTCTACAAAATTCTATCCAGAGCGCAGAGCATCCCGACCGCCACCAAGCCATGGCGCCCAAAAAGCCAGCCAAGCACGACGCTCTTGCCGCAGCCGGCTGCGTAACGCCGATAAGCGGGCCGTTGAACGCCCGCGCCAAGCAGCCAGTCGGCAACTATGAGTCCCCACTCAAGAAGCTCCGGACGATTATGCCCAATCGTCGTGTGATTGATACGATCAAAGGTGCGATACATTGTTGCGCTCGACTCGACGTCCGTTCGGCTGACGATTTCGTCCTTGGTGTATGATTGCAGACCTACGCGAGTTCACCGAGACAACGGATCTCAACTCCGAGAACGGCATCGACTCGATCCGCATCCAGGCGCGCCTTCTGCGGATCGCGCCGGAGACCGTCCGCAACCGCCGCTTTTTTCGCCTCCACATGGGCGAGCACCACTCGCCAGAGCCGCTCGAGGAGCAGCAAAAGGTACGCCGCGCGATTTGCTCACGCACATGGGCTTCCAACGTGCTTACCTGCTCACGCCATTCACTGCAGTCCATCAAGACGGTAAGCGCGCCGTGATCCAGCAGCGCTGCTCCGAACCCAGCGCACAGCGCACGGCAACGCGCTCAATTACGCAATGCACGTCTCAAACCTCTAGGCCGCCACGCGGCACAGTGAGTGTAACGAATCAATGCATGTCTTCCAACAACTCTATTGTGTCTTCATGCCTATCAGCCGCAGCGATGGCCGAGCCCACCTGGGGTTTGCGTACTCATGGATTGCTCGCGTTCGTTGCAGCGGAGCGAGCGCGCATCGACGCGGACGCAGGGCGCGTCATTAAAACAGGTAAGTTCGAACTGCGAACCCCGGAGCCTCTGCTCCGGTACGCAATGAGAACTGTCGCTGGGGCTTCCCTAGGCGTCTGCGTTGTAATCGAACAACCTTCGTCACACGTTCGTGCGACCACGATCGTAACCCGTCGCGAACCCCATCGACCACAAGATCGGGCTCTACGCGTCCATGATCCTGTCCACCATGGCGTCGCCCAAGAACCCGTACCTGGTTTGGGTGGGGTTTGCGTGCTCATGGATTGCTTGCGTTCATGCAGCGGAGCGAGCGCGCATCGACGCGGACGCGGGGCGCGTCGTCCGGCAGCCGCACAACCATGCTCGAGGCGCCGTCGCGCACGAGACGGAAGGTGATGGTCCTTACGCTGTGGACCGTGGGTTCGATCCCCGCAGCGGACAAAAAGTCTCAGGCGACCAGGACCCCCGAAGAGGCACGTCCCTCATGGCCCAGGCGGTTAGGGCACCCCGACACTAAGGGGCTTAAAGACGTAGAGAGCAGCGAGGACTGTATTGGGGGGATTGTCCCTCAATAGAACGGCCCGCTATGACCTCGGTGGTGTTGCGTGCTCGTAGTCACAGGCCTCAGATAGGTTAGGTAAGAGGGGTACAACTCCAGAAAAGTCACTGCCAGCTCAGAATAGCAGCCCGTACGAAGAAATGTATGGAGAATGGCATCTGGGCACCTCTGCCGCACTGTGAATAGTGAACCCAGTCGCCCCCGCAAAAAGGGAACAACACTAAATTATTATTAAGGTGATGTCTGGGGGGAAGTGCACGTGCTCCAGCGTGCCGAGGGTGCCGTTGGCCACACCCTTGATCGTCGCCACATTCTGCGTGACTTGGACGGCCATGTCGTCGATGAGGTCTAGGTACGGTGCGACGCGGCCAAACTTGCTGTCCGGGAGTCTCATCACGTAGTGGATGTCGCTGCGGCTGAGCCCGTTCAATGCGCCCTTGAAGTTCGCGACGACGCGCACCGGCTGCGCGTCGATCGGCAGCAGCAACGCAGTCTCGACCATGAACACGCGCTGGCACTCGACTAACTGTCGATGGCGTTCGCGTTCTGTGGACGTCTCTGCCGGCGGTGCGTGAGCACGGCGGTCGCCTCGTGCGTGGTGCTTTGGCGTGCCGGGGCTCCTGGTCGAGGACCAGCGCGGACTAGCTGGTTCGCTGCCGGTGGCGGGTGCGCGACCGCCGCAAGCAGGCGCGCGACCAGCATGCACGCGAGACGGTCGCGCTCGGCGCGCTATTAAAACAGGTAAGGTCGAACTGCGAACCCCGGAGCCTCTGCTCCGGTACGCAATTTGTATTGATGCACAATTGCGTCTCTACTATTGGTGTGCTCGGCGAGCACTGCATCCAGAATTCGGTATGTAATAGTAGTGAGATTTCTGGCTCAGTTGTGATGACACCACTATTTCCGGCTCTGAATCAATAGCACTACTACTACTGTAGTAGATCGTCATTATTAATAGCGTTAGTAGTATTACTACTATTAGCATATTAGCTTGCCCGGGCGGGCGCGCCCGGGGGGAAACGTAGTTCGTAAGAACATGCTTTGCTTTGCTTTGCTTTGTGGTTTAAGCAACAATAATACAAATAGATTGCATTCTTGTAAATAAACAGTAGGCGCACGAGATCTCTCATCTAGAATACGATGCAAAATATATACTCGAAAGTCCAAAAATAAACGCAAAATACTGCATTAATTTTTTTGTCTGGAACTCCCAATATGAAGCACAGGAATTTACATAACATATTATATGGAAAGTCGACGTATTTGGTTAGCGGCTAGTAGCGATAACAGTTTATTGTGATATGCTACTAAAGTTCTCGTGCTTGGCGGATTAGTAGTACTAATTGAATACGTTAGTAGCGAGATAATGAGGTAGTAGTAGTGCTAATAGCACTGCTAATAATACCTTGGCACTACAGCACTACTGAATGCTCCAAAGAACTTCAACGGAGAGCCGCCTGGGAGAGACCGTCGTGCACTTCTCCGGCTCGTCTTTTGCCATGGGCTAGTTCAACAGGAACAAGAGCATGACGCTGGTGACCACGCCTGAGGACTTTCCGTGCTGGACGAACGTCAAGCCCACCAGACGTTCCAATCAGTACATGTACGCGCCATTATTGGGTGGTGTCTTCATCTCTTGGAAGCAGATCGAATGCGGGAGAGTGCTGGCCCCTGATATCCGAGAGATGGACGTCGTGGAGGAGTACGGAGACTTCGACCAGGACATGGAGCTCGTCCCCTCACCCACGCTACTACGGTAGAGTTCTAGTAGTACTACAATTACCACATTTTCTCGCTAATATTCAATTAGCACTACCAAACACCGGAGCTTTAGCTGATTAGTAGTGCTCATTGCTGTAGAGTACATCGAATCCAAGCAAATGAATAGTAGTGATTATTAGTAGCTATCATAGCGCACGAGGCCTCTCAGCCTTTTACACACGGCACTCCCTCACTCTGCAGTTAAGCTCTCAAACTACTCAGATGTCGATTACACATACAGCGGTGGACGTGCACACCTCATGTCTAGCTCAAGCACGCGAAAGTCGCTGAACAGTTCGTGTTACTTGTTGCATCCTATGAATTGGATCTAGGAAAACCATAGTGTAAGCGATTGAGCTTCAAGTCCATATTTTGATTTATCTGTTTTGGCGGTAACTCCACTCTACAAGACCAAAACTGCTGAGCTCAGTTGTACAACTAGCTAGCCAGTGCTTGTTGCGTACAAGGCACGGGCGAGCAATGCGTTGGTCAACAAGAGCAACCACTGTGTTGATTGGTACCGCCTTTACCCCTTTAAGAATTAACTCTGCAAACTTTGCTATCATAGTTAAGAAACTTACTATTTTAATACTGCTTCACTAGGTTTGTTTTGTAAGTTTATGGTTTTCGTTGGTTTAAACAACTATAACCTAGTGTTTATCCACTTTTTGTCGTTTTCCCGCTCGTAGTTGTAGTTTGTATTGATGCACAACAGCTTCTCTACTTTCGATGAACTCGGCGAACACTGCATCCAGAGTTTGGGAGCAGTGAGACTTCTGGCTTAGTAGTGATGATACTACTACTCTGTGACTCTGAATCAGTAGCACTACTACTACTACTGTAGTAGGTCGGCATTGGCGTGAATAGTTTCACTACGAATAGCACTACTAATGTATCCATGTCACTCTGTCTCGAAGAACTCTCTACTTGAAGGCATTTACTTCTGCACACCATTTAAGGAAAGCGCGGTACTAACCCTTAACGTTTATCCAGCGTTCGCATTAAGCGAAATGAACGTTTCCGGGGAACTAGTCAACTTCACTCCTTAATGTATACTGGACCGATTCCCGTGGGCTATTTTCGTACAGATTTCTAAAATATCGTGTACAGATCTCGTACAGCCCGCAGGCCACTTGCTGTCTAGATGTCTAGATTCGGTACAGATCCGAGCAGCTACTTTGTCAATTCCACTCCCTGGCAAGCCCTACCACTCAGCAGCGATCATGGCATCTTCAAGCAAGCGCGGCGGGCCCACAGGGGCCGCGAGGCTACATATATTATGAAAATATGGCGCTGCTAACTATCGATGAACGTAGTGGCTCGAACGAATGGGATCGGGCCCGCCACTTGTGCAATGCGGTAGTTGAGGGTCGTGTTATAAGCAGGGTTTGATAGTAGTGAGAATTCTGGCTTAGTAGTGATACTACTACTACTACCCGACTCTGAACCAATAGCACTACTACTACTATAGTAGATCGGATTTGTCGATAGTAGTATCACTACTAATATCACTACTATTAGCATGTCGGCTTAGACATACTTTCGCTTGGTTTCCTCCATGCGCCTTAGATCCTGGTGATTGTGGCGCATAATTCGATGTCATTGTGCTCGCTCGTTGTCAGTCCTTGCCCGTACCGAAATCACCACGAAGGATCATATCGAGAACACGCGTTCTTGGAACGCAGTCGAACAGTCCCACCCTAGCCAGACGCGTGCAAGCTTTGCGAGCGTGGACAATGTGATCCGAAATACCGCTTGAGTTTTCTTCCTCATCCTCAGTTTGTGCGAGATCAATCACTGTAGCGTCGCTCGAGCGCGAGATTCTGGATGTGCTGCTTGGTGAGAGATCCTGGAACCCGCTGTCAGTATTGAAGAAACTGCTGACACAGGAGCAGCCACAAAACATGCAAGTAGACAGCGTCAGTAAACGATGAAAGACCCGTAAATACCAACAAGAGAAGTGTTTCCTTTTTGAGTGGTCGACGTCTTGCTTCGTGCGAAGCTAGTTACTGCACCCGACGGCAGCAAGGACGCGTCCCCGCTTTGCCCCACAAGGTAGTCAATCCTAGGGCACTTCATGGGTCTGCTGCTGCTTGAGCCGCAAATCGAGAAATGAGCGAAGTTGATGTGAAGGGGAGGCCAGAGAACCACCTGCTTTCGCGCCTTTTGAAGATCTGACGTGGGTTGAAGATTGGAAACTATAGTAGTGCTAATAGCACTACTACTGCCACTTTTTCTCGCTACTATTCAAGTAGTACTACTATTCGAAAGCGCCAGTGTACTACTATTAGTAGTGATATTATCACTACTACCACTACTATTCTGGAGTCTACTACCAATCCCTGGTTATAAGCACAACAGACTCGCAAGAGTCGGTATCGCCACGTTCTCATGCTGGTTGAACCGAATGGAAAGACTCTGTCCCGTCACCCGTGTTCTAGCGGTTGAAATCAGGCAAATAATTCTTTAAACGGCCTGAGGACGAGACCAACTTCGATAAGCGCAGCATCATTTCCTGGCAGGAGACAAGCAGTCTGGCGAGGGCGTTTTTACCAGAAGGCACCGGTTCCGTGAAAAATCCGCCCTCGTCAGACTGCTTTTGCCGCACTGCCGCCGCTTGCGGATGGCCTCGCCCTGCGCCGGCATTGCGGCGGTAACGCTCGTAGACTCATCGACAAACTCGTCTTCGTCGTTCGCGTGATCTATCATTCGCATTATGTCTGCCAGCGTCATTATGTGAACAAGTGGGAGGTCTTCATCATTCTAACCCTTCGATCTATACATCTAATAATCTGTCCGAGAGGGGGGGGCAGAAGTGAAATTTATCGAGTCGACAGCGGACCCGAGTTGTCTATAAGTGGCTTTTTATGGAATTCTGTACGAAATCTGTACAAAAAGGCCGCGACAGATCCTTCGGGAATCGGTCCACTGATGTATGTACCACTCCGTTCAGGAAAGATAGCACAATACCACCCTTACGGTTGTTCCGGAAAGATAGCACGTAAAAACTACTTGATTTCAGTATAGTAAAACAAAAAATGGCCACTAATAATCCATCCAGATTGTAGAAACAGCTTTGATTACGGCCTTTTCACTTACTTCTTGTCTTTTTCCTCTTTATTTGCATACAAAGACCGTGGCAATGGCCACATCAAAAGAATCGTATGATGGTTCTGCTTCTTTTGAGCCCAAGAACGTAAAAAGCACCGGAAAACTCGTAAAACCCGGTTACTAAGTTTAAGTACTGAAACGTGCTATCTTTCCTGAACGGAGTGGTATACATCATCTGTCAGCTAATAAAAGCGAATCCAAAATACAGTATGGGCTTGGTTTTCCCAGAATCACGGGGCAACAAGTAACACGAACCGTTCAGCGCTTTCGCGCGCTTGAGCGAGAAACGTGGCGTACGTACATCGCACAGTAACCGCGGATGTCGTACCGACGACGTGATAGCTGTAGGTATCATTGAGGAGTGCTCGTTGGAGTAGTTGGAGAGTTTAAGTGCAGAGAGAGGAAGTCCCATGTGTAAAAGGCTGAGAGCGCGATGCCTTTTACTAGTACCGGTACCAGTTTTTCTCCCTACTGGCGCGTACATGTACTGAATTGGCACGCCCCTGGGTGGGATCATAGGCTCCACCGTGGACGACCGTGGAGCCCACGGTCGTCCAGTACGGAGTCCTCGGGCGTGGTCACCAGTCTCACGCTTTCGTTCGGGTTGGAATGGTCCATGCCAAAAATGCAGGAGTAGTGCACGCCGTGCACTGCTCGGTCTCGTCCCGGCCGCTCTGTGTTGAAGTTCTGGATCATTAGTAGTACTATTATAATATCACTGTTATAGTTTCCGAGCTTCAATCCATAGTCCTAATAAGTTAGCATTACAAATACCATTTTTTCTCGCTACTATTCAATTAGCACTACAAATCGGCCCAAGCAGAACTTTATCGTATCACTGCTATTATATTAGTAGTGCTATTATGACTAACAAAAGTTAATATCGCTACTATTCTACAGTGTGAACCAGTCTGGTACTACTACTACCAGATACGTCGACTCACCATATCTCTCAGTTCCTGTGCTACATACCAAATAGACTACTTATCACCGGCTTTTAGCTATACCAAGGGACAAGCGTCCGGTTCTCGACGCGTGTTGCCGTCAAGTGTTTCTTCCTACCGACGCAAGACTTGGAGATTTAAAGAACCACGGTGTCATTTAACTGCTTACTTCTACTTTGTCTGGTCATATAATCTACTTCCACCAGTCTCAGATGCCTATAAACCATGTACAACTTTCTCCATACTTTTCTTTGCTATCGACCTGCGCTCCCTCCCGGGGCGAGGGCTCTGGGGTGCCTGTTCGCAGGTCGAAAGACCTGTGCTCGGCGGCGCAGCACTGTAACTTTCCAAAACCGGGTACCGAAGTGGGTACTCCAACTTTGTCCCTTGAAGAGAGATCTCTCTCTACAAGACCTACCTCACTACACGTTTTTTTTTCTTGAAGAGAGACCTTCCTCTCCCTCCCATTCTCGAGTGCTTTCTCTATATCCATCCTCGCATCCATACATGCATGGACCTGTAACTGCACAGTAAACATTAATACTGCGTCCGCATCATAGTCACGCACAGCAATACTCACACTCAGAGCTGCAAAAGAAAAGTGGAAGTGACACAGCGTTATCGTTAGGACTGACAGCCGTTATCATTGACAGAAGCTGATCTTCAACTAGTCAAAGCTGCACTTCTGTTATATTTTGGAAAAAGAGGCAATGCTGTTATTTTTAGGAAAAAGAGGCAATGCTGCATAGCAATCATTAGTACCTCCATCTCCGCCATGCACGCCACCAACAGCCACGCACCTTGCAGCTGCCGAGCAGCCGCAGCTTGCCATGCGCGAGCGCGGACGCCATCATCAGCATCGGCCACGCGGACGGACACCACTGCAAAAATCATAAGACACAAAATTACATAGCAGTCATTAATCACCAGCACCTCCATCGCCGCCATGCACGCCATTAACAGCCACGCACCTTGCTGCAGGGCAGCGGCAGCTTGGCAATTGTGGCGCGGACGCCGCCACCAGCTTCGGCCACCATGGCGGACACCGCTGCAAAACTCATAGCCACAAAAGTATATAGCAATCATTAGCACCCCCATCTCCGCCATGCACGCCACCAACGACAACGAACCTTGCCGCTGGGCAGCCGCAGCATGTCATGCACGAGCACGGACACCGCCACCAGCCTCGACGCGAACGCCTCCACACTGCCGGACGCCGCTATAGCACATAAAACCAATACAGATCAATTGTTAGCACCGCCACCAACGCCATGCATGCCATCCACGACCACGAACCTTGCAGCTGCTTGAGCGCGGACGCCGCTGTACAATACAAAACCAATACAGACCAATCGTTAGCACCGCCACCAAGATTGACATGTATGCCCGTTGGTGGTTTACGACCGTTGGTGGCTTACTGAGAAAAGACTGACAAAGGTACGACCGTTAGAGTTTGGTGTCGGTACATTTTGCCTCAATAGCGCAGCTATCACAACTAATAACCTTGCAGACTATATACACACCCATTCTAAACCATATACTAATATATCTCTGTTGCGTCATTTACTTGAGAAAGTAAATACTAAGTACGACTGCGCTATTGAGGCAAAATACTGTACATACATTGAAGTTCAAAAGAACTCGCTCAGTCCTTCATTCACATTCATTCTTCTCACCGCCCGCATCGCCAACAGTGACAGCATCCAGCAACTGGTGCGTCTGGGCCGTCTTGGCTACGTGAAACTCCCGGGCGCGCTCACGGCACAGCTGCTTGAATTGCTGGACCGGGATGTGGTCACGCCGGCGCAGCAAGACCAAGACATGGACGATGATGGGGGCGGCGTGGTCGGCTTCGAGAAGATTTTTTTTAACGCTGACGATTTAGACAACTATCGGCGCCAAGCACCAGTGCCTCCACATATCGCACAAAGGCTTACAGAGGAGCTGCGGGATATATTCAAGACCTACTTCCCCGGGGCAATTCCAAGGAAGTGGAGTATCCTGAAGTCATACCCCGGTGGGCCTATGCAAGGTCCGCATCGTGACTTCTCCGTCAATTTCGAAGACAGGTTCGACTACTGGGATTACACAAAAGTGCCGGGCACGATTATCCTTGCTGTGCAGGATGGAACTCGGATTCACGGATTTGGGTGGAATCGGATCGTGGCTGATTTGACTGAAAGATTGTGCTTAATCGTGGAGATGTGTTGCTCTTTCGTGGAGAATTTGTGCATTGCGGTGCCGCCTACCAAACGGTGCATATTCGTATTCATTGCTACCTGGAGCCGCCTCACTATCAGCACCCGCCGAACACGACTGAGATCGTTGTCGTGGTTGATCCCGATGAAATTCGCCTTCCAGAAATCAGTGTCCGACTTGTGGGAATACCTATGCTACGCGACAGAACATGCTCCGCCATGCCCGCGAAAAGCATGGTTTGTTCCAGAACCGTCATCGCTAACAGGGCTACGATGTACAAGAGGACACTGAATTAGCGGGTTTATTTGTGGTAATAGCGAAAAAGATTTTCTCTCTCGACCTCTTCCTAGTTTTAGCGGCGACGTTCAATTCCGATCAATGTACTCTCAGAAACAAACTAAGACATCAGTGTTGCTTCTGCAGCTACGTCTTTTACTGTACTAGTGTTGTCAGTGTTAAGAAAAGAAATCAATGTTTGCACGCCAGGCGTGGGCTAAATAACCAAATGAAGCTATCCCGTGACTTACTCTACTGCGGTGGGCGAGTGAGTGGCTTAAAAGCATCGGCTGGGTGCAGAGTTATTGTAGTTTACACAGATCGCATACTGCTATCATATGTGCCGCAGCAATAGTGCTGTTTTAGAATAGTGCTGTTTTTTTTACAAGAGGCAATGCTGAGCAGTAGTTCTGTTTTTTAGGAAAACAGGCAATGCTGGTTTGCCACCTATGAGTTGCATATAGGAAATACAACAACGGGCAATGCTGTTTTTTTAAGAACAAGAGGCAATGCTGGTTTTTGTAGGGAAAGGGGGCAACGCAAATTCGTGTAGCGCAGTTGAAATGGCTACGCCCATGAAAAACGATAGTTTGAAGGCAATCACATATTACAGGTTTTGGTTTTGATACACCAGTTATCTCACACGAAACACATAAATCTTGAGCTACTGCGCGACAACCTGCAGAAGACAACAGCCACGATGGCAAAAGACGCCGGCCACATCGATGGCTCTTCCGAGGGCCCAGCATCACCGAGTAGTTTGCTTGGGGCGTCCTCTTCCGGAGCCAAGCGCAAGCGCGACCAAGACTCCGGGCCGATCGACAGAGCTTCGGCGACAAGCGGCAAGAGACCCCGCAAAGCAAGATCAGCGAAGCCAACCAGCAATACAAGGATGACGACCCGACAGGCAGCTAAACGTGCTGGGCGTGAGGCGAGCCTCCCAAGCAATGGTGGTGGCGGCGGTGTGACCAGCGGTGCTTCCGGCGACAACGACTGCGAGGAAGCATCAGTGGCAGGAGCAATCCAAGACTCGGACGACTCCATTTTGACGCTGGACGAGGTCGAAGAAGCTTGCAAAGCGTTGCAGCAAATGTTCGATCGGCAGAAGGGTGGCAAGCGCCAAATAGGACGGAGAAGACAAGCAGAGAAGTTCAAGTTGAGCTCCTCGCAAATTGTGCTGCTCGCGAATCGATACAAGGCGGCCAGAAATCGCGGCGGGCAAGTTGACTACGAGAAAGCATCAACAAAAAGGAATTTTGATAATTTCACGTGGCATGCTGACAAGTTGAAAGCCTATGAAGGCCATGTGATATCGATGTTGATGAAGGCGCTGCAACAGAAGCGATCACTTGACGCTGGATGCCGCAAGAAAACACAAGAGGAAGGGACTGAAGAGCTGGTAACGCGTGAGGCACAGCATCTACAGCAAATCGAAACGCTACAGAACCACATACAGAACCTGGAAGCTCAAGCGTACTCTGACAACATGCAAGCAGAGAATCGCGATTTGGAAAACACCAACAAGCGGCTTCATGCTGCCTTGAAGCGATCAGAAGCAGACTGTAACAAGGCCCAGGAAAATGCCCGTCAGGCAAGTGAGCTTCAGCTGCAGCTCGCAACAGTGCAAGAGAAATACAAAAAGCTAATGAAGAAACTGCAGAGCCAAAAAGCTGCAACCCAGCCGAGCCAAACCACGACGTGGCTGCAAACCCGAGCATCTAAACTGGAACTGAACGAACAGCGGTTGGCGACTGCCCAGTCAGAGCTGAAATGGAGAGAAGCCCAGTTGAGCAGCAAAGAAGAGTAGCTGGAGAAGAAACGTGTAGCATTGCAGGAACAAGAGCAAGACCAAAACGATGAGCGAAGTCGCTTGAAAGCTCAGCGCTTCATGTTGGATAAGGAAATCAAACGTCATGAAGAAAAGGCGACGACGGATAAACAAGCACATGAAAGGGATATGATGGAGCAAAAAGCAATGCTGGACGAGATTACGAAGAAGAAGGACGCGCCAGCTTCACATGAATCTCTCAAGAAAACTGCCGACGACTGGAAACAGAAGTGTATCCGAGCTTAAAACGAGGCGGCAGCGGCAAGGGTGCCCTACGCGACTTTGGAAAGTCTTCAAGATGATAACCGATTCATGAAAACAATTGTGGATTCGCTCGATGCCTGCTGCAGCACCGAACGGCGCATTGACGATTTCGCCAAGCACCGGATTAACGACTGTACGTAGCTGGTGCTCTGAATGATTGCGGATTATTTTTACTAACAGGTTGCTAAATTTGTCTCTATAGTTCAAACAATGCCAAGAAAGAGCAGACGCAAGTTCATCATCAGTTGCCTGGAACGTTTTGATCATCGTCACGCAAGCTGGTTAAATGATCGATTCACTGCGTTTGTCCGCGACCGGAATCGCATTTGCCATGATAATGGTGTGTTGCAGGTGGACCACAACAGGTTCCTTCGCGTGTGCGACGAAATAAAGCAAGACTTGGATCAGTAACGGGGTAACTTAATTCAACAAAGTATATTGTTCGATTAGTAGCGCCAGCTCCGCCCTACTTCCGGGGTGATGAACCGCCTGCTCGGCAGCGGCAGGTTGCCATCCGCGGCGCGGACGCCGCCACCAGCCTCGGCCACGCTGCCGCACACACCTGCAAAAATCATAGGAGCAAAACACATAGCAATCGTTAGCACCTCAATCGCCGCTATGCCACGCCACCAATGACCACGCACCTTGCTGCTGGGCAGTCGCAGCATGCGGTCCGCGGCGCGGACGCCGCCACCATCTTCGGTCACGCGTGCCGGACACCGCTGCAACAGCAATATTCAAAACGATACAGATCAATCGTTAGCACCGCCACCAACGCCATGCACGCCACCAACGAGCACGAACCTTGCTGCTGGCCAGCCGCAGCTTGCCATGCTCGAGCTCGGACGCCGCCACCAGCCTCGACGCCGCTGTAGCATGCAAAAGCAATACAGATCAATCGTTAGCAATGCCACCAACGCCATGCGCGCCATCGACGAGCCCGAACCTTGAGGCTGGCCAGCCGCAGCTTGCTATGCTCGAGCTCGGACGCCGCCACTAGCCTCGACGCCGCTGTAGCATGCAAAATCAATACAGATCACCCGTTAGCACCGCCACCAACGCCATGCACGCCACCAACGACCACTAACCTCGCTTCCAGGCAGCGCTGTAGCACACAAAACCAATGCAGAACGATCGTTAGCACCGCCACCAACCACGAACCTTGCTTCCGGGCGTGCGCAGCTTGCGTTCCGCGCCGACGTTCCCTGTAAAATGCAAAAACGAAGAATGAGGGTGAGCCATGCACGGCGCTCGCCCGATCACGTACCGTAGTGGTCCATTAATTTTTCCATGGGCCACGAGTGCGTACCGTATTGACCCTTGGCCGCCCTCCCATCACCCTTGGTCTGCTTCTTTGGCGCCCTGTGGCTGCATGCGCGCCACTTGCGTGCGCCGCTGTGGCGCTCTGCGCTGGGCATGGTCCCTCGCATCCCCCCGCGCGCCGTGCTCTTCAAGGTGACGTGCCGGAAATGGAAGTTTTGCATGTGTGCCACACGAAAATACCGCGGTACCGGGTCGGTTTTGGTGCGTTAGGGACCAATTCACCTCGTTATTCTATGTACGCTACACACTATTGTGTGGTTACACGATTTGTGATTACACTAATACCGGTATTTGTGTCAAACGTTAGATTTTGGACCTACGATGTCCGATACTATACTAGCAAGCTCGAACCCGGGGTCCGGGGTGGAACGTAGTTCGAAGAACAACGTTCCCCCCACTTTCTCGCTTAAGTGCGGATGTAGCCATGACATGCGGCCCTCGGGCGATTCCAATCTGACTTGGGAATTGTATTGGGGCTATTCTTGAAACCGATCGGATTTGGCAAAGTTGGACGGAACTCACAATATCACCAGTGAATATATACCGGTAAAGCATACACACCGGAATCCGGTCAGAGTACTTGAATCGAATGCGTTGGGCTTCGGCTTGGCGCTTCTCTGCAAAATGACATCGATGGCCTAATTCTGTGACCGTGGGGGCAGTGTTGGCATTTTTGTTTTTACATTTTTACATTTGCATGTAAAAAGGGATTTCTACACGCTTTAAAACATTTTTACAAAGGGTTTTTACTTTGTTGACGTAAAAAGACATGGATCCCACTTCAATCCCACTGCGCAGGTGAAATCCCCTTCAGCCCGCAGGGCAAGCTGCAGGCTGTGCAGCCAGCAACACCACCTCTCAAGAACAGCATAGCGATGACAAAAATTACTCAGTCCGAGAGATGTTGAGCCACTCGTATTGGATACGCCTTGCGCCCCGAATTGTCAAAACGAAAACTGGCTAAGTAGATTACCGTGAATTGTCAAAACGTATATAGAAGACAGTTAAGCTGCGCAAAGCCTAGAGAATGCAGCGGCTGTGGTGATTGAAGAGGCACTTGTTCGATCGTAGCGAGACAGAATAGAAGCAATGACAGCTGAAAACAAATAGCATGACAACTTGAAAACATGAGCTCCATTCAATGTTTCATCACGCATGTCAGTAAAAATGTCAACTTCGCCACTCTAGGCTACCCTCCGAGTACGCAAGCTGACAGTGGAGCCCAGGTGAGCTAGGCTTCGTCAGCACTCGCAGCTTGCGCTTCTCCAAGTTCTGCAGCAGCGTAGGCGTCACCGGATTTTGCAGCAGCAGCGCGGTCACGGAGTCCAGGAGCAGCGACACGGGCGTCATCAGGTTTTGGAGATATGGGTTCTGGCATGTTAGCGGCATCTGGAATGAACCGAGCGAGGTCTGCCATCCGCAGGCGGTGAGCGGTGCCTGCTGTCGAGCGAGGAATTTTGCGCCAAGTTATAGTCATGGAAGATTGATTGAGTAGTGTGCAATACTGGCAGACGTGTGTGTTATTGGCCAATCAAATCACAGATTTGAAGAACAACGTTCCCCCTTTTCGCTTCTATTAGATCTCAAGAGAATCAATTTTGAAATAGCTATTAGATCTCAAGAGAATCAATTGCAAAACAATATCAACAGCTTGCTTCGTCGTACCACGGCAAATGGCCTTCCTGTCAGCCGCCTGCTTCACTTCGTTTGCTGTCGATGGATGTTCCCATACCGATAATAAATCATTTCCATACGAGAGGACGGGTGTCATGGTCTCCAAATCCTACACAATTCTCAACACTCGTTGCTGGGAAACATTAACTCTATTACAAAGCTAAGGTCCTTAAAACTCCAACAGCGCCGACAGAGCCCTAAGCCAACCCCTTTTGGATCATAATTCGTCCTGGGTTTAAATCTGCGTGCTGGGCGCAGCCCTTTAACTGCATGTGTCGATTTTTGGCGTGCCCTATAAGATGGGATCGGAATGGAATTCATCCCTTCCCTCAGAAAACATGGGCTGTAAATAAAAAAACTTTGTCCTTCAGAAAACTATAGCCTGCCAATTGAATCGTATTCGATTTAGCCGTTTATCAATTTTGAAAATCATTGAGATACGTTGCTCTACATTTTTACTGTCGGTAGGACGAGCCTCAAGAAGACTAAAACTCGACCCTAGGCAGCCAGCAAGTCCAAGCCTTCACAAGGATCTTCTGCTACTCAGCGCTCTTCTGCTGTTGCTGACATGCCCAGAGCCACCAAGAATAGCGGCAAGACGAGCGGCAAGAATACTAACGTTCGACCCCAGGCAACCAGCAAGTCCAAGCCTTCACAAGCATCTTCTGAAGGCACTCGTCAAAGCAAGCGAAAGCGCGACCAAAACGAGGACCAGGTCGATGGCGATACAACGAAAAATAAGACGCGGGAGGTGACAAGAAGTACGGCGGACAAGGTCGCTAAAGGTGTTGGGGGAGTGACGACGCGGCAGCCAAGTGTGACGGACAAGCCTACAGAGGATATTGAGGACGAAATGACAGGACCGACACGTGGTGAAAACAATGTGATATCGGCTGATGAGCAAGAACTTTCGCTGGCCGATCTTGCCGAGGCGGTGCCGGCGCTGAAAAAAATGCATGCACGATTGAAAGGCGGCAAGCGCCAGTTGGGCAAACGCAGGTCAGGTGACAAATTCCAGTTGAGTCCATCTCTGCTCGTTGTTTTCGCTCAGCGATATCGTGCGGCACGAAACGCCCATAAAGGCGTGGACTATCAAAGACTTTCAACCACGAAAAATTTCAAGGACTTCAAGGGCCACGCGGGGGAGTTGAGGGCCAAGGAACCCGAGTTGAAAGTGCTTCTCAAGAAGGCGTTGGCTGAACAGCGTGAAATTGATGCAGACAAGCCCATGAAAAACATTGAAGCTTTGGAAGAAGAGGTCGCGAGGTTGGACGTGCAGCACGAGGAAGACGTTGCGAAGCGCAAGCAACTCGAAGTGGATATTGAGCAGCGGGAGGAGCAGCACAGTGTGATGATTTCGAAGCTGAAGGAGTCTTACGAAGTGGAAATTGGGAAGCTACAGAGCGAATTGAACGAAGTGAAGGCAAAATACGACGCTCTCAAGGGAGTGATGACGGGGTGCGGCAAGTCTGCCGAACTTGGAGGCGAAGTGAATGAAGTCAAGGATAAAGTAGCAGAGCTGGAACAAAAAATGAGAGCAGAGACCACCAGACAAACAGAGCTAGTTGCGTTGGGCAACAGACTTGCTAGAAAGGAGCGGGTGCTTGTCGCACAATCTGAGGGCCTGAAAGCGGAACTTGAGCGCATCAAGGGCGAGTGGGCGAAACTGGAAAGGGAACAATCCCGACACGATTTCCAAGTGCTACGCTATGCTGATTGGGAGCGTGCAATTGACACGGCAAAATATGACCGCGAAGTTGCGATTGAAGATGCGATTGACCTGCGTAACAAATGGGCTCGTGAGAACGAACGCGCCAATGATTTGAAGATGAAGCTGGCCTCGTACGATGCATGCTGCGACACGGAGCACTCGGGAAACGCATCCGTGATCGTACGTAATTTTGGAATGTAGTGTGCACTTGCTTTCTTGCTCACTTACGTTGTGTTGCTGGTTTTACAAACAGACTTGAAAATGTCAAGACTGGAACGATGCCGTGTCGTCAAGCAAAAGGAAAAAGTCAACCCGGAAGACGCAGCCAGCCTGGAACAAGACCTCGTTGAGTTTTTTAAAACGCGAAAATTGCTGTGCCACGAACCTGGTGCTGTTGATAAGACAGACCACCCCTCGTTCCACCAGCGTTGCGTCTCGATTCAACGTTGCGTGGAATACTTGGAGAAACAGAGCGATTAGTAGCTTTGTCGGGCGAACAATTTTGGCTTGCTAAATGACAGCATCTTGATTTTCTTATCTTTCACATGAGCTTAGCATACAAGCTGTCAATAAGATGATCGCACTTTGATTGGTCAATAGTCGATTTTTTTTGTTTTGAAATCTTGCTGGTGGGCTGGTGGTAAGCTGCCAATAAGATGAGCGCACTTTGATTGGCCAATATTCGTGCTTGTCAGTGATACTATTTTAGTGCGAGTATTCGGCTGCACAAGGGTGCCCTCCGCGCTTCATACCATCACAACTACTAGCTTCAGGATGCTCGGTAAAATCGAAGCACCTGTGTGTGATCTCGTTCGTCACAAAGCCGTTCCGTGCGACGACCAGCATGTTATAGATAGCGGCAGGCTGCACTGGGTAGAAGTGCCTGCAACGGTGGGGCTTACAAAACGATTTTATAAACGAATTCAGCCAATCGAAATGAAGGATTGAAGCATGGGCCGTATATTTCCCGTTTTATTTTTAGCAGTTCTTTTTTATCTTGATTTAAACCATTGGGCTGACGAGCTCTTTGTGATGTGCGCAGCTGGACGAGATGCTCGCCGAGGCTAACACCACGGTGGACGCCGTCATCAACTTCAACGTTCCGGACGAGGTGCTGGTGGAGCGCATCTCGGGCCGCCGCGTGCACTCGGCCAGCGGTCACAGCTACCATGTCAAGTTCGCCCCGCCCAAGGTGGCCGGCAAGGCCGACATGACGGGCGAGCCTTCGTCCAAATAATTCCGACTACGGCGGGGTAGATGCGTAACCTCTACAGGGTAACACGAGTCCAGGTATTATGTGTCAGGATTGCCTGGTCTCACTAGATATCACTGTTAGAAGTTCTTTAAATAATCTATTAGATCTCAAGAGAATCAATTTTGAAATTAGCTATTAGATGTCAAGAGAATCGATTTTGAAATTAGCTATTAGATGTAAGGAGAATCAATTTTGCAATTTCCGATTAGATCTCAAGAGAATCCATTTTGAAATAAGCTATTAGATCTCAAGAGCAAAAGAGCTTGCACAATTACTTCAACGACCTCATTTACCACTGTCAAGAATGGAGCGCGAAGCGTACAATCTCATCGACGACTACAGGGCCCACCGTGATGACTATCGCGAACACATGAATTACCCGCCTCGACTGTTCCTGATCATGAGGGGCCTCCCAGGAAGTGGCAAGTCGACGTTTGCACTAGAGGTTGCTCGATATGCTGATCAGTTCGGCTTGTCCACGCTTATCTGCTCTGCCGACAAGTTTTTCCAGCGTGGGGGGACTTACGTGTTCGATCGGAACCGACTCCATGAAGCGCATGAAACATGCTACACGCAGTGCCGCGAAGCGTTAGAGCGCCGCCTGGACCGAGGCGTCGATATTGTCATCGTTGACAGCACCAACCTCCGGCCGCCCGAATTGAAGCGCTATCTGGATCTCCAGATACGCTCAGACAAGCTTGCAGTTGCTTCGTTTGAATGCCCGCGTGGTCCGGCCGAAGCAACCATACTTTTGGGACGTGCCAACGCTGTTGGCCATGGTATACCAGGGCCCACTTTCATGGAGTACTATGAGATCTGGCGCCGCGTCTTCCATACCCGGCTGCATCATTCATGCAGCCATGACTACGTTATCAAGCTGGACGAGTTCATGCGCGATCGTTAACCTCCGGCACATCCGGCAAAGTAAGCAGTCGACACCTAGGAAGCAAGCCGAGGCAATGTTGGCATGATAAATAAGCTAATGTTTGGTAATTGATGTCAACATAGTTACTTTGTGTGATGCTAGTGAGATAACTGGTCCAACATAAAGTTGCGTTGTGTGTTGTATCTAGCACTGGCCCCAGCTTCATCTGCATCGTCCGGCAATGCTGCTGCTGCCGCTGCTGCTGGTCGTGGTTGCGGCGCGGCAGCGGCTAGGCACATGAGGAAATAAAACAACACGAGCGATGCAGAACACGATTTTCATCAAAATTGCAATTTAGTTATGAATGTGCACCTACAAACTCTCCAGCACTTCTCGTACGAGGTATGTGCAATGATAAGCTGCGATTTTTTGAAAATATAGATCTCTGCAATAGTTGTTGTGGTGAATTTACTTGCTAGTTGTTGAAGGTCAGCTTCTGTCAATCACGATAACGCTGTGTCAGTCTCACTTTTCTTTCCTTTTCGGTTGCTTTTCTGCGTGGGTATTGCGGTGCAATCGTTCTTGAGACTATGATGTGGACGCAGTACTGATGTTTACTGTGCTGTTATAGGTGCATGCATGGATGCAAGAACTGCTACAGAGCAAGCTCATCGGGCTCGGAGAGAAGCCAGAGCTGCTATGACTCGCGCAATGTCGGTCGAGCAAGGTGAATTCGGAAACGTTGTCCAAGCCGCCCGAAACGCCTTCCAGCTTGGTCGTTCGGGTGAGAGCCGAAACCATAGGACAAGCTGACGATACTTTCCAAGCGATGCACCGACGCTGGATGGCGGCACGGGGAGAAACAGCTGGAGCAGAAGCACGATATGTGGAAGAAGTGGTAGCCTGTATACTGACCGACCACCGTGCTCGTCGAGACGCCGAAGTGCAGCATCTTGCGGATGTTCGAGCGGATTTTGCCAGAATTAATGTTGGCACTTTGAAGTGCCCCAAGAGGTTAAGGTACTTAATGATAGCGTTGCGCTCCAAGTACGGTTTGAAGCAAGCTGCAAGTGCCTGGAACAAGACCATCCATCGAGTATTCCTTGGGAACGGCTTCAAGAGCTGCGGCGCAGATCAATGCGTCTACGTCAAGCGTTCCAAGAACGGTTTCATCTACGTATGTCTCTATGTCAAGACAAGCGAGGAAATCCGTGACGTTAAGGACGCGCTGGAGAACGCCTTCAAGATTTAGGAGCTCGGACCGGCAAGGTTCATCTTGGGAATGGAAATCGACCACGACATGACGGCTGGAACGCTCAAAATCAAGCAGACGCGGTACATTGACGACGTGGTGGAACACTTTGGGCAGGAGAACGCTAAGTCTGGGGGCAACCCGTGCGCAGCTGGACTCAAGTTGTCAAAGACGCAGTCGCCAGGAACGGATGCAGAACAGTACGCAAATGCGGTCGAAACCGTACCGTTCTCTGACTGGTGCCTGCTGTACATCACAACGTGTACGCGTCCGGACATCGCGTTCGTGGTCACGCTGCTTTCGCGTTTCCTGGAGAACCCCGGACAGCAACACTGGAACGCTGCAGTTCGTGTGCTACGCTACCTCAAGTCGACACGCCAGCACGGAATAATCTACCAAGGTGGAACGTAGAGTGTGACGCTCGAGGCGTACTTGGACGCTGATTGGGGCACGAACCTCGACGACAGGCGCTCCGTCTCGGGTGTCATGGTTATGATCGGGAACGCCCCCGTGGTGTTCAAGTCGAAGTTCCAGAGAACGGTTGCTCTCAGTTCGGCTGAAGCTGAGTACATGTCATTGAGCTTGTGCGTTCAAGAAGTGCTGTGGACGCGTGCGATGCTGACGGACATGGGAACACTTCAGCGGAACGCTACAACAATCTGGGAAGACAACCAGGGCGCGATTGCTCTAGCGCAGAACGCTGGTTACCACGCTCGGACGAAGCATGTGGACATTTGGCACCACTTCATCAGAGAGAACGTGGAACGCGGAACGGTCAAGGTCGAGTACGTCGACACCAAGAACCAGTTGGCGAACATTGTGACCAAGGCTCTCGGAACCAAGACGCTGAAGTTCCTGCGCGACGGGAACGGCATCAAGGAGAAGGTCACCGTACCATGTGAGTGGGAGTGTTGAAGTGCACCGTTGTTGCACGGTTCGGCAAGCCGTTCGGACCGTGGGAGCGGTTCATGTTGAACCGCCCCAGGATTGGCTGATCAACTTCGGTGGTTGTAGACCAACTGTAATGGGGCCAGGATTGGCCAGTGACCTTTTCAAGGAAAAGAGATGTTCTCTAGTGTGGACCACACCGGCCGGTGTGGCCCACATGGACTGAGTGTCACACACTACGATTGGTACGGTGTACCAGTGATCCTTATATAGAATGTTCACGGTAGACCTCCCCAATGTACTGTGTTAAGTTAGTTCGGTCGTACTTAAGGGTCACGATGCACGAGAGCCAACCGCTGAGGAAGATCGCTATTTAGACAGGGATTCAGTATGCAGATAGAAATCAGTAGATAGAACTTTATGAGTGTTATTAATACAAGACAGTTTAACTCTAACCTACAAGTGTGCAAGTCTCTTTAAGTACTCGGTACTAAAGAGGACCGATAAGGCAGGGCCTTTTGCACAAGCAACAACAGAGACGCCAGGCGTCTGTTGTGGTTAGCGTGTTACGCTTCCTCCTAGCTATCGTGCGTGTGACCCCCCTTCACACCTGGTAGCACTTGTAGTCAATCACGTGACCGACGCGGTTCTCTACAATCAGGGTCTCTTTGAGTATGGAAGACTCAGGGAGTCGGCTGCCGGCGCGGCAGGACTTTCCTCACCTCTCCGATGCCCACTGGGCCACGCTGGAGAAGATAGTCAGCCTCCTGGGCGAGGCAGCCTTCGCTGGATTCCCCCATCTTCCTGCCGAGCAGCAAAGGGCGCGCGTGGAACGCTTCGACAAGTACGAGTCGTCGCTGATTGCTCACGTGAGCGCTGCTGCGCAGGAAGCCGCTCGTGCGACGATGCGAGCTGAGGCACAGAGTGCGGCGCAAGCGTCCGCCGCGAATACGGCCTCATTCGCTGCGCGTCCAACCACGACGAAGCCCGTCAAGATGTCGGTTCCGACGTTCGACGGCAAAGACTCAGACAGTCTTGTGTTCTGGGCCCGCGAGATCGAGATCGCGCTAAGCGCTGGTCAGATCTACGACGCGCGGGCTCAAGTGGCGTTTGCGCTATCCAACCTTGGAGGGCGCGCACGCGCATGGGCTATGGCCCGCGAAACGGCTACGCCGGGGTACTTCACCTCGTGGTCGTTCATGGAACAGGAGCTACGCTCCACCTTCCTTCTTGCCAATGTGGCATACCGCCATCGCTCCAGTTTCTTGCGGTGCAAGCAAGGTAAGCAGTCGCTTCAAGACTACGTCATGGAGCTCCACAACCTCGAAGCCGCCATGGCCGGCGCACCCCTCTCTGAGGACGTCAAGGTGACGGTCTTCATGGACGGTGTCCGCACGGGTCCGGTTCGGACGGAGCTCTTCCGGCGTCAACCCAAAACCTTTAATGAGGCGGTCCACATCGCTATGTTGGAGGACCACTGCGTGCGCTCAGCCCAAGGGCACACGCCTCATGTCGAGGCCAGTGAGGGTCCCACTCCGATGGAGATCTCCCTTGCCAAGTCGGCACGCTCCCAGAAGACGCAACGGGCGAGTGGTCGCTGTTTCGGTTGTAACCAACCTGGTCACTTCCGTCGGAACTGCCCCACTAACCCATGGAAGGCGCCACGCGACAAGAAGTACGCGGCGCGTCCGGCTCTTAATAGCCTCGAGGCGACAGAGTCGGAAAACGGCGACTCCCAGTAGGGGCGGGACGCCCTGCTGGGAGACTTCGCTCCTCGTCGAGGAAGGTGAGTCCCTCGCCAGCCTCTCCACAGGAGCAAGTCCCTGGGACGACACTTCTGTGTCTCTCCGTGGCCGCCGCACGGTCTAACCTCGTGGTCGTCACTGCCAGCGTGAAAGGGTACCCCGAACCGATGACGGTCCTGATCGATTCAGGAGCGTCGTTTAACTTTGCGACGAAAGCCAGTGTGGCTAGGAACAGTACATTGTATGCTAGTGCTTTAGAAGCTTCTAAGAGTAATACCAATGTATCTGTTCGCTTAGCGACTGGATCCATCGTGTCTACACGCAAGGTTACCATACCCTTAAGCGTGAAGTTTGATGACTTCAATTCGGTCGAACCGTTCATTGTCTTGGACATGGATGATCAGTACGATCTTATCCTCGGCATGCCTTGGCTTGCTAAGCACGAGCCGTGGATAGACTGGCGTAGTCGCACCATTGGTGCCAGCCACAACCCCCTCGCGGACAGAGCCCTGGCGGGTCATGTCCCCTCCTCTTCGCGAGACGGGTTTGTGCATGAGCACCGTGTGCCCCGCGGCGAACGGCAGTTTGCCGGTACTTCGGAAGTGCTGGAACTGCCCATGGCATTGCCTCCACGAGCGCGGGAGCTCGAGGTAGGTGGTGGAGAAGATCCGCAGGATCCTAGTACCTCTCCGGGAAGAGGGCAGGATTCTGCAGTTGGCAACCGAGTTGCACTTGCCCAAGGGGCAGTGAAGACTCAAGGTGCGGACGCTGCAGCAGCTCGCGCAGGAAGGGGTGGTAGCGTCCGAGCTCCCCCTACGCAAGGCGTGGTGGCTGGTTCAGCCCACGTCGAGAAAGGCGGCTCGCGCAAACAAGAGTGGTCGAGTCGGAACTCCCACTACGCAAGGCGTTGTAGCTGGTTCAGCTCGCGCGACAGAAGGCGCTAGAGCTGGTGCTCGCGCAACCACAAGTGGTCGGGTAGGGGCTCCCACTTTCAAGGACAACAAGAGTGACAAGGTCACGAGAGCGCCCAAGGCAGAGGCGTCTAGCCGCGATGCGAATTCCGCGGCTGAGGACAAGGTTCCTCAAGTGTTTGACGTCTTCACGGGCGAACCCAAGGTGGGGGGGTGTTGACTCCGTTACCCACAGTAGCAGAGCTACTTGAGCTTGAGGATCTTCGTATGTCGAGTTTATGGACTCTCTCAAGGCGGGAGATTTGGCAGAAGTGGTTATGCTTCGCCCAGAAGGTAGCTCACTAGAGCTCAACTCCTCGTCGGTCATGGACCCCGAGGTGTTGGAAGACGAACGAACCTCTAAGAGGCAGACGCGGTATGGCGCTGTCATCTTGAAGGACCCCTCGGATCCATATTACGCCCTTCTGAAGGAGTTTTCGGATGTCGTGAGCGACGATCCCCCTTCGGTCCTTCCCCCGGATCGGGGCGTGCGGCATGAGATTGACTTAGTGCCAGGCACTAAGTACTGTACCACGCGGCAGTGGCCGCTTCCGAAGGAACAGGTCGACGTCATCGACGCCTTCTTTACGGCAAAGCACGCCGCTGGCATGGTGCGCGAGTCTAAGTCGCCACATTCGTCACCGACGTTCTGTGTGCGCAAGCCCAATGGGAAGTGGCGCATGGTGCACGCCTTCAACAAGTTGAACGCGGCAACCATTCCGGCGTCGACGCCTATTCCTCGGAAGGATGTGTTGCAGAACAACATGGCTGGTTGCACGATCTTTAGTGCACTCGACATGGTCGACGGCTACTATCAACTGTTGATGCGTGAGTCGGACATTCCGCTTACTGCTGTGAGCACTCCCAGCGGGATGTTGTGGGAGTGGTTGGTCATGCCCCAGGGGCTGTCCAACGCACCCGCCACGTTCAACAGGCTCGTTACGCAGTTCTTCAGGCCGATGCGGCAGTTCGTACAGACGTACTTCGACGACATCTTCGTGCTCAGTCGTGCGTCTGAAGGAAAGACGGCCGTCGAAGCCCATCTTGGCCACCTCCGTGAGGTTCTCTTGTGCATGCGCGAGAATCGCCTCTATGCAAACATCAACAAGTGTATCTTCGGAGCCGAAGAAATTCCCTTTTTGGGCTGCTTCCTTGGGAAGGACGGGGTCCGTGCGGATCCGGAGAAGGTGTGTGCCATTGCACAGTGGCCGGTGTCCGTCTTGCAGAAGGACCTGCGGAAATGGCTCGGCCTGGCCAACTACTTGCACAAGTATAGCGCCAATTACGCCGAGATGGCAAGGCCACTAACGAATCTCCTCCAGAAGGATGCCGTGTGGTCATTGGACCTCTGAGGCTCAACAGGCTTTTGAAGCTATCAAGAGCAGCCTTCAGAGCGCTCCGATCCTGGCGCTGCCCGATGAGGAGCGCCCCATCAGCGTGGTATGCGATGCATCTGACTTTGCCATCGGCTGTGCCCTGCTGCAGGTGGATGCCGAAGGCAGGGAAAGGGTAGTGTCTTTCCAATCTCGCCAATTGAAGGCGGCGGAAAAGAACTACCCTGTCCACGACAAGGAGCTCTTGGCGATGAAGTACGCCTTGGTCAAGTTTCGGGTGCACCTATTAGGTCAAAAACCCTTTGTGATCTACACAGATCATGCCTCGTTGAGGACGGCGACGTCGTCGCCTCACCTCTCTCAGCCCATGGCGCGGTGGCTCTCCTTCTTCGCCGAATACAACTTCACGGTGGAGTACAAACCGGGAAAGCAAAATGTCCTAGCGGACGCGCTCTCCCGGCGGCCAGATTATGAGTTGGCACATCTGGCCTACCTCGAGTCACCGCTCTATGAGCTTATTCGCGAGGCGTACGCCGATGATGACGACCTTGCAGGTCTAGTGGAGGCACTGAGTGCTCCAAACAAGGCTGTCGAGCTCACGGCGCGACAACGCTCACGCCTGCACCGCTACTCAGTAGTGGAGGGTTTGCTCTACTACCAAGTCGAAGGGGGCGACGAGCCTCGCATTGTCGTTCCGAACGACGAGGACCTGCGTCATCGTGTCCTCTATGAGGCCCATGACACGCCGCTTAGCGGTCACCTGGGGCGGGAGAAGACGTACACGTCTGTGGCTCGCCACTTCTGGTGGTCCCACATGTACAAATGGGTACGTAAGTACGTACAGACATGTGAGACGTGTCAGCGCGTCAAGCCTGCGCCCTCGGCGTCCGCTCCTTTGATGAGCTTGCCGGTACCGGCGGACTGCTGGCGCTCTGTGAGCATGGACTTCGTCTTTGAGCTTCCGGCTGATGCCAGGGGCCACACTGGCATATTGGTGTTTGTGTGCCGCCTTAGCAAGATGGTGCGGCTGGCCGCTGTGCGGAAGAGTGTGACTGCGCCTCAGGCGGCCCAGCTCTTTGTGGACAATGTCTTCCGTCATCACGGCCTCCCCGAGGCATTCGTGAGTGACAGGGACCCGAGGTTTGTGTCCCACTTCTGGCAGCACCTCTTCCGCCTTTTAGGCACGAGATTGGACATGTCCACAGCGGACCACCCTCAGACCGATGGTCAGACTAAGCGGGTGAACAGAGTCCTGGAAGACATTCTTCGCAGTGTCTGCGCCGCAGAGCCCACGACGTGGAGTGCGCTTCTTCCACAAGTGGAGTTTGCGCTCAACAATGCAGTGCATTCGTCCACGGGCTTCACTCCGTTCTATGTGAACGGACTGCGGCACCCGCGTACGCCGCTGACGTTACCCCCATCCTCGAGTTTGGGTGAGGGGGCGGCTAATGCCGAAGACCCAAGGGGCCTTAAAGGCCTACGAACGTCCGTCAAACGGAACCTGCTCTCGTTTATCGAGACTGGTGAAGCTGTCAGACAGCGCGTACGTGACACCATGGCCGCTGCACAAGACACGCAGAAGGAACACAGTGATCGCCACGGGCGTAAGAACACGCAAGTGTTTAAATTAGGAGACCAACTCTTATTGAATGCTAAGAACCTTCCTACTCAGGCGGTCTCCGCTGTGGGCAGCACCAAGCTGCGACCTCGCTTTGTGGGGCCGTTCACGGTTATAGGGGTCCACGGCCACGCCTACATGTTGGATCTGCCATCGTCCATGGCCACGCACCCGACGTTCTACGTTGGCTTGCTCAAGCCCTATCACCCGGTGGGGGCTGTTGAGCCTGAGGAGCCGACTGGGTCGCAGAGTACTGCTGGAAGGCGTTCGCCATCATCCGAACGAGCTCTTCCGAAGGAAGCTGGACAGGGGCAGGTGCAGGCGCAGGAGCAGGAGCCGGATCAGGAGCACGAGCCGCTACGCGGCGAGCCTCTTGTGCCTCCAAGTAACCCACACGGTCGTACAGATCACGGAACCAGGCGACGTGCCGCTCAAAGTGCTGGCGGGCCCGCTCGTCGTTCTCCTCGCCTTGCGAAACTCGGCCACGCAAGCGGTCAACGTCACCACCAAGCTGCCGAGGCAGATCCCAGACGCGATCCCGCAGGCGGTCCAGGTCCTGTCGGACATCCCGGAGCTCCTCCAGGCGGGCCTCCGCATCTTGGACTCGAGCGCGAAGCGCTACCGTCTCGGTCCGCTGACCATCCAGCAGTCGCTGACATGACTCCACCCCGGAGAGAAGCCCTCCAGGTCAGGACGGGAGCCAGTCGAGCGACGCTGAGCGTCTTGGTCAGAGACCACTGCCGCCGCGGGCTCCGCCGCCTCTGCTTGGTAATGAGGGCGGCCTCAACTACCATGTCGAGAGGCTACTGAAGCGCCGCGGGCGTATAGGTCAGTACCAGCACCTGGTGAAGTGGCGTGGCTACCCGAGTAGTCGAAACTCGTGGGAGCCTGGGGCTCGCCTCGAGGAGGACTGCGCCGACCTCGTGGCCTCTTTTGAGAGTGCCCACGGACCTGGTCGGCGCTGACAGGGCCCAGAACACTCTTTGGCTCTATCGGCTGCGACTGCCAAGACTTCTGAATCTTCTGAAGAACCTCCTCGAGGATGACGCCCGGCATGGGCTTGTGTCGATCAAAGAATCGGTTGGGCCACGTGTTGTCAGCAATCATCTTCGCCATGCGAAATCGAAGACGACGCTGAGCCAGCCAATCGATCCGATATGGAGAGCTCAAGAACTCGGGCCTGGGATAGCCCAAGTGGTCTAACCACCCTTCGAACTCAGTCTCGTTCCGCTGGCGGGAGAAACCGGTGTCCACCAGGAGCACGACCGGACACTTGTCGCACTGCGGAGCGCCTGGGCCAGGCATGCGACTTTGTCGAAGGTGCTCTCGGTACTCGTCCCGAGTCCAGTATCGTAGCGCGAGTAGCTGGTCTTGGGTACGAGGGGCGTGGGTCTCGCGATCCCGCTTGGTGCCCACCGCCTGAGAGGCCTCTTGATGAGTACGATCGGCCAGGTGCTGCCGATTCTCGGGCTGGAGCAGCTCAGGTGGGACCCCCTCGTCGACGCCGGCGTTGGTGATGACCTGGGGTTCCGGCACCGGAGCGGGCGGGTCGTCCCGACGAGACATGGACGCCTCCAACAGTCGGGCGCGTTCCACCGCCTCCACAGTCTTGGGAGACATGGGGCTGCCTGGATGGATGACCCGTTGGGCATCTGTGATCTGCTTGGTCGACGCCACAACCTCGCCGTCCTCGTGGGCTATGTCGGGTTCCGACCCCGAGGACTCGTAGTCGACTTCCAGAGACGGATGTGGCGAAGGGCTACGCCCCTGAGGGGAAGCCACAGCCTCCTTTGCAGGCGCCTGAGCTCGAAGAGCCTGCGAGGCATCAGCCACAGGCGAGTGGCTGCCACTGACATACCCGGGGTTCGGAGTGTCCGTGTCGGACGAGTCGCTGGACACCTCCTCATAGGGGCCGGGCAGCCGCACATCCGTGCGCTTGGGCGGCAGCTTCGGCGTCTTGGGGTCCTCCTTCGCGGAGCCCTTCTTCGTCGGAAGCTGCTTTGCAGCGGGCTTCTTCACTGCGGGCTTCTTCGAGGCAGGCTTCGACGAAGCTGTCACCTTCTTCGTCTTCCGCGTAGACTTCGGTGAAGCAGGCGCCTTCGCTTTCGCCTTCGCCTTCGGCTTCGCCTTCGCTTTAGTCGTCGCGACCTTGGGCTTCTTGGAAGCGGGCAGCGCCTTCGCACCGCCCGCCTCCTTCGCGTGCTTCGTTGAAACCAGGGTCTCCTTCGCCTCCTCCGTGTCATTCGCGGGCTTCTTGGAAGCCGACGCGGCCTTCGCCACCTCCGGATCGCCCGAGTGCGTCTTGGAAGCAGGCGCCGGAGGCTTCTCCTCCATGTCGCTTGAGGTAGGCGCGTCGGCGTGGGTCTTGATGGGACCTACAGCCCGAAGGGCGTCTTGGGCGGGCCGCACGATGATCCGAGTCTCCGTCGTCATGCCCGGAGGGCCTTGCGGTGTGCGCGTGTGCTCGGTTGAGCGTAGATTGACGAATGAGGCAGTGTTCGCGTTTCCGCTGGATTCCCCGCTGGGAAAGGTGCTTCCCGTTTGGGTGAGGGAGGGTGTAATGGGGCCAGGATTGGCCAGTGACCTTTTCTAGGAAAAGAGATGCTCTCTAGTGTGGACCACCCCGGCCGGTGTGGCCCACAAGGACTGAGTGTCACACACTACGATTGGTACGGTGTACCAGTGATCCTTATATAGAATGTTCACGGTAGACCTCCCCAATGTACTGTGTTAAGTTAGTTCGGTCGTACTTAAGGGTCACGATGCACGAGAGCCAACCGCTGAGGAAGATCGCTATTTAGACAGGGATTCAGTATGCAGATAGAAATCAGTAGATAGAACTTTATGAGTGTTATTAATACAAGACAGTTTAACTCTAACCTACAAGTGTGCAAGTCTCTTTAAGTACTCGGTACTAAAGAGGACCGATAAGGCAGGGCCTTTTGCACAAGCAACAACAGAGACGCCAGGCGTCTGTTGTGGTTAGCGTGTTACGCTTCCTCCTAGCTATCGTGCGTGTGACCCCCCTTCACACCAACCGGAACTGGTAGGAGAGACCTGAAAGGCAGATTTAAGCAATAATCTACTCACTTCGGCATTTGCCTTCAACTACAAACCAACACACTCTAAGAACCGGAGAGGCTCCGATATCCCCTGAAGTTGTTTTGCACTGTACTCTTCGCTGGCAGGAGGTTCATACCTCGATATTTGCGACGTCGGCCACATCAGTACATCTTCATTTTTTCGGTGCATGTACAAAGGCATTCGCGCGATCATCAACTGCAAAGATCTGGACATCCGACTTCCAAGATCACCAAGTGAAATTGAGAGAGCAGCTGCTGAATTTGCCGAGTGCAGTGCTGAAAGTGTTTTTGACGTCTGTGTTGGATGCATCGACGGAATGCTTGTCAGAATCAGAACCCCAAGTTCTAAAGAAACAGGCGATATACGGTCGTACTTCTCCGGTCATTACCACGCGATGGGACTTAACATTCAAGCCGTTTGCGACCACACAAGCCGTTTCATCTATTTAGCGGTGGCAGCTCCTGGAGATATTCATGCGCTGCGTGGAACATCACTTCCGGGATTTATTGGATCACTTCCTACTGGACGGTACATGATTGGAGACTGTGCTTAAGTTGGATCGGAGCACTTACTGACGCCATTTAGCGGGTCTCAAAAACATATTCCCGCAAACGACAATTACAATTTCTATCTGAGTCAGCTTAGGATCAAGATTGAGCAAGCGTTTGGGTTCATGACTACGAAGTGGTTGCGATTGCGGTCCCCTCTGCAGGTGAAGCTACAAAACGCTCCTATGGTAATAATCGCGACCGCTCGCCTCCACAACTATTGCGTGAACCGACGCGAATACTCAAGCCCCCAAAAGGATATTGTGCGTATGACTTACAACGTCGGATACATCCCATCGCAGCCGCCAGCCGTGAGCGTTCAAGGCGTTTCCATTCTTCGTGAAAGAATGGTGGACTTTATCAATGAGGCTGGACTAAGTAGACCGCACAGAAACATCGTACGCCGACAGACACAGTAAATATAAAAGCGTCGCTAAGTGCATGTACGATCATTGTCTGTCTTGCTGTTCTGCACAGGCGGCCTTACCTTCAAATAAAAATGTCAAATGATGTATGCAGTGAAGCAAAGCGTCAAGCCAATCCACATTCATGTTACCAAATTAGAGCAGGCTAGCTAAATCATCTCTCTTCACCTTCAGAAGAGTGATTTCTTCTTTGAGATCTCCGATAAAGCGCTCGTTGAACTCGGTCTCCAGCTCGCGATACAGAGCGCGTAGTCGGTCGTTCACGGGGAAATACTTGCGGAGAGAAGCATCCGTTTATTTGATGCTGGTGGCGCGCGATCGCTCACGGACAAGCTCACGAACAGCTTCAGCGAGCTCCGAGCGCTCGCGTTTCTGCGAAGATCAGGACCCATGAGAAGCTGAGCCCTCCGCTGTACGCTTGTCGGTAGTTGTGCTCTCGTACTGCACCTCAGTCGGTAGGCTACGCTCGACCGTATTGGTCAGTCCTGGCCGCTCTTCCAAAAACAAATGTAGGTACAAAAGCTCTAAGTGCCCACGGCAAAACGCGTAGCAGTCGGGATTGTGCGTTCCGGATCGCTTAAAGTTTTTCGCTGGTAGATGGTAGTCGGTTTCAAGCTTCTTCCACATGCGCTTCAGCTTTGGAGCTTTGTGCAGCACAATGACTGAAGGGTCAACATATGTATGCCGATGCGCTGCGTGTACGTCCATGAACGCAAGCGCACCGTAAGCTTCGTTGGAGCTATCGGGGTACTCCTCTTCCACATCATTGCAGAACGCGTCCTCAGGCGACATACTTGCATCTATTTCTTCACGCGTGCGGGCGTCACCAAGACGGTTCAAGCGCTCGGCAAAAAGATCAGATAATAGCACGTTCATCAGACGAAATGGGCAGTGCCTGGTCTTTTGCGGGGGATCACCGTGCGCAAGTTTCTTCTTCTGAAAGATAGCATCGTAAGAAACGGTGTTCACCTTCTTGTGCGCAATCAGTTCCAGCATTTTTACTCTTGACTTGTTCTTGTAGCCGGATACATGAAGGCGAACGCACACGGCGCGTACTTGCTTGTACGAAAACGCCCGACCCTTTTGGCCAAACTACTGCACTGCATTTGTCAAAGCGTGTTCATTGTCTTCACATGCTTTGCTCGCGTCCACAACAACGTCGTTGAGTGTGATCCTGGCCAAGGTTTCGTCAGTGATTTCTCCATGAGGTGGTGAACGAAGATCCAAGGGCGTAACACTTGAGTCGACACCACAGCTCTCTTCTTCTCCTTGGGGAAATGAAATTGGTCTTTGTTGCGCACAGGAGGTGTTGCTGGATTGCTGCGTATTCTCTTGACTAGCCGCGACAAAAGCGCTCATATCCCCTCAACTTGCGTGCACGCGAGATTGATCCCTACGAAACCAAGCTCTTCGTCACACGGCGTTATCAAGTTAGGCGTAAACATTGCCACTTGAGAGGGATGTCTGGTCCCCATACTGCAGTTCCAGCAGTGAGCACTTCACGACCGGCGAGAAGTCCACGAGCAGCGAGTCACCGGGGCGGCACCGGCGGTGAGTCGTACGGCAGCGGCGGGATGTCCACGAGCGGTGAGTCGGACGGCAGCGGCGGGATGTCCAGGAGCGGCGAGTCACAGGGGTGGCACCAGGGGCGAGTCGTACGGCAGCGGCGGGATGTCCACGAGGAGCGAGATGTCCACGAGCGGCGAGTCGGACGGCAGCGGCGGGTTGCCCACGAACAGCGAGTCACCGGCAGCGAGTCGCAGCAGCGGTGAAAAGGGCTCGGGTCGCTAGAAGACCACAAGTTATCGTGACAGGCAGTGTGTTCCAGACGGCGAGTTAGAATAAAAAATCTGAAGTGAGACAGAACTACCGGGACAGCCGCTCTAACCTCCTCAATGTAGGGACAATCTCTGTACCCCTAACCGTTGTTTGTGAAATGGAGCTTGCGACAATTTTGGACTACCAAATCTACCAAAACTACCGTGCGTTAAGAACGCCCCTCAGATTTGCCGGGAGAAATGACCAAATCGGTATGAATTTGCAAATTAAATGCCAAAGCGGTATATTTTGTGACTGGATCGGTACGATTCAATTATGTAAGTGTTTTACCAAAACATGTATTATTAATGAGTGTTGTGCATCCAATATTCAAGCTCTTCCCTATATACCACCACCGCTACCACCAGCAGCAAAAACAACACGTGGTGATGATGGTGGTGGTGGCAGTGCTGCTGTTGTTATTATTTAACAACAATAACATCAGCGATATGGCGGTACATGCAGTTCCCTCAATCCCATCATCTACAAAATCAACAAAACAACAACGACAGCAGCAGCACTGCCACCACCTTCGACGCGATAGAGGTTGGCCTGCTCCTTAGAACCTGTACCATACTTGGGCTTAAGGAGCAGGTGCTACCCTTCGGCACAAACCACAACACTGGGCAGCCGAGTCTGCATTGGCCGTTCAGTCTGGACTGCTGCAAACAGCATGGACCTTGTCATCCATCCGTTAGCCCTAACTCACCGGTTTGTACCGATAAATTTGTGCGAATTTTGCGGCGCGATCGCACTCCCACAACTCGCAAAATGCGCGCAAATCGAAGCCAAGGCCATCGCATTTCTGCTCTCAAATTGCTACAAAATGAGATTTGCGTTATTTTCTGAAGTCCCCCATTGCTCACTGATTTAATTGCGCTAATAGCCACCACGTTCCTTGAGCAAGTGGACTGTTCTGGAAGAACACCATGGCGAAGGAAGTGCTAGAGTTCAAACATTATGGTAAATACATCTTTGACTATGTCGTGACCAACAAGGGCAGGCGCAGCTACTGTACTGCGGAAAACGTTTTACCATCTTCACTTCAAGGCAGCGTGATTCTGGAATGAGAAAATGGCACAGAGGAAATCCCCATTTTTTGCTGACCACGACTGATTGAGATTGACAAGCCGTTGATGATGGCGACCGTTGTGATATACGGTACTGTAGGCCCGACGGGTAGAACTCACGTCGTACCGTAATGTACTATATAGTACATCATCGCTCCCTCTCAAAGGTCTAGAGTGATTGTTGGTGCCTTATTCAATCCCAGTTGAGGTTATTCCGTGGGCTGTCATTCTCGAATTCGCTGAAGTGATGGCGCGGAAATGGTTCCAGCTCACGGGCGAAGATGGGAGCGCCCTGACGTCGGCGACTTCTGTTCGCGTGGATGTTGAGGATGTGGATACGTTCCAAGATGCGGTGAAGGCGAAGTTCAAGGGCAGCCGTCTCGCATGGATTGCTTCATCCGACCTCACAATCTTCGCGAACCAAGCGGCGTTCCACGCGAAGCAGAAGCTACCCAAGTCATCGTCATCAGTGACGGGGCTCGGAAATGATGAAGTCAATGCGCTTATCGTGGTTGTTCCTGATGCCGACGATGGGGATGAAGGTAGGTTATCGTGTCTTTTTGCCCACGTGCCATTGCTGATCGATAACGTTTTGGTGAAGGCAGCCTCTTTCTTTTCATTGCTACAGTACTTTCGGCCATCATCCAGATCTTTGGAGAAGACCCTGGAGACGAAAAAGGATGTCTGAGTGCGCGCGCTCACGTATGGGTATGCCACGTGATTGCTATTTATATAGTACTTACAGCGGTGAACGCAGCTCTGGGCGTGTGGAGAACAAGCTGTCGAAAGTGATCAAAGGAGCGTACGCCACTTTTCCCTCCATCAAAGAACCAGAAGAAGCCGATGAAGAAAAGAGCAAGCGCTATTCATTTTTCAATTCTTAAATTCAACCATTTGAAACAGAATAAACAGGATACATGTACCCTCCGAAAGTCGATTGTATAATCGACGTCATTGGTGGCGAACTTCGTGGGCTTGGCGAGCTCGGCCTCCGTGTACTTCATGACGTCCGTGGCCGTGTCGCCGTTGGTGGTGTGCTCGCTGAAGTAGATGCCCGACACGATCTCGCGCACGATGACCATGTCCACGCCGTTGGTGATGATGCTGGGCTTGAGCAGCGACAGGTCCGGCGGCATCGAGAGCCTTCGGTTGTGTGCTTGCCAGACAGAACGCCGTAGCTCAGCGGCGAATACGTCGTCAACCCCACCTTGTACTTCTTGAACAGATATTGTGTGCAGACTCACACCATGCCGCCCTTAACGTGCAGAAACACACGGGACGTACGTTAGAGTCGAGAACCCATTAGACGACGCGCGCAGTCTCCAGACGGGCGGCGGGGAAGTTAATCGTGACACTTTTGAAATATGCAATGATTCAGAGCTCTAATACTTCAAACCATTCAGGCGAAGACCAACATATACTGCAAAACATCGTCTGTGCGTGACCTCGCACTGATGCAAAAGTCGGCCAAACGACGCTACCTTTGTGGATGAATATACCTGCGCAAAATACCGCAGCGCAAATCCGTCATCCGTTTGGACAAACGCAGCGAAAATATCCCAGCGCTAATCTCCGGTCAGGAGCCGAGAACTTGCAGTCGCACGTTCGCGAGTGCAACGAGTCGTTGAAGTGCCGAGCATGCCCGCAGCAGTGCTGGCAGCACTGCCGCAGTGCGGCAGCACGACGGGAAACCGCGCGCGACACGCAGACTGGCAGAAAGATCGCTTAGTCAATAATCAGGTGAGCTCCGGCAGGATGTGCAGCCGTGTCCATGTACAGTCATACCCGTCAATATGTGCAGGGGAGTTACAAAGCGATTTGACAGGGAATCAATAGTTCTATGAGCTGATTGGCTGCCGTATCTCAATATATACAATCGGATACGACAGGGTATTGGAAGATATGGGTACGCATATTGAGGAGCACGACTACCGGTACCAGTCATCTGCAGTGTTCCAACGGGGAACTCCTTCCCGTCAAGGGAGCTGCGCTGCGCCTAGGGTTCGCCGACACGAGATAAGCACAGCAGCTTATCTATGTGCTTACATCAGCCGGCAGACCCGGCGAAAACAGGATCCGCAGAGCTGGGAGAAACGTCTCGAGTGCAGCCCGCGACCGCCAGCTGATAGATCCGCGGTGCGTTGGCGTGGGCGTCGAGCTGGCGACGTCTCCTCCCTGTGGCTTCGACCCGCAAGGCGACAGTATCACTCACGACGTACCGTAATGTACAGTAGGTACAGTACTTGAGCAGTGCTGTATCCTGGCACCCGTCGAAGGTTCTGCGATCTTATTCGGTTGAGTAAAGTACAAAGTCAAAACGTGTTCTGGACCAAATCAAAATCTCACGGAATCAAACACAACTATACAACAGCACAGCCGTGCGGCGACAGCTGCGTCGTCAAACCCATAAATAGGACCTGTCCAATACTGTACCAGTTATTATAGGTACATGAGTGGGTCAAGAATAACTCGGTGGGTTGGTCAAGAATAACTCGTTAGAAAAATGTATAGGCTTAAATTTGAGTTTTCGGCCTCACGTGCACTTTAGCCGCAGGGCGCGTGCACCCAGCGTGCTGGAAAAAAAGGAAACCATCTACCTGTTCAAGCAGTGTGAGGCGAACCTAAAGTGGAGCCTAGAAGAAGATTCAGTTCCATGCTCGTCCGCACCACCGAGATATTCTTGACCCACCTATTATATAGGAACTTGTATGTGGAAGAATGTAAGGTTACGGTACTACTCAAGACAGTACCGTAACTATGCATTACGAGTTATTCTTGATCCACCGAGTTATTCTTGACCTAGCAAACATATAGAGGTTTGTATGCGGAAGAATGTATGGTTTACGGTACTATCCTAGACAGTACCGTAACTGTACAAAACGAGTTATTCTTGACCCAGCATATTATATGGGGTTTTGTATATGTAGATGCAAGTACCGTAATTGCACCGTGTGTACTGTGACTGATCTAATAGTACAGTAACTAGACTGATCGCCACCCAAAGGCACTTCTATCGCGACCATTGCACCATTCGCCAGAGCTCGCTAGCATGGAAACAAGTTTTGTGCCCTCTGTTTGAAATACGGAATTGGTAAGGCAAGCGCAAATGCATGGCCACGCCAAGCAGTCGCTAAGCCGCTCGAGAACTAAGCGGCGAAAACCTCGCCAAGTATGCAGCATTATCTTGCTGGGGCGAACTAAGGAAACCTAAATAAAAGCACGGCTTGAATCAATATCCTATGTAACGCACATGTTAAGCACGTGCAGCTATACTATGCCTAATTAGGCACGAAACCATGAAATGGTGGAACGGTGCCTCCGGTGTTTTTGTTTTATTTACACAAAGATTCTATCGGCCAAAGGAGATATGATGCAACGGCTTGTGTCGATGCCCAGGCCTAAGCCTTTGTATCTTGACTATCGAATGAATGCTCGACACTGGCGGTACTGTAAATATGAAAGAAGGGTTGCGAATGCCGCTACTTTATAAAATGGTCATCTACTATCGTTTTATCGATGCACATATGATGACTGCGGTAAACACTTGTGCTGGCTCAAGCCACCACATCCGACTGAAAGGTCGCGCGGTGAGGAGTATTATACCGAAACAGTCAGTGATTCAAATTACGCATAACTTTTTAATTGAAACGTCTGCAGCGTGCGAGTCATGACGATTTATCACACTTGTAGAATATGCTGCGTATGGAGGTTGACGTGTCCCTAGACGACATGTATACCTCTATTAGTCAAAATATTGTAACGGGTGGGCGGTACCAACCGGTATCCGCCGCGTCGGCGTGTCAGACGAGCGCCATGAGGCCGGTGGACGCGTGCGAGGCGACGGCTGGGCGACCCTCCAGACGACGCACGAGCTGCTCGGACACGCACGGGGCGTCGACAGCACGGTGCGCGTTGAAGTACCGCGGCGCGGTAGCTTACGCAAGCAGTTTGTGGGTGAACTCAGGGCGGCGGGCTCTGAGCTCACTTTCGAATTGGACCCGCAGCAAGCAGAGCTGCGAGTTGGGCGTGGAGACGCCCGAAGAGCCAAGGGCGGACGACGAGACGGACGAGTAGAGTGACGAGAGCGTCACGAGGCCGCAACTGCACCGAGGAGCAGACGACGAGTGGGTTTCAGGCGGCGCCGGACACGAACGGAGGCAGCAGCGGACACTGAGGTCCGAGGCAGCTCCCGTAGCGTACAGCGTGGGTTCTGGGGACAGTCGGACGTCTGATCACACGGGGCACGGGTGGTGACGGACGAGAACGAGAACGAGGACGAGGACGAGCACGAGTGTAGTGTTGAGGTAGCTAGCTTTATTCAACGAGGCTTAGCTAGCGCCTAATAAAATAGGAACGTACGTGGCCAGCGGACGTTCCGGCAGGGGGAGATCAAGTGATCTCTGACGGCCAGCACGGTGTTTGGGAAACAACCAACTCACGCGAACTCGCAGCGTGAGCATACGACCTGCCCAGCGGTCCGGGCAAGACAAGAGGACCTGCACATGGTGGTCATACAGGGGCGAAACGTGAACGATTCGAGCAAGTTTGGGAGTACGCCGACGGCGAAGAGTGTGCTCATGACGACTTTGACGCCCACACGTACTAAGGCGGCCACTAAGTCCGGAAAAACGAAGCGCGTCACGAGACGCCAGACGAAGGATTTGCTGATGCAAAGTGAGGACGACGACGGGGCGAGTTACAGCGAAGGCGGCGAGCAAGCGGGGGACGGGCCGAGCAGCCAAGACCCACCCCAGCCCAAGGTGACGCGCCCAGCGGAGAGCGAGGAGGAGCCCACGGCGGAAGACACGGTGCCTACGTCAGCACCGGAGACCCCTACGGCGTTGAACGAGGAGCGGACGGCGGCAGTGGAGACGGCGCGACGTACCGCGGATGCGTCGCCGACGCCGGACGAGCACCGAGCCGACGAACCCACGGCAGTGGCGCCGGCGACGGAGGTGGCGGCGCTAGCATCTGCGCTGTACCAGCTGACGACGGTGGTAGCGGGGCTGCCGGCGCGGGCCGACGAAGGTGGCCATCCATCCACCCCGAGAGCCACGAGAAACGACGGCAGAGCCAGCGGAACCGAGGTGACGGTTACGCAGGACGTCTCGGCGGCGACGGCGAGTCGCACAGGAACGGAAGGGCAGACGGCGGCGACACCAGAGCTCGCAGCCATGACGACGGCTATGGGGCAACTGGCGACGATGGTGGCGCGCTTACAACCTGCAGTGGCTGGTCGAGAAGGCGGGGACCAGCAGCCCGCAGCACGGGCACCCCGACAGCGAGCCACGAGGGCAAGGACGACACCAGGAGCACCAGACGACGGCGACTCCTCGGACCCGGACTCCAGCGCGAGTGGCAGCAGCGACGGCGACAGCACGGAGAGTGACCGTGAGGACGACGATGGGAGTGCTGACGACGAGTCCGGAGACGGCTCCGATGAAGGTGGTCGGGGACGGAGTCGACGAGGCGCACGACGGGAGCACCGACGTCGGCGAGAACGGCGTGAGAGGCAGCCACGGCGCAAGAGCGTGAAGGATTTGGAGCTACCCACCTTCACCCCTTCGCCAAAAGTGTCAGTCTCTACGTGGATTGACCGCGTAGACCTAGCTCTCAAGGGCGCCGAGGAGTCAGGTCGAGGCAAGTGGTCCGACTCGGCTCTATACTACATCTTAGGCAACAAGCTGATGGAAAATGCTGCCCGATGGTGGGTCAACATGAACCGCCAGCTGCCTAAGCGGAAGCGGACGTGGAGCAATCTCAAGAAGGGCTTGCTGCGACGCTACGGAGAGAAGAAGGACAAGTCGGCGGCGGAGTGGCGTGTGAGCATGCGGCCCATGATGCCAGGCGAGACTTACGCCGACTTCGCGGCAGGATTGCGCGACGTCGTGGGTCGAAACCATGTGAGCGAGAGAGTACTACTGGCGCAGTTCTACCGCTGCCTCGACAAGACTACGAGGAAGTTGGTCCGACAGGCCCCGAAGCCGAAGACTCTCGAGGAAGCGGTGGACAAAGCCACCGAGATCGACGACCCGATGGATAACGTCGCGCAGGGGATGCTGAACGTAGGACTACCTTGGGCTACGGCGCCACGGCCCTACCTCATACCGATGACGGGCACGATGGGGCAGACCATGGTGATTCCAGGCATCGGCGGACCAGGCCTGCCCACGGACATGACGAGCACCACGGGCGTCCAGGGCGACACCAATGAGGTGAGGCACGACATGGAGCACGCTGCGCTCTTCACGAATCCGCAGGGCGTCTACAATGCGGTGACGGGCACGTGGGATCCGCCACCAGGCCACCAGTGGAACGGCAAGTACTGGTACGAGCCGAAGAAGACGGAACGGAAGCGGGCGGCCGCAGCGTCGCCTGCCAGTGGTCGAACGGTGACGAAGAAGACGGCGCGAACGAAGCCGAAGCGCGAGACCGTCGAGTCGAGCAGCGACGAGTCGGACGCCAAGCCGAAGAAGAAGAAGTTGAAGGCGGCCGGCGACAAGCGGCGGGTTGAGGAACAGGCACCGGAAGCGAAGCGGTCGGGCAAGGAGAGCAGACCGAACAGCGGCGTGTGCTTCCAGTGTGGACAGCCTGGCCACTGGTCGACGCAGTGTCCGAACGAGCCGAAGTGCTTTGCATGCAACCAACCGGGGCACTTCGCACGCGCGTGTACTGATCCGGACGCCAAGGCCCGGAATGACGTCTACATGCAGCAACGTGGACGGAAGGTGCACGCAGCGCCGGAAAACTAGTCGGGGACGCGATAACGGGGGTATGGCGTCCAGGACGAGGAGGAAATCCCCGGCTGGTGGAGTCGACGACGAAGGAAGACGTAGGAACGATGCGGCAGCGGACGATCGGCGGGCGGGAGGAGCCGATCAGGCAACTGTCCGGCTGGTGAGCGGAAGAGATGGTGGTGAGACGATGGAGGCGGAGAGTGGGGGCGACCCCAGCGATGAGAACGAGACGGCGGCGGCAGATACCAGCGCGAGCCGTGAAGACGGAGCGCGGGTGAAGCTGGCACCGACGCAGACAGTGACGGCCAAGGTGGGTCGTGCGGAGGACGGCATGGCGGTGGTCGTGCAGACAATGAGTGAAGACACGAAGGCGAAGGACAAGGAGAGGGCGGCGAGGTACGTCGCCACGGTGCGGCCAGCGATGGCAGCAGCACGGTATGTGCGAGCTGACCACCGTCGAGGGCACGACGAAGCGGGCGGAGGGCGACCTGAAGATGACGCCGCTCGATCTGGAGAAGGCGACGACGTCGCTCAAACTGGAGAAGGCGCGGAGTCGGGCGAGGCGGTGGTGAAGCGGGGCACGAGCACGGAGATGACGGCCATGGCGGTCAAGTGCGCGACGGCAGTGACGGTGACGTCGCAAGTGGTCCCCACAACAGTGGAGGTACAGCAAACGGCGGCGGTGCTGAAGTTGCTCGCGGACACGAGTGAGTCCGAGCTGCCAAGGGCTACGGAGCCGCGTTCAGCAGCCACGGAGGCGTCACACGAGGAGACGAAGTGCGAGGGGAGTGACGGCGAGCCAAGTGGAGCGCCAAGCGCGGACGTGGTTGACGAGGTCGCAGCAGGCGACGAAGTGCAGCACGTGCGAGTGGCGAGGCGACAAGCGCGGAAGCGCGCGAAGCGGGAGCGTGCGAGGGTCTGCTTGGCCCGGAAGAAGCGCCGAGAGCGCGACGAGGCGGACGAACAGCAGCGCAAGAGTGACGCGCGGCTAAAGGAACGACAACAAGTGGCCGTCGAGGCCATGGAGCAGCTGCGTGAACGCAGGCGACTGCGTGAGCGTGAGAAAGTGGACGTACGGGCGGGGCGAGGTTGTAACCAGGCACGAGTGAGCCTGGTGCAGCATCGAGACTCGAGCACCACGCGCCGGGCGACACGGGACAATGATGTGGAGTACATCGGCGCGGACGACGGGTTGCCCACCGCGATCATGGAGGTGGCCGGCACGAGACGGCACGTGAAGTTGGATAGCGGGGCGCGGTATGCGGTAGCGGGCACCGATTGGATGCAGTATGGCGACAGGGTGGCACGAGCAGCCCCTGTTGACTACGTCGAAGGGATCGGAGGCTTCTTGCTGGACGTCGTAGGCGTGTGGGAGTTCAGCATGCGCAACATCTTCGGGGAGGTCATCAGTGTGGAGGCGTGCATTGTGTCGGGGTGCACCGACGAGTTCCTCCTAGGCGTGGACTTCATGCGGGGGCACGGCGCTATGATGGACTTCGAGAGGAACGAAGTGCGCTACACTACGGCGGGTCGAGCTGTGGTCATCCCGTTCAGGACGCACGGCGACGCGAAGAACGCACGCGTGGCGGCAGTGCGGATGGTGCGACGGACGGAGTTGGCTGGGTGCACGGTCACGCCGATCGAAGTGTCGGTGGCGGCGGACGACGGGGAGGTGGGCATCTTCCTACCCACCGAGAACACAGGCGCGGTGATGCTGGCAGCGACCGTCACGAAAGTGAAGAACGGCAAGGTGTTAGTTCCCGCGGTGAACGCGAAGGATGACAAGGCAAGGCTGCCAGCGAGGCGAGAACTCGGGCAGTGGATCCCATTGAGCAGTGACGTGGAGGTGCTGCGGGTGAACGGAGAGCTGCAGCGCGGGCGGATCAACGAGTGGTTAGACGGGCTGGGCGACAGCCAAGAACCTCTCGAGGACGAGGGCAGTCGGCAGCTGATTACGAAACTGCTGAGAGTGTACCGTCAGCTGACGGCGGACAAAGGGGACTGCCCACCCGCTACGTCACTCAGTACCGAGCACCACATCGATACCGGTGACGCGGTGCCTATTATGCTCAAAAGGCGCCGGCAGGCACAATCCGAGAGAACGGTGGTAGAGGAGAACGTACGAAAGATGCTCGCCGCTGGCGTGATCGAAGAGGGCGATGGTGCGTGGGGTTTCCCCGTCGTGTTAGTACGTAAGAAGGACGGAGAGGTGCGATTTTGCGTGGACTATCGCGCACTCAACAAAGGTACGAAAAAGGATGTATATCCGCTCCCGCGGATAGATGAAACGCTAGAGGCACTCGGCGGGGCTTTACTGTTCAGCACTTGGATCTCAAAGCTGGATATTGGCAAATCCGCGTGGCGGAAAAAGATAAGGCAAAGACGGCCTTTACTACGCAGCAAGGGCTGTATCAATTCGTCCGGATGCCTTTCGGGTTGACTAACGCGCCGTCAACATTTCAACGCATGATGAACAGTGTATTACGGGGTCTTACCTGGACTACGTGTCTAGTCTAATTAGACGATATTGTGGTTTATACACGCGGCGGCATTGAACAACACGTCTTGGAGTTGGCTTGCGTGTTAGAGCGACTTGCGGCGGCAGGGCTAACTCTAAAACTCATGAAGTGCGTGTTCCCAGCACGGCGAATGGAATATCTCGGGCACGAATTGAGTGCGGATGGCGTACAGCCACTAGATCGTCTAGTTACAGCAGTACGAGACTTTCCTCAGCCGCGAGACGCGGTGGAAGTCAAGCGCTTCGTGCATTTGGCCGGATATTACCGACGATTTATTGAGGGCTTTGATAGTTTTATGGCGCCGATAACTAAGCTGCTACGGAAAGGAGCGCAATGGGAGTAGGCAGAAGCGCAGCAGGCGGCTTTCGATCGAGTGAAGGCTGTCCTGACGAGCAAACCACTGCTAATCTACCCTGACTTCACCCTACCCTTTCGACTAGTGACGGACGCGAGTAAAGTAGGACTGGGAGCCTGCTTGATGCAGGACCGCGGTGAAGGTTGGCAGCCCGTGGCGTACGCGAGCAAGGTGAACAGTACGACTGAGGCGACTTACGGCATCACGGAGTTAGAGTGTCTCGCAGTAGTATGGGCTATCAAGCTCTTTAGACCTACCTCTACGGGCGACGCTTCACCATTATCACCGACCACTCTGCACTCAAGTGGTTGATGACCAGCCCGAACTTGACGGGGAAGCTACACCGCTGGGCCCTGACCCTGCAGGAGCTGGATTTCGACGTGCAGTATAGGCCGGGGGCGACTAACGTGGTGGCAGACGCTCTCTCCAGAGCACCAACCACAGCTTCGGTATTGGCGGCGATGGGTAAGCGACGGCGGGCGAGGAAACGGCAGGCAACACGGACGCCGGCTGCTAATGCTGCAGAGGCGACGGACGGTACGGCGGAGGCGGCGAGCGGCACGGCGGAGGCGACGAGCGGTACGGCGGAGGCGACGGACGAGTTGAAGACGGGCACGGCGGAAAGCAGTGGCGACGACGCAGGCGGCGACGGTCGGCAAGCACGGCGAGGCGAAGACGGCGACGCGGTCGGCGAACGGGCGGCACGAGAGCAGGCGGTACGGCGGAAACGCGCGACCTGGGCGAGCGACGTCGTAGGAGGCGACGAACTGGCCGACCAGCAAGCGCAAGGCACCAAGCAGTCAGGCGGTGACGGACGACGCCGACCTGTCCGCGACGGGCCCCACGCTGGAGACGGCGACGTAGACCAAGTGGCGCAAGCCGACAAGACGACCGGGCCGACGGAGACGACAGGCACGAAGCTGACGAGTGCCGAGCGGGCGCGCATGCCGAGGATGGAGGCGTTGCGAAGGACCCCCTCGGAGTCGCGTGAGGTGCTGCGCAAGACGAGCGACGGCGCGGTGACCACGAGCGGCGAGAAAGGAGCGGGCGATCGTCAGGGCAAGACGCCCAAGACGAAGCAAACGGCGGCGGTACCACGAGGCGACGGCCACGACGAGCAGCGGCGCGTGGGCCCGATACGCGGCGGAGACGGAGTGGAGACCTCCGGGCAAGATGCCGACATGCGTCCGACGAAGGCGAGCAGCGAGAGTGTGGCGCAGCGAACGGGTATGCAGACCCTGCAGCTGACGGACGAGGACATTGCGGCGGCACAGCAGAAGAGTAGGCTGGTGCAGCGTCTGCTGCTGGCGGGCGAGCACAAGGGCATGAAGGTCGAGAGGCGACACGGGCTGGTCCTGATCACTACAGCGGCTGGGCGACGAGTAGTCCTACCGCCAGAACTCTGGCCCGTGGTTTTCAAAGAGTGCCACGACTCCGTATGGGCCGGACACTTGCGAGCTCCCCATACTCATGCGCGAATCGCGCAAGTGTATTGGTGGCCGGCGCTGCTGCAGGAAGTGAAGCAATGGGTGCGTGGGTGCCAAGAATGCGGGAGTAGGAAAGCGAGGCCACGTGAGATCGTGCCTCCGCTTCGGAGCATCAAGGGCGGTGACGTGGGCGACCGGTGGGCACTCGACGTAGCTGGGCCACTGCCAACGAGTAATGGTGGACCACGCTACGTGATCGCAGCGCTCGAATACGTAACGAGGTACGCAGTGGCGGTGACGGTGAAACAACACACGGCCGAGAACGTGGCCGAGTTCCTGATGAAGCACGTCGTGCTCAAGTTCGGCCCGTTCCGAGAGTTGCTGACGGATGGGGCGCCGGAGCTGACCGGCAAGGTGATCGAAGAACTGGTTGTGCTGCTGCAGGCACAGCAGATCAATCCTGTGCCATACAGACCACAAATGATCGGGTTAGTCGAACGTTTTCATAGGACGTGGAAAGACTGCGTCGCTACGTACATGCATGAGGACGCGCAGAGGGACTGGGACGTGTGGGTGGACTTCGCGGTCTACGCCTACAACTCAGGGCAGCATATGACGGTCAAGCTGTCGCCGAATGAACTCATGATGGATCGGGCGTTGAGGAGCCCTAACGAACTACTACGAAGTACGGGCGTCAGTGAGGCTGGTGAATTGACGGCATATCACCGGCAGCTGCTGGCTGCGATGAAGAGCAGCAGGACGTGCGCAGAGTTGGCGAGGGCGAGTGAACAAGAACGGCAAGCGAAGTACTACAATCGGAAAGTGCGAAACAGGCGGACGATCAGTCCTGGAGATCGTGTTTGGATGTTTAAGCCTCCACGAGGGGCTAAAGCGTCTAAATTTGTACATCAGTGGCTTGGGCCGCTGCGGGTGGTCGAGCCAGCAGGCTACGACAATTTCTTGGTGGAACGCGAGGACGTGCGTGGCGATCCGGAGCGATTCATCGCTCACGTTTCATTCCTAGTGACATACCACACCCCGGTGGCATCACTGCAGCGCGTGGCGGCCGACATCGAGGAGCAGCTGCTCCACGAGGATGCAGCTGAACGACGGACGAATGGTGAGGCGGCAGCGGCGGTTGTTAGAGCAGCGGCGGCTCCTGGCACGGCAGCAGCTTCAGCGAGCGGCACGAAGCGACGTGAGCGAACAGTGGCGAGCCCGGCAGTGCAATGGGGACCGGGTGAGCTCCTGGTGGAGCTTCGCCGCCGCCGACGAAGAAACAAGGCCGGGCATTACGTCCTGGAGTACGAGCTGCGACCAACCCGCACGGGAGAGCAGCGAGAGCAACGTGGGCAGGCAACCGATCGCAGCCGATGGGTACCTGTCAAGGAGTACGACGGGCTGTTCCAGTCCGGCAGAGTCGTGGAAGACTCTGGGGTGGAAGAAGGCGTGTAACGGGTGGGCGGTACCAACCGGTATCCGCCGCGTCGGCGTGTCAGACGAGCGCCGTGAGGCCGGTGGACGCGTGCGAGGCGACGGCTGGGCGACCCTCCAGACGACGCACGAGCTGCTCGGACACGCACGGGGCGTCGACAGCATGGTGCGCGTTGAAGTACCGCGGCGCGGTAGCTTACGCAAGCAGTTTGTGGGTGAACTCATGGCGGCGGGCTCTGAGCTCACTTTCGAATTGGACCCGCAGCAAGCAGAGCTGCGAGTTGGGCGTGGAGACGCCCGAAGAGCCAAGGGCGGACGACGAGACGGACGAGTAGAGTGACGAGAGCGTCACGAGGCCGCAACTGCACCGAGGAGCAGACGACGAGTGGGTTTCAGGCGGCGCCGGACACGAACGGAGGCAGCAGCGGACACTGAGGTCCGAGGCAGCTCCCGTAGCGTACAGCGTGGGTTCTGGGGACAGTCGGACGTACTGATCACACGGGGCACGGGTGGTGACGGACGAGAACGAGAACGAGGACGAGGACGAGCACGAGTGTAGTGTTGAGGTAGCTAGCTTTATTCAACGAGGCTTAGCTAGCGCCTAATAAAATAGGAACGTACGTGGCCAGCGGACGTTCCGGCAGGGGGAGATCAAGTGATCTCTGACGGCCAGCACGGTGTTTGGGAAACAACCAACTCACGCGAACTCGCAGCGTGAGCATACGACCTGCCCAGCGGTCCGGGCAAGACAAGAGGACCTGCACAATATCTTTGAAAAACCAATACCTTTCTCAGTTGACTGATAGGATACAATCTCTTATAACAATAAAATCCTAGTATACAATTTGATACAAACCGCTAGGAATTTATATTGAAATGGAAGTGCCAACCAAAATATCCAGCCATAAGAAATATATATGCTGATCTACATATCCAATGATGGACTACACCACCTTCGCCAAGCAATACTGTTGGTATCTGGGTGAGCTACGGTGCTACGGTGGCTTTGGCGTTAGGGGAAATGACAGGCGTTGCACTGACGGTCTATGATAGACGTGCCGATGCTTTTAGAGTCGGGCCTGTTGGAGCGGCTTGCGGTGCTAATTATCAGCGCCTTCCGGTCTTATTATGAATGAAACGAAAGCTAGTTTAGTAAAATTGATTCCCGCGCTGCACAAATATGTTATGAATGCTGCGTTGAGAAACTTCCACCTCGTTCTGTAGGGCTTCTTTATCCTCGCTGAACCACATTTTGCAAGCATGTTATCCTGGAGGAACACCTCATTGCTTATTTATCGAGCATTTTAAGCAATGTTCTTGCGCGACCTTGCGTATTTACTTGACATGGCAGTTTCGTTTTGCCAGTAGGAGACCCAGAACTCACTTTTCGTGCGGCGAACGCTGGCTAGTTGTGCATTGGTCGCGATAGAAGTGCCTTTGGGTGGCGATCAGTCTAGTTACTGTACTATTAGATCAGTCACAGTACACACGGTGCAATTACGGTACTTGCATTTACATATACAAAACCCCATATAATATGCTGGGTCAAGAATAACTCGTTTTGTACAGTTACGGTACTGTCTAGGATAGTACCGTAAACTATACATTCTCCCGCATACAAACCTCTATATATGTTGCTAGGTCAAGAATAACTCGGTGGATCAAGAATAACTCGGTTGGTCAAGAATAACTCGTAATGTATAGTTACGGTACTGTCTTGAGTAGTACCGCAACCATCCATACCTCCTTCCGCATACGAATCTCTATATAATACTGTAGGCGATCAACGGTGGGTGTGTTCGGGCTAGGTGTTTGATTGTGCCCGGTTTTTTGTTTGGTTTTGCCCTGTGTTTGTTTGGTTGTGTCTTCGAGAGGTGTTTAGTTTTGGTCTCGACTTTTTGTGTTTGACGGTGATCCAAAAGTGTTTGATCTTGTCCAGAAGTGAGTTTGATTTGGACCCAGTCTCTATTCGGTTCAACTGCCGCCGCATTGTCGACGCCACACGACGCGGCAACGGTCTCAACACGTTTCATGGCTCATGGCTGAGATGCTTTGAGATCGCTGCGTTTGGCTACACATGTAACCTTTCGGGTTCTTGCCATGGGGCATGGGGCTGCTGGCTGGCCCGTGGACCTTTCTATTTCGGCGCGCCACGATCGCGCGGTTGTTGAGCCGCAGCCAGCTTGACAGCGCCGTTGCTGGCTAAACGGAGTTCGTGGAAACGTGCGTGCTTGTCTGCGTGCCGGTGCACTGTTGCAGCGGCTCCGGCGGAGTACTGTACGCAGCACGTCAGCGTTCCGCACGATAAGCACCTGAATTTTTGCTCCAGTTCAACGCGGCGACCTTGCACCGAGCGCTTGTTGGGACCCCGTCGCTGGCCTGGATGGCTGGATTCGAGCGACGCCTTCTTTTGGTAGTCGCTTGGTCGTTACGTGCCCACGCTACCAGCAGGACAGCCTCGCCGCCGGCTGCCCACGAGTTTGGTGAGGCGATCCAGGCAGCTGGGCTGGCTGCGGGGCACGCAGGTCGGGGCGGGCGATCGTCATAAGATTGCCCTTTGTGTTCTTGTCTTCCTCTGATCCGCTGCAAGCGTCTCTGGCTGCACGATTCGACCGCCACCGCACACCACCACCAGGCAAACGGTGGCCGCAGCTTTGACGACGCGCGCGGAGTGTCTACAGCGTCAGCATCGCCACGAAGCCCGACACGCATGTCTACGGCGTACAGCGCCGCGAAGAACCCGATCGCCACGAGAGCTCTCGCGAACCTACACAACGCGTGCCCAGCTGGCGGGCAACCTGTGGCTGACACGCTGCGCACCGCTTCGTCGGGTGCGCGACTGAGCAACACGCTCGCGCGATCAACGTGTCGATTGGCGATCGGAACGACTTTAAAGAGGAGCCCCGCCTCCTCGGGGCTCGGAGCGGCTCGGTGGAACCGCGGAGCTCCGGCCAACGGTAACTTACACGTATGTACATGTATCTCTTCGACCGCAGTTCGAAAGACGGGCCGGGCCGGGCCAAACCAGCTCTCTGAAGCAGAACGATCTTTGAAGTGAAGACGAGCGCTCGAAACGGTCGGCGGCTTGTCGCAGGAGACCGTCCGCCTGACATGCATGTACTGTAAGGTGACATCTGGTCGGGTCACCAGTCACTGCTAGACTAGCAGTGCTAGTTACGTTGGCGGATCCAGCATGGAGCTCTACATGTAGTGAGCCACTACACGTACCGGTAGCTAGCACTGCTACTGCATCGGGTCGATAGGCTCATCATGGCAGCCATGATCTCTGATGTCCACTTGCACTTGCTGTCGCTCTCTGCAAGCCGCCGTTCGTGCTCTAGCGAGACACTTGAAGACAAGACGACGGCACAACGCGCGCGTCGGGTCAACGATCATCATCTTGTCGCTCTGCTTACGGCCGACCGACTGCTTATGGCAGCGACGGCGACGGCGACGGCTGATGGATTTTTGCAGAGCTGCTGTGCAAGTCGCGAGCCCGAGCTCTTGGCCATGCAGCTAACTGCCTGTCAGATAGGCCGGCGTCAAGATCCGTACGCCACGATCAGTTCAATCACAGCGACTGGGCCCGCGATCTTGTCGCGGACGGTTGTCTGTCTGTTAACCAGCGAAGCTCCGGGTTCAGTACATGTAGCGAAACCACGCGCACAACGTCGTCGGCCGCCGTCCCGCACTGCTCCAAAATCCATCCAGCAACTGCTGCTCTCCGTCGATTGGCACGCGAAGCCTTAGCGGAGCCCCCAACTTCAATTTCTCGCACGGTACTCTACGCGGCGCCGCGCTCCTCACACTCCGCTTCAGGGCGACGCACTTTCTGCGCTGCTCCACGAGCCGTGGCCACACGAGAGCTGCACACCACACCACCATCTCCACGAGTGTCCTCATTTCGCAAGTTGCCTCGAAGCATCAGCATTAGCTCCGATCGACCACCCCACCCCACTACCACTCCGCACTGCAACATGACGAGCACCAGCGCCGACTTCGAGCTCTCCGAGCTGCAAAAGTACTACCACCTGCCGCTGCGGGAGGCTGCGCGCCGACTTGGCAGCTGCGAGGCCGTGGTCAAGCGCGTGTGCCGCCGGAAGCAGATCCAGCGGTGGCCCTACCGTCAGGTGTCGTCCAAGCTCATCAAGATCCAGCACCTGTGCAAGTACATGGCGCACGTGTCGGACACCGAGCAGAAGTCCCGCATCCAACAGAAGATCAAGCAGCTCACACAGGAGTACCTTGAGCTCGTAGGCGGCCAGGTGCCGTCCGAGCTGCAACTCACACCGACCGACGTGCCGACGCTACCGCCACCGAGCTACAAGGGCGACGGCCCGATGGACCCGGCCGTTCTGGCCGCTGCTTCAGACGACGACGCCGGCCAGGACGAGGACGAAGACATGGACGACAACTCCGAGTTGTCCGGCGAGCAGCGACTGTCGGCGTACTCGCTGCGCTTCATCCTGTCCGACTGCACCGTCCTCGAGACGGACACTGGTCTCCACTACAGCACCACCGCATAGAGATGGCCCCACCGATGTACCTTTGCCTACATGTCCAAGTTCACCACCATCCAATTCTGCATGTTAGATACCTAGAGCCTTCACCCGATCACCAGCAAGTACCTGAGAAAATGCCTGCAAGTTAGAATTCTTCCTAATCAAATATTGAGCTTCATTTCATTCCTCCACCCTTCGCCTCACCTACTTCGATGACCGACGACTGACTTGACTGACTGATAGCAAGCGTCGACACCGACAACTTAGATCTGGTCCAGCGGGTCGATGCCCAGCAGCGAGAAGCAAGTCTTCATGACCTTGAGCGTGGCATCGCACAGCAGCAGACGGCTGCTCTGCTCCTCGCTACCCAGCACACGACAGGCCGTGACGAACGTCTGCACCTTCTCCGAGATCGTGTACAGGTAGTTGCACAGACGGTTGGAGCTCAGGTCCTTGTTGATGAACACAATCACGTCCTGCAGTTGCAGCAGCTCGATGACCAGAGCCTGCTCCGTCGGGTGCTCCGGCTTGAGCACGTTGCCCTCCTTCTGCTGCTGGGCCAACAGCGCAGCCATGTCGACGCCCGACTTGCGGATGATCGACGACAGACGGGCGTACGCAAACATGAGGTACACAGCCGTGTCACCGCTGGTCGAGAGCATGCGGTCGAAGCTGAAGATGTAGTTGGACGTGGGGCTCTGGCGCAGGTCGAAGTACTTGACAGCGCCGTAGCCGAGCTTCTCGGCGGCAGCGTCAACCTGGTCCATGGGCAGCGACGTCTGGCCAGCCTCGATACGCTCGACCAGCTGCGCCTTCATGCGGACCTTGGCCTCGTCCAGCAGCTCCACCAGACGAACGACCTCACCCGAGCGCGTCTTGAAGCGCTTCCCGGACTCGTCGTTCACAGTACCAAAGCCAACGTGGTCCGCGCGCTGCTTCGTAGGGTCATAGATGCCCGACATGCGGCCAACCTCGAACAACAGGTTGAAGTGATCCTTCTGCGAGTAGTCCGTGTAGTAGATAATGCGGTTGGCCTTCATCTCGTGCAGGCGGTACCACAGAGCCGCGATATCCGTCGTGTCGTACAGGTACGAGCCGTCGCTCTTCACGAGCATGAACGGCTGCTTGTGCGTCTTGGTGAAGATCACCTCGGCGCCGTTGCTCATTTCCATGAGGCCCTTGGCGCGCAGCATGTCCAGGACGCTCGGAATGATCGGGTTGTAGAACGATTCGCCCATTTCCTTGAGCGAAACACCAAGGCGGTCGTACACCTTCTGGAACTCAATGCGGCTGATTTCACACAGCGTGTTCCAGACCTTGCGAGACTTCTCGTCTCCAGACTGGAGCAGCACCACCTGCGCCTTGGAGCGCTCGTGGAACTCCTCGTCGACGTCAAAACGCTCCTTGGCGGCCTTGTACAACAGCGTCAGGTCTTTCACGTTAGGCATCTCCGTCTCCCAAGTCGGGTACGCCTCCGTAAGGTGGCAAATCAGCATACCGAACTGGGTGCCCCAGTCACCAACGTGATTGATACGCTTGACGTCGTGGTCCTGGAACTCGAGGATGCGGCACATAGTGTCACCGATAATCGTGGAACGCAGGTGACCGACGTGCATGTCCTTCGCGATGTTAGGCGACGAGAAGTCGACAACAATCGTCTGCTTCTCCTGTGGCGCCGGCTTCACGCCGTTAGCCAGCACATTTCCCAGGCGCTTGGCCACGAACTCCTTGGTCAGGAAGGCGTTAATGAAACCCGCGCCGGCAACGGTCAGGCGGTCCAGCACCGGCGTCTCGGGCATGGCAGCAATGATGGTGTTGGCCACGTCACGCGGCGAGCGAGCGGCGTCGGGCGTTCCCTTGAGCGCCGTGAAGATGGACATGGCCGAGTTACACTGGTAGTCGCCAAACTGAGCGTTCTTCGCGGTGGTGCGCGCGACCTCGACGGGCACATCCACGCCGGGGTAGGCCGCCTTAATGGCCGCGTCGAAAATGGACTCAACCACGCCCAGGACGTTGTGGTAGGTCAGGCCCTGGGCCAGCTTGTCGTCCAGCTTGAACGTGGAGCGCACGACGTTCTTGACGGCTTCGACCGGGGCTCCGGAAGCAGCGGGGGCGCCGCCCTTGCCCTTCTTGGCAGCCTTACCGGCGTTCTTCATGCTGGCCACGCCCTTGGCCACGTCCTCACGGACGAAGAGCTGGGCCACGTACTTGCGGAAGGTCTGCAGCACAGAGGCCTCGTCCTTCTGCTCCTTGATGAGCTTCAAGGCGGCGCGCAGCGTGACGCCGGCCACGACGTCGGCCAGCGACAGCTCCGAGCCGAAGAGGAACTCGAGGTCGCCGCTGTTCTTGGGGCGCGCCTCCTCCTTGGCCTCCAGCATAGCGGCCAGCTGCGCGGCCAGCTCGCCGTTCTTGTTGCTGGCCGCCTTGGCCACGCGCAGCCACGGGGCCAGCGTGTTGGCCTCCCACTCCAGCCACTCGTCCACGGCCAGGTCGTCGCTCTGCAATTGGCCGGCGTTGGCGGCCACGAAGCGGCACACGGCGTTGGCCGAGAAGAGCAGCTCGGCCTCGGGCGCGACGGCCAGTTGCGGGCCGCAGCTCGCGTACTTCTTGTCCGCAGCGCCCACGGTAAACTCAGTGCCGGTGAGCGACAGAGCCAGGAAGCACTTGAGCTCCTCGTCGCCCGGCTTCTTGCCGATCAGGAGCTGCATCGTATGGGAGGAGCGAGGGATCGTTCGGGCGCTATTGACCTAATGACATGGATGGATGAGGGCCGGAAACTAGTGTACCATATAGGCGGTACAGTAGCGTGCACCACTAGAAAGATCGAGGTGTAGCCATGTCAGACTGCTTGGGGTTGAAGCTGATCGATGAACCATGTCCAGAGCAGTGCTACATGTAGCGTTAGTTAAACGAAGCTTCTATCATAAGTGGTGGTGTCATCTTCAAATTCTTATCGTCATCAAAAAAATGTGTTCGTTACGCTACAGACTGCCACAGCTACGGGTCGACGTTCCAGCTGAACGAATCAAAGGATCCACTTGATATCGACAAGGATCGCGTTGGCGACCAATCCGGCACGGAATCTCCGTAAAGCAGGCCCCACGTTACGGGGCCACTACCGTTGGTGTCTCGACTAGAATCCAATGCGGGGGTTAGCTGCTCATTGATGCTGTATCTTGCAATATCGACAGGCTTGTGTCGTTGCACAAACTCGAGACACGGCCGACAGACGAACACTTCCTTTTTCCGAGTGGCCAAAACCTTCTTCCGGGGGTGTCGCTCCACCACCTTGTAAACTCGTTCCTCACGACAGTTAGGGCACACCGGGGCGAGACACAGCACACAAGCGCGTCGGTCACTTTTGCGAGTACGAACGACCCGTCCAAACGTCATCGAGCACAGTGAGCAGCTCCTCGAGTACCCGAGTGAGTCGTTTGTCAGCCCTCGTCGACGTGCGCTTTTCATGTGGGCTATGCACCACTGCAGCTTCTTATGCTCCGCGAGCACCGGCGCGCTGAAGAACCCGAGTATCCCTTGCCACGCGGCGCTGATCGCATACGAGTCGAAGATGTTTCCCATGGCCTCGAGATACTGCTGCACGTAGACGTCAACCGTGCCGTCTTCTAGCTGTCGATACAGTGCACCAAACACGTACTTCCCGCGAATCATCGGCTTCGGCAGCGGTCCGCACTGCGGCAGCGGCGCCTGCTGCAACAGATCATAGCCAATTCGTTCCCCAGCTGCCGTCGTAATGACCCCAGACGCCAACAGCAGCACGAAGTCTCTTGGTTTCACCACTTTGCTCACAAGCCACGGCAGCTCCGTGGTCATGTACAGGACAGATAAATTCTGGAAGGGTTTCTCTTCCGTCGGTCCAACGAGTTTCGCGAGCAACGCGCCGCCGAGGTCTTGATTCCCGAGAGTTGATACTCGGATTTTGAAGGCTTCGATGGTAGGGATCGCCAAGCCGAACATGACCTCGTCCAGGGGGGCTGCGATGTTCCCCGCCATCATTAGCACGATCGGATCTTCCCAGACATCGTCGGGGAGATGGAGGTCCGACCGAACGTGGCGGATACGCTCCGTGTACATTGACGCGTTCTCCTGCGTCTTTTCGAGCTTCCAGCGCGCGCTGTCGAGATTCGCGTGGTGTCGCGGCGTGATTCCGGCCAGCCGCTCGTCGTAGCTGTGCAGCACCCGCTCCAGCAATTGGAGGCTCACGTCATGACAGTGCTGCTGCTCCTCAAACGTCAATTGGAGCGGCGGGAACGGAGACTTGTCCAGCAGAACAGCGGCCTCTGCCATGGCGTTCGCTGGTCGTAAGACTGGAATGTCGGCTGTTCCTCTTTTCTGAACTCTTGAGCACATGATTCGCGACCAACCGCTTAGCCAATCAAAGGACTAATTTTACAAATGGGCAATTGTATTAAAATCTGACAGAATGAGTTAACCCTTTCAAGTTGGACATCTTTTAATATGTCGAGGACATGTAAGACTTATTAAAATACATGTCCTTACAGCATGGCTTGACGGTGCATTCCATATTTGTACTGTATTGTATTTTTAGTGAGAAGACTCTACTTATTGCGTTACCGGTGGTGACTTTTCTTCTGCACCATTGCACGGCGTTATTCAACACTCAAAATCAAAATGTGTAGCGTGCTTTAACGGAGGTCTAAGCCCCCGGCACAAAAGAGCGATTTAGGCAGCAAGTGAGTCAATCCCACAACTCGGGTTACTTAAAGTAAACTTGTTCCTCATAATTGGGAACGGTATCCAAACAACAAAAGCAGGCAAAGGTTTGCCTCGCCAGCCAGAGCAAGCAACAAATTTGATTGACAAGACAATTTTCCGGGGCGATCTAGATACAATTGCGCAGCAACAAGAAGAATTTGTATTTCCCAGCTCCTGAGCAAAACGATTTATACCCCAATCAGAGTAGGTTTAATTGAGTACCCCAATTGGAGTTTACAGCAACAAGAATACTTTCGGTTCACTATTATAGTTTCTGCATCAAAGCTTTCTGTGGGAGGCGCTGCTACCACCGAATTAAGAACCCGTATTCGGTGTATACTCAGTATGTTTTGTGCTGGAAGAAGGGTAGGGGTTGGAGGAGGGGGTGAAATGTAGCCCGCAAAATCCATCCAAACGGACGTTTTCATTTCCCCGACCACGCTATTCTCCCATTCTTTCAGTTCCCTCAAGACGTTCGTGCTGGTTAGAGGCTTCTCGTGAGGCCCTTCAAACCTCAATCGTCCTTGTTTTGACGATGGGGCAGGTTTTTAGGCTCTGAGCACATGCAACTTTCAGGATTTGAGCGCCATGACATCCCACTTAAGGTACCGTGGAATGCCAAATATTGTCCGTCTAAATTCGGTGGTAGCAACATCGTCCCATTTTTGTCACGTGTGGACCAAATTCATACGTCTTTGGTCATTTTCCCTACTAAAGTATGTCACAGCCACAATTATATGTGTTCCACACAAGCTATCCGGATAAGTATGCTCCCGTCCGGATACACCGTGAGTGGTCCCCCACTCTGGAATCCATCCACTCGATGGCGGCACGCTCCTCTTCCGGCGCCAGCGCGCGGCGCAGCGCGGCGGTGCAGCGCCTGATCGACAGCGCGGACCAGTCTCTGAGTCTTCTGGCGTCTTTCGGCGACGCGCCCGCGTCGAGCACAGCAGGCCTCTCACTCGACAGCTCCGCAGCCGAGAGCCTCCCGTCCGCCCCCTCCACCCGCTTCGGCCTTGACGACGACGACGTCATGGGCGCAGCGGACGAGCCGCAAGTCACAGAAGAAGAAGGAGAAGAAGACGCGCGTCTGCTGGAGCCCGTGGTCCACGCGTCCGTGCGCGGCGGCCTGCTGCACGTCAAGGGCGTGTTCCCCGACCTGTCGACGGAGTTCGTGGACGTGGACCCGCGCTTCACCACCGTCGGCGACCTGAAGCGCGCGCTGTGTGAGCGCCGCGACTGCGCGGGGTCTCTGGGCTTCTCGGCGCGTGAGGCGCGCGTCATGTTCGGCGGTCAATTGGTGGAGGACGCGTGGCTCGTCGTGGACTGCGGCATGGGCTTCGAAGGCGCCATCCACATCGTCAAGGCCGACAGCTTCCTGGGCCGCGCGCCGGGCGGCCTCTTCGACGGCAGGAGGACGCCGCGCGCGGACCCCAAGCTGTCGATTTCGTCCATCGCGTCCGTGTACGCGGGTCAGCAGACTCAGCCGCCGCTGACAGTAGCCCAACTGGGCAGCAGCAACGACCAGGTCATGAGTCAGCTGGCCACTTTCAACCAGTCGCTGTCACTGGCCACTGTGCCGTCTACAAGGGGAGATCTGCTCTCGCGTCACGTGCGCCCGGAGGAGGCGTCCTTTGCGGAGATGGCGGCCGACTTCTACGAGAACTTGGAGCGCGTACAGGACTCGGACTTGTACTGCGAGAAGCTGCTGAGTGGATACATCGACGTGCTGCAGACGAGACTGGAGAAGCTCGAGGCGTCGCTGGCTAGCGGCAGCAAGGCCCGTGGAGTGCCGAACGTGGCTCAGCAGCGGCTACAGAGCGACATTAAGGAGCTGCGGGACGAACGCAACACGTGGAGGCTGCTGTTTGAGCTGCGTCAGGTGTGCCACGCCAGCAAGGAGATGGCGGATGGAGAGGACAGCTTGATGATGCTGGGTGCTGAGGCGGAAGAGCTGCGCTTCGAGATGCTGGAGGACGATGCCGTGCGGCTGCTGGAGACGCGCAACGAACCGTACAAGATTCAGCGAGCTGTCAAGGCGTGGCTGGAGAGCATGGCGTTGGAGAGCACGATTAGCATTAGCGATAAACGTGGCGCCACTGGATCGCGCACATTGAGAATGATGCGGAAGCAGGTTTTCCCAGGAGAAGAAGTCCGCATGGACCCTGACGCAGTGCTGCGTGACGGAGACGACCACATCTTGCCTGATGACTTGGAGGATGAAGCCGAGTTGATGAAGGCTGTATGGCTGTACGTGCGTGCTGGACGAATGGACGATGCGATTGATTTGTGCATTCGTTTAGGTCAGTCGTGGCGAGCTGCAAGCCTTTCAGGAGGCAATCCTGTTGGTGCTAGTGAGAGCAATGAGCGCGAAGATATGGCCATGGAGCGATGGGGAAACCCCTTCCGGGCACTTTGGAAATCAATGTGCTGGCGCTTGTCGGAGCAGGCGGTTGGTGAAAAGCTATCCAAGAGCAACAGTTTGCTGGCGAAGAAGTATGAGGAGCTTATTTATGCGGCCTTGAGCGGTAACATCCAGGTCATTACGAAGAGCTCGCTTTGCGAGACCTGGGAGGATCACTGTTGGGCTTATCTACAGGGTATTACGGAACAGCAGCTCGATGATATCTTGTACAAGCTGTTGAAGGTGAAGTCACAGTCGTCGCAGTTGATTGTAGGCAACAACACACACTACCTGCGCCATTACTCAAGTTTGCTAGACAAGACGAAGTACCTAAAGCGCTATCAGGTGGATCTGGACACCCTTTTCGAAGAGCTGCGAAGTAGCCAAAGTGAGCTCGTCCGAATGCAAGCCAATCAACCGCACCGCCAAATCCAAGCCAAGTTGGTGACCGCGAAGTTTCAGTACATCGTGTCAAGCATTTTGGACACGCTGCTATTCAACCCGGAGGATGACTCATACAATTGGGACCTACAGCTGAATTCGACAGTGCAGTCAGATGAAACATCTGCGCTGTTCTTGCGCTTTGCTGCCCACTTCATTATGTTCGCTAACTTCACCGGCGAGCACTTCGATGAACAGGCGGGTCACATGATTCTGAAGTTATACATCCGGCACCTGGTGAAACACCGTCAACTGCAGTTCGTGCCAGTGTATGCATCTCGGCTTCCAACTGCCGGTGCGATCGAGATCTATGTGCAGATGCTGTCTACGGTTGAAGACAGATTGGAACGCGAATTATGTATCAAGCGAATCCTGGAGTACGCTGGGATGGATGTCCTGTCGACGGTGCTGCAGGCTGTGGTCGAGCGTTTGTGTGAAGAGTACCGGTTGGTTGCGCAAGACCAACAGCAGAACAAGGGTCAGCCTGTATCGTCCGATGTGCCTACGACGGAGATCGACAGGAAACGTATCCGGACAATTGAGTTATTGTGCTTCTACACTGAACATCGGGCGGAAGCGTTGGTCCGTGCAAATCTGCTTACGCGGCAATTCCTTATGGAGGGCAAGTTTGCTGCTGTAAAGGAGCTAGTCGAGGATACCTTACCGGAAGACTCGATCGGCGTTCTGGACTTGAATAGTGGCGCCCAACTGCTACGCGATGACGACGAGATTGAGCGGGCCATGCGCGAATTCCTCTGCTGGCGTGCGTACATTCTGGCGGGTGCGCAGTACGACCTGTGGAGAAACTGCATCAACAATCCTGGCACAGATGCTCTCTCGCTATACAGCGAGGAGAAGAATTATCTAACCGACTTGATGTTCCATGTGTCGCGGTCTGCTGCGGCGACATTGGAGGTGCTGCACTTCGAAAATGGATGGCTCATGGGCTGTTCTAACGATGCGACAGAGGATACCGCGATTCGGGAACGTTGCTTGCCGACTCTGGTGTTCAACCTGCACTTTATCCAGCTTGAGTCGGCCAAGACTATTATGCGCCTGAATCACTACCCGGAGGATGCCAAGGCGGAACTTGCACGGCCGCTGCTTGAGAAATCAATTGAGGTCGCTGATGTTGTGGCAGACGAGCACTACGGTGTGTACCACGCACTGGACCAGGACCAATGCCGAGATCTGCTGCATGGATTCCGCGAGAGTGCTGTTTCGCTGGCATTCGTTGAAAGTATGCCGACGCCAGTGATTTCGCCCGATACCGACCAAGAATAAGCGCATCAAAACTACCTGTGACAATTAGAGAGAGATGAAGTCGACAGTGTGGACGTGCGGTCATCGCAATAACAAGCAGACTCTATCTCATGGTTTATTTTGTTGTGTTCACTGTAGATTCTGGATGTGCAGTGTGTTTTGTGATGATCTCATGAGGTCTACCGGCGTCCTGGAGCGGGAGTCTTGCTGTACGCTCCGCCAGAGTCAATCGCACCAACGAGATACTCCTGGAACAACGTGGCTTTGCGGTCTATGCCCTCGATTTGGTCCTCCAGTATCCGCTGGGGTACACGCCACACTCGTGGACATGGCCCCTCTTGCTTCCACGTCCAAGCATGCTGATCGCGGTGGTCGCCCTTGTTTTCATCCACCAACAGGACGCTTTGAATGCCAAAATCAGGCGAAGCTGCTTCCAGTCGGACATCGTACGCGCCGCTATCAGTCAGCACTCGCCCGTCGGGGACAAATGAACTCGAATTGACTTCAGTTGTGCCCACTACCCCGGTAAGATCAGTCAGGATGCCTCCGGTGTAGACCCCGCCAAGTTGGATCACGCTGGCCCCCGCTGGAGCCATGAAGAACCGCAGATTTTCTTCACGGTAAGCACCGAACCACGACGAGCAGCGGGTCGTAGTGTGGAAGCAAATGCCATCGATGACTGTGTACAGGTCGCTAACACTAGCCGGACGGAAGCTAACGTCAATCTGCAGTAGCTTCTCGCCAGGAACCAGAGGCACGCAGTGCACTTGATACGGACTGCCTAGCGCAATAACGCTCGAGTGAAGTTGGTTCACCAGCTCATCGAACTGCTGCGCGCTGTCAAATGACTGCACGGACGTCACTGCGCCACCTTGAGTTGCTAGAACGATGCCGAGCGGTGGTTGTCCTGCCTTAACCACAGTTTCGTTCGAGACTTGCGCCATTTTCATGATCCAGAACAATCGTGACTTTGTCGGGCTTTCAGCAGTTCCTACGACTTTAGTTAGTGGTTCCAATGCCCCGCTATCAGCGCAGTATAGGGAACCAAGTGAGCCCACATATTGCTTGCCGAGAACTCCATGAAGACCGCAGATTTGGTGGCCTGCCGGACATTCCATGACTTTATAGTTGGGTCCTCTGCCTCCGCCAAACCAAGGACCGACACGCAGCGTCGTGGTGAATCGGACACAATCAACCCAATGGCCACTGTACACCTCAAGCTTCACCAGCTTTTCACCTGGCGAGAGTTCAAAGACATGCTCATTCGAGCGGTAGACCTTTGGATCTCTGGAATTTGCCGCTGCTTCTTCAGGTGACAGCACTCGAATCGACTCGACAAATCTTCCGCATTGAATGACAACAGCGCCGATCTCTGGAAGAGTAATTGAAAATGGTGTTTTGGGTCCGTCTTCTAACGCTTTCCCCGCTGGGGGGAATGAGGAAATTGCGGTACCATTTGCAAGGAGTTTTTCCGATCGTGGCGACAATGCAGGAGATGAAATCGGTAGACATCGTAATCCAAGCTTGCCCACGTATGAATCGCCTCTAGTCCCAAAGAACGAGCTCACTCTCCACCCATCAGCAGCTTGTAGCGCGTGGAGAGTTCCACCAGTCCCGCCGAACCACCGTGACGATCGCAGGTTCGTATGCAACTGAAGACCATCAATCCAAGCCATGGCACGGATCTCCACACGAGTAATGTGTTCTCCGGCGACAAGGACGAACCAATGTTTGTCTCCAGCAGCGCGCAGTGGTTCACTCTTCTCCATCTCTGAAACTTGAGCACGCGTAAAGCTCTCAAGACGGTTCGCGTACTTCCCCGCATCGATCATCACGGCACCAATTTCATCGGCTTCAGACATTGACGGATTTCTCTCAGGAAGATCAACTTGCGTGCCATTGAATTGGCCATGACCAACAGGCCCGCGCACGGAGTCGTCCCAACTCACTGTAGGTCCTATCAACGACGACTGGGCGTATCCGGAGATCCACGGGCAATGACGCAGCAGTTGAGCTGAGCCTGCGTTCCAGTGGGCTCCTTCACGGTGAACAACTTCACGAATGGCTGCGTGATTCAACTCCAGCCACCCCTGGGGAGAAGCCCGATTGAATCCCATTTGTGATGAGTGCGGGTCCGCTTGGTAGACACACAGAAGCCGATTCATGTCGTCGAAGCCACGAGCCATAATGCCGCTCGTGGCATGTCCAAGGCCAATGGTATGGCCGATCTCGTGCAGCATCGCGCCGATTCCAGTCGAGAAGTTGGCCCAGAACGTGCCGCGGAAGCAGCTATCGTCCAGTAGGTGGCGCTGGTCAATGCGGTTATTATTCAGGCAGCAGGCCGAGATCTCCCCCACGTGCGTCGGCCACGTGTGCAGTCCACAGGACCCAAAGACGCCGACTTTTCCTCCCCCGAGCGCCGTGTGCCCCTCCGCCTTCCCCGTCTTCTTGTTGAACCGCGAACACCCCAGCACCACTGCATGTTTCAAGTCAAACTCGACGTTGTCATCCACCCCCGTGGCTTCAATGTCCTCTTCGACCAAGTGGATGAGCTCCTGACCGTCAACCGACCGCGCATAGGCGTTCGTGAAGCTGCACCGCAAGAGTTTCACGTCCGGTAGTCCGTCGGCTGCAAACTGCATGGCGAACGTCTGTCGCCCCAAACCTGCAGCGTGCATCAACTCGGCGGTGGCCATTTGAAGGACCAACGCATTGAATCGGACCTTTGCAATTGCTGCAGCGTCCGAATTGTCGACACCTGGTGGGGCGTCGAATCCGTCGCGGGCGTCGGAATCCGAGCAGATCTGGTAGTGGAATTGCACCATGTAACGCGTGACACGAGGTCGGTATTCAATGCAAAATACGCGTTCGGTGGCCCCTGCGAGTCGCAGCGTGACGGCAAATTGACCGACGGCCGGGAGCAGCACGAACGCCTTGAAGTGGCCGCTTGGGGCTGAAATCGGCCATAGCGAAGAGCGGAGGGGGTCCAGTCGAGCTTCCAGGAAGAGGTCGGAGCTGCTACTGTGCGGGTGGAGATTGGTCACAAAGCCTTCGAGCAGCACGAGGGGGTACGAGAGAACCTCGTCCTCCTGCAGGTTGGTCACGACGATGGAGGGGGTCATAGTCGAGGAATCCGGGGTGAAGCTGTGCATATCCTATGTGTAAATTTGGTGATTATGGGTTGAGCCACCCAATACCGGTACAAATCTCATGCCATTTGGAAATCATCCGAGATTTTGGGTTGAAAAGCATTGTGTTGGATGATCCAACACCAACTTGGATCTTCATGTAAGCTAATCTAATTATTTTTTGAAAGTTCTGTCGAACTCAGGTGGAAGGAGTACCGGTACGTCCAGCTAAATCAGCCTCGAGTTTAGCTACACGTAGCAGGAGACTCTCCTTCTCCTTCCTGGCTTGTCGTGCCAGTAGTTTGGCTGCATTTAGCTGCCGATCCGCCTTTTTGACCGAAAGCGTTTTCTCTTCAACCAAACCTGCCAGTGCCTCAAGCTTTTCTGCTGTTGCGCGTGCGTTGCTTTCGCGCTCTTCTTGGGATAAAGCCTCCAGCTGAACCAATTTTGCCTCGAGCTCCTAAAGCGTAAGACATCACCGTCGCATTAGACATGTGAGTTTGTGCCTACAAGTGGTACACAAAACGCTTCTGACCTCAATTGTGCTGACCAAGAGAAGTTTCTGGTCCTGCTCCTCCTGAACTGCAATTTTCAGGTCACGCGCTTCCTGCAGCAAAGTATCTGCACCGTTCCACAAAAGTAGTTCAGTGTGGGCTTCAAAGTTGTAAGCTCAATACAGCCACGCACCTTGTTTCTTTTGGAGTTTCGCAAGTTCTGTTCCCGTTCGAGCACCTTCCTCCTCGGCGAGGAGTTTCTCTTTCTCCAGTAGCCGCAAGCGCTGGTGCATCGTATCTCGATCGCTGGCGCATTTCTTCTGTTGACTTTCCAGTTCGTCCTGGAGCTCCAGTTCTCGGGAACGCAGATTTTGAATGAGCTCGAGCTGCTGCAATCGCTCTTCGTCCTTCGCTCCGGCGTCCTCTATGTTGATGTCGCGTAAGAACTGTGCTTCCTCCTGGAGTTGTAGATGCTTCTCCGCTAGATTCTCCTTCTCCTGAACCAATTCGACATTGTCTGCCTGCTGGCGCTGTAGTTGTTCTCGAAGTAGCGCGATCTTGTGCTTCTTACGCACGATCTGGTCCTCACACCTAACATTCCGCTACTCATCAGACAGACCGTTGCATGAGGAAGACTAGTTTCAAGTGTACAGTACTTACACTTTCAGTTTGTCGAGATCAGCATACAACTCGGCCATCTCGTCCGCTTGGGCGTGGATCGTGACAGACTTGGAGGCCACCTCCGCCCGAAGCTGCTCGATCTCCTCGTACAAAGCGTCATCTAATGTTCGCTCATGTTAGGTATGATCATGCCAGAACGGTAGAGCTCAAACTCACCTGCAGCAGTATCGTGATTGTTGGGTGAAGTCGTAGCCTCCTTCTCTTCTTTTGCTTCGTCTTCTTCTTCTTCTTCACTTTCGTTCGGCTTCTCCTCCTTCGCTGCAGCAGCGTTGCGTTGGTTGTCTAGCTTCAGTTTCTCCACCGTCCGCTGGAAATTCTGGCCGAGCGCTTGCAGCTCATTCTCGAGCTCTTCACGCGTTTTCGGGCGGAACCTCAGCGGAGCTCCCACCGCTTTCTTGAGTACGAAGTCGTTTACAAGTGCGCGTGAATCTTGAAACTCTGGCACCTTTTCTTGCAGCGTTTGCTTGAGCACGTCGATGAGAAGCTCTTGCTCGCGTTGCTGTGTGCGCAGTTCTTGGATCAAGGCTGACCGACGATGTTCTTTTCCCTGAGCTTTCAGTGCCTGCAGTTGTTCTTGAAGCTGGTTGATCGATCGCATTAGAGCTCGCACCTTTTGCTCCTGCGCAGCCTTGAGCGCACCGACTTTCGCTGCAAACATTGCATAGATCATGTGAGTTGGCTGACGGTCACTCATTGCCACTAGAAAACACGGAGCCAAACCTTCAACTGCTGGGTTGGCCTCGGTGGCATCCTGAGCGATTCCTTGTGATACGACTAAGCGTCGCAGCTCTTGTTCACGTTTCTCCTGCCTGGCAATGGTGGCTTGTGCAGCCTTCAGAGCTTCCTGTCGTCAAAACACGAAATTCATTCACTACATTCCACTTCAACTTGGACAAAATGTACTGATTTCTGAGTATCCATAGTTACTTCTGTCGCTTTGAGACGATCTGCCACGCTGAATCAGTGTGCACATGCAGCAATGAGCCGAGAGATCAAACGATACTGTAGTATGGACATTAGTAGTCTCTTACGCGTTGGAAGGAGTTTTCTTCGCCTCAGCGCGCGCAGGACGACGAACAGTGCTGGTGACACTGCTCATGGTCCCCACTTTGGTTACAACAAGGACCCGTGAAGGGTCAGATATGAAGTGGAGGCGAGCATTACAGACTGAATTAGACTCTTTCAGCCTTTACTACTCACTACTAGGATATCTACTTGGTAGATTCGGGAGACCTACCTAGACCAGAACGGGGTAGATCTGGGCGTCGTACACGGGCTTGTGCTTGCAAAGCGTCTTGGTGGCCAGCGACGTGTAGTCGAACAGCCAGCAGTTGTGCGGTACGTTGGCCACCTGGTGGATGTGCAGGCGGCCGGACGTGTCGAGGGTCTTGAGGCCGTACAGGTCGTTGGTGTACTCCACCGTCTGCTTCATGTCGATGATCTTGAAGGTGCTGAACTTGGCGTTGACGTCGGCCACGGAGCCCACGGTCGAGTACTTGCCGAGCAGGCAGCTCTGCCACGGGGCCTGGATGTCGTCCTGCGGCGACGCGAAGAAGTGCGCGGCCTTGAGCTTGGAGAAGTTGGCTTTGCGACGAGCCTGGTCGGCCTTGCACTTGGCATCGGCGCCGCAGTTCTGCAGGTTGTTGACCTTGGGGAGGAACGGGTCAATGCTCAGCCAGTTGTCGAGCGCGGCACCGGCGAGCGGGGGCATGATGATGTTAGCAATGGAGCTCTTGGCCTGCAGCGCCTTGTTGGTGGTCACGGTCTGGATCAGGTCGCTCTGGAACTTGCCCTTCCACGACGTCGAGTCGGCCGCGTACTTGGCGAAGTCGAAGTCGGCCTTGTCGACGGCGAACGGGCCCAGAGCCTGCAGCAGAACCTGCAGAGGCACGGCGTCCGAAGCCTGCGGGCCGAAGAAGTTACCGTTGCCGTCACCGGCCATGCTGATGAGCGAGTGCACCTTGTGGTCGTCCATTTCCTCGACCACGCCACGGGAGACCGAGCCGCCCTGCGAGTGGGCCAGGAAGTGGTAGCCGTTGGCGTAGGTGGCGGGGCTCTGGGCGATGATGCCGCGGATCTGCTTGATGGCGATCTGCACTTGGTCCGACAGGGCCGTGCGCACGGAGCACGCGTTCTGGCAGAAGTCGAGGGCGACGTACGTGCGGCCCTCGGCCTTGAGGTTGGCCTCGATCGCAGCACCGTTGGTCTTGTTGCCCGTGGCGCCGTGGAAGAAGAAGACGGGCAGCTTGGCACCGGCAGCCTCGGTGGCGGCAGTGGAGCCCACCAGGGCAGCCGTGGCAGCGACGAAGAGAGCACGGAACGAGACCATGGCGAGGAATGGACGGGGTGGGGTCTGCCGTGCAAAACGCGTAATGAATGGCACCAACTGATAGAGAGCGTGACGATCTCGATCTCAATCCGGTGGCTCGGCAGCTTCAGCGTTTACGGCAGTCAAAGGAATGGCGTTACTACAACACAACTACGACAACACGACAGGTCTTACCGCAACACAGCAGGCCTTTGGCAACAAAGGCAGCACCACATCGAAGCAACACCAGAACAGGGGCTGAGCTGGTTGCGTAAAATACGCGAGATAAATTACAGCTATTGTTAAAGTTACCCGGTCGTTTGCGAAAAATGACATTGGGGTGGGCAAATCTCAAAAATCTGCCCCAGAGAGAAAACTAACACCTGATGTTACATGAGTGATTCCGCGATCACTCGAGGCGAGAATCTTGCTTCTTCGCCGCCAGCACTAGGCCCAATCGACGTTCACCAAGGTTCTCAAGAACGCAGCGCGCGTTTCTGCAAGGAGTTGCTGCGATCCCGTCTGCAGCAGATCGAGGCGATGGAAGAGAAACTGGAGAAGATCACTAAGTACTCGATGAAGTTGCTGAACGCGCAAGAAGAGCTAGCCATGATGCTCTCCCGCGAGGAAGAAGATACCATTCGCTTAGCCGCTGCTGCCGGGGCCTCCGCTCATGATGTTGGCTACGTCATGTCCTATGTTGTGGCACTCGAACAGTGCTGCAACATTCTACTTGATAACTAGAAGCCGAAGCAATGAAGGACAAAGAACAACATAGTGTGCTTGCGAATAAAATAGTAAGCGAGAGATAATGAGGGAGACTAATACACAATGCATCAAGTCTTTACAGTTGCAAGTAGCTCTATGTCGGTGGCCTCTACTACTCGAGCTAGCTTGTTGGACTTTGTTGTCATGTGTGGTTGCATTAGTATCATCCACAGAATCCGAAGGCGCATGATAGTGATGTCGTCTTGGGTAATGTTGATCTTCGACAAACGCGAATTACCCATCAGCATATCATACACTTGCGCAATGCACAGCACGCCGCACGAAGTACCGTCGGGCTGTCTCGGGCCATCGAGCCAAACATTTTCTTCTTCGGTAGGAACTTCAGTCCCTGATGGCATGCTGGCGCTGTGCCAGGCTTGCAAGAACGGCGCCACTGTTTTTTTGTAGATATGTATCAGTGTGTCTTGAAATGCATCAGAACACCGCGATTCGTAGTAGTAAGGGGTGAAGCATGGTAGCTCTCGCTGATAGCCGAGGCTAACCATGATAACACCCCAGTGATTCTGGTTCAGGTGGACGGGTAGCACGACGAACTGATAGGTCGAGATTTGGGCATCCGGTGGGCTTGGGCAACCAACCTCAGGTGCAAATAAATCCAATGCATATCCATTCCCCAGCCAGTTGCAGATGCACCGAAACCAAAGTCAATAATTGCGTCATTTAGCATTCGGTCCCTGGCAAGCATTCCGACGAGACTTTCCACCTTCACAAAGCTTTCACCGCTTTCCAGGCGAAACGCGGACGCAAAGCTCGCTTCTCCAAGGACCCGTGTGCAGTCTTTCGCCAACGTCAGGTGCTTTTCACCAGCCGTATCAGGGGTAAGGTCGTGAGAATCAGTTTCTTCGCCAAATAGATCTGGTGTAACCGATATGCAGCTCCAGTCGGTGGAGACAAGCCAATCCATGTCTGCCCGCCAGTGATCACACTTCTTACGGATGCTGTAAAACTCCTGCATTCGACGAAGGACGCGTCTACGTTGCAAAATGTATCAAAACGTTAATTAGCTTCCGGCAACACTGTAAGCAACACATCAATACAACACTGCAAGCAACACAATGTTACCGCAACACTGTCAGCAACATTAGACTGGAGACAAACCTGGAAAACTTGGGTGTTTCCGCCGAGAAGAAAGCGACAACCTCGTCTGGGGTATGACCAGCCTCCACCGCGGAGACAGCCGACGCGAAATATGTGGATGGTGAGCGCTTCTTCGTTTCCGCTCTCAAAACAGCGTCCAACTTTATGACCAGACGATTAGGAACCACGAAATTGTAGTCGAAATCACCGGGCTGAGCTTGGACATGTTGACAGCGGGCAGTGCGTGCGTTCCAGAAGTCATCCGTCATAAGAACGGGGTAGCTCGTAAGAATCTCACTGACGTGGCCCTTGTCCGCGGTGTTGCGTGCCCACTCGAGCACTCGATCTAGCTCGGGTATTTGCTTGTCCGGTAGAGTTAATACTGACCATTTTTGCGTGGTTGTGCTGGTCTTCACTCGGGATTGCGTCAGTTTCTTTCGCTGGTTGCGACGGGGTTTTGGCTGAGGAAGCTTTAGTACTTCAATCAAGCCATGCTTACGAACATCCTTTGTCGCATTTTTGCTCACATTCGTCCGCACCGCCGCTTTTGTCAAGAGGGCCTTCTTTTCAGTCTTTGCCACGAACCCCTTTGCATTAGGCGCTGCAACGGCTGAATCCTCATCTCGTATCCGTCCCCAACTCTGTGTCAATGTTTGGGGGGTAGTGCCCGCGTTATTCTTCACGACGTCTGAACCGGCGTTGGTCGCAAGCACATCTGACGCTTCTGCACCAACAACCATGTTTTCCACCAGCGGTACATTCTTTTGGGTAGGCACGCAGTTAAATTCCGCTGCAGCGAAACTCAGGCCATGTTCCATTTCCTCGAGCTCTCGAATCATGTTCATGCTGTCAATTAAATCCGCAGGAGCGATGTCAGAAGCTGTATCAATCTCCCAGTTGTCGTCAAGACTATCAGCTATGTCCGATCCCGAGCTTTCATCTGGAATCGATGTCGCATCCGATGAGGAAGCCTCTACTTCTTCCATACCGCGAATTACTATTTGTTTCCACGAACGCAATGCTGCATAGAACGCCGGACTTGGCAGCCCTGTCAGATGCTCCATCACAGGTTCAAACACAGCCTTTGCGTAGCAATACTTCTCTTCCGAGGACAGTACCACAACATTTGCACGCTCTCGACGCCGCATCTTTACGTATATGACTCGACGGCTAGGCTGATGACGCTTCCGTGCATCTTGCTTGCTTTCAAAACAATGTGTTGCATCTAATGTTGCACCCAGTGTTGTATCGTGTGTTGCGCCAATATCTAGTGTTGCATCAATCCCTTGTGTTGCTTCATCTTCAGCATGTCCTTCCGTAATCTGCGTCAAACCATCATGCTCGAGTGATTCACCAGCGGCTCTCATCCTAGTCTGCACAGCACGCAGCGATGCTACTCCACGTGAAAACGCTTGCTCCAACGTTGACATTGCTTCCATGCTCCACCGTTTTGGGATAGACGACAACGGTAGGCACTCGAATCGGTGAACACGCTCTGCAATGTACATCAAATGCCGGCACGGACGATTGTAGCTGCAGCTAAAAATACATGAACAGGTCCATTCTAGGTCTTGACACCGATACGTCTGCCCGCAAGCTCTTACTTCCCATTCTCCCAATTTGGATCCGCGTGTAGCGCATGTCGTATGCGCCAAAAACACCATGTAGCTGTCCCACTCCCTTCGAACTCTTGCCAGCATATCATCACTTAAATGCTTCGCCACAAGTGCAAGAAACACTGGTACTAGATCGGGGTGTCTCGATGTCGTGGAGTGTTTGCGCGTGACAGTTATCAATTGCCGAATTATAGTTGCTTGATGAGCTAGAAGACCGCTAATTGTAGCGTCAAGTCTTGGCCTCTTTCCCAAAAGATGCTTGACCTGATTCCAATTTGACTCTATCCGATTAGTCGTGGTATTACCAGCGGTGAAGAACTTTCCCCTGGCGTAGTTTGCCCACATCGACGCACAAGGTTTCCAGTTTGCCATGAAATAGCTAAGTAGTTCCGGGCACGCCTTCTCACAAGCGTTTTTGAAGCTAGCGAACTCAGCGTCAAACTTTGATCTGGTATTGCTTCAAAACAGGTAGAACAACACATACAGCAACACATACAACAACAAAAGAAGCAACACGTCCCATAATAAAATTAATATATTTAAAAAATTTGTAACACGTCATAAACTTCAAGATACCTCCACCCAAACGTACCAGTACATCAACTTCGCGAATGCTGCTTCCATTTCGTCCCGCTGCACCATCGTAAGATTGAACTTAACTCTTCTGCAAACTTTGCGCCAATATGGCAGCGCATGAAACTGGCAGAGAAGCACTTTAGCGTTCGGAAACGCTTTTTCGAGGACCCTCCACTCGACAAAGTCCTTGTCAATCACGATTGTCTTGATTTTCTTCCAAGTTGGGTTTCGCTGCTTGAAGAAGTCCATAATTCGCTCCATAGTGTCAGCTTTCTGATCCAGCGCGAGAAAATCAATAACAGGAACCCCTCTTCCAGTAGCAGATGTAACGACTAGGCTGCCTACAGCAAAATGCTGATTAGAACATACAATAATACATCATCGAACAGGTCATACTATATAATACGTACCAAGATGATACCCTAGGTTATTGGTACCATGCGTCCAATCCATTACAAGCGAGTCTCTCCACTCAAGAAAACACTGCTTTTGAATCCATGTTTGGATTGCAATGACGCAGCTAATGCCAATCTGATCTTGCACGAGGAGGACGTCATTACCGACGTCCTCGTCAGCAAAACCATCAAGAAGAGCCTTCGTGCGTTCGAGGATGCTGCTTCCTAACACGTGTTGAAGGATGTTTCTCGTTTGTTGTGGGCTTAGAATCATATCTGTTTTCGAAAAAAAGAAGAAAAAGAAGATAAAATGAGATAAAATAATAAAAACCATAAATCAACTTGAAAACAGCATCCACAACAACACATTCAACTGCAAAATTCACCACATGCACCCACCAAGCTTGTTCGACAGGTAGCGGTTGATATTTGCAGTGCTTGTGTTCACTTGCTTCAGCAGACCAAGCTCCTTGCGAACCTGAGGCGGCAGCGGCATTGACTTCGCGCCACGGTAAGAGTCGTAAATGATCTTGTTCGTTTTGTGGTTGTGCGTGGAAATCTATGACAAATAATGTATATGTTAGTTCACCATTCGGTTGGCATTCATGACTTCTGTAACCCACCTCCGTCCCAGGAACAACGCAAACCTGCCACTCCGCTTGCCCGTCCGATATCACTTCTTCCGAACGCACCAGATATCCGGCCTCACAGCCAGTGTATCTGGAATCTTTGTCTCGGCGACCTTCACCTCGAGAAGCCTGCGTGGATCTATGCGTGCACCACATGCGTCTGAAATAGTATCCAAAGCCGGCTGGAAGCTGAGATACATCGGGTCGACTTAAGCAACATAACATTGAAAAATACAGAGCTGGTCAGATGAAAGCAACATATTATGCAACACAACATAGTGTACCTGTTGTGCTTTTCTGCAGATTCGGAGCTCCGAACGCGATAACACAGGAAATGCTTAGCTTCGTAGCTGCGTCGAGCAGCCTCAAACTCCTTCCAACTGCTGAATGTTTTCTGGGGTAGCTCTGGCACAATGTTATCGACCGATACATGGGCCGTCTTCATCTTCTCGCGGGTTTCCCAAGTTTTAGTTCGACGTGTCGGCTTACGACTGAGTGGACGCTGGAATTGGTTCGTGGAACTTGGGGGCATAGGTCTGCTGCTCATGCGTGCAGTTTTGATACCTCTGGTATCATCGCTGTCTGTACTGGCTTCATCGTCATCAAATGCCTGTTTGCGTTTCAGTTTTTGTGCCGATTTAGAAGAGCGCGACATCGCCAATGTTGCTTGAGCATCTCGTGTGGTCGCTACAAGTTCAAGTATAACAGATGTAAGACACTAACAAGTAGCAACATAAGAGGCAACATAACTTGCAACATAAACAACAACATAACTAGCAACATAATTAGCAACACAGGACCTGCAAAGGCCTCACCTGGAGTACAGACATCGTGCAGCACGTTGTCGTTGCCAGCAGCAGACGCAACTGGTTCTCCTTCAACGACGTCACCTGCGTCATCCGCATCCGCAGCATCTCCCACAGCGCCACCAGCATCAGCAATATCTGGCTCTCCACCGTCAACATCGCCAGCGCCTCCACCGTCAACATCTCCACCATCATCAGCGCCAGCGCCTCCACCGTCAACATCGTCAACATCTCCACGATCGCCACCGTCAACATCGACAGCGTCAGCATATCCACCATCGTCATCGCCACCACCGGTGTCATCACCCCCACCGGCGTCTCCACTACCATCATCACCAGCGTCTCCACCCCCAGCATCACTATCACCGGTGAGGGGGCTCTCCGCTTCTCCGAGATCCTGCATCTCGTCGTCCACGCCGTCATCTGGGTCTTCGTCGGGCTGATAGTCACCGTCGTCGCTGTCGTCTCGAGCGAAGCCGTGAGTCGCTTGGACGTAGTCGACGGGCGCATGCGCACGAAGCGTAGGACGACGGGGAAGCCCTAAGACAGAGTAAAAACGTAGAGCAAACATTAAAATAGAGCGTTAGTTGAGATACAGTGTGTTGTTGCGCTTCGGCGCATACCTGTAGCTTCCGCAGTAGCTTGCTCTTTCGGCTTCGGCTGCACCGCCTTCTTTGGCGTCTTCTTGGACCTCTTCCCTCCAGCGCCGGACGTTGTGGCCGTGCTGGCCCGCGCTCCTTTCCCCCCCATGTTCGTTCCCCGCGTCGCTCGCTCCCAACCGTTGACCAAAACGAAAATGAGAGATGAGGGGGGGTCGTACTTAAGAGATCCAAAAGATATCGCAAAATTTCGAGTTCAAATGTGAGCTTTCTGCTTAAGAAAAATTTGAATAAATTACCCAGCAACACTAAACACGATTTGCGTTGCTCTGAGCGAGTTGTCGTGTTGTCGTACTAATGTTGTAGTAACGACACCGCAGTCAAAGTGCCAACAGCTGCAGCGTTGAGATTCCAAGGCGATGATGGTTGGAACAGGCTCCCAGCATTGACGCCGAGCGTGCCACGCTGCGTGGGGCGACAACCGATCCGAAACCCAATCTCCCCAGCCGGGTCTGTGCGCGCTACGTTGAAGCGCCGACTGTAGACAACCCGCGTGTCCCGTGTTATTAATACATGTACATGCCATCACGCCTTCAACTGATAATCTGAGGGTGGCGACAAACATCAGTTCCTGCCAAAGTGAGCAAACTCTTTACGGCTGAAAATGAAAATGAGCAACTTCTAGCACCTTTGAGATTCGTGAGTAGGAAAACTTTCTTCGAACAGCGAAAACGTTGCCCGCAGAGTATCATACATGTACCGGTACTGTACCAGCAAGTGTCGTAAAGATACATGAAATTCAGAGTTGGTTCCTGGTTACACGGTTGAATTGCAGTGTTGAGAAAGATTGTTGCTGGATGATCGATCAAGTTGCTCACTACAAACTCAAAGGTGAATTGCTCGAATATCTAGATTTTTTTAAAGTGCATGGCAGCCTTACACCAGCAGGGGGTAGATCTGGGCGTCGTACACAGGCGCATGTTTGCACGGGACTTCCGTAGCCAGCGACGTGTAGTCGAACAGCCAGCAGTTGTGCGGCACGTCGGGCACCTCGTGGATGTGGAGACCACCGGCAGTGTCCAGTGTCTTGAGACCGTACAGGTCGTTCGTGTACTCGACAGTGTCCTTCATGTCGACGATGGTGAAGTCGGCGAACTTGGTCTCAACCTCGTCCAGGCTGGCGACGGTCGAGTACTTGCCGAGCACGCAGCTCTGCCAGGGCGACTGGATGTCGTCCTGCGGCGACGCGAAGAAGTGCGCGGCCTTGAGCTTGGAGAAGTTGGCTTTGCGACGAGCCTGGTCGGCCTTGCACTTGGCATCGGCGCCGCAGTTCTGCAGGTTGTTGACCTTGGGGAGGAACGGGTCAATGCTCAGCCAGTTGTCGAGCGCGGCACCGGCGAGCGGGGGCATGATGATGTTAGCAATGGAGCTCTTGGCCTGCAGCGCCTTGTTGGTGGTCACGGTCTGGATCAGGTCGCCCTGGAACTTGCCCTTCCACGACGTCGAGTCGGCCGCGTACTTGGCGAAGTCGAAGTCGGCCTTGTCGACGGCGAACGGGCCCAGAGCCTGCAGCAGAACCTGCAGAGGCACAGCGTCCGAGGCCTGAGGGCCGAAGAAGTTACCGTTGCCGTCACCGGCCATGCTGATGAACGAGTGCACGTTGTGGCCGTCCATCTCTTCGATCACGCCACGAGCCACCGAGCCGCCCTGCGAGTGGGCCAGGAAGTGGTAGCCGTTGGCGTAGGTGGCCGTGTCCTTGTCGACAATGCCTTGGATCTGCTTGATGGCCAACTGCACTTGGTCCGACAGGGCCGTACGCACAGAGCAGGCGTTCTGGCAGAAGTCGAGGGCGACGTAGGTGCGGCCTTCAGCAGTCAGATTGGCCTCAATCACGGCGCCGTTGGTCTTGTTACCCGTAGCACCGTGGAAGAAGAAAACCGGCAGCTTGGCGCTCTCCGCGGCCTCGTTGGCTGCAGCAGAGCCCACGAATGCAGCCGCAGCAACAACCAGCAGAGTACGAACCGAGAACATTGTAGGGCGGGATCGAGTGGGGGAGACCGTCGAAAAGGAGGAATGGCAGGAACCTCAAACCACGCACACGCATGGACCTGGAGCGTTTACGGCAGCTCGAGCTGTAGGATTTCCTGCCGAAGCTGTCGCAACAGTCGTAAGGCTTCATTTCGCTCACGTTTTAGCTCGCCGATTCCTCGCAGCGTCGGCAACACATTCCAATCCTGAAATGCCATCCCAGATGGAGCTCCAAGTCGAACGGGACACTGGTAGACAACCGGCGTGTCCTGCTATACTGTACTTACCGTAAAGCTCGACGAATGCAGGAACATCCACGGCTTCCTTCAGCAAAGCAAAGTTCGATTGATTCAAGTTTGCGACTTCGAGTCGGATACAGCAGAGTTCGGGAGGTTTGTACATGGATTAACCTGTGGAAGCTTGCCTCCTCCCGTTCCGAGACCTCTCGAGTCGACGTGGCATGAGCTTGATTAGGTCGGTCTGCGGTGAGTAAACACACCTGTAAGCTGATCCGCTGTGGGCCAACAACTTCTTCAACGAGCACATCGGAATGCACAATCTTCCGTCGGCGGATCGTCAAAGTGAAGTTCACTGAATGACGTTTGGCTCGCCGTGTCGATTTGCTGCGTGGCCCCATGCAACACTTTGATGCTGCATTTTGCCATGCTGCTCCAGTCACCGCCTCTACTGTATCCACCTGTAGCTGCGTAGCCATGACCGAGTGCAGCAAGCACAATTGGCCACGACAAAGTGTAGCAAATTGCAACTTGCAATTGCCACAGGGTCGCGACGATTGGTGCCTTGATGAGTACAATCCGTGGTATCAATGAACATTTTGTATCACTAGTCAAGTCGACCACCGAGAAAAAGTATCCATCGAAAGGACGCGAACCGTCAGTTTGAGCTCTTGCCACCGCGTTCGAGCTCTTTATATCACTTTCCAGTGCGGATTCCCTCGTTTCCATCTATACAGGCTGCCTTCATTGTAAAGTCCCTTTTGTCGCGGACCCGTGGAGGTATTTTGACGTCGCGGGCCATTGAGTTTGTCGAGTTTTTCGTTGTGAGATATGGGGGCCGAACTGTCGAGATATCTTGAGCAGGACGCGCTTCAGAGCGACAATGGCGTTCTACTCGAGAACCAATTGGTACCTACTAGCAGCTCAATCGCCAGTGTGCGACGCACGAGCGCGGACGTCGCCAACCGCTCGCGAATGTTCTCGTTCTGCCAGCATTGGGATCTCATCCGAGTCGTCGAGTTCCTGCGCTGGTACACAGACCTCGTCAAAGTGAAGAAGAAGCGAGCGGGAGAAGACAGTGACACGGCTCGGTTCGTTCTGTTGGATACGTCGGATGTGCATCGACAAGTTGATCGGCTTTCGAAAGAAGTCGCGGTTCTGGAGCAGCTTCTGGCGCAGTTGGAAGTGGAGATTGACAGCGTTGCTGTGGAGAACAATGGGCCTGAAGTTCCGATAGACGAGGGGCTTGATGACGCGCTAGAAATGGCGGAAGTGGATGAGGACGATCCACCTGCACCTGAAGAAGAATTTATGATGAGGAAGAAGAAGACTGAGAGTGAGCTGAGGGAGAAAGCTGTTGCTCTGCGCGAGCTCAAACTGCATCTGCTTGGGTCTATTGAAGGCGTGGAGCTGCGAGAACTCGTGCAGTGGCCTCTTTTCATCAAAGCTGTCACGCACGTTCATTTCCAGGAAACGGTGAAGGAAAGCATCCAGTCCAGCGCGGAATGGCACCCGGCATGCACAGGGTACGCCATGCATCGTGAAGGTCAAGCGAAGTCAGCGCTCGAAGAGTTCAATAAAGGTGACATTTTGCTGCCACCGCCTGCGAAACATGAAATTGATGGTCATACCGATGACAGCGCAAGCAGTTCAGTAGCTAGTGGAGACGATAGCGAGGCTGGAGACGAAGACGACGGCGATGAGAGTGAAAAAGAAGAGAAAGAGGCTGCAGCTGGAGCTGAAGCGGAAGAAGTTACAGAGATTGTTACTAAACTTGCTGAGAATGACGGGGAGGACGGCGATGTAAGTGAAGCGGATGAAGACAGCGGGAGTGAGCAGGAAGCGCCTGTACGACCGATTGATTCGACCCCAGTGGATGAGGAAGAGGATGACAAACGTCCTCTGAGTGAAGAATCTCTAGCCGAACACACAAAAGACGATTCAAACCAACTGCCTCCAAACGGAAGAGCGAAGGTCGAAGCTATGCTGAAGCGGCCTCGCATCATCCAGCGTACTATCCTCCAGCTATTTGACCCAGCAACTCGAAGTCCAATATTTTTCGGGTACTCGTACGATAAAGAGAAAAACCGCGTGGAAGAAGTTCTCCAAAGTGACACTGCGTCAAGAACGAAGGAAGACGCCATCTTTGCCACGAAAGTTAAGTACCAGAAGGACAAATTAGAGTCAACTCTAGCGTCCGAGAAGGGGAAACTCCAGGCACTTGTGCAGAAAGAGAGCGATCTCCAAGTAAAGCGGGAGAAGCACTGGGCAAAGCGTCAAGCGGATCAAGAACGCGCGAAAAAGGAACTGGACCCTAATGATGTTTTCTTCCGCACACAAGAGGCACAGGACAAGAAGACGAAAGATCAAGAAGCGTTTGAAGACACGGAACTTCGACGTCAAAAGCAAAATGTGGATACTAGAATCAAAGCAGCAGAGCAAGAGTGTGCTGTCTATCTGGATAAAGTTGCTGCGGTACGGTGCATCGATAGACCGTTAGGTGAAGTTCGCTTGAAATTCCATGGAGAAGAATTGGAGAGGTATGAGAACGAGATCCACGCAGCGAAGACAGCTCTAGCTACTGCACAAGAAGAATACGCAGCACTAGTAAATTCGAAGCTTCGTGTCCCTGGACAGGAGGCGAAACTCCGCTCCCAAGTTTTGTTTGCTGAAGACCAGATCAAGTCACGGGAGAATGAACTGGAGCGCATTTGTCGACTTCATGAGGACGAGCAATTCCTCTTCGATCGCGCTCAAGAAGTTTTTGACAAGGAGCAGCTTTTTGTGCCTCTGTTCACCGCTCTGAATACAGAGATATCTGCTACATCTCTCAGTAGCGGTAGTGATTTTGCCTTCCAGCTAGTCGACCTTGCCATTGCGATGCTGTTAGGCGCTGGAAGTTGTTCCGTGACCGACAAGATTCGGTTCCTCTTTGATACATTTTCTCGGAAAACTACGAGCGCTTCCATTCGTGTATTGACACCTGAGTCCCTCGCGGAAGTTATTCGTGTGGTCTTTAGCGTGCTTTCTCGTATAGGCGACGTCCACCTTCCGCGTGCTATGACGCGAGAGTTTTTACTGGAGTTTGTGGAGCGTGAATTCTTAAAACTAAATAGCCTATCGACAGGTGATGATGGTACGGGGATGACACTCCACGAATTCAACAGCTACTGCATCGAAACAATCGAGGGGTCCAAGTATCTGTGCGAGTTACTGGGCCACCCGTGGAAGTACCAGCAGCTAAGTCGCTTTGTAGTCCAGCAGATGAGTACAATTCACCAGTATCGACTGGGTTTGATCAACATCAACGACTTGAAATATGCTCTAGCTCGACAACTGACTCAGCCACGCGAGGAACTTTCACAGTGGAAGAAAGCCATTATCCATGAACGCGCATTGGCAATGGGAGAGAATGACCCACTGAAAACGGACTACTCGAAGTATCTCCCCAGGCGCCGAGCCAAGCTGCTGTCTAACGTTGTGCCGTTGGATCACGGAGGGTATCGCAACCTGCTGCATTATCGCATGGAGGTGATTCTGCGCTCTGCTGTCCGACTGCAGACGAGTTGGCGTGCTCGAAAAGGCCGACAAATAGCGAGACTTGCAGCCGAGAAACAGGCGTTTTATCATGCTCGTGGACTCGCCTTGGAAGAAGCTCGAAACACAGTCGAGAAGGAATGGAGCGATCGAGACGCAAAGCCTGCTCACAGCGTCGATAAAATGAAGTTCGAGGCGAAAATTCGCATGAAGCAGGTCAAACTACGCACTAAGGGGAACGCCTTCAGTCGTGAACAAGTGCTGGCACTGATGACTGAAGACGCCGTACAAGCAGCTCAGAAAGACGTGGAGAACCGGTTCCGCGAGATGGAAGAAGAGCTTGGGTATCTGAAGCATGCTGAAGCTTTGCAGCTACCACACGCTGAGATTGAGTACTTGAAGCCAGAGATCGCCAAGGGTTTACTCGCTCAGCTCGTTCACGCCAAACAGGAGTCGAGTACTGTGGGTTCGATGCTAGAAACCATCGCCGTGAACGAAGAGAAAGCTCGAAAGAAAGCCGAAGCCAAGAAGCGTAAGCGTGATGATTCGCCCCATGAAGTCCCCGAGACGGACGCAGGTGAACAAGTTGAAAAGCATTTCCTTGATAAAGAAGCTTCCGCTGCCAGACAGTTCCGAACCAGCGCGCGGAAGGAGAACATGGTCCATGGTCGCTTCCCACCGGAGCTGTACTCCACTGGGTTTACTCTCGACGAGCTTTCACTTGAGATGACACTGGCATTCCCTGATCCACCTCTAAACATGCTGCAAGACCGACTCAAACAAGTTTGTGACGGGATGACGGACTTTAAACTGGTAGAATTTCTGCAAGAGCTGCCATCCAAGCGCCACATTTGTGACTACGTGACCGCATTTCGCCGTCATGACGGTTCCTACGACATGGAGGCAATGGAAATGGATCTGTATGACCATTTCCGGATCATTCTCGGCTCGAACCAACTCGCTCCTGCACTTGTCAACATCGCTGAAAGTGATTTAGAGTTTGGTTTGACCCAGAAACTGCTCAACACGATCCAACTCGAGAACGAGCAGCTCTTACATCAAATGGTGGAGACAGAGAGCCACAAACTTGCGAATGAAAACGCTCTAGCGATGGCAAAAAGACTCGTGCGTATGGGCTACAAGAGCGAGATCGAGGCTGAGGGGAATCAAGAAACTTCGACCGATGGCGAAGACAACCAGCAGCACGTTGACCCTAGAAGCTTGTTACTGCAAAAAGAGAGACACATTCTAGATCAGCGTCGGAAGAAGGCGCTAGACGCTCACAACCGTCTTGTGGAGGCTATGAAGGCCTGGAAAGAAGCGGAGTTCTCTCTCTTGGAGACCGAGCGAAAGCAGCTTCGAGTGAGTCCGTCCTACCCCGTTCTACCCGCCCACCGTACACGATGGAGTGATCGCTTCCAGAATGCGCTGCGTCTTTACGAAGCTAACCCCGAACAAATCCAAGCGAAGTACACCGAGATCCTGAAGATATGTCAGGACTTCATTGAGACTGCGAGTGCAGTCGCCCTAGTACTTGTGCGTGAGTTGTACCTGCCAGTGCGAGAGAAGTCCATACTACCAGCCAAAGAATCCCCGATCGACGGACGCAAAGACGACATCCGCAGCACATCGCGTTTGAAATACGAAGCCCACGACATTCTCTTCAAAATCTGCACAGACGACCACGGACGCTTTGAAAACTCGCACGAATACGCAGCGAAAGCCGGTGGACATGAAGTGCGGAACTCGGCCATTTACCTGCGTGAGTTGAGTGGCTATGGCAACATTCGCGTCCCGTTGCAGTGTACAGTCGATTTTCAAGGCTTTCGTGTCTTGTGCTCGGCGAAAATTCCGATCGAAGTCGTTGCATGGACCGAGTCGGGAGACATACAGAGAGTCTCCACGCAACTCGTGCACGGGAGTGAGAACCGCGGCAGAACTGTGACTTTCCAGAGCAAGGAGCTGGACGAAGCTTTAGCAAGTGTTGCAAGTCGCTTGAATCTCAGTCGACACAGTGCCCGTGGATACCAGGACCTCACGTCAAAGAGTTTAACTGCAGCGGCTGATGTGCTCGGCTATCTCAACGGCCAGAAGCAGCTCGTTGTGCTCAATTTCTCAAGAGCGATGCCGCCTGAAGACCCCGACGTCACTTCACACCTACTTCACTCCACCCGAGGTATGAGCATCATGTGGCGGCAGCTTCGTCCGGAACTTGTAAGGAGCTTCAAAATACCGCTATCACCCGATGCGCTATCATCGCTAACCTATCGCACTCCTGACTGGCAAGACCAAGCTCTTGGCGTGGAAGACGCGACGAAATACTTGGTTAAAGAGGTCATTCCTCTCTTCGCTGTCAAGTTATCGCAGAAATCGGATTATTTCGAGTCTCCGGAGTTTGACCTGGTGAAGGAGATGCACAGACATGGGATCAACATGCGCCACCTCGGTCTTCTTCGCGCTCAGTTCCTCTTCCAGTTGTCAGGAACTGCCACGTTGCAATATTCAACCGCTGAAATTCAAACCTCGCAGGACTTTACGCGAGAAGTGGACAGAGGTTCACACGTTTACATTAACGGGAAAACGAGTACTGTTAGTCGAGATCGGAGCCATCGGTTTGACGCGACTTGCATCACGCTTAGTACTCCTCACATGGGAGACTCTATCCAGAATGTTGCGGTGTATGGTGGACGTCTGGACTGTCGAGAACGAGCTGCCACTATTCGACGCTTTTTGTTGGGGGAAATGGTGGCTCGTACCTTTAAAAACATAATCCGTCACTTGATGAGGCAAGCTGCTAGAACGAATGCCACAGGCCTGACACCGATGCTGCACAAGCAGATTTTGATCCAGTCTCTGAATTTGCTCAGTGGAAGTCGAAGAGGGAGCGAAACTCTTTGGAAAACGCACATCTACGAAGGAATTCGCTTTCGTTTCGGGCTTCGAGCTGTGTCCGAAGTCGATAAACAGAATTTGCGTAGGAATCTCCTTCCCGTTCTCGAGTTCATCGTGCGGCGGGTGACAGATATGATGGCGATTCCCATCTCCCCTCTTTGCCTCGAGCGGGTGGCAACGATCCCAGACTGCTATACGTTCGTTCTGGACGACATTCTCCCTTCGGGTGACCAGTATCGAGTCAAACACAACGTATCGATGCTTTATTTCTCCATGGCATCGCTCCTGCTGCTACAAGCGACAGTGAAGCAAGCCACTTCATACAAGCAGCTCGTTGTAGCCGACGGATCGAATGGCTACTGGCCATTGTGCGATCGAAGAGGGACGTTGGAACCGACAAACTTGGGCTCCTATGGAGCCAAATTTCGAGGCAAATACCTCCCTGGCTGCACTCTTGAAGGTGAGGGCCCAATCCTCAACGCAGTCATGAACCGATCGCTGGTGCTTCGAAAGACCTCGCGTAGTTGCGTTCAATTCCCCTACGACAACCGATTTTACCCACCCGATGTGGATTCGCACGTGTCCTTGGAGACTTGGTGTCGTTGTGATGGTCACGAAAGTACAAGACGGGTGGTGTTGACTATGGGACGCTTTTGCATTTGTGCACTGAAAGCAAATGTTTGGGCGTTTAGCATCAACGTAAAGAGTATCGACATCTTGGCATTTGGGTCTCAAGTGGTTCTGGGCAAGTGGACGCACTTGGTGGGGACGTATGACGGCACTATCCTACGCTTCTATGTGGACGGTTTGCTTCAAAACGAAGTGGAGGTGGAGAGTGTTGTCGACCTGGAAATCCACAAGAGAGAAGCCGTCATGGCCAAAACACGGGAGGATATCGCTGATCTCGAGGACGAAGCGAAAGGGGCGTGTTTTAAGGAGATCGACAGAGAGACGAAGCTCTTCTTGGCCACGAAGGAAGGTCGACGACAAGTCAAGGCGATTAGCGGCAAACTACTGGACGAACACGAGTTTCGAGTGAGATTATCTCGTAACGCTGCGACTGGATCGGAAGGTAACTCGGCAACACCCCTCGCTTCTGGGTCCGTAAAGAAAATTGAGGCGAGTCCTGCTCCCGTGAAAAAAGACGCCTCGAAAGTGTCACGTACGGACTTTGAGTCCTTAGCCAAGAAACAAATTCTGCGCGAAAAGTTTGATGCTAAGTGGCTAATTGTTGCGGCAGAATTCAAGGAGATGAGAGAGCGTGTGAACCTGAAGATTCAGCGAGAGCTCGACGAGCAGTCCAACCAAGAAGCTCGCCAACTACGCATCGGGTGTCTGTCTTCCGTTCGGCGGAGAGACGGAAAATATTTTTTTCATGGGAACGTCGCCCACGTTGCCTACTACAACGGGAAGATGCTAAGTCGCGACCAGATAAACGCGCACTACGTCATGGGAACTCGCGACCGTGCTCACGAGTCCGATCACCTGTTTGCACTGGCATCCAGTCGGTTTTCTAGAGCACTTGAGTACGCACCAGACGACAAGCGGATGCTGGAAAAGTTTGCCGAAAACATTTGCGCGTCTCTCAAATACGATTTGGATCACCAGCATGCGCGTGAAATCTACAAGAAGAAAGTTCGCTGTGGTCTCAAGCCATTCGTGGCAACGGAGAACGCCCACGGCATCGCTGAAGTGATGAAGAATCTCCCACGCGATCCCATCTTCAGCGACTTGTTCTTGCTTTGCTACCACAGCCTCCTCAAGATCAATCCAGCGTATTTCCAAGCTACCGAGTCGGAAAAGTGCCGACTAGCGCTGCAAGAGCTCGGTCGAATGCCATTTGCCTTCTTTTTGGGCTCGCGGTCGGCTAATTCGCTGGTTAATATCATGAGTTGGTACGATCACACGGACGACGAGGACGCTATCGTGGCAACATTTGCAGATATTATTTGCAAGGTGCTGGTGGAGTTCCCAACATTTTACGGCGACCAACTTACTAGTATGGTGTGGTTGCGTGACCTGCGCAAACCCAAGGCGGTCGTATACTTCGTGTTATCCGTTGAATCGAACGAAGATGTCCGCTGTATCGACCTGAAGGACGTGCTTGATATCTCGGAGGAAGACTTGGATGTGGTTGCAAAGAGTAATCGGTTCTGCACAGGACTGCAACTCGCTCGCTGCTCGCGAGTGTCCGATGTTACAATGAGGCGCATTGCGTTCTGCTGCTCACAGCTTGAGGAGCTCGACGTCTCTTACTGCACATTAATCACGGATCTCGGACTCGCAGCAGTAGGCAAGTACTGCAATCGCTTGGTGCGGTTGAAAATGGTACATTGTTCTCAGATTCGAGATGTCGGGGTCGAGGCGATTGTGCGGACGAACCCGAGACTCGAAGAGATTTCGCTTAGTTTCTGCGAGAGAATCACGGATCGGTGTTTCTTGACAATCGGCAAGTCTTGTCCCGGTTTGGCGGCGCTAGAGGTGGAACTCTGTGTCCAGCTCACCAACAGCGCGATGAAGTACCTTGCGACGACGTTGGTGAATCCAACCAAGCTGCGGAGACTGAATATTGGCGGCTGTCGACGGATCAGCGACGAAGGTTTGCTGGACGTTGTGAAAGTTTGCACGGGGCTGCAAAAGGTGAATCTTCGCCATTGCGACAGACTGACAGATTTATCGATCCGAACTCTCACGCACAACTGCTTGGAGTTAGACGCGTTGAACGTGGAAGAGCTCGAGTCGCTGTCTTACAAAGTGTTTTTGTTCGACCAGGAAGGTGACGGACGCGGCGTCGTGGATAAAAACTTACTTCGCAAGATGAAAACGCTGAACGTAACGGGTTGCACTGGTCTGAACGACTTGGCTCTAGGGCATCTGGGTCACCGTTCCAAGGGACTTGAGTCACTCAATCTTTCTGCGTGCACGGAGCTCAGTGATCAAGGACTTTTGTGGCTTCTGGATGATATGTTGGACCGCTCAATTGGAGGGGGCCACCTTACACACATCGATGTCAGCTACTGTCCGGGTTTGACGGCAAATGGCATCCACAAAGTTGTGCTTCGATGTCCAAACATCGTGTCACTCAACCTGTCTGGGTGTACACATTTGAGCGATGCCAATATCATTGACATCGTGAACTCGTGTGAAAAGATTGTGAGGTTAGAGCTGGCATTTTGCCGTGAGCTGTCGGATAGCGTGTTGTACGCAATTGCAAATCAATTGAGTCTGGAGGAACTAAACTTGTCGCGCTGTGTCCGCATCACTGACGACGGAATGCTCGAGATCGCCGGCCAGTCTTCAGTGCTCCGTCGACTAAACGTCGCAGCTTGTAAGAAGCTGAGCGAGCGATCTCTCCTCGCCTTGCTGGAGGGCTGTCGATTGCTCGAAGAAATGGACGTTACTCATTGCCCATTTTTCTCGCCTGAAACTCTCGCTCGATTCGTGAAGCGAAAAGTCAAAGTCATCTGCCGAAAGCTTGAAGAAGTGTCGATCACCTCGGCCGTGCAAGATTTAGAGGCGATAAAGCAGCACGAACGAGAAGAAGCCGAGCAGCAGCAGCAAAACGAAATGTGCTCCGAGGCGCTGCGCTACTTGACCCCAGAACGACGTGCCAAATATGCAAAAACACTTCAAGCTGGGAAACTTGGACCAAAAACATCGGAAGCAAAGAAACCAGCCAACCCCTCATCCAACAATCTGCCACCGATAGGCAGAAGAAGTGAACATGAAGATTAGAATACACACACTACATGTACTTACAATAAACGGATTCTGCACAAAGTTCATAATCGAGGAAAGTTGAAACGGACGTTGCTGCTATTACGAGCAAGTAATTATCGTTGTAGGTCAAGTCGTGTCTGCCGTCGTGAGTTGAGAGCAGCAAGCGAAGAATTGTCGACCATTGTGACAAAGCGATGGACCGCACTGACGTGGATGAAGAAGTGCGAAGGGATGAGGCTGATCGAAGTGGCCCCAAGTCTTCCCACATTCAGGAATCCATTCGTACGTTGTACCAATACCTCCTTGGTGAAACAACTGTGCCTAAGGCTTTATTCTGTTGTGTTGCTAAGCGGACATCGATGAAGAGGATGAACTTTCACTCCTCCGGGCGGAGAACGCTCTTCTAAAGAAGAAAGTGAAGGCTCTGGAAAAGGGTGGCCGCGGCGACAAACCTGGCTTGTGAGAATATTTGTACTTGTATCTGGGATTCGACTAGCAATTAAACCGTGCATGTTATCGATGCAGAAAGCTGGTTGTCGATGAGAAAGACATCCAACAGATCGACGATCTGCTGAAGAAAGCAGAGGTGAAATACGTATTGTGTGAAAAGATCTGGTTAGATCTGAAAGCTCACGAGGTTGCGATTGTAATGCCAACAGGAAGCAAAGATGGAGGCAATGAATTATGTAGCAAGCACGTCTAGAGAGAAGGTAGCTTAGCTTCATCAATTCATCACAACCGATTGATTGGCTCAAGATAAATTGGTATCCTGATTCTGTAGCTCGGCCAAGATGTCCGCGTTCTACAGGCCATTTTGCAAAAGGTGCGCACGCCGGAAAAAAAATTGTACGAACTTTTATGGCAACTAAGTCGTCTGTGTAAGCTAGGCAAAAGCTGAGCGTCATGCCTTCAAGAAAAAAGTGAAAGCCAGCGAGGAAAAACTTCGTGTCGAGCGTGCCAAAATGGCCCAGGTGAGCACACCTCTTTTGGTTCCCACGATTTCAAAAATCGCACAATCTGATTGCAACGGGACAGGAAGAGATCCGTTTCCAAGTCGATCGCGAGATCTTTGCCAAAATCATCAAGGTAACGTTGAGCACGCTAATACTTATCGTGAACACGCCATGGTCTGACATTTTGCCAATGTGCAGGACGACCGAGACGCTTACTACCAGGAAGTGGACATTCTGGTCCAGAAGGTGGCAACCATTCAGAAAGAAAAGTACGACTTGTTTTTATGGGCGAAAGAGCAGCAAGATCGTCATTTGCAGGAGATCCGGAAGCTCACACGAGCACTCGGAAGGACCAAACGTATCGTAGATGATCAGGTGAGAAAACAGAAGCAAATGCACAGAAGGCAAAACAACATATTTGCTAACACTTGCCGATCTGTCCATTTTAGGCAACAAAAAGCATGGAGGTTCTAAGTACCGTGCGTCAGGTGCATTCCGCCGTCCTTCGAACTACCAGTGCCTAACCATAAAGTTGAATTGCAACTTGAAAATCTGCTTGCAAAAGTTTTTTTGCTTTTATGGCAATGTTGCATCCGGTGGCAACAGTGTTATCCAGTAATGACGTCCCTATTCCAATGGACTGTAGATGATCCTTTGGAGACTGCCGCGCTGCTCCGACACTTGGATGACCATCTTGAGGTCGAGAATGTCTCCAGCGTCGTCCTTGAAGGCTGCGACCAGCAGACCGCAATTGGTCAATTGGCTCGGCTGGATGCCGGAAATGTTGATTTGAGGGGCCTATTTGCACACATTTCACAGTTAGGCTAGTGCTAACCAGGTATACAAATTTTAGGTTGTGCGACGAACCGAAAACTGGAAATGGTTGTCGCCGCGCGCGTAGTCAGTTGCCTCCACTTGGCCCAGTTGTGCACACACAAATCAGTTTTTGGTTAAGGGAACTCAATTTCTTGTCTTAGTTGTGCGGGGGTTGTATACACATAGTGCAAAATGACCAAATAGCGGAAAAGGATATTGATAATGTGGCGCTTGGTGACCGAGTCCACCAAATACTCGATGTCCCAGACCCCGTTGGTCACTGGCGCATCCAGGTGGAAGTCCACCTCTAGATTCAGCTCGTCAGTGAGCGTCGCCGGGTTGGGCGAGATGTCCACAGCTGTGACTTCCACAGTCGGCCGGGAGCGCAAATAGTCCTCAGGTTCCTGTTGCTTGCTCTCGCTCATTTTCGAATTAATATTGGTGGTTTAGATACTTTGGTGCATTGGATACTTTGGTGAACAGGCGGTGATTGGGGTGGACCAAAATTGAAATTGAGTGGACCAAAACAGTAAAAGTTTATGGGTGCCCCAATAAATTGCAGCGCACGCTGAATGTGCAATGCAGATGCTGTGAAAATCCATCGAGCGTTGCACGAGCCTTCAATGTAGGCCCTTCACGTACACAAGTGCATGTATAATACATGTAGATGCGAAAATCGCTACGTGCGAGAACAACTGGTGCTGCGATACTGGTATACTTCAGCCAATTGGCAGAAAGAAGGCGACCAGGGAAAAATATAGGCTAGATAGAGCTTTAAATGCTGATTGTCGATGGGTGGTGGTCCCCGGGACCTCGGCGGCCGCGGGCGTTGCGACGGGCACGGTCATGGCCGTGGTCGAGGGGAGTGAACTAACTGGCCGGTAGACTGCAACTTGCCAACTGACGTTTTGGGGACAGGTGATCGGTAGGTAATTTACGTAGTATACGCGTTCCGGATGGAGGCGTCTGGCCATAGTGGGCCAAAGAGTACCTGAAAAGTACCGGTGGGACACCGCTCGACGCGAGTTTCTGAACCCATTTCGCCTCAGTGACTCTTGTGTCCAATGCGCCAGGGCGGGGTGAGCTTCAGCCTTTTCCGAGGGGCTGGAATGACCCCGCACAGCGTCTCTGCTCACCCCGCTGGTTTGAAACGAGTCGTTTCTCAGATTGAACACCGTAGTGCCACTACGGTAGTAGTCACTACTACAGTAGTGGTGCTGCGATGCTGAACACTTGGTGTCGAGTTCAACGATCTTCGAGTCGAAATGCACGCGCAAGACGTAGATTTTCCCCTGTTGATGGCCTGGGCGAACCCGAAATCGCGACTGTGATACGTACTGACCTCAAGATGCTGTGCAGGTCCTCTTGTCTTGCCCGGACCGCTGGGCAGGTCGTATGCTCACGCTGCGAGTTCGCGTGAGTTGGTTGTTTCCCAAACACCGTGCTGGCCGTCAGAGACCACTTGATCTCCCCCTGCCGGAACGTCCGCTGGCCACGTACGTTCCTATTTTATTAGGCGTTAGCTAAGCCTCGTTGAATAAAGCTAGCTACCTCAACACTACACTCGTGCTCGTCCTCGTTCTCGTCCGTCACCACCCGTGCCCCGTGTGATCAGTACGTCCGACTGTCCCCAGAACCCACGCTGTACGCTACGGGAGCTGCCTCGGACCTCAGTGTCCGCTGCTGCCTCCGTTCGTGTCCGGCGCCGCCTGAAACCCACTCGTCGTCTGCTCCTCGGTGCAGTTGCGGCCTCGTGACGCTCTCGTCACTCTACTCGTCCGTCTCGTCGTCCGCCCTTGGCTCTTCGGGCGTCTCCACGCCCAACTCGCAGCTCTGCTTACTGCGGGTCCAATTCGAAAGTGAGCTCAGAGCCCGCCGCCATGAGTTCACCCACAAACTGCTTGCGTAAGCTACCGCGCCGCGGTACTTCAAGGCGCACCGTGCTGTCGACGCCCCGTGCGTGTCCGAGCAGCTCGTGCGTCGTCTGGAGGGTCGCCCAGCCGTCGCCTCGCACGCGTCCACCGGCCTCATGGCGCTCGTCTGACACGCCGACGCGGCGGATACCGGTTGGTACCGCCCACCCGTTACACGCCTTCTTCCACCCCAGAGTCTTCCACGACTCTGCCGGACTGGAACAGCCCGTCGTACTCCTTGACAGATACCCATCGGCTGCGATCGGTTGCCTGCCCACGTTGCTCTCGCTGCTCTCCCGTGCGGGTTGGTCGCAGCTCGTACTCCAGGACGTAATGCCCGGCCTTGTTTCTTCGTCGGCGGCGGCGAAGCTCCACCAGGAGCTCACCCGGTCCCCATTGCACTGCCGGGCTCGCCACTGTTCGCTCACGTCGCTTCGTGCCGCTCGCTGAAGCTGCTGCCGTGCCAGGAGCCGCCGCTGCTCTAACAACCGCCGCTGCCGCCTCACCATTCGTCCGTCGTTCAGCTGCATCCTCGTGGAGCAGCTGCTCCTCAATGTCGGCCGCCACGCGCTGCAGTGATGCCACCGGGGTGTGGTATGTCACTAGGAATGAAACGTGAGCGATGAATCGCTCCGGATCGCCACGCACGTCCTCGCGTTCCACCAAGAAATTGTCGTAGCCTGCTGGCTCGACCACCCGCAGCGGCCCAAGCCACTGATGTACAAATTTAGACGCTTTAGCCCCTCGTGGAGGCTTAAACATCCAAACACGATCTCCAGGACTGATCGTCCGCCTGTTTCGCACTTTCCGATTGTAGTACTTCGCTTGCCGTTCTTGTTCACTCGCCCTCGCCAACTCTGCGCACGTCCTGCTGCTCTTCATCGCAGCCAGCAGCTGCCGGTGATATGCCGTCAATTCACCAGCCTCACTGACGCCCGTACTTCGTAGTAGTTCGTTAGGGCTCCTCAACGCCCGATCCATCATGAGTTCATTCGGCGACAGCTTGACCGTCATATGCTGCCCTGAGTTGTAGGCGTAGACCGCGAAGTCCACCCACACGTCCCAGTCCCTCTGCGCGTCCTCATGCATGTACGTAGCGACGCAGTCTTTCCACGTCCTATGAAAACGTTCGACTAACCCGATCATTTGTGGTCTGTATGGCACAGGATTGATCTGCTGTGCCTGCAGCAGCACAACCAGTTCTTCGATCACCTTGCCGGTCAGCTCCGGCGCCCCATCCGTCAGCAACTCTCGAAACGGGCCGAACTTGAGCACGACGTGCTTCATCAGGAACTCGGCCACGTTCTCGGCCGTGTGTTGTTTCACCGTCACCGCCACTGCGTACCTCGTTACGTATTCGAGCGCTGCGATCACGTAGCGTGGTCCACCATTACTCGTTGGCAGTGGCCCAGCTACGTCGAGTGCCCACCGGTCGCCCACGTCACCGCCCTTGATGCTCCGAAGCGGAGGCACGATCTCACGTGGCCTCGCTTTCCTACTCCCGCATTCTTGGCACCCACGCACCCATTGCTTCACTTCCTGCAGCAGCGCCGGCCACCAATACACTTGCGCGATTCGCGCATGAGTATGGGGAGCTCGCAAGTGTCCGGCCCATACGGAGTCGTGGCACTCTTTGAAAACCACGGGCCAGAGTTCTGGCGGTAGGACTACTCGTCGCCCAGCCGCTGTAGTGATCAGGACCAGCCCGTGTCGCCTCTCGACCTTCATGCCCTTGTGCTCGCCCGCCAGCAGCAGACGCTGCACCAGCCTACTCTTCTGCTGTGCCGCCGCAATGTCCTCGTCCGTCAGCTGCAGGGTCTGCATACCTGTTTGCTGCGCCACACTCTCGCTGCTCGCCTTCGTCGGACGCATGTCGGCATCTTGCCCGGAGGTCTCCACTCCGTCTCCGCCGCGTATCGGGCCCACGCGCCGCTGCTCGTCGTGGCCGTCGCCTCGTGGTACCGCCGCCGTTTGCTTCGTCTTGGGCGTCTTGCCCTGACGATCGCCCGCTCCTTTCTCGCCGCTCGTGGTCACCGCGCCGTCGCTCGTCTTGCGCAGCACCTCGCGCGACTCCGACGGGGTCCTTCGCAACGCCTCCATCCTCGGCATGCGCGCCCGCTCGGCACTCGTCAACTTCGCGCCTGTCGTCTCCGTCGGCCCGGTCGTCTTGTCGGCTTGCGCCACTTGGTCTACGTCGTCGTCTCCAGCGTGGGGCCCGTCGCGGACAGGTCGGCGTCGCTCGTCACCGCCTGACTGCTTGGTGCCTTGCGCTTGCTGGTCGGCCAGTTCGTCGCCTCCTACGACGTCGCTCGCCCAGGTCACGCGTTTCCGCCGTACCGCCTGCTCTCGTGCCGCCCGTCCGCCGACCGCGTCGCCGTCTTCGCCTCGCCGTGCTTGCCGACCGTCGCCGCCTGCGTCGTCGCCACTGCTTTCCGCCGTGCCCGTCTTCAACTCGTCCGTCGCCTCCGCCGTACCGCTCGTCGCCTCCGCCGTGCCGCTCGCCGCCTCCGCCGTACCGTCCGTCGCCTCTGCAGCATTAGCAGCCGGCGTCCGTGTTGCCTGCCGTTTCCTCGCCCGCCGTCGCTTACCCATCGCCGCCAATACCGAAGCTGTGGTTGGTGCTCTGGAGAGAGCGTCTGCCACCACGTTAGTCGCCCCCGGCCTATACTGCACGTCGAAATCCAGCTCCTGCAGGGTCAGGGCCCAGCGGTGTAGCTTCCCCGTCAAGTTTGGGCTGGTCATCAACCACTTGAGTGCAGAGTGGTCGGTGATAATGGTGAAGCGTCGCCCGTAGAGGTAGGGTCTAAAGAGCTTGATAGCCCATACTACTGCGAGACACTCTAACTCCGTGATGCCGTAAGTCGCCTCAGTCGTACTGTTCACCTTGCTCGCGTACGCCACGGGCTGCCAACCTTCACCGCGGTCCTGCATCAAGCAGGCCCCCAGTCCTACTTTACTCGCGTCCGTCACTAGTCGAAAGGGTAGGGTGAAGTCAGGGTAGATTAGCAGTGGTTTGCTCGTCAGGACAGCCTTCACTCGATCGAAAGCCGCCTGCTGCGCTTCTGCCTACTCCCATTGCGCTCCTTTCCGTAGCAGCTTAGTCATCGGCGCCATAAAACTATCAAAGCCCTCAATAAATCGTCGGTAATATCCGGCCAAATGCACGAAGCGCTTGACTTCCACCGCGTCTCGCGGCTGAGGAAAGTCTCGTACTGCTGTAACTAGACGATCTAGTGGCTGTACGCCATCCGCACTCAATTCGTGCCCGAGATATTCCATTCGCCGTGCTGGGAACACGCACTTCATGAGTTTTAGAGTTAGCCCTGCCGCCGCAAGTCGCTCTAACACGCAAGCCAACTCCAAGACGTGTTGTTCAATGCCGCCGCGTGTATAAACCACAATATCGTCTAATTAGACTAGACACGTAGTCCAGGTAAGACCCCGTAATACACTGTTCATCATGCGTTGAAATGTTGACGGCGCGTTAGTCAACCCGAAAGGCATCCGGACGAATTGATACAGCCCTTGCTGCGTAGTAAAGGCCGTCTTTGCCTTATCTTTTTCCGCCACGCGGATTTGCCAATATCCAGCTTTGAGATCCAAAGTGCTGAACAGTAAAGCCCCGCCGAGTGCCTCTAGCGTTTCATCTATCCGCGGGAGCGGATATACATCCTTTTTCGTAACTTTGTTGAGTGCGCGATAGTCCACGCAAAATCGCACCTCTCCGTCCTTCTTACGTACTAACACGACGGGGAAACCCCACGCACCATCGCCCTCTTCGATCACGCCAGCGGCGAGCATCTTTCGTACGTTCTCCTCTACCACCGTGCTCTCGGATTGTGCCTGCCGGCGCCTTTTGAGCATAATAGGCACCGCGTCACCGGTATCGATGTGGTGCTCGGTACTGAGTGACGTAGCGGGTGGGCAGTCCCCTTTGTCCGCCGTCAGCTGACGGTACACTCTCAGCAGTTTCGTAATCAGCTGCCGACTGCCCTCGTCCTCGAGAGGTTCTTGGCTGTCGCCCAGCCCGTCTAGCCACTCGTTGATCCGCCCGCGCTGCAGCTCTCCGTTCACCCGCAGCACCTCCACGTCACTGCTCAATGGGATCCACTGCCCGAGTTCTCGCCTCGCTGGCAGCCTTGCCTTGTCATCCTTCGCGTTCACCGCGGGAACTAACACCTTGCCGTTCTTCACTTTCGTGACGGTCGCTGCCAGCATCACCGCGCCTGTGTTCTCGGTGGGTAGGAAGATGCCCACCTCCCCGTCGTCCGCCGCCACCGACACTTCGATCGGCGTGACCGTGCACCCAGCCAACTCCGTCCGTCGCACCATCCGCACTGCCGCCACGCGTGCGTTCTTCGCGTCGCCGTGCGTCCTGAACGGGATGACCACAGCTCGACCCGCCGTAGTGTAGCGCACTTCGTTCCTCTCGAAGTCCATCATAGCGCCGTGCCCCCGCATGAAGTCCACGCCTAGGAGGAACTCGTCGGTGCACCCCGACACAATGCACGCCTCCACACTGATGACCTCCCCGAAGATGTTGCGCATGCTGAACTCCCACACGCCTACGACGTCCAGCAAGAAGCCTCCGATCCCTTCGACGTAGTCAACAGGGGCTGCTCGTGCCACCCTGTCGCCATACTGCATCCAATCGGTGCCCACTACCGTATACCGCGCCCCGCTATCCAACTTCACGTGCCGTCTCGTGCCGGCCACCTCCATGATCGCGGTGGGCAACCCGTCGTCCGCGCCGATGTACTCCACATCATTGTCCCGTGTCGCCCGGCGCGTGGTGCTCGAGTCTCGATGCTGCACCAGGCTCACTCGTGCCTGGTTACAACCTCGCCCCGCCCGTACGTCCACTTTCTCACGCTCACGCAGTCGCCTGCGTTCACGCAGCTGCTCCATGGCCTCGACGGCCACTTGTTGTCGTTCCTCTAGCCGCGCGTCACTCTCGCGCTGCTGTTCGTCCGCCTCGTCGCGCTCTCGGCGCTTCTTCCGGGCCAAGCAGACCCTCGCACGCTCCCGCTTCGCGCGCTTCCGCGCTTGTCGCCTCGCCACTCGCACGTGCTGCACTTCGTCGCCTGCTGCGACCTCGTCAACCACGTCCGCGCTTGGCGCTCCACTTGGCTCGCCGTCACTCCCCTCGCACTTCGTCTCCTCGTGTGACGCCTCCGTGGCTGCTGAACGCGGCTCCGTAGCCCTTGGCAGCTCGGACTCACTCGTGTCCGCGAGCAACTTTAGCACCGCCGCCGTTTGCTGTACCTCCACTGTTGTGGGGACCACTTGCGACGTCACCGTCACTGCCGTCGCGCACTTGACCGCCATGGCCGTCATCTCCGTGCTCGTGCCCCGCTTCACCACCGCCTCGCCCGACTCCGCGCCTTCTCCAGTTTGAGCGACGTCGTCGCCTTCTCCAGATCGAGCGGCGTCATCTTCAGGTCGCCCTCCGCCCGCTTCGTCGTGCCCTCGACGGTGGTCAGCTCGCACATACCGTGCTGCTGCCATCGCTGGCCGCACCGTGGCGACGTACCTCGCCGCCCTCTCCTTGTCCTTCGCCTTCGTGTTTTCACTCATTCTCTGCACGACCACCGCCATGCCGTCCTCCGCACGACCCACCTTGGCCGTCACTGTCTGCGTCGGTGCCAGCTTCACCCGCGCTCCGTCTTCACGGCTCGCGCTGGTATCTGCCGCCGCCGTCTCGTTCTCATCGCTGGGGTCGCCCCCACTCTCGGCCTCCATCGTCTCACCACCATCTCTTCCGCTCACCAGCCGGACAGTTGCCTGATCGGCTCCTCCCGCCCGCCGATCGTCCGCTGCCGACATCTCCTCCTGCCGCATCGTTCCTACGTCTTCCTTCGTCGTCGACTCCACCACCCGGGGATTTCGTCCTCGTCCTGGGCGCCATACCTCCGTTATCGCGTCCCCGACTAGTTTTCCGGCGCTGCGTGCACCTTCCGTCCACGTTGCTGCATGTAGACGTCATTCCGGGCTTGGCGTCCGGATCAGTACACGCGCGTGCGAAGTGCCCCGGTTGGTTGCATGCAAAGCACATCGGCTCGTTCGGACACTGCGTCGACCAGTGGCCAGGCTGTCCACACTGGAAGCACACGCCGCTGTTCGGTCTGCTCTCCTTGCCCGACCGCTTCGCTTCCGGTGCCTGTTCCTCAACCCGCCGCTTGTCGCCGGCCGCCTGCTTGGCGGCCGCCCTCAACTCCTTCTTCTTCGGCTTGGCGTCCGACTCGTCGCTGCTCGACTCGACGGTCTCGCGCTTCGGCTTTGTTCGCGCCGTCTTCTTCGTCACCGTTCGACCACTGGCAGGCGACGCTGCGGCCGCCCGCTTCAGTTCCGTCTTCTTCGGCTCGTACCAGTACTTGCCGTTCCACTGGTGGCCTGGTGGCGGATCCCACGTGCCCGTCACCGCATTGTAGACGCCCTGCGGATTCGTGAAGAGCGCAGCGTGCTCCATGTCGTGCCTCACCTCATTGGTGTCGCTCTGGACGCCCGTGGTGCTCGTCATGTCCGTGGGCAGGCCTGGTCCGCCGATGCCTGGAATCACCATGGTCTGCCCCATCGTGCCCGTCATCGGTATGAGGTAGGGCCGTGGCGCCGTAGCCCAAGGTAGTCCTACGTTCAGCATCCCCTGCGCGACGTTATCCATCGGGTCGTCGATTTCGGTGGCTTTGTCCACCGCTTCCTCGAGAGTCTTCGGCTTCGGGGCCTGTCGGACCAACTTCCTCGTAGTCTTGTCGAGGCAGCGGTAGAACTGCGCCAGTAGTACTCTCTTGCTCACATTGTTTCGACCCACGACGTCGCGCAATCCTGCCGCGAAGTCGGCGTAAGTCTCGCCTGGCATCATGGGCCGCATGCTCACACGCCACTCCGCCGCCGACTTGTCCTTCTTCTCTCCGCAGCGTCGCAGCAAGCCCTTCTTGAGATTGCTCCACGTCCGCTTCCACTTAGGCAGCTGGCGGTTCATGTTGACCCACCATCGGGCAGCATTTTCCATCAGCTTGTTGCCTAAGATGTAGTATAGAGCCGAGTCGGACCACTTGCCTCGACCTGACTCCTCGGCGCCCTTGAGAGCTAGGTCTACGCGGTCAATCCACGTAGAGACTGACACTTTTGGCGAAGGGGTGAAGGTGGGTAGCTCCAAATCCTTCACGCTCTTGCGCCGTGGCTGCCTCTCACGCCGTTCTCGCCGACGTCGGTGCTCCCGTCGTGCGCCTCGTCGACTCCGTCCCCGACCACCTTCATCGGAGCCGTCTCCAGACTCGTCGTCAGCACTCCCATCGTCGTCCTCACGGTCACTCTCCGTGCTGTCGCCGTCGCTGCTGTCACTCGCGCTGAAGTCCGGGTCCGAGGAGTCGCCGTCGTCTGGTGCTCCTGGTGTCGTCCTTGCCCTCGTGGCTCGCTGTCGGGGTGCCCGTGCTGCGGGCCGCTGGTCCCCGCCTTCTCGACCAGCCACTGCAGGTTGTAAGCGCGCCACCATCGTCGCCAGTTGCCCCATAGCCGTCGCCATGGCTGCGAGCTCTGGTGTCGCCGCCGTCTGCCCTTCCGTTCCTGTGCGACTCGCCGTCGCCGCCGAGACGTCCTGCGTAACCGTCACCTCGGTTCCGCTGGCTCTGCCGTCGTTTCTCGTGGCTCTCGGGGTGGATGGATGGCCATCTTCGTCGGCCCGCGCCTGCAGCCCCGCTACCACCGTCGTCAGCTGGTACAGCGCAGATGCCAGCGCCGCCACCTCCGTCGCCGGCGCCACTGCCGTGGGTTCGTCGGCTCGGTACTCGTCCGGCGTCGGCGACGCATCCGCGGTACGTCGCGCCGTCTCCACTGGCGCCGTCCGCTCCTCGTTCAACGCCGTAGGGGTCTCCGGTGCTAACGTAGGCACCGTGTCTTCCGCCGTGGGCTCCTCCTCGCTCTCCGCTGGGCGCGTCACCTTGGGCTGGGGTGGGTCTTGGCTGCTCGGCCCGTCCCCCGCTTGCTCGCCGCCCTCGCTGTGACTCGCCCCGTCGTCGTCCTCACTTTGCATCAGCAAATCCTTCGTCTGGCGTCTCGTGACGCGCTTCGTTTTTCCGGACTTAGTGGCCGCCTTAGTACGTGTGGGCGTCAAAGTCGTCATGAGCACACTCTTCGCCGTCGGCGTACTCCCAAACTTGCTCGAATCGTTCACGTTTCGCCCCTGTATGACCACCATGTGCAGGTCCTCTTGTCTTGCCCGGACCGCTGGGCAGGTCGTATGCTCACGCTGCGAGTTCGCGTGAGTTGGTTGTTTCCCAAACACCGTGCTGGCCGTCAGAGATCACTTGATCTCCCCCTGCCGGAACGTCCGCTGGCCACGTACGTTCCTATTTTATTAGGCGTTAGCTAAGCCTCGTTGAATAAAGCTAGCTACCTCAACACTACACTCGTGCTCGTCCTCGTTCTCGTTCTCGTCCGTCACCACCCGTGCCCCGTGTGATCAGTACGTCCGACTGTCCCCAGAACCCACGCTGTACGCTACGGGAGCTGCCTCGGACCTCAGTGTCCGCTGCTGCCTCCGTTCGTGTCTGGCGCCGCCTGAAACCCACTCGTCGTCTGCTCCTCGGTGCAGTTGCGGCCTCGTGACGCTCTCGTCACTCTACTCGTCCGTCTCGTCGTCCGCCCTTGGCTCTTCGGGCGTCTCCACGCCCAACTCGCAGCTCTGCTTACTGCGGGTCCAATTCGAAAGTGAGCTCAGAGCCCGCCGCCATGAGTTCACCCACAAACTGCTTGCGTAAGCTACCGCGCCGCGGTACTTCAAGGCGCACCGTGCTGTCGACGCCCCGTGCGTGTCCGAGCAGCTCGTGCGTCGTCTGGAGGGTCGCCCAGCCGTCGCCTCGCACGCGTCCACCGGCCTCATGGCGCTCGTCTGACACGCCGACGCGGCGGATACCGGTTGGTACCGCCCACCCGTTACAATGCCATAGCCTATGGCATCTAGAAGGGTATGGCCCATAGCCTTCACGTAGATGTGGTGCCATGACGCTGCGACACTAGAGCAAGTGGCTGTTACCTACGCCGCCCTCGGCTGGTTTGTGCGCTAAATGGAACGACACCCCCCTCCACGATGCAATGCTGTGCAATGGGACAGAAGACTCGCATCGCTGGCGCTGGGCCCTTTGGCATCAGGCCGACAGCAGCAACTATCATCCGACGTAGGCAAGGACTCGACGAGGGAAGTACCTACCGGTAGACGACCGTCGGAATCGTTCCCCCCGCTCGTGGGTATCTCTTCGCTATATCTCCCGACCAGCGACTACATGTACCACTGTACCCCCCGGATGCGTCTTGCACGAGATTGAAACTTTCAAGTTGAAAGTGCCCTTCGACGTGCTCGATCTGAGAAACGAGCGGGGCGAGCAGAGACGCCGTGCGGGGGCATCTCGGAAAAAGCTGAAGCTCACCGCATTACACCAGAGTTGCTGAAGCTTGTTGCATCAGGCGAAATGGGTTCAGAAACTCGCGTCAAGCAGTGTCCCACTGTATACGGGCGGTATTTTTCAGGCAATTTTTGGTCCGGAGATAGTCCGGACTCCCACACTTCGCCAGACGCCTCCATCCGGCATGCGTATACCACGTAAATTACCTCCCAACCCTGAAACGTCAGTTGGCAAGTTGCAGTCCACCGCGCAGGCAGTCGCCCCACCCACTTCCCCCCTCGGCCATGCCCGTGCCCGTCGCCCCGTCCGCGGCCGCCGTGGCGCCCTACTCCGCTCTACCCGTGGCCAACCAGCAGCCCCCCAAGCCCAAGAGTTCCAAGTCCGTGCACTTCGCCAGCACCAAAGAGTTGGAGACCTGCAGACCCCACGTGGACTCGCACTACCCGACGCCTCCCATGGTCCGGGCCGTGCCCCAAAACGGGTCCACCACCCGTCGCTACACCATCGACGAGGTCGAACTCTACTTCAGCGAGGACCGGCCCGAGTGGCCCGTCGGGTGTCGGGACTACGCGGTGCTCAAAGCTGCCAAGCGCGACAACTTCGTGCTCTGCGGGTTCATGGAGACCCGTCGGGTGCAAATGGGTCTCACCATGTGGACCAAATGTTGGGCCGAACTGTACCACGGCATTTTGGTCCTACGCAAATTTAAAGACTCAGTAGTGCAACGCAAAAGGTCCTTGGTGCCCGTGGCCTCGAGTCGCCTCGAGTTCATTGACTTTAAGCTCAACATCATGCAACTCGACTTCCTGTATCAGGGCAGGAGTGAGACCCGCACTCTCCGCTTCCAGACCAAGCAGGACATGTTCCTCTGGTGGTGGGGCATTCAGGTGGCCGCCCGTGTGCCCATGGAGCCGCAATTGCTGCACAAGTGCATGGGGCGGGCCACGCTGTCCCCGTTCCAGATCAAGGAGGGCACGTACCAAGTGGACAACGTTTTGTTCCCCAAGAGCATCCAGCCGGTGTTTAATAACCCACTTAAAAAGAAGCAGACAACTCCTCGAGGGGTTACGCACCTTTTGTTTATCCGTCACGGGGAGACGGAGAACATCAATTTCCGAGTGTGTGACCGAGACAAGAGACTTACCAAGCGCGGCGAAGAGCAGGCGGAGATCACTGCTAGACACTTGAGAAAGGTGTTTAAAGGAAGAGGGAGTGGACACCCGAGTGTCACTTTGGTGTACGGAGGATTGAAACGGACGGTGGAGACGGCGGCGGTGTTGGCCAAGGCCATGCCGTGGATTGGCAACAAGTTCGAGTGCTGCTTCTTGGAAGACGGCGCGCCCAAGAACGTGGATAGTTTCCAGAGATTCGACTACCGCGAGTCGATGCACAAGATGGCGTTCCAGAACATTTGCCGCTGGGATGGAGATGACAATTTGGTGCGTGGACCCAAGGGCGAACCGGAGAACTTCAAGATCGTCGTCGCGCACACCAGCTTCATCCAGTACTGCTTGGCACAGTGCTACGATGTGCCCAAGGAGATTATTCAGCTCGGAGCCCCGATCGGCCACTGCAGCCTCACGCGCATCGACGTGAGGCCGAACGACGAGATGGCAGGCAAGTTCTCGAACCGAGTCTCGCACCTGCCGCTCACCCACCAGACGAGCGAGTAAAATAGTAACGTTAAGAGTAAAGTAATTGAGTGACGCTAATCCCAATTAACTATTTACTTAGTTATCGTACGTCTTCGTCCAAGGTCTTCGGTCATAGCAATTCCAAGGTGAAGCAAATCTGCAACATTGTCAGCACCACCTTCGACTGCGATTTTCAAGCTGAAAATGAAAGCAGGCAAGGGAATTTAAAGCAAAAAAACGCAAGGTGTATTGATGATCAAGGCAATGGAAACACGATATGTACGCTGGAGTTTCTCTCATGGTCAGCGAGCGAGTACCAGCTCTGGTCTCCGTTTCGCTGGAACGGAGTGCTTTATCCAGCGTGGACTGGAATGTGAATTACTGTCGTCGTCATTTAGGCCGTGCACACCTGCTTCCCAACCTCACTAGGGCACCTGCTGCCTGAGAATGAGCCGGGTGAGGTGATGTCCAGCTTGTTGGCGGAGCTCAAGACGGCCAGGTAGTTTCCTCGGTCCGACTTCTTGCCACACGACTCGGGCGTGAGCGTGTCAACCGAAGCTCGACTGGTGCGTGCGATGGCATCTTCGAGACTCAGCGGGTAGCGGCCCACAACGAGTGTGTAGTCTCCGGCCGGAAGTGCGAGCGACAGATAAGGGTCACGGAAGCTGATGGAGCGATAGTGCGTACGCTTCACGAAGCTGTCGTCATCGTCGCCCGAGTTTACGAGGTCCGCCGCCGACAAACCTGCCGAGTTGGAGCGGAAGAGGTAGGCGACAGCATCCACGTAAGCGCTCTCGCAGTTTCCATTGACATCCATGAAGTTTGTGCCGTCAGCGCTCCCGAACGATGCCACCTCCACCGTGATGCGGTTGAATGCGGGGACGGTGAACGGGATATAGTCCACGGATACTGCACCATAACTGCGGACAATGGAGCCCTCGACACCAGTGGCGTAGGCAGCAGCGGCTTCAAGGTGATAGGGGCACTGCGTGAACGGAGCGTTCGGAGACACAACATTGCATTGCGAGCCGATGTAGCTGCCTGGACCCGTAACTTTCACGGTTGCGCTGGTGCTGATCGTGAGTCGGTAGCTGCCGTAGTTCGAAGTGCCCTTATCGCACACGCGAACCTTAGAAGATAGGGGCATTTGCTTGTTCGCCGCTTGTTTTGGCGTCAGCCCCGAAGCACTCACCGCCAATCGGTAGCTACCCGCCGTGAGCTGCAGGTAGAGGTACGAGTCAGCAGTGCTGATTGATCCATCGCCATTGCCGTATCCGTTGGGGGCATTATCGTTGGCAGCGATAGCGGTCATAGCACCTGTGGCCGCATTGACACTAAACAAGACGATACTGGAGTCGATGTATCCGGCATTGCAGTCGCCATTGACATCCACGTAGCCTCCTCCCGACTTCTCCTCCATAGCGAGGATGTCCAACTCGACAACTGCATCCGACGATAGTTTGAAGTTCACGTAGTCGACCGATGTGAAGGTGGCGGTAGATGTGATCGTGCCGTCCACCATCGTCTTGGTAGCAGGGGCGTAAGTCGGAGCTTGTGTGGGGGGTGAAGTCGTGGGAGCCGTAGTCGGAGCTGATGTGGCGGCGCTGTAGACGGCGTTCTTGGGCAAAATGTTGCGCGAGTTCATGTCGTTGATGAGCTTGTAGCTGTTGATGGCGGTGTTCGGGCAGCCTCCGCAGTGGTGCAAGGCGACGACGGCGTTGTCGGACCAGGCAATCACGGGCGAACCGGAGGACCCACCCTGCGTATCGAGCATGTAAGCGACTTGCTCCTTGGCACAGCCGTTCGTGTTCAGCGACGTGACCTTGCCCCATCCGTTGTCGGTCTTCATTGCAATGTGCTTGCCCCAACCGGCCGGGTGCTGCGGGATGTAGATTCTCTCCGAGAGCACAGCTCCCTTCTGACGAAGCTGTAGGAATCCATACTCGCCTGACAGGTTAATCGGCAGCTTCACCAGAGCGTAGTCGAGCGTGGCGTCGGCGTAAATGAGCGTTGAAGACCGAGCTCGCACCTTGCCACCGCACGCCATCCCCTTGTTGCAATTCGTGCTGCAAGTCGCACCCTGGGCGTTGAACTCGAATTCCGTGTTGCTAGCGTGGGCCTGCTGCGAAATGCAGTGGTTGTTCGTGATGAGGTGCCCCTCGTTGCCAATAAGCCAGCCCGTGCAGAAGAAGGAGCCCGTCGACTTGTGGATCAGAAGGCGAGCCACAGCACCCGCAGCCTTGTACGCATCCGTGTAAGATGAGTAGCACACAGCTTGTTGGCTCTCATCAGCGCCGCACACTTCTTCTTGCTGGGACTTGGCGTTGTTGGCAGGCTGGGCAAGGAATCGGTAGCTGTCGACAGTGAAACCCATACACAGGAAGGTGTTGACTGCTTGAGCACCCACAACAGGGTCGGTGGTCTGGGTGAAAAGCTCCACCACAACTTTTGTCGTCTGCAGAGCCGTGGAGTAGAAGTCTCCGCTTGAATCATCGCCATGGTATTTCAACACGGTTGTTTCCGGGTCACTTGGATTGGCCGCGCGGATCTGCACGTAGTCGTTCTTGGGGAGATTGAAGCTGGTGAAGTGAATGGAGACGAACTGCGCCAGCGAATTCGAGATCGTGTACGCGAACTGCGGCTGAGTGGTTGAATCGTCGGTCTGTAGTGGGTACTCGACAGCCTCGCCGCATCCGACTCCGAAGTTCACATCTTGGACGCCGGCGGGGGTGCCGCTGCTGTTGGTAGCTGTTTGAGCGTTTGCGATCGTTGCCCATGTCGCGACTGCAAAAACCACAACTCGGTGGAGTAGGCGAGTCATGACACGCGGTCTCTTGTTTTTCTTCCTGTTGGTTTGGCTCCTGTTCGTCCGACACGGAGGATTCGAGAATGACCAGCACCAATGACTCCCAATCTCTCCGTGTATGAACTCAACGGCACAGCATCACAAGCTGCAAGCCCCAGACCAGTGGATAGTGGGGGAGTTGAAAAACTCCGCAATCTTCAACGGATGGGAAGTGGCTTTTTGACAAGCTACACCCCAACCGAAAACGGGTGATTTGATCCCAACCTGAAGAACCGAATGCTACGAAGCTAGTGATGATAGCGTTCTCCGGCAGTTTTGGTGAGGAGTTACTGAAAGGTCTACCGCCAAACCAAAATGGGATAGTGGCGGTGACCAGCCAAACCACTGGACGTGCTGGGAGGCTGCAGATTTGTCGCGCTTCAGCAAAATTCGCAGCCTCTTCCTGCAAACGCATCGACAATGTGTCAACTTCGGTGAAGTGAGCTCCACCTAAACTAACAGCCACCGATACCAGCTCAAGTGAGCGACTATCAAACTCTTGCAGAGATTTCTGGATTTTAAAGTCAACGTGTATTGATCAAAGCTTACTGAGTAGATAGCAACCACTAGAGTGAAGTACTTAGGTTACACTGTTTCTCACGCGGCTGCGTCTGCAGGTAGGATATTTCGCCAGCGCATGTCGTTGACCAGCTTGTAGCTGTTGATAGCGGTATTCGGGCATCCTCCGCAGTGGTGCAGGGCAATAACCAAGTTATCCGACCACGAAAGGAGTGGCGACCCCGAAGACCCTCCCTGAGTGTCGAGATAGTAAGCAACCTGGTCCGACGCACAGCCTCGCGTCGACAGCGAGGTCACCGTTCCCCAGCCACTGTCCGACTTCATCGCGATGCGCTTACCCCATCCTGAGGGGTGTTGCGGCAAGTAGACGCGCTCGTTCATAACAGCTCCACTTGATCGGAGTCGTAGGTAGCCGTATTCGCTTGCCAAATTGTTGGGTAGTTTCACAAGGGCGTAGTCGAGGTCTTCATCTGCATAGATCAACGTCGCATAGTTGGCACGAATAGCTCCGCCACACGCGCGAGGAGAGGCACAACTTCGGCTGCAAGAGGAGCCCTCGGCGTTGAACTCAAACTCGGTGTTACTGGCATGTTCTTGGGTCGAGATGCAGTGGTGGTTGGTGACAAGGTGCCCCTCGCTACCCAGGAGCCATCCCGTGCAGAAGAAAGCACCCCCATCCTTTTTAATCAGAAGCCGGGCCACAGCGTTGGAAGTTCGGAAGGCTCCGTTGAATGACTTGTAGCAAGCTGCTTCTCTACTGTTGTCTGCGCCGCACACCCCTTCCTTTGAGCCATTCAGCGTTGAGCCCTGCGCCAAGAACTGGTAGCTGTCGACCGAAAACCCCACACACTGCGACGAATTCACACCCTGCGGCCGATTTGCCGACTCGGTGAACAGCTCCACGATCACTGCTGAAGTCGAGAGCGCCGTCGAGTAGAAAGACCCATTTGTCTCGTTTCCTCGGTATTGCAGGATTTGAGTTTCGCTTGATGCGGGGTCGGCTGGACGCACCTGCACGTAGTCGTTTTCGGGCAAGTTGAAGAGCTTGAAGTGAACAGAGATGAAATCTGCCAGCGGATTCGTGATCAGGAAGGCGAACCGCGGTTGCTCCGTGAATTGATCGGTGGGGGGATACTTCATATCGCCACCGCACCCTACACCGAAGTTTTCATGTTCGACGCCAGCAGCCGTACTACTGGAGTTGAAGTAGTCCTGTGCGGATGCCGCTGAGAGTATCACCGCTGAGAGCAGGGCTTGGCCTAGTATACGCGTCATTCAATCTTGCAATTGGGCTCACTGTCGTGGAAGTTGAAGATTTCAGAATGACAGATTTGGAGGCAATTCACGGCTGAGTTTTGAAATGCGATCGTGCTTGCTATCTCATTGTGGGATGATGTTCGTACTGGGTCTACTTCGTCAAGGAACGGAGAAAAAACTAGTTGCACTATCTCACGAAAGCTATTTCTAAGTCAAGGCCCTTGACTCTAGGAAAAACGCTTCTAAAAAAATACGAGGAATCAATACACTTGGAGAAGCGCTAAGGAGAAATGTATTATGAATTATGAACTACGTGTAGTTGGCACTCCAGCGTAGCTGTCGTCACCAGTGAGATTTTTTCTCGGGTCAGCATTACGCGCAAGCATTCGCCGGTAGAATTCCGCGCCAGTTCATGTCGTTGATGAGTTTGTAGCTGTTGATGGCCGTGTTGGGGCAGCCACCGCAGTGGTGCAGAGCGATCACCGCGTTGTCCGACCAAGCGATGACCGGTGAGCCCGACGATCCGCCCTGCGTGTCAAGATAATACGCGACCTGGTTGTCGGCACAGCCGCCCATGGTCAACGAAGTCACAGTTCCCCAACCGTTGTCGGACTTCAGCGCGATACGCTTGCCCCAACCGGCCGGGTGCTGGGGCACGTACACGCGCTCGTTCATGGTAGCACCTCTAGAGCGAAGCTGCAAGTATCCGTACTGCCCCGTCGGGTTGTACGGCAACTTGACCAGCGCGTAGTCGAGCGTCGGGTCGGCGTAGATCAGCGTCGCGGACGACGCTACAAAGTTCCCCTGGCACGCGCGAGGACCGGCGCAGTTGACACCGCAGCTGGAGCCCTCGGCCATGAACTCGAACTCGGTGTTGCTGGCATGGGCTTGCGTCGAGATGCAGTGGTGGTTCGTAATGACGTGGCCCTCACTGCCAAGGAGCCATCCCGTGCAGAAGTACGACCCCGTCGACTTCTTGATCAGAAGGCGAGCCACGGCGTTGGAAGCTTGGAAGGCGCTTGCATAGCCCGAGTAGCAGCGAGCTTCCTGACTGTTGTCAGCACCGCATACCTCCTCCTTGGATCCGTTCAAAGTTGAGCCCTGGCCCAAGTACTGGTAGCTGTCCACTGCAAACCCAACACACTCGGTCGCGTTCGCCGTCTCCACTGAGCTCGCAGCATCAGTGAAGAGTTCAACAATCACGGACGACGTCGAGAGTGCATCGGAGAAGAAGGCGCCCATTGTGTCATTGCCGCGGTATTGCAACACGCGCGCGTCCTTGGCTGCAGGATCAGCCGCGCGCACCTGCACGTAGTCGCTATCAGGCAAGTTGAAGTCTTTGAAATGCACAGCGATGAATTCGGCCAACGGGTTCGTGACCAAGTAGGCGAAACGAGGCAGCACCGTCGAGTCGTCGGTGGCAATCGGGTAGTCCACATCCCCACCGCAGCCCACGCCGAAGTTTTCATCTTCAACTCCTGCGACTGCACTGTCGGTACTGCTGCTGTTGGAGAACTGCGCAGTCGTTAAAGTCGATAGCGCCGTAGTAAGCGCCACCGCTGATGCGACCGCGCGATAAAGCAGACGTGTCATCGATCCCCTCTGCTGGAAGTGCCGCTGTTGTGGCTTGTTGGCCCGACGATGGAAGTTGGGGAATGAACTTGCAGATGCAAGTCAGAGCACCAAAACACCCTCTCACCGTTTCCTGCTCGCCCCAGCGCAGCAGTTTCGAGCACCGGCATGACTCCTTCATTCAGCATCCAGCGGCACTTGGCCACACCATTCCGATGGTCAATGACGGTCTAGAATCCCCTGAGGTGGTTTCACCTTCGAGTCCAACGCACGCATCAAAGTACTGCAACCTTCTCGCCGAAAAACGCGATGCAGCATGAGCACCACCAACATCAACCAACATCCACCAATATAATTATCATTGCTCTCCACCCTGCGACTGTGCGGGCCAGGTCCTGCTCGGCAACTTTCTCGAAACATGGCATGAAGCGCCGATTCTCTTGAGACTTCAGACTCCAGCTCGCCCGCGTCACCTCACCACCACAACAACAGACCCACGATGAAGCCACCTGCAGCGTGACGACCCAATTCTAGCCAGACCAGTCACGACAGTTCTTCAGTGAGGCCAGCAACTAACAAAAGTAGAGGCTACATGAGCTAAGGACAATTTCTGATGTACAAAGGGTGGTGTTAAAAAACACCGAGGGATAGAGGGAAGGGCGGAGGGGGACTTGCCTGACGCTCGACGTCTAGTAGCTGGCTGTCCGCGCACCCATAATAAAATCACCGACCTTTTAGTTGCAGTGGGACATGGGAAGAAATTTACTTCTTGGCCGTCGTCTTCTTGACCGTCTTCTTGGTGGTCTTGGCCGTGGCCTTCTTCGGGGTCGCCTTCTTGGCCGGGGTCTTCTTGGCGGGGGCCTTCTTGGCCGCCGTCTTCTTGGCCGGAGCCGCCTTCTTAACCGGAGCCTTCTTGGCTGGGGCCTTCTTGGCCACCGTCTTCTTGGCCGGAGCCTTCTTGGCCGCCACCTTCTTGGCCGCAGCCTTCTTGGCCGTGGGTGACTTCTTGGCCACCTTGGCCACCTTCTTGACCGTCTTGGCCGAGTCCTCCGACACCTTGAGGCTCTTCTTCTTGATGGCCGCGGGCTTACGCAGCTCCGGTGAGAGCTTGTACGAGCCCTTAACCTGGATGAACTTGCCGGCGTCCACGGCCGTGCGCAGGGCCTTGTTCAGGTGGTGGCTGGCGTAGTTGTCCTTCTTGTTCTCCACGACCTTGGCGATGGCCTGGCGGGACGAGCCGTTGCGCTCCTTCAGCTCCTTGATGGCGTCCACAATGAGCTCGAAGTACGACGGCCCGGCCTCGCCGGCGTTCTTGGGGGCCGCGGCCTTGGAGGCCTTGGCCTTGGGCTTCTTGGCCTTGGGGGCCGCCTCCTTCTTAGCGGCGGGCTCCTCCTTCTTGGCGGCGGCCGTCTTGGCCTTGCGGGCCGACGGCGAGCGCGTCATGGCCGGGGCCGTGGCCGGCTCCTCGACCGGAGCGGCGGTGGTGGTAGGCGTGGGCTCAGCGGCCGCGGCCTTGGCGTCTTCGGCGGGGGCCATTGGGGCTGGAGAGGGGGCGGTGAAGAGGAAGCGGGGAGCGGTCGGAGCCGTCGGTGTCGAGTTCTTTTCTGCCACTCAGACGGAAATGCAGCGGATTAGGCGGATTTGGACTTTCGCGGGAAACCGCGAAAGTGGCGGGGATCCAATGGGCGTGCGGCAGTTCAAAGTTCCGCCAATTAAATGGCGGCAAGCGAACCGAAAGGCAAAAACAACTGATTAGGGGACATGGAAGGGTTGTGGAAACGTATTTAGAACCAGGTGGCTACATTGAAGCCAACCAATTGACAGGCCGGCGCGGACCCATACAGAAGCTTGGCTGCTGTTGCCCGCTGAATGCGTGCTGAGTATTCGAGTTTAAGTATTGTCGAATAGCTGAGCGCGCAATTGATACAGTGCGCGCCAAATCATTAGGACCCTTGATTTGGCGACACACTTTTGCCGATATCTCGGCTTGTAGGAGGAGTTACGAGTTGCTGTTTAGATATGTTGCTGGTACATGCTATACTAAGAAGCAGTATGTGTTAACAACTGCAATTTCCAAGTCCTTAGAAGGGCTGGCATACAAACTGCCAGATTTGGCTCCAGCGACACAAATTAGTACCAGACCCTTTTTCTGACAAAATGACACAGTTTTATGCAACCCCATACAAACTTCTATATTAAAAGTTAGTACTTCGTGAGGCCGCCCTTCTGCTTGATGACAGCAAGGCAGCGGCGAGGCATGGACTCCACGAGCTTGCACAGGAGCTCCTGCTCGATGGAAGCACACGCTGCCATGATTGCTTTTTCGAGATCACCCACGGTACGGTACTGGCGGCCATGGGCGTAAACCCGAGCCGCCATAACGGACCAGACGTTCTCGATTGGGTTACAGTCGGGGGAACGGGCAGTCCAAGCCATGGTGTTGACTTCCATTTCCTGCAAGAAACTCGTCGTCTCACGCGAGGCATGAATCGACGCGTTATCTTGCTGGAATACGAAGTCGACACCATGGTTAGAGTGAGCGAACGGTAGCATATACTCAGATACAGTATAAATGTAATGGCCCGAGTTTTGGCGACCCCGCAGGATCGCCAGTTCACTATTACCTTGAGCACCGAATGCCCCCCAGACCATAACGCTTCCTCCGCCGTTCTGGCGCCGCACGAAGGATTGCGCGGGCTGCCTCATGTCGCGCCAGTAGTACTTGAATCCGTCCGGGCCGTCCAGGTTAAACTTTTTTCATCTGAAAATACAGTATATTTCCAAATCCCTTCACATATAACAACCGTTATCATCCTGATGCAAAAGATAAAACAATTTAGAGACTGTACCTGGGTTAAGTATGTGCTCCTCAGCCCATTCCATCTGCGCTGCCTTGTGAGCCGCAGTGAGGGGCAGCGTGCGGTCCATCTTGGTGTACACCAGATGGTCTACACGCTGCAGCAGCCGTTGCACCGTGCAACGGACGCCTTCAGTCCGAGCTCCGTCTTGAGCTCCGCTGCGAAGCGGTCGCCTACCGCCGCCTTGCGCACTAGCAGCCGGACCTCCCTCTCAGTGAGTGCCGGCCGCCTTCCTGGTCTTGGGGAGGGGTTGGCGCTGTCTTGGAGCGGCCCTCGCTCTGCCTTGATAGCCTTACGCACACAGGTACGTGCTCGGCCAGTCCTTCGTGCGATCTCGTGAAGAGAGACGCCGCCGTCGTGAAGCCCGATGATCCACCAGTACTCCTGGTTGCTGAGGGCTTTGCCGCGGCCCATGCAAGAAGCAAAATGAAAGGCACACAGGGGCGCTAGCCACCGCAGCAACCTGCCTGGCAGCACGTTTCCTCCATTCATCTAACGTCAAGTGACCTTCATTCTTTTAATCAAGAAGTTTGTATGGGGTTGCATAAAACTGTGTCATTTTGTCAGAAAAAGCGTCTGGTACTAATTTGTGTCGCTGGAGCCAAATCTGGCAGTTTGTATGCCAGCCCTTCTAAGGACTTGGAAATTGCAGTTGTTAACACATACTGCTTCTTAGTATAGCATGTACCAGCAACATATCTAAACAGCAACTCGTAACTCCTCCTACAAGCCGAGATATCGGCAAAAGTGTGTCGCCAAATCAAGGGTCCTAATGATTTGGCGCGCACTGTATTCAGCTCGATACTATATGTGGCACCTCAACAAGAGAAACTTGAATACACGAAAATCGGCACATACAGACAAAGTCATTCAACGTTCTTCTTTCTCTGTGGCTATTTAAAAGGTAAATCTGACACGTGCAGTAGTCTGTGAATCAATCAGTGAGTCAACATGTTGCCCATATACAGCCCCCTGCAGGGGCGGTCACGCCTGTAGTTGTCAACGCGTCGTTTGGTTCTTCCGACTTCAGTCTGGTGATTAGACATGGCGAACATTTGTTGAATGTTCGGGTTTCCGGGTACAACGAGAGGAATTTGAAGTCCGTCGATATTACTAGACAAAATATCGAGAACGGGAATCGGCAGAAGCAGTTTCTCCAGGACAGTAGGTTCGCAACTCTTTATTCTTCTCCATCTCAATCAAGTCTCAAGCAGCATCTCCCACAGGTAAGCACAATTCATATCAAGCTCGCTTGTTAGCACTGGATCAATCGCCTTTGTAGGCCCGCCACACGTGCTGACCCTTGAAGGCTTCACGTACCTGACTATCCTGAAGGTTCAAGCACAACAGCTACCATCAGGATGACAGGATCCGACCCAACGAAGACAGCCACGATTTCGACGTGAAGTGTTCAGTCCTACCCCACTGCATGTAGGGACAGAGGAGACGGATCTATGACCCGGATCGTACGTGGGTCACCCCATTGTCTTTTCCAACCCGTAGGCGAGCATTGCGACCAGTGGGTCTATGGACTAGTCACCGGGTACAAAATACATACCGGGCGGGCCCTGCTACACCTACTCTTGGAGAGCCAAGTTCTATGAATCACTATTACGGACTCCCACAGTGTTATTAGGGTGGAACGTCTCAACTACGCTCTCCGTACCGGAAGTGGAGCTAATATCACGGCGTCGATCCAGCAGCACTAAAGCTGCTGGATTGACAGAGCGACGTCATGCGGCATGAGCAGATCTGGCCTACCAGCTAGCCTTTCATCCACCAGGCTGAGTGTGGAGTCCACACTCAGCCTGGTGGATACACTGTGGAGTTTGCACGATCCCTCTCATTCGCCCCGACACCCTGGAGACAGTGTTCGTACGCCGTCAGCAAATTGTGGATTGTGAACTAGAATTCCAACCCAGCGAGTGTCTTCAAGGACCCTGTACTAGCCGGTTTTCCCACATTCGTCACTCGCCCTTACGTTAGAGCTGCTAATTCAACGACTAACCTTCGATTTGGCCTGCAGTGCTCCCCAGGCCGAAACAAAGGACAACGATACTTCGATACTTCGACTGTGCAAACAGTATTGATGCATCTTTGTGGATCAGGAAACGCCGATGCAGATATCGTGAGGGTTCGTGTAGGGGAATATGGTGCGGACGTCAACGCAATTGACAACGACGGAAGGACAGCATTTATGTATCTTTGCTGGTCAGAAAACGCCACCGTAGACGTTGTAAGATTTATGGCAAAGAGGTATGGCACAGATGTCAACGGAGTAGGCATCAGCGGAAATACAGCGTTGATGTACCATTGTGGGGTTCAAAATACCGATGCAGACGCTACAAGGTTTCTGGTGGAGGAGTCCGGCGCGGACGTCGACCCAGTGAACGGAGACAGAGGGACCGCATTGATGTACCTTTGTGATTAAAGGCAGACCTCATTAAGATAAGGGTGGAAGAGCTCGGCGCGAACATCAACACAGTGGACAACGGCGGAATGACAGCACTTATGTATATTTGCAGGTCAGGAAACGCCGCTGCAGACATTGTGGTATTTCTGTTAAATAGGTACGGTACATACGTCAACGCAAATCGAATCTACCGAAAGAGAGCATTAATGCACCTTTGCTGTTTGAATTTTCTGGTAATGGAGAACGAAATAGACGTCAATGTAAATGACAATTATGGCACGACAACATTGATGTACCTTTGTGAGTAAAAAAATGTCGATGCCGACATTGTGAAGATTCTGGTACAAGATCTTGGAGCAGACATCAACGCAAATGACAACCGCGGATCGACAGCGCTTCTGTTGGCCGCTGAAAATGGACATGCTGAAATAGTCAACATCCTGGTCGACTTGAATGCAGACTCAAATGCAACCGATATCTATCATCGAGCAGTACAAGATTATGCGTCTCGCAATGGCCATCGACAAATTCAAAAGTTCCTCTTAACACATGTGAACCAAGCTCAACTACGCTCGGTCGGTTCCTTTGCTGAGACACCTCAGTGGCTTACCCATGCTACGGAAATTCAGTTTGGACAGTTTGCAGCGTCGACGGACGTAGGGGGCGATTTTCTTGGAACACGTCTCGGCTCCGAAGTCGTGATCAAGCTTTGGGTGTTTGATTGCGATGCAGATACGGCATTCGGCGAGCAGTCAGCCGTTGGTTTGCGCTTCGACATAACATTCAGAAGCTTTATATAGCCGGTTTATATGCGAGCATATGGCAGACGGATCGCTTCGAGAATATGTACAGAAGCATGAAGGGATGAGGAATACAACACGTGTTGCGAATGCCTTTCGATTCGTGAGGAGATGGCGCTGGGCCTGTAGTTCTTGCACAAGCGGTGTATTGCTCATGGAGATGTTCGACTAGGAAACGTGTTGATTGGTGGCAATGATATCGATCAGTAGGCGAACTTTTCGAGCGTTTCTGTAAGCCGAAATACTGTGCTGAAGCAATCCGTTGGAGAAAATAAATTGTTGGTGTCTCATGTGCTTGCTTTGGGAGACTGGCTGGCCGAAGTTGGCAAAGCTATGGTATTATACAACAAATTCTCGGAGTTTCACTCGAGTGGTACCATCTGGTGGTCGTCATGGGTCATGACGATCCTCTGGGGCGATCTACCATTGCTACTGTCGTCCGTTTAATGAAAATCTTGGTTGACATAGTGACGCTGCAGGAACCTAAGCAGGAACCTACAATTTCTTATGACACGATTCTGTTGAAGTTGCAGGCTGTGCGAGAGATAGTCGACGCGACGGACGGCGCCCACTACGATGAGATCTTCTGTTTTCTCGAAAGCGTAGTCCAGCAAAGTATCGACTCGAGTGCATTGATCAGCATGAGAGCGTAAGCAGACGCAATCAGCGTACTACAAAAAATGAAAATGCGATTGATCACCAGTGGTCACTCTCTAACGCTGTTATCCTGGGCCTGTCATCCAGCCGTGTTAGCAATGCGTCCATGGATTTCGTCCGCAAGCAACTAGCGAGCTTGATGACTGTGATGGGTGCTCCGACGGAGACATCGCGAGTTAAACAAGCGTTGGGACGAGCTGAGCAAACGCAAGGTCGATATATTTTTGTCCGATATTGACAAGACCCTGACGCTGCCCCACCCAACCAACACAGAAGATCTATTGATGATGCTGCGCCGATAGCTGCAGAGCAAGAGTTACACGCCATCTCAACACGAAATCAGCCAGAAAGCGTACGATGAAGTAATGTCGAAAAAAATCGGGAGACGTGCTTGGGTCTCTTCCGGAGTGGTTTATTGGATGGTTCGAGCTTGATGACGAGTTTGTTTTCGCTCGTGATGGCTTCGGTGACGTGTCGAAGGCCAAGTGGCTCAACTCGGATGTGGTTGTGAAGAGAGTGATCCTTGATGATGCCGATTCTCCATCAACATGCAATAAACGGAATTCAGCGGATCGCCCCACCCCAGTATTGGGAACGACAAGTGTCTATCTCGGTGGCTACTCCAATGCTCGGTACCATTTCACCGACGAGGTTTCTCATTATCGTTGCAGCGCCTACCGCCGAACTAAGTGCAAGGCGAAGTTGAATGTGAGCAACATGAGCGCCGTGAAGGCCGGGAACCATATGCCCAACTGTGTTCCTGACTTTCGCCGAGCTCCAATCGGACCCCCTCCAGCAATCGTCGACCGGACGGATGTTGCTGAGGACTGATGAATTTTGCGTCCGGGACGTCACGCTAACTCCCGTGGAAGTTTGGTGCATGGTGCGGGGCCAATTTTATGGAAATGACACTGATATAGTCCGGGGAGCTACGAAAAGACAAGTGTTGGGTCATCTTTATCGGACGAGAGCGAAGCTGTTTGGAAGTGACGTATTCGGTCGTCTGGAACGTGAATCACTATGTGACAACAAGGGCAGCTCTGGGTTGAAGTGTTTCCAGTTTCATGCAACTTACTACGAAGACGAAGTGTAACATCGACTGATTGGCTGGGCTCACCCGCAGCTGATCGATCGGATGAAGCAGCGCCAGAGTTCGATTTTTTTCGATGCAACATATTGATGTGTGCCGGCTCCATTTTACCAACTAGTAATTACGATTCCATTTCGGAGCTGTATCTGCTAATTTGGTACATTCTGACGACCGGGAAAACTGCAGAAATGTACAAATGACTCTTTCACAACATCTACGTGGCGTCGAATCTAAAATTGGTCTCAGTCCGTGTTGTATACAATTTCGAGTTTGGCATGATCACACGCTGCGCTGGACCAATTTGCAGAGGCGACTATTGTGGGGTGTTTTGTTTTCATTTCAAACAAGCCCTGCGTCGCAAGATGCTGAAGTTGAAGATTACAGAACTGGAAGTTGATTAAGCCACGTATGAGAGCCTATCACTCGCTGAATGGATATCACGCTTCGGATTTTCCACGATATCCGTACTATGATCAAACGGGATTGCCGTACCAGGGGGTCCACTACTCCAAGGCTGACGGAAAAAAAATCTGGAGGTATTTCAAGAACCTCTGGATCCACCAATTTAACCCTTCCGCGAGCATCTTGTCTTAATTATACTATACAAGCCTAAGTAATTTGCTTCTAAAAGGGCGCAGGATGCGCCCATAAGGAAAATCACGGTACTCGTTTCGCATGCCTCTTGTAACATAGTACCTGCAGTGATTTGCAGATGCACAACGATCATATGCATTCAACTTAATTTTTGTATGGTTTGATGATTACTGATTGTACTGTTTATTGTTTGTCATAAAAGATGGTGCATTCACGGTTGAACCTGTGTAAAAGGGCACAGGATGCGCCCATGTAGGCGGTGTTTTCACACCGTGTTTTGCAAACGCTCTATATGGGCGAAAAATGTGCCCTTCTACCGCGAAAGGGTTAAGCCTGAGTGGTGAAATATTAACATTTTCGTGGCAGATGGGCGCAAAAGTCACCCTTTAACAATATTTGCAAAACAGGGTGGATAAACACACTCTTAAAGCGCTCTTTTAGAAAAAGCTTGTATTTTATGTACACCATCCCACCGTGTTTTGTTTCATCCAATCAAACCAATAGGTGCAAGAGATTCAGCTCGGTCATTTATTGGATATACATGTACAAGACCTGCACTATATAATATACATTGTATAATATTATTTTACGACTGCGGAACTGCACTACGATGTCGGCGTTGTGCGCGACACTGTCCTGAGCCACAGCGCGACGCCAAGAGGCCCCACCTCTACGAGTTCCACGGTGATGATGGCGCTGTGTGTTGACCCGTACTCCTCCATCACCTGAATTGAGCCGCGCGTGCTGGTGAGTGCCCCAGGCCTCTGCATTATATGACAGCAGATAACGTGATAAAGTAAATTTAGACCTAAAATAAAAAAAATATTATGGACACTTTACGTTACATCAATACTTTTTACATGTAATTGCCATTGTTGACTAAGAGTTTGTAAATGAAAACTACAAAAATCAATGCGGCACCAGCATACAACTTGACATACAAATAACAAATTCAATACATTTAAAGACATATTTATTAAGATTATTGTATTGACAAGGCTATTTTCGCATCTCTGTGGACAGAAGGCGCCTCGTCGGCGTGGAAGTAGCCGAGACGGACGGCACCCGTCATGATATTGCTGCTCGAGACGGACTCGCCGTAGCCGGTCTTGGTGGAGAAACTCGTGAGAGCGTGCGCCACGGCCACGTTGAGCACCACCAGCTCCAGCAGCGGCAAGAACTGGGTGCACCTTGAGCAGCATCTATGTCGATGGAGGTGCTAACTATATCGTGCTCGTCCGCGCGGGCTGTAAGAAGGTAGAAGCCTCTCAGCGACATCTATCCCGAAGGCAGCTGGTGTCATCTATACCGGTGTCCACGCTATTCTAAGGGCCTGTGATTCATTCCCCACGGCAAGTTGAAAGCACATTCTTCAATTCACGTCGAGCAAGCAGCGAACCAACTACGACCGGCACAGGTTGTCACCCAAGCTGTGAGGTGGCGCGCGGTTTTACCGACACAGGTTGTGTCCAAGCGCCAAGGTGGAGTACGGTTGGGTGTTGGTGACAAGCAAGGCAAGATGGCGATCGGTTCTGGGCAACCGATCTGATGATTGAGTGACGATTGTATCTATCGATAAGGTACGCACTTTGAAGCTGACTGTTAATGGGATAGGCACGTTTCTTACGTGTATTGTCTGAATTATGCAGTAGAATAAAGTTCAACTACTTTGCACGCCTACGCTTCTGAGCTCGTTGCGTCGCTTGCTGCTGCTGGTTTGGTCGTTTTATTCTCTTTGTCGCTGTAGACTTCCGAGCTGGTGCTTCCTCCGTGTCAAGCCCGTGAATCTGTGCTCAAATCGACGTCCCTCAAAGCGGACTATTTGCTCTCTTTTTAGGTGTTTTGGTGACGCTCAAGTCGGCTCCCAGTCAACGAGGTAAAGTGGTTTCCCGTCATGCGCTTTCATTTCCCCGATGATACCTTTGATGTTCCAGGTCAAGTCTTTGTCAAGCGCTGATTTTACTGCTCGGATAGTATCACCACCACCGTGACCGTCCATCACGGACACAGCTAAAACCAAGGCTTCCAGGAAGACATTGGAAGCGGCGCTGACAGGGTCCACTCCATCAACTGTGGCATGCGCCAGGGCCTCACCAAGAGCTCTTCCGGCGTCAGATGCTGTCCTTCGCGGGTTTTCATTTTTATGAAGAGCTTCGGCAAGATTCCCCCATGCACACTTCTGCTGACTTGCGTCCTCGGTTTCCAGCAACGCCACTGCGCTCAACGCATCTACAACAGCTATCGAAGAATTAGCTGCATCTTCGCCTCGGACTGTCAGCTCGGACTCTTCCGCCGTTTGTGCGCTGGTTACAGTTGTGTCGGCTGCCGCTGTGCCTGGTGCCAGTGTGCCGGATACCAACTCGTGGTCGGTAGCATTGACTGGCGTTCCGGACTTGGCTGCATCCTGTGCATCCTGGATGAATGTTCGGACATCTCTTTGCTTTATTATCGCGATACCAGGCCTCTTCTCTAGGATAGTCTGCAGTATTAAACCAATCAACTTGTCTCATGCGTTTTGGATAACAACTTTCAGCTACATATACATGTACTCAACTGCTTTAGCGTCAATTGAAGTGGTGTTGAATGAAAAATAATTCACTACACGTCTGCAGTAGTTTCTGAACTGGCTACGCGAAAACACTGCTCTTGCTAGCGACATGTCGCATTCTCTTTGCTTGGGCGCTGTTGCACTAATGGTTGCAAACGCAACAGACACCAGTGGGTTGGCAGTGACAGGTTTGAATTGGAAGTGACAGTTTTGAATAGGATGTGGTAGTTCTGAACTACAGCAGTTTCAAAACAGCTACTGAGTACGGATTGATGCAGTACACACAAAAGTATCCATGATGCGCTAAGCCCGATGAACGCTCGAAGGACGCCCACTCCACCACGCATCAAAGAATGGATAACATGCGTGGGGGCAGCAAGCGGCAGCACGAGGACCAATCTACCTCTCAAAGCGTCTGAGATTGACACGGTCGGTCCGCAGCCGCGGAAAGCCCACTGAGCAGGCCGTACAGGTCGCCAGCATGACCCAAGACGTGATCAACAATACTAATGCAGCCGTGACACTTCCAGGCTGGTGTGGAGTTGTAGTGCAATCAGTGAACTTGAGGGTATGGCTACTAACGTTGTGGTGGGCGTGCGCGGACAGGGGCAGCGAGAGCTGGACGAGATGGCGGTGTTTAAGGCCGGGTGTGTGGCCTCGGCCGTTCTCAAGGGGGCGGCCGCTGAGCAGTTTTCGTTTTCAGAGATTAGACTCCAGAACCGCTAATCGCTACAACCCTAAAATGCGACCGCAACTTCTTGCTCGAAACACTCGTCATAAATCGTCAGAGCGTCGTACATTCGGGTATCTTGTCGCGCATAGCGCTCAACTGCTCATATTTATTGCTTAGTTCCGCGATCGCATCACCTGTAGCTTGCAATTCCGACGCCAGTCGCTGTGTTGCTCATGAAGATCCTGGATTACGCCGCATAGAAACGGGCAGTCTCCACGATAATGGCGGAGTCATGCGATGCCTTCGTGGCTTTTTTAAAGCTTTATGAGCGTGATGAACATCCTGAGCAACGGTTGGAGCTATGCAGGTCTTCCCCGAGCGAAGGTTTACTTCCAATATGCTCGCAGCATATTGGAAATGACAGGTATCGTACATGTATATGGCAAGCTGCCTTGAAGTGACGACGCAGCGGGGGGGGGGTATGCATATCAATAGCATGTCTCACCCCATAATACGCATTAATCTACTGAGAAAATCACTATTACGTTGTGTACCAGATTACACTATCAGTTTCCTAGCTTGAATCCGATTCGAGGTATAGTTTCGTTTTTGAGTCCACTACCTCGCAGCCCATGCTTGCATAATAATGGCTTTCTTTCTTTTCAAATATTTTTGGTTCATATACCTCATTGCCCTAGAAGCTATCGAGCCAAGCGCAATGCGGCCCTAATTTGCTAAATAAATTTGTAGATCACATCAATAGCACTTAACAGAGTAAACAAGGTCCAAATGAAAATTCCTCCCATTGTACCCGGCACACGCGCGCACTTGACGGGCGATGCTGCCTATAGTGCATGTTAACTTAAGTATCTACAACCGTCTCATGAAAGTCTGAGGACCCGGGAAGAAGGTTAGCGACCTGGCTGGATTTTCTTCCTGTGATCGCGTACTAGGGTAACAAACATCTCAAACAATCCAGGGCGAGGATTACTGAAATGTAATAGTTATATTTTTACCGAAATAAAAAACAATTGAGAGCGCAAATAACGTTCACGATGGAGCACATTAAATGCGCGACTGCCCGGCCGTTGTCGCTTAATATGGGCGATAGGGCGATAATCCACTGGAAGTTCCTGTGCTGTGAGCACCTCTTCATGCAGGACGCGTTCTATCTGCGCGGGGAGGTGCGGCCTACGCTTAGGTGCAAGGTGGAACGCGAGGTCAGGCTCTTTTGGCACAAAAAGACGCACCCGAACTTGGGTCACCGTCAGCGCAAGTACCACCAGCCCGAGGCCCATAGAGCGAGCCCCCCCCTTTTTTCCTTTTGGGCTCTTGGTGGGGACCCCATTCAACTTGCGGAGGATCTCCACCAAGAGCCCACATGGCAGAAGCGTGGTACCCGTTTTCAGCCACGTGGAGCAACGTCTCAAAGTCGAAGCAGCATCAATACTTCTCTGGCCCACTTAAGAATCGACAATAAGGTCTTTTGCGGACCACATTCATTTTTTATTGGTCAAAAGAATAATAGGGCTAGGTGCATAATGAGCTCGCTAAAACACTGCGGGCTGGTGGCCAACAACAGCCATTAACAGACATCCCGCGAAAACAGACACGTCCTACCAACAGCCCAGCCGAACCTTTCCCCCGACAAGAAGCTCTCCATCGTAGTGTTCCTGAGCGCCCACGCCGTGAACGACATGTTGCTCTGCGGCGTCCAAACGGCGGCCGCCAAGAAGTTCTCGTGCCTCCGTCAGACTGTCGCCTCAATCTGGAGCCTGCACAAGATGCCGCAGGCTCTGTTAGCGCGTGCACGGCGCCGGCCCCGAGGCCTCCACTATCCTGATATTGAGGGAAGGGTGGAGGCAGTCCCCCTACCACTGCGATAGGCGCAATGGAGCCTCGCAGCGGCCGTTCACGTGCCGCGCACAACGTTGTAGCGGTATCTGAAGGCAGGACTGCTGTGCCGTCGGTTTTCCACGGTCAACCCCCGGCTAACTTCCGCACACATGCAGCGCCGCCTTGAGTTCGCACTACAGCATGTACGCCAGCCCCCCCCCGGTTCGTAATAGACATGTTGTTCAAAGGGTATTTATGTTGCAGCTCATATTTTATTATTATTTTATTTTTGTGACGAGTAGGTCTTAGACAACCTCGCTTCGTCGATATGTACGATGTCGTGCTGTCGTTGAAAAGTGGTTCAACATGTACAAGGGGTAGACCCATTTTTACATGTCTCGAACTGAACAACTTCCGCATCACACATGTGCCAACAAGAAATGTATAGGTAAAGTAATGTTTTTGCCTGCTGTAGCGCGGCCACGTTACGACCTCCGTCGCCGCAAATATTTCGACGGAAAGATCGGCATATGGCCAATCGTACAACGTGTGCATGCTCAACGAACATCGGCTAACCGACTAGCTGGCGAATGGGAGACAAAAAATGTACCCATGCCGTCGGACGGGTATGCAAAGATGCTAGTGGAAAAGGTATTTCCAGCAATAAGAGCAACATGGCCATGTTGGTAATACTTTTGTTTTATTTTTATTGCGGTATTGTAACTGACGATGTTTTATTGTTAGTAGGCTCTAAGCGCCGCCGTATTCGCGTCCAGCACGACAACGCAAGCCCTCATGGAGGGGTAAAGCGTGCGAGTGTGCGAGACGCAGCAAAGGAGGACGGGTAGGATATACACATGGCGTTTCAACCAGAGAAGTCGCCCGATACAAACGTACTAGATCTCGCAGTCTTCAATTCCATCCAGCCGGTCCAATACCAACAACCTATTCATGAGATTGATGCCCTCATCGGGGTTGTGTTGGCTTCGTTTAATTTACTATCTACAGTGCAGGCAATAAGTATAAGTACGACACCTTTTTGCGGATTTTGACCAATGTAATGGCCGAAACGGCCTGAAAAACGGCCAATCAACGCAGCTCGCAACGCCCGATCGAATGGTGGTCACCATTTTGAAATCGGCGAAGAACTCGCCGAGCTACAGGAAAAAAACGCCTAGGCGGGGTGGCAAAAAGTATACGAACGAAGGCGTAACTTTACAATAAGTGTTGATAGCGGCGTGGTTTTGTTCTAGAACTTATCTAGATTATTATTGGTCTTATTTCAAACCGATATATGAAGTTTCACGTGCATCGAGAGAGTGAAACATCAGATATGCATTGTGGTGTCTCAAACAGCATTTGGCTCAAAAATACTGATGGGTCAGACTTGGAGAGGTCTTCTACGCTGAAACCTTTGCTATTACTAAAATAACGCGTGGATACGCTGTCTAATGTGTCCGTAAGAGGTAGTGAAAGCATCACTTGCAGAGGATAACCAGTTATTTGCTGTTGTCAAGACGATTATGCCATCCAGTGGTTGCCCCCACAGTAAATTGAATATAAACTGGCTGAAAACCTGGCGAAATTACTTCTCGACATTTTTTCTTAAGATTGGTGCGTTTGATAGCGCTGTAGTTTGTTATATATGCTGGTATGAGTATGTTAAAGCAAACAAGAAAGCCACAAGGTCTAAGACAAAAAACTTGGCCTTGGACAGCCTTGAGAGGGCCACCCATCGCACTTTTCGAGCCAATGCCTGTTTGAGTGATCGAGACTTGTCCTGGTTCTTATACTGACGCTATGTGTCTAAAACTGCCCCTGTATGGTTGGCATGCATCGATAATTAGATTGCACGCATTTAGAGCGTAAACGAACGCCAATGACAACTCTCAAACAAAAATTACGCTCTCGTTCTTATATTAATTGCCACCCGGCGATAGCTTAATTTTCTGTGTCTCAGTCAATTCTTCTCCGATTTTGGTATTGTGAGTTCCGGCCAAATTTGCCGAGTCGGCGCGATTCCGAGAACCGCTCTATACAAAAGTGAAGTTACTTGCACAATCGCCCGTCCCCAGAACATATGGCGCCATGCCACATGTCAAGCTCGATCCGTACTTAACACGAATGGATTCGTACTTAATGAGGGTTCTATAGTCAACGCAAGTGGCCGGGCCGATTGGCGGAGCGATTTGGCCGGGGCGATTGACCAATCGCCCAATCCAATTTGGAATCGAACGCGCAATAAAAAGACCACCAATCGACGTCTTTTGGCACGGTGAGATGATTGGCCGAATTCCATATCGTTTGAGCAATCCTAGTGGTTAAAATCCGAAAAAATGTGTCGTTCGTATACTTATTGCCTGCACTGTAGTCGCATGCTAGATAAATGCTTCCTAACCCTTCAAAATGTTATGGAATGCATTACTAGACATGCCGGCGACAACAACTTCCGTGTGCCCCGTGTTTTCAAGACCTACATCAAGAACGGATACATTACTAAGCTCCACAGTATGTGATAGTGCAGTCTATGCTGAAGGATTAGCTACACAAAAACTAATGAAGTAAAACTTACCTTAAACCCCCAATGTGTACCACATAATAATTACTCATATACGTGCGAATGTTTTGATTGGTCAGATTGGCGTGTGTTATTTTTGATTTCAGCTTAACAGCGTGAAAAACCTCGTGTTTTACCTTATCGGTAGAGCGTTAGTTCTTACATTTTATGCCTAATGATGGCTATATGTGCCTATTGTACTAAAGACGGACGATTATGGTGATACCAATTTCGTTTAATATCGCTAAGTATTAGCGTTAGCGATGCTTCGCAAAAAAAACCAATTCCGAGTTTGTAAAACTCGCGTGTTGGTTAACGCTGACATGGTGTTACGAGGATTTACACAATACGTGGAGATAGACAACAACAAAGGCTTTATTTTGGTGTATCACGCAGCGAAAACCGAGTGGTATAGCACGAGTTAGGAAGGCTAAATGAAGTGTCGATTCTTAAGTGGGCCAGTGAAGTAGTTCTGAAAGACAGCGCTACGAATGGCTGGGATTTATTCTAGATATTATATGTCACATACACGCGACACTGTCAAACTTGTCCACGTGCCGGGGCAGTCAGTCTTCAACAAATCGTAGGTACTCTGTGACCAAGGTAGCTAGATCCGTAGCTTGCTAAGTCAGGCCTTGCCCCGAGAGTATCTGGTGTCGCTGCGCGTGTCGATCAAAACATGACCTTGCCGACTGCATTGAAACAGCTGGAATCACCCTATGGTCTGACCAACACTCAGGACATGGTGACAATGATTGCCAAGTTGTTAATCCGCCTTGACGATACATTTCGTCTTGGTTGGAGTCATCACGGTGTGCGTAAACGAGGCACACAACCGTAACAACCGCTAGTCGCGGGAGGCCCTCATGAACGTCAATATGCCCCCATTCAGTATGCGGTAATTAAGTTCATGTCGCTGTTTTGTTAGTATACTGGGGAAACCATGTCGACCCCAGCGGCGAAGGCTTGCACCCGGACATGGTTGAGGCGCTGCTTCTAAATGTGTTCATAAAACGACCCGCGGGCACATCGAGGCCAGCCTGTGCCGGTGCGTCGAAACGGCTGCTGGATAAACGCAAATATCGTGAAGACCTGCGAAGCGGAAGAAAGACGACGAGTTCTTAGACTGCGAAAGGAGTTATATCCGTGATGTTGAGCCTCACCGAATGGTTGACTACAACAAGATACAGAAGAACAGCTGATATAGTCGAACATATTTCTCAGGTCCTCACTAAGTCGATGGACGTGGTGCACGTAAACGGAGCGAAGGCCGGTCCCAAGAAAAATACCAATGAGCAGCTTAAGGTGATTCCCGCTGTTGTGGCTTTGATGCAGCCAATCAGCAGGGGCTATTTCCCGTAACAGGGCCCGTCTTCACAGCCGTTTCTCGAAACAGGGACCGGCTGCAAACGGATAACCCTACGTGGGTCACACCACTGTTAGCCACTCGTTGCCAACGAATGGCACTCATCGTCCACTACCCCAAAGCTGGCCATCGACCTCGATCAGGAAGCCGGCGAGCTGCGTGCGCCAAGAGTTGGACGAGCCGTGTGCTGACCAAGGACCGGACGATCCAGCTCTACGCGGGTAAATTGCACTCGGAGGAGCTGCATGCGGACGAGTAATTTTGCCGATGCGCAGTATGTGGACAGCAACAGTTGCACGAGGGCAAGTAGATCCGCACGCTGAAGAGCCGGCACACACGGACAACCAGGGCCGGACGAGCTGACACACATACAAGCTGTACGTAACACGGACAATCTGTTCGTGGGGAAGTTTGACACTGATGAGATGATGTAGGTAGATGTATGTTTCAAAACTAGACTTAGCATCCATAGATGAAGTCGTTAGTTACTATGGAGCATCACTTTTGGGAAACTAGCTTCTCTTAAACAAAAGGCTCAGCTCGGCAGATAACAACTTGTGAAGATGACTCTCTTGGTCCTCGACAAAATCGATGACACGACGGAACTCAAGGAAGGACAAGTTTTCGCCTCGATAAAGGTAGCAAGCAACTCCATGAAAAACTACAACTTCAACATCGACCAGCGTGAGGCAAACGACCGAATGGTGGTGGGAAGCCAGCAGTGTATCAATGCAGCGATTCCGCGCGGTGTTCATGGCAAGCGGTCGTTTATAGAAGGGAGTTTTCAACAGACAAGTTTGAATACTAAGTGACGTCCTTGCACAACGTTCACTCGGATTCGTGCACATCGTTCGGGAAAGCTTCTCAACGGCAACTCTTATTCCTTCTCTGTTGGAGTTGCTCGTGGAGCGAAATCCAGGATCGAGAGTAGCAATGGATTTAGACACAGAGGATCGAATCTTCCGCGTTTTCATTGCTTTGGGATCGGCTCTTGCAGCTCCACCCTTCATGTCTACCGATCCTGGGATTTGATCGTACCCATTTGAAGCATGAGAAGTATCGAGGTGTCATATTGGCTCTTCTAGAACGCGATGGAAATGGAAACAATATCACATTAGCGTTATTGGCAGTTCACACAGAAAATGAAGACAACATAATGTGGTTTTTCGAGAACTTTGTCGCAGCTGAATTAGAACTTGAAGGTGTCCCTCTTTTCCGTGACCGTGGACATCTTCGCGGGGCTTCTGATAAGTTCGCTGTTTAGGGAATCCTACTCAACTTCAGCACAATCGATATCATCAGAAATGCCCACACCACTGCAAGATTAGAGGCAAGTAGATCGAAAATCTCGCTCTTAATGTGCAAGGAGCTGATACCGAAGACAAATATTCTAGGCCTTTGGATGTGATTGCGAAAAAGTTTGACAAAGATACTAGAGATTATATTGAGGGCATTCTACCTGTGCATTTATTGGTGTGGGTGGGCAAATCTATCTTCTTACACATCAGAGGATTCATGTGGACATGTTGCCGCACCATTGTTTGGCTGGCAATCGTAGCCAGTCGTACAGGTAGACCCGACATTGCATTCTTAATTTCATAGGATATAAATCATACCAGGCAATACACCTATAACCCACTAGTTCAGCTCTTCCGCGCGCAGCTCCACCGAGTATAGCGCATCGGTGTCCAGCTTCCCCACGTCCAGATTGGCATCCTGCTTCCAATCAGCAGCCTGCGCCGCTGGCCGTCGCTATCCTGATCTAGGTCGGCAGTCTACGCGCGCTGCTCGTCGCCGTCTTGCTCTAGGTCGGCAGCTCCTGGTCGGCATCCAGCTCAAGGTCGGTGTCCATTTCCTGGTTGGCGGCCAGCTCGTGGTCAAGATCAGCGCTCAGCTCAAGGTCGGCGGCCAGCTCCAGGGCAGCGTGCAGTTCCTACAGCTTGTGATGCGCGCTCAAGCTTGCCGTCGGCCACCCAAGGCCGGCGGCTAGCTTGAGGGAAGCGTGCAGTTTCTGCAGTGTCTATTGCGCGTGCTGCTCGTCGCCAGGCAGTTCAAGGTCGGCATCCAGCTCCTGCTCAGGGCGCAGATCGCTCAGCGCATGGTGCACGCGCTGATCGTCGCCGTCAAGCTCCTGCCTCGCTCACTTACAGCTCTTTCGTGTCCAGCTTGTCCGCGTCAAGCTGATCTCCTGTGTGCCCCATGGCGCTGCCCCGCAGCGACGACAGCGCAGCGGAGCTACAGCAGCTCAAGGATACGATGCACCCGCTAGTGTTTGGCCGCGACCTGGTGGCGCTGGACGATCGCTTCCATCCACGCGGGCCGGAGACCACGGGCTTCGAAGTGGAGCCGCACACCGGCTCCTGCGCCAACGAATGACCAACAGTGATGTGGGCCCCCTTTTGCAGCGGCCCCTGTTTCGGGAAACGGCCGTCAAGAGCGTCCCTGTTTTGGGAAATACTCATCAGCAGGCCAAACACTTGCTTGGCTGTAATTACAATGATGCTTAAGCTGGGACGAAGCAGCATCCTCACGATGACACCGGAATAAGCGCAACGTAGCTAATGAAGTCGCCACCGGCCTCTTCCTCGTCGGCGTCATGGTCAGTATCGCTGGACGGCTCGTCCAGCGACGGGAAGGGAGATATGTATGAGCCCTATCCCGGATGTGTCCCGGTGCGCGCGGCGAAGCTCCCAGAAGCCCCCTGGAACACGCATCGGGGGGGGGGGGGTATCGAAGACACGGTAAAGAATCAATCTATACCCTGAACTGTTAATTAAAGCCTGCAATGGGGACAATATTGGCTGGTGTCCTTTCCAAGGAAAAGGGGAATGACAGTTTTGGACTGACGTTCGCTCCCTGCCATGGGTGTCACACACCAGAACCTCTCAGATATCATATCCTATTCTACACGGGCTTCTCAATAGGTGATATTTTCCGAGTTGGGCGTCTGTCGTTCTTAAGAGCAAGAAGACAATAGAGTCATTCATTTGGGAGAGTGCCATTTAGACAGTAAATCAGTTTACAGATAGCAATACGTAGATACAACCTTAAGCATGTTTTAATTCAGTCAGTTTAATACTAACCTGGAAGTGCTCATGTTGTTCTGCACTCGATACCTTAGTCCAGTAGGAATGCAGGGTCTTTGTACACTTAAGAGTAAAGACGTCAGACTTCTGCTGTGGCTAGCGGGATACGCTTCCTCTTACGTTACGGTGCGTGTGACCCCGCCACAGAGACAAGGCTGACAAAAATCGTTCTGCTAGGTGTTACAAACTGGATGTGGCTGAGGTTTAACAGCAGACGCATCGCTGTTTGGGCGCAAGCAGCCAAATCACAAGTTTAGATTTCGTACGGACATGGAACTAGATTTGGCAGGAAACGATGCCACGAGGCAAGCAGCTAACCGGGAAGGAGTGCATGAAGATAAGCGAGCACTACAGAGGCGGAAAAGCAACCGAGATACTCATAGGGCGTAGCGAGAATGCTATAAGGAACTACTTGAAGCGCGGGAAGGCGTCCTCGGTGGCGAAGAGGACAGAAAGAAAACCGAAAATTGTTGGCCGGGAGGCCAGGCGCTTCGTTCGACTGGCAATTGTCCGAAACCTGTCCGCCCAAGAGATTGCAGGACTGCTACCATCGAAACCAAGCAAATCTACGCTGCTCCGCGTGCTACGTAGCAACCGCTACCTCACGTATGCGAAGATAAACTCACCCCTGCCATCAAGCCGCATCACAAGAAGGCTAGGGTGGGCTTTGCGGAGCGTTACGCCGGCAAAAGGGTCTTTTGGAGACGCGTGCTATTCACGGATGAGAAGAAATTCAATCTAGATGACCCGGATGGGTTTACATTTTACTGGCACGACTTGCGAGCAGCACCCCAACTTATGTCGAAGCGGGTCAATGGTGGCGGAAGCGTCATGATTTGGGGGGGGGGGTGAGCTGGCATAGCAACGCCGAGCTGGTATTCCTAAAGGGGAAGCACAACTCTGTCAAGTACACCGAGACGCTGACCTCCAGCTTCCTTGCCTAAGAGAATTGGGGGTCAAAATTGGGCAATAAGACCCCAATTTTCCAGCAGGATAACGCGTCTTTTCACGCCTCGAGGATCACCAAGGGCTTCCTAGCCACCCATAACATCGAAACGCTGCCGTGGCCTGCCAAGAGCCCCGATCTCAACATCATAGAGAACGTGTGGGGGCTCCTGGCCCGCCGGGTGTACGCCAACGGGCGCCAATTTGACAAGCCTGCCGACTGGATCGCACAGATGAAGCAGGAATGGTCCCGCATTGATCCTGAGTATGTGCAGAAGCTAGTGAAAAGCGTCCCGAGGCGGCTGATAAAAGGAGCCAAGACAAGTTACTAGAGCCGTTTCCAGGTAGAGCCTCCAAGGGCGCCTATACTTTTGACCCGACCTGAAACCAGTTCTTGCCTCCTGGCTCCAAGCCAACTTGGTCTTTTTAAATTCGCTTGCTGCATAAGTTTTCTATTCCTTTAAGACGGTCTATGAGCCCTCAGATTGCAGGAAGTTCTCGGTTTCCAGCGCAAGAGCGCCTCTTCCCAGGTGCGCTTGTCACCAATTTTTCCAACTTTTTAAATTACTTTTTTTGTCTTCTTACTTATTTTTAGTGCCGAAGGACTTCAGAATACCCCCCCACACAAAAACAGTTTTCTTGCCGCGCGTTTTTGTATTTGTTTTACTGCTAGCTTAGACTCGCAAGGACGCGGAGCATTTCGACAAAACCGCCCATTCCACCGAGTCCTTCTTCTCCCAAATACTAGCTGCTCTCATAGTGGCAGGCCCTCCGAAAATACGACTGGAATAACATTCAAGCAGCTCAACGAAGTCAGTAATTGTAGGGAAGCACGTTATATTATCACATACGTTATTTGACTTGTAAGCGCAATATCACCCCCACTATCTGATCCTCACTTGTTGGGGTTGACGACGTCAGCCACCGTCTTGCCACTCCATAGGTGGCGATAAACCTTGAGAAACAATATCATCTCAAGGTTAATCGGAAGGAGTCCCTGACGGTGGCTGCCGAGCACATACTTCACTTGACTGAAGAAGCGCTCGCACATGTTGGAGGTGGGAGGAACCACTTTCAGCTCAGGGTACTCGCACGCAGCAGTTTGCGCTTCTTCAGAACTCGGTCGGCAAAACCAAGTTTCTTGTCCTCGAGCACTGCAGCAGGGGTTGCAGGAGCTTCAAACGGGAGCAACAAAGTGCGCTACTGCTGGGTGAGGCTGTCAGCCTTACCCATCAGAACATGTCACACAGGCATCTTCAAACTCAGGCTGTTGGACGATAGCAGCGTCAGATCCCAGGTAGTCTAAAACACCAGGATGCTCGGCGATCAGGGCGTCGAAAATGTCGCGAACGTCCAGCAGCGACAGCCCATCAGCACTTTGCAGATTCTTCGACGAAGACTCGAATGCCTTCAATTCTTCGAGGAGCCCCTTGAGCTTGTTCTCCTCGCGGCGGGTTGGCATCAGCCGCCGTCGCATCATCCATCGTGTTAATTGCGTATTTTAGATCAAAGTAACGCTGGACCATGTTAAAAGTCGACGACCACCGCGTCGCTTGACGCAACACTGGTCTCAGCTTGTTTTTTCCTAAAATTGACAATAAAAATCAAGTTAGGTAAAAAACACGATAATCCAACATTTGTGAATTTAACTCATCTCAGACATGCCGGAGCGTTGAGACCGCGTAATTTACGCATCAACGACAGCGACTTCTCCAGCAACGGCTCGTAGTACTCCATGTAATGCACGACAGCCAAGTTCAGTCTGTGGCTGGCGCACCCCACAAGCAGTACCATCAAACTTGATGCAATGCAGCTGTTTGTGGGGCAATTGTCGGCCACAATGTACAGTACGTCGGTCAGCGAGCGCTTGAAGAAGCCCAAGATGGTCTAAAGAAAAGCCACGTGAGCGGGGGCGGAGTGATCGACGATGTCGTCGTCCACGAGGGGGGCCATTGCGAGCAGAATCTTCTCCATCTTGTCGTCGTGCAGGAACGTCGTGAACACCGCCACATAGTGCTCCGAACGAAAGCTACAACCGTCACATACAATCCCAAACTTCTTGGGGAGAACGTCAGCGATGATGCCTTCGAGGGCGTTCGCCAGAAGCGCCATGTACTTCCCGAGCGACCTGGTGGAGATCGGGGAAATAGCAGCATACTTAGCAACCGTCTCATCTTCCGGGAAGCTGAAGGGGAGATTGCAGGGGACGATCCAGTCAATCTAGCTGTAGAGCGTCTGGCTCTTCTTGTCGACGAATCCGACGAGGGTGCCGCTGTCAAGGCCACTGCTCGCCATCTCAGCGGCAAAGATGGGATGTTGGGCGCTTATGTGGCTCATCAAGTTCGTGTAGCCAGTCTTGCTGTCTTGCTTGCGGAGTTTTGAAAAGCGGCAGCAAAAGTAGGCCGTCGGCTCGTCCTGGTAGTCAAAGACGGGCTTAAAGAAGAAGTCGCACACTTGCTTGTTGGTGAAGGAAATTGTCAAGGCCATTGTAGATTGGAAACTGAGGAGGCATCAGCCATTGTCAGGCGGCGGTTGGCTGTCCGGTTGCGATTGGTGGCGACAACAATGGCTGGTTGAGATGGTTTTGATTCGTAGTTCGTAAGAACTATGTATAGTATAGCACCTGTTGGGGTGAAAATCTAACGTTTGACACAAATACCGGTATTAGTGTAATCACAAATCGTGTAACCACACAATAGTGTGTAGCGTACATAGAATAACGAGGTGAATTGGTCCCAAACGCACCAAAACCGACCCGGTACCGCAGTATTTTCGTGTGGCACACATGCAAAACATCCATTTCCGGCACGTCACCTTGAAGAGCACGGCGCGCGGGGGGATGCGAGGGACCATGCTCAGCGCAGAGCGCCACAGCGGCGCACGCAAGTGACGCGCATGCAGCCGCAGAGCGCCAAGGAAGCAGGCCAAGGGTGATGGGAGGGCGGCCAAGGGTCAACACGACCAATATACGGTACGTGCTCATGGCCCATGGAAAAATTAATGGACCACTGCGGTACGCGGTCGGGCGGGCGCCGTGCATGGCTCACCCTCATTCTTCGTTTTTGCATCTTACAGGGAACGTCGGCGCGGAACGCATGCTGCGCACGCCCGGAAGCAAGGTTCGTGGTTGGTGGCGGTGTGCATGGCGTTGGTGGCGTCGCTAACGATCGTTCTGCATTGGTTTTGTGTGCTACAGCGGCGCCCGGCAGGAAGGTTCGTGCTCGTTGGTGGCGTGCATGGCGTTGGTGGCGGTGCTAACGGTTGATCTGTATTGCTTTTGCATGCTACAGCGGCGTCGAGGCTAGTGGCGGCGTCCGAGCTCGAGCATGGCAAGCTGCGGCTGGCCAGCAGCAAGGTTCGTGGTCGTTTGGTGGCGTTCATGGCGTGGTGGCGTCGCTAACGATTAATCTGTATTACTTTTGCGTGCTATAGCGGCGTCGTGCACGCGTGACCGAAGACGGTGGCGGCGTCCGCGCCGCGGATCGCATGCTGCAGCTCCCCAGCAGCAAGGTTCGTGGCTGTTGGTGGCGTGCATGGCGGCGATGGAGGTGCTAACGGACCTGGATTCCTTTGATTATTGCTGTTGCAGCGGTGTCCGGCACGCGTGACCGAAGATGGTGGCGGCGTCCGCGCTGCGGATCGCATGCTGCGGCTGCCCAGCAGCAAGGTGCGTGGTCGTTGGTGGCGTGGCATAGTGGCGATTGAGGTGCTAACGATTGCTATGTGTTTTTGCTCCTATGACTTTTGCAGGGGTGTGCGGCAGCGTGACCGAGGCTGGTGGCGGCGTCCGCGCCGCGGATGGCATGCTGCGGCTGCCCAGCAGCAAGGTGCGTGGTCGTTGGTGGCGTGGCATAGTGGCGATTGAGGTGCTAACGATTGCTATGTGTTTTTGCTCCTATGACTTTTGCAGGGGTGTGCGGCAGCGTGACCGAGGCTGGTGGCGGCGTCCGCGCCGCGGATGGCAACCTGCCGCTGCTGAACAGGCGGTTCATGACCCCGGAGGTAGGGCGGAGCTGGCGCTACTAATCGAGCAATATACTTTGTTGAATTAAGTTACCCCGTTGTTGTCTTTCTTATATGCAACTCATATGTGGCAAACCAGCATTGCATCTTGTTTTCTAAAAAAACAGCATTGCCTCTTTTTCCTGATAAAAACAGCATTGCCCGTTGTTGGCTTTCATATATGCAACTCATATGTGGCAAACCAGCATTTCCTAACAGCACCGCTGCTTTTTCCGCTTGCGCAGCAGCATGCTGCGTGGGCGTTGGCGGCGTGCATGGCGGCGATCGCGCCGCGAATGATATGCTGCGACTGCCCAGCAGCAAGCTTCTTGGTTCGTTAGTGGTGTGCATAGCGGTGATGCTAACGATTGCTATATATTTTGTTCCTATGATTTTTGCAGCGGTGTCCGGCAGCGTGGCCGAAGTTGGTGACGGTGTCCGCACCGCGGATGGCAAGCTGCCGCTGCCGAGCAGGCGGTTCATGACGGGCGGAGCTGGCGCTACTAATCGAGCAATATACTTTGTTGAATTAAGTTACTCCGTTGTTGTCTTTCTTATATGCAACTCATACAACAAGTCATAATTCTTTATCAAAATCTCGCGAAGTAGTCAAATGAAACATCAATTCAAATTCAAATTAGAGAAGCAGGTGCGCATTGCGCGTGCCCTCATCGAGCTGATCCAAGTCTTGTTTTATTTCGTCGCACACGCGAAGGAACCTGTTGCGGTCCACCTGCAACGCACCATTATCATGGCAAATGCGATTCCGGTCGTGGACAAACGCAGCGAATCGGCCATGTAACCAGCTTGCGTGACGATGATCAAAACCTTCCAGCCAACTGATGATGAGCTCGCGTCTGCTCTTTCTTGGCATTGTTTGAACTATAGAGACAAATTGAGCAACCTGTTAGTCAAAATAAACCACAATAATTCAGAGCTCCAGCTACGTACAGTCGTTGACCCGGTGCTTGGCGAAATCGTCAATGCGCGCCGGCCACATCGATGGCTCTTCCGAGGGCCAGCGTCACCGAGTAGTTTGCTTGGGGCTTCCTCTTCCGGAGCCAAGCGCAAGCGCGACCAAGACTCTGGGCCGATCGACAGAGCTTCGGCGACAAGCGGCAAGAAACCCCGCAAAGAAAGATCAGCGAAGCCAACCAGCAATGCAAGGATGACGACCCGACAGGCAGCTAAACGTGCTGAGCGTGAGGCGAGCCTCCCAGGCAATGCTGGTGGCGGCGGTGTGGCAAGCGGTGCTTCCGGCGACAAAGGCTGCGAGGCAGCATCAGTGGCAGGAGCAATCCAAGACTCGGACGACTCCACTTTGACGCTGGACGAGGTCGAAGAAGCTTGCACAGCGTTGCAGCAAATGTTCGATCGGCAGAAGGGTGGCAAGCGCCAAATAGAACGGAGAAGACAAGCAGAAAAGTTCAAGTTGAGCTCGTCGCAAATTGTGATGCTCGCGAATCGATACAAGGCGGCCAGAAATCGCGGCGGGCAAGTTGACTACGAGAAAGCATCAAGAACCATGAATTTTGATAAGTTTACGGGGCATGCTGACAAGTTGTAAGCCTATGTAGGCCATGTGATATCGGTGTTGAAGAAGGCACTGCAACAGAAGCGAGCACTTGACGCTGGGAGCCGCAAGAAAACACAAGAGGAAGGGACTGAAGAGCTGGTAACGCGTGAGGCACAGCATCCACAGCAAATCGCAACGCTACAGAACCACATACAGAACCTGGAAGCTCAAGCGAACTCTGATAACGTGCAATCAGAGAATCGCAAATTACAGAACGATTTGGAAAACACCAACAAGCAGCTTCGTGCTGCCTTGAAGCGATCAGAAGCAGACTGTAACAAGGCCCAGGAAAATGCCCGTCAGGCAAGTGAGCTTCAGCTGCAGCTCGCAACAGTGCAAGAAAAATACAAAAAGCTCAAGAAGAAGCTACAGAGCCAAAAAGCTGCAACACAGCCGAGCGCAACCACGACGTGGCTGCAAACCCGAGCATCTAAACTGGAATTGGACGAACAGCGGTTGGAGACTGCCAAGTTCAAGCTGGAATTGAGAGAAAACAAGCTGAGCAGCAAAGAAGAAGAGCTGGAGAAGAAACGTGTAGCATTGCAGGAACAAGAGCAAGAGCAAAACAATGAGCGAAGTCGCTTGAAAGCTCAGCGCTTCATGTTGGATAAGGAAATCAAACGTCATGAAGAAAAGGCGGCGACGGATAAACAAGCACATGAAACTCATATGATGAAGCAAGAAGCAATGCTGGACGAGCTTATGAAGAAGAAGATCGCGCTAGCTTCACATGAATCTCTCAAGAAAACTGCCGACGACTGGAAACAGAAGTGTATCCGAGCTGAAAACGAGGTGACAGAGGCAAGGGCATCCTACGCGACTTTGGAAAGTCTTCAAGATGAAAACCTGTCCATGAAAAAAATGTGGATTCGCCTGCAGTACCGAACCGTCTTTTGCCATCGTGGCTGTTGTCATCTGCAGGTTGTCGCGCAGTAGCTCAAGGTTTATGTGTTTCGTGTGAGATAACTGGTGTATCAAAAACAAAACCTGTAATATGTCATTGCCTTCAAACTATCGTTTTTCATGGGCGTAGCCATTTCAACTGCGCTACACGAATTTGCGTTGCCTCTTTTCCCTACAAAAATCAGCATTGCCTCTTTATCCTAAAAACACAGCATTGCCCATTGTTGTCTTTCCTATATGCAAAACATATGTGGCAAACCAGCATTGCCTCTTTTTCCTAAAAAAACAGCACTACTGCTCAGCATTGCCTCTTGTAAAAAACAGCACTATTCTAACAACAGCACTATTGCTGCGGCACATATAATAGCAGCTTGCGATCAGTGTAAACCGCAATAACTCTGCACCCAGCTGATGCGTTTAGGCCACTCACTCGCCCACCACAGTAGAGTAAGTCACGGGATAGCTTCATTTGGTTATTTAGCCCACGCCTGGCGTGCAAACATTGATTTCTTTTCATAACGCTGACAACACTAGTACAGTAAAAGATGTAGCTGCAGAAGCAGCAGTGATGTCTTAGTTTGTTTCTGAGAGTACATTTGTCAGAATTGAACGCCGCGGCTACAAGTAGGAAGAGGATGAGAAAGAAAATCTTTTTCGCTATTACCTCCGCTAATTCAGTGTCCTCTTGTACATCGTAGCCCTGTTAGCGATGGCGGTTCTGGAACAAACCATGCTTTTCGCGGGCATGGCGGAGCATATTCTGTCGCGTAGCATAGGTGTTCCCACAAGTCGGACACTGATTTTCTGGAAGGCGAATTTCATCGGGATCAAACACTGCAACGATCTCAGTCGTGTTCGGCGGGTGCGGATAGTGACGCGGTTCCAGGTAGCAATGAATACGAATATGCACCGTTTGGTAGGCGACACCGCAATGCACAAATTCTCCACGAAAGAGCAACACATCTCCACGATTTAGCACAATGTCGAATCTTTCAGTCAAATCAGCCACGATCCGATTCCACCCAAATCCGTGAATCCGAGTTCCATCATGCACAGCAAGGATAATCGTGCCCGGCACTTTTGTGTAATCCCAGTAGTCAAACCCGTCCTCGAAATTGACGGAGAAGTCACGATGCGGACCTTGCATAGGCCCACCGGGGTATGACTTCAGGATACTCCACTTCCTTGGAATTGCCCCGGGGAAGTAGGTCTTGAATATATCCCGCAGCTCCTCTGTAAGCCTTTGTGCGATATGTGGAGGCAAGGGTGCTTGGCGCCGATACTTGTCTATAACGTCAGCGTTAAAAAAAATCTTCTCGAAGCCGAACACGCCGCCCCCATCATCGTCCACGTCTTGGTCTTGCTGCGCCGGCGTGACCACTTCCCGGTCCAGCAATTCAAGCAGCTGTGCCGTGAGCGCGCCCGGGAACTTCACGTAGCCAAGACGGCCCAGACGCACCAGTTGCTGCTTGCTGTCACTGTTGGCGATGCGGGCGGTGAGAAGAATGAATGTGAATGAAGGACTGAGCGAGTTGTTTTGAACTTCAATGTATGTACAGTATTTTGCCACCATAGCACAGTCGTACTTAGTATTTACTTTCTCAAGTAAATGAAGCAACAGAGGATATATTAGTATATGATTTAGAATAGGTGTGTATATAGTCTGCAAGGCTATTAGTTGTGATAGCTGCGCTATTCAGGCAAAATGTACCGACACCAAAATCTAACGGTCGTACCTTTGTCTGTCTTCTCAGTAAGCCACCAACGGTCGTAAACCACCAACGGTCATGTACATGTCAATCTTGGTGGCGGTGTAACGATTGGTCTGTATTGGTTTTGTATTGTACAGCGGCGTCCGGGCTCAAGCATGGCAACCTGCTGCTGACCAGCTGCACGGTTGGTGGTCGTGGATGGCGTGCATGGCGTTGGCGGCGGTGCTAACAATTGATCTGTTTTGGTTTTATGTGCTATAGCGGCGTCCGGCAGCGTGGCGGCGTGCGCGTCGAGGCTGGTGGCGGTGTCCGTGCTCGCGCATGGCATGCTGCGGCTGCCCAGCGGCGGCAAGGTTCGTTGTCGTTGGTAGCGTGCATGGCGGCGATGGAGGTGCTAACGATTGCTATGTATTCTTGTGTCAATGATTATTGCAGCGGTGTCAGCCAGCGTGGCCGAAGCTGGTCATGGCGTCCGCGCTCGCGCATGGCAAGGTGCGTGGCTGTTGGTGACGTGCATGGCGGAGATGGAGATACTAATGATTGCTATGCAGCATTGCCTCTTTTTCCTAAAAAAACAGTATTGCCTCTTTTTCCTAAAAAAACAGCATTGCCTCTTTTTCCAAAATAAAACAGCAGTGCAGCTTTGACTAACGTTAGTTGAAGATCAGCTTCTGTCAATCATAACGACTGTCAGTCCTAACGATAACGCTGTGTCACTTCCACTTTTCTTTTGCAGCTCTGCGTGTGAGTATTGCTGTGCGAGACTATGATGTGGACGCAGTATTAATGTTTACTGTGCGGTTACAGGTGCATGCATGCATAGATGCAAGGATGGATATAGATCAAGCACTCGAGAATGGAAGGCAAGCCGCCGCTGCCAGGAGAGAAGCAATCAGTGCTGATTGCACTGAATTTGACAACTTTCGGGAAGCCGTGGGAAACGCACAGCGGCTTGCTCTTTTGGCTGCAGATGCCGAAACCCAACGACATGCTAATGAGACTTCAACTGCGATGCGCCGACGCTGGAGGGAAGCATGTGCAGAAGCGAATCGCGCAGATAACCAGTTTGCGCGCGCATTGGTTACCTGCTGCCTGGTTCAGCGTGATCGTCGCAGAGAAGACCAACGTCAGCGTCTTGTGGAGTTGCAGCTGGATTAATGTTGCCTCTTTGAAGTGCTCCAAAAAATAAACTCTACAAACAGGTTAATGCACTGAATAATAGCGTTGTGGTCTAAGTGCATGATTTATCAGTCAGAGTATGTGTAGTATAGAATGAATTCGCATTTGTGGATATCCCTGACCACAGTGATTAAGCTAATCAAAGGATATACAGAGCTTGGTGATGTGAAAGGGGTACTTATATAAAACTCACACATCGTAATCAATTCATGCAACAAAAATCAACTATTGAATCGTATGCGTGGGCGTGGCGACCTGACCCTGTGCTGCATTTGGTGTGTACGCGCTGTTACCGGCGTTGCAGCACCCTGATCTTCTCTGGGCACTGACCTACTGGTGTTGCACACTACACTACATAATGAACTTGAGGCTACTTGAGCACGGCTCCTAGCGCTTGCGAGGGTCACCCCCCCCCCCGATCCTGGCTAGCAGCATTTGCGGGGACCGATCACCTTGCAGCGTCATATTACACGGATTGTTCCACGAAAGCATCAGCTAGCGATGGGCTGGCCCACAAAATTATGATTAGACCAATACAGTACGAATGTATCCAAACGTACGGTTGTGGTACCCGATCACCACAGTTTGTTTTGCCTTCTGTGACGCAGTGGTGGGTCACCCACTAGGTTACGCGTGAATGTCGAGGCGGGGAGCAAAGCGGCAGAACCAAGAGGACGGGGTGTCAGGAGACAGCAATGTTGTCATGCCATTGAATGAACTGGAGCAAGATAGGCAGAAGAAGCGCTGTAGATATGACACCACTAAGAGCAGAGGCGTTATCACCCCTGCTGCAAGTGGCGAATTTTCAGTCGCTCAGGTCTTTCTACCTCTTTGGCAAGAGTGTTTCCGTCGGCTATCTTTTCAGCCAGAAATTAAGCAAAGTAGTGCACTTTTGAAAGGAACGAATGGCGATGATGATGGTGACTTACTGAAGCATTTGGTTGTGGAGAGAAAACGTGAACTAAATTGACTGCGTCAACGACAATTTCAAGCTCGTCGGAAACAACGAAAGCTGCATCAAGAGCGAAGCAGTGGACATAAGTCTTCTGATGATGATGCTGCTGAGAGCAAAATTGATGATGAGGATGTTACGCGATCTGAACCAAACAGACTGAAAGTGGGTGTTGAATGGATTAACAATCGTAGTGTTGGCGATAGCAACGGCTCGGAACCTCATCAAACAAGACCGTTTAGTAGGGCGCGATCGCGTGCAAGTAACACCAAAGAAGACGTGTTCGATAATGAGCTGACTAGTGATGAGCGAGTTGAATGCATGACGCGCCTGCAACGTGCGTTGGGCGCTGAACAACTGGATAAATGTGTCTGCACAGTTTGTGATCGACTAGTTCTTCGCCATAAAACATGTCGAAATAACGATTCGGATTGGCGCTATATGCTTGAGATGAAGAAATTTTTAAAGGTGTCCAACAAAACATTGTGTGACGATCTTATTAATCAGTACCGGCCCCCACCCCACTTGTATGCTTTAGAAGGAGCGATGGTGTCACCACGTGGAATTCACTGTTATACTGATGGTATGAATAAGCCACGCGCATGGTTTTCAATTTGTTTGGAATGTGACAAGTCCAGTAGGCTTGGTAAATTGCCCAAGTTTTCGATCGCAAATGGCTTCGTCGTGGGACGAATGGAAAAACAATTACGTTGCCGGAGCGATTTATGACCCAACTAGTTAGTATAGTTGTACTTACCCGCGTTATGCGAGGAGGAATACACCGCTGTATACGTTCTCACTGCATTGCGCTCGATTGTACTCCGGGTCCTCCGATTTTACTGCTGCCGCGTTCAGCTACAGATGTGGTTTCATTCCAAGTTGTAATGGTCGGCGAATTCACGCTCTAACAATCGTAAAAATACGAAAGATGCACCGCATCAGAAACCAGAAGGTGAGAGAAGTGATTCAGTTTTACAAAGAAAAAGCCCATCTCTACTCGAAGGTGGCCACAAATGAATCTGTACTGACTCAGAAGGTTTGAAAAATTCTATTGAGCAATATTTAGTGGAGCATGTTCAAGATGCTAGCGGCGAAATAAATGATGCGATGAGTAAAGAGCAGCAAAATATTCGCGGCGAGTCCGATGCTTGGTGTGTAATGAGTGAGAAAGAAGAATCTACTGTCATAGAAAGGAGAATGGGGCTGCTTGACAGCACGGCGCCTGTTTTGGCAAATGAGCACCCCGCTACAGCGCAAGTGAGAGACCCAAGCGAAAGCAAATTCGAATTTTGAAGGTCAGACAGCATATCAAACGATGCATCAGGCGATCTTTTTGCGCGCATGTTTCCTCATCTTTTTCCGTTTGGACGTGGACACCCAGGTGAGAATCGTGAAGTCCCGGTGTCGGTTCTGGAGTGTGTGAAATATTACACTGCTAAGTGAGCGCCAATTTGCGCAAGATGAATTGTTTTTGCTGATTGCATTTGACCGTATTTCGTTGCGAAACATGTACATTCAGAATCATTTTCGTCGTCAGCGATTTCCAAGTATTTTGGATGGATATGATACGCTCACAAGTGACCAGCTAGGGCGAGCTCTGCTTGAAAATGAACAACGACGTCAGGGCCGACTACCTTGGCGACCTCAAGGTGACGATGTTGCCCAAAGATTTTTGAAGACTGTGGAAATCGGGACGAAATCGCATTGGGGAAGTGGCAGTGAACGGTCACAATGTCGACACCAAGCGTTCGCCTATCAAACTCGGTTCGGACAGCCAGCTTTATTTGTCAATTTAACTCCCAACACTGACGATTCCCTCACACTCGCCCATTATGCTGGAACCTTGTCTGTGGAAACTATTTGACGTTCTAGAAGCTCGTTTACCCGGAAAGGCAGAGCTACGTGAAGCAAGTTTAGGAAATGATTGTGCTTCTACACGTTTGTTCATGAGGCAGTTGGATGCTTTCATAAAACATGCCTTAGGCATTGATCCTGAGACTCGAAAAAAATGCCATTTCGAGGATTATTTGTAGATGTGAAAGCGTACATCGGGATGGTAGAAACCCAGGGAAGAGGGACATTACACATCCATTTGCTAATATGGCTGAATAATTGCCCACCCAACTCTATCGCTGTTGAACGCGTGCTAAACGGCCTTAAAGGCAATACGTTTCGTGAACAAGTGGTATCATACGCTCGAACTATTGTTACGAATGATTTGCCGATTTCTATCGAGGAGTGTGGTTGTTCTAAGTGTGGAGCACCTTTCTCGTGTTTGAGTGAATTGGCCATTCCCGATAGTAGCCGCAGAGATACCATCGCAAAGAAATCAGGTACTCACGCACGAGTAAAAGCCATTGAACCTGCCCTGATAAAGTGTAGTGTCTGTGACTCCCAGTTTAGCTCTCAACACTTCCTGCGCTATGCCTTATTACGATCTCGACCTGATATGTGGCCTATCTGGAAGCGTGCATTAGTGGCTAATGAAGTCGACGAGCAGGCCAAGGAGGAGTTTAGATGTCGCGATACCATAAAGGAGGCCGTGGATATTATCGACAATCGAGAGATATGCCGCTTCAGTCTGAGGGGTAGCAATGAGTATGGTGGTGGTGTATCCGAGTTGTTGCACCAGCATAACAACTCTCGGATGTCTTTATGTAAGAGTGAGGACGATCCATTCCGCAATGATGAGCTAACACGCCTTTTTCTAATATCTCCACCATCGTTGTCTGATGGAAGTATACCTAGATCACAGGTAGATTACATGGTTTCCGCTTTGGCCGTTCATCAGAATCAGCATTTATGGAATCATACGAATAGTTGTTTCAAACAGTCCAGAGCAACAGCGAATGACTTATATTGCCGCTACCGCTTTCCCCGCGACCGGGTGGAGAACACAACCTTTGAGGCCGGGGGCGTACAACTGAGTCGAAAGCTTGGTCAGGATTATATCAACGGATTCAACTATGACATTATGGCGACTTTCAGGTGTAATCATGATATTCAAGTACCGTTGGGTGGAAAAGATGTCGTTGACCGAATACATTACTGCTGTAAATACGTGACTAAACAACAAAAACAGCTTGATTCTCAAGTAGCCGTCGCTGTGGCAGCACTAAAACGGCGTCAAGACAGAGAAGATACTGAGAAATCAACGTTTGGTGCACAGGATTCACATGTCTTAGCTCGTAAACGTGTCGCTGCTTTAATGTACAACATGACCGATCGACAAGAAATGGCTGGGCCGTTGGCAGCGTTGTATCTCTGTCGGGGTTCGTGCTGCTACTCAAGTAATTTGTGTGGTACGCTGCCTCTTGGGGACGTCGTACGACAACTAACAAGTGCGGACGAGTACTGCTGCACTTTGATAAGGGAGACTGAAAACCGTCAAGACTCTAAATATCACGTGGTATCGTTTCTAGATGACTATATCTACCGACCGAGCATCTTGCAGAGTGTGAATCTGTATGATTTTCTATGGGATACTTCAAAAAAAAAGTTGGAAGCTCGACACGATCTAAACTGTTTTTTTCTAGGCGAGCACCCGCTTCACGAAACTCACCTGCTTGGTGAAAGGTATGAAGAAGTTGTCGCTGTTATTCAGGGGATTCGAATGCCTTATGTGGATAGCGAAGCGTCCTCTGAATTGGCATGTAAGCGCGCCGTGCTGTCCCTTGTGCTGTTTAAACCATTTCGAACACTAGAAGATATTATAGGAGTATCTGATTTCGAAAATTCAGAGGCATGGTTAGCCACATATGAAGTTTGGAAAGGTACCCGAAGCAAGTTTGTAGAAACTATCATGGACAATATGGAGGATTATTACCGTGGTTTGCACAGAGCTGAATCTCAGCACAGAGCGGCTGCCGAAACAGCAAATTGTCGTAATAGTGAGTCCGGAACTGATAATAGTGCCAGCGACGGTGGCGTTTTCCAAGATGAAGGTCCGTGTGATTTTGCTGAGTACCAATCTTCAGACGAGCATGAGCACTACACGTGCATGTGGGATGAGGCAGGTGATGATGATATTGTTTCAGAGAGTACGTCATTAGATCCTGCCGCATGTCCTACTTCAGTTGCATCGGGTGGTGAAGTTGCTGGGATTATAATTTTTTTCGAAAAACATAGAATACTTCAAGGTATTTCAGAGTCACTAGGAGGTAGTGCGCGTCCGCTTTGGCGAACGGAGGATTTCCCTCCGGTCGAGCTCATGAAAAAGTGGGTCCGTGACGGAAAAACGGATAATCCGGTAATTTCTCAAGTGTCGTCTACAGTCAATATGCGCGATACGCAAGTTATAGAACTTCTGGATGATGCACTTCTTGGGTGCAACATGGAATGGAAACGCGTCATGTCCCTAATCCGATCCCCACTGCTCACTAGGCAATTTGCGTGCGTCCGTGGCGTATCACAGGCATTTTCGCTGAACGAGAGACAATATTACGCTGTTAAAGCTATCGCAAAAGCATTAATTTCACTTTGGAGACAAGCTGAAGACTCCATTTTGCAAGATTCTAGCTTCGAGACAGCACTTCCTGATGGACAACTGCTTCTTTTTCTTGGTGGCGAAGGCGGCACAGCTAAAAGCAGAGTAATCGATGCCGTTCAGGCTCTTTGTGAAAGCTGGAGCCGATCTCATTGCATTGTAAAAACCGCAATGACAGGCAAGGCAGCGACAATTATTAGTGGGTGGACATTAGCAAGTTTTTTGTTGCAAATTCGGAAACGACGAGCTTCCGATACCCTCGTGAATCTCGAGCTACTGATAGTTGATGAAATGTCGATGATGATGAAGTACCAGCTCGCCCAGTTAGATATACGATTACGGGCGGTTAAGCGCATACCGGGTGTTGTTTTTGGTGGCGTTCATATCATTTTGGTGGGAGATTTCTTGCAGTTACCCCCTGTAGGAGGTACGCCGTTGTATCAAGACCCCGCACAACGCAGGAAACAGGCTTCGGCAAATGAAATTGCTGGGAACCAGTTGTGGCGTCTGTTTAAAGACGTAATCATTTTAAAAGAGAGTGTGAGGTTTCATAAAGATCCTGAATGGGGTTGTGGTTGTCAGCAAGCCCGTCGTGGGGTCTGGACGTTAGAGTTTGCTAGCATCATCAACTTCCGCGTGATGACATACGGAGATGCGATGAATAACTCGATTGCTTCAAGAAACGTCGGGACTTTCGTGACACCAGATAATATGACAAGAGTGGCCATCAACAATTTGTTTATTCAAACGACAGCTTAATATTTACCTGAAGGTGAATACCCCGTTCGAGTCGTTGCAAACTTCAAAGGAAAGTTGCTAAAACTGAGCGGCTCGGAGGTGACAATGATTATGGGTTTACCGGATACGAAGTTTGGTAGAATGGCTCCATATCTTGATCTGATCGTTGGTATGCCGATTCAGGTATCTCAAAACGTGCGAGCAGAAAAAATGGTGGCTAATGGAACTATTGGGCAACTGGAAGCTATACTTTACCATCCAGATACAGACTTTCGATTAGTTCATGACAGTGTTGCTGACATTAAAGTGAAAGTCCCCACCATGCCACCACCAGCTGTGCTAGTGCGAATCGACCGAGGTTCTTCTGCAATTGCAATGCACGGCTGTCCCTACGCAAACCTATTCCCTCTTTTCTTTGAGTCTCAAGCCTACGGCGCATGTGATACAGCACTACCAGGATCTGTTGGTGGGGTTTCTCGTTCACTTTCGCTTCGAATACAGCAGTTTCCGTTTGTTTGTGCGGTATCATCAACCGTTTATAAAGTCCAAGGTGAAACTTTAGATTCGATGGTAGTCACTGAGTGGCGGTCGAAGAAGGCTGCTGCAAATAAAAGAGAGCAGCCGTATCTTCTGGTGTCGCGAGTGACAACCAGAGAAGCATTTGTAACTTTACAGCCACTGACTAATGATATCATGAGCTGGGCTCATCCTTCGCAAGCGGCGCTTGATGAAGAAGAGCGGCTGGAACTTCTTAGCTGTGAAACAATTCAAAGACTACAACAGCCGTCGGATAGATAACTTCAGTTGACTCGGATAGTGTGATGAATGAGAAAATTAAGCAGTATTGATGTGGCTAACTTACATGAAACACATACTTTCATTAATTATTTTGCCTGCAGCGACGATAGATGCACAAAAGCGGAACATTGTCTAACTCACATGAAACACATACTTCCATTATTATTTTGCCAGCAGAAACGATATGAGTCCGGTCTAAGCATCCGGTTGGTTGAGCTTTTGCCACTCTTTTCCTCAGAACCTCTGTTTAATTGAGGTGAATCCAAATATTTGTTCTGGCTGCTTGACGTGCTTGAAGCGGAGAACGATTTCGAGGTTCTGCTGGGTCTTTAGATTTTTGATCTTGGATTAAAGGTGCATTAATGCATAGTGCCCATTCTCATCTGATGTCAATAGTGCTATCAATGAGGCTTCGACCGACCAGTTGCTTGCTGGATCTTTAGAGGTGAACCATGTATAAGGTATGAAACGAACCACTTCACTGCCCCAGCCTCGAGTCGTAGGTTGTCCCACTTGGATAAATCCATGTGTAAAATACAAAAACACAAGTCGAGTTGAATTGGTCTCAGCACGGTAAGCTCATCGTCAGCAACATTTTCCTAAATCCAACCGCGCTACTGATATTGCTACCATCAGCAGGTGATTGCCAGAACAACTCCATATAGACACCAACAAGAAAATATATTACGGCCCAGTTGCAATATAACTACTAGCTAACAAGCAGAAAATAAAATCGAAATACCAGGTGGTAATCGGGTTGCACGGCTTGACACTTGGCTTACTCCTCCGGAGGGGACGTGTGGTGAAAGCGGAACCCGTGGAAGCGATTCAGGTGGCGCCGAACCCCTATGATATCGGCAGCCCGGAATTTACAATCCCACACAAAGCAGAACGGGTCGTCCATTCGAACAGTGTCATTGACCGTTTGGACGATGACAGGCTGATGATTCTCGAGACGCTCCGACATCGGCGTGTCGAGATATGCATGAAGGTACACGTTGTTGGTGTCGTCGTTGGTGACGGGGGCAAAAATTAAATCGCCACGGTAGACCAATACGTCGACTTTGTGCAGCGTGATCTCTTTGCGGTTGGACCGAATAGCAACGGTGTGGTTCAACCCATTCACGTCGAAGCACGTGTCATTCTCCAAAGCGACCACCATTCCCCCAGGAATAGCGGTAACATCGAAGGGGTCATCACCTGGCTGCTCGGGTTGGAAGTCGTGGCGCACAGGTAGGTCCCGCCTGCCAGCAAGCATCCCCACCCAACGAAAATCATTGGCTTCGGAATCAGGGGCTGAAAGTCTTGTAGAATCGCTGCAGCGTGTCCGCCATGACACGTGCTTCTTGATCAGGCACTGGAGACTGGAGACGCCCAAGCTCCTCCACGACATTGTCTAGGATGTCGCTGTACCAGATGCCGGTTGGGCGGACCAGAGCTCTCCACGCGTTCACTTGCTCCATGGCGACAGCTGCCAAGAAGACGATACTGCCATCCGAAAGAAACTTCATACGAATGTTCATTGCGGCGTTGACGCGTAGTGGTAGTGGTTGTGGTGGTGGTGGTGGGGGTAAGTAGGGCGCAGCAAATTTGAAAATAAGCGTTGATTCATGCTTAAACTTATGCCCATAGCTTAAGAGAGTCGAGGGAGGGCCTTAGTCTGGGTGAATGCTACTACACGGCAAGCCAGCTACCACCTTGCTATCAGGGCAGTGTTGCATATCTTATCTGAACCACACTACATATACGAGAGCGCATTGAAGGATTATGTACCTATTGGTCCACTGAAAATGGAATGCTTCATGGCAGCACCTCTGGCTGTCCGTCGAAACATTGCTGAGCGCTTGGTTCGGTTCAAGTGGTTACAGTTCGTAGGTAGGTAATCTCTCGTACCCATCGGTCCATCGAAAAAATAGTGAGCCATGAAATCATTGCCGTCGTAAGCTACAATTCGTGCTAGTGGACACGAATAAATCTATCAACCTAGACATTAGGCATCCTAGAAGATGTATAATATGGTGTTTGTGCCATATAACTTATAAATGAATACAGCTATCGACGATTTCAGTCGCGGATGAAGGTACTTTTCCTCAGCTACAAGTGCATTATTTCTAAGGATGAAGTCTATTGTTAGCTAGAATTATTTCGTAGAGCATGCACTGGTCCATCGAAAAAACAGTGATCCACTGGGCTTGGCGAACTGTCGTGGATGATGTGCGCATGCACCCATTTGGTCCGTCGAAAAAGCAGTGATCCATTGGGCTCAGAGAACCGTCGTGCATGAGGTGAGTTCTTTTGGTAGCATGGCTAGAGTGCACGCAGTCTACGCGCGCCTAACACGTAAATTCCCTGCGTGCGAGGGTGAAATTTAGTTGTATAAGTTCCGTATAGGATATGTACCCCGACCGGAAGGGAGCTTCATTCCTCTTTAAATATATGAGTTTCATGTGTGTGTGCGTAGTCCTTTGGTGAAACCCACGACAGGAGATGCTCTAGAGATGCTCTGGGTGGGGGGTTGAGTCCACCTCAAACCATGCAGAGGCTCGTATCTTTAATAGTGCGCCAACGCAGTACCGTACAGTACAGCGTGGTCTACGGTGGATTTAAGCGCCGACTATCGCGGGCATAAGCTCACTCGACTCCGAGTGTCATTGTGACTTTTCTAAAATGGTGAGAAAGCCACGTCGAGAGTCTGTCAAGGTGGCAATGAAGCCTAGCCCGCGCATTTCAAAGCGGCACCAGGATGACCCTGGGGGCCCTACCAGCAGTGCCAATACGAGTGCAGAAGTGGTGTCAACAAAATCAACGCCATATCAACGCATGCTAGAGCTGCTGGGGGCAAGGGCTGTTGAGGCAGAGCAAGGAGCGACAGTGGTCAACAGTGTCGAAGGTACGACTCACGAATGGTGAAGTTGGTATGATTGATTATCTGACCGCATTCGGCAGGTCTACGGGAAGTGCTTCAGAGGAAGGGGTCTGACCAAGCTTTTGCTCCGGATGAAGCTGCTCTGGATTTCGGATCATGCGTACGGTCAGTGGAAGCAGATTCGCATGCACTTTGTAGATGCTCAGGCACCTGAAACACTGGACGATATGCTCAGTGTACGTTGGTCTACAATGGTTTTGCGGCTTGACTGCTACTAACATATTTGTTATTCTGGTAGGTTTTTAAAGTATCATACGAAGCTAACCGACAGGACATTGATTCGCTGCTTTTGACTGCCACGCTTTGGAATCTAGGAAGTGATTCCGAGCTTCTTCCATCGCCTGGGACCATTGTCGATATCAACGAGTACTCGAATCTACAGCTATACAACGGTGCGCAGTGCCAGCTCACGACCCGCCTCAGCCAGTTGAGCTGGGAACAGGCAAACGTAGAGGTGCAGTTGAAGTAGGCTCGATGTAAATAATAATAATGCATCTGATTCCGGTCTGATTCACAGGGTCGTATGGGTACACTATTGCGACCTTCCAGCAAGTGAATCTTTGACAAAGTCGCAGGGAGGAGAGTAGGTGAAAGAATACGCTGGACTTGCAAGCTACATTGGCATTTAATTAACGCACTAACTTCGTCTGAGTGCATCGACTAGATGTCAAAACGACACGGCTCAACCAACTACAGTATCGGCGAGATGAGACGCTTACTTGAGCTGGTGCAGGCAAGTCTACCAGCTTCGAGGGCTGACTGGGAAGCTGTAGCTGCGGATTACAACGCGGTGAAGGAACCCCAATGGAAACGGAGAGATGCGATGAGCCTGAAGAGAAAGTTCCGCAGTATGAGCTCGACCTCACACCACGGCGTCGGCGAGGCGCGTGCACACCTTGCCAGTGCACCAAGCCGAGTGCAGCAACAGATGAAACTGCACAGGACCCCGCCGCGACTGCAGGAGATCGAGCGAGCCCTCGGTCAACGTGAGAGTCATGCAGGAACGGAACCGAATGGTATGTTGTCGCCAGAGCTGTGGATCCCGGCGCCAATCTCACGCCCCGATCGAGATGCAGAGCAACGGTCACTTTGCCCAGAGGACTCTGTTGCGCAAGAAGAACGTCACCCAGATCTCGATAAGGTGCAATTACTCGAATTGCATCGCCAGCATAAGTCTAACCGAAGGGTGGCCTGCCGCCGCCACCAAGAGCTACAACACTGTGTGCGTGCGTTGAAGGTATCTCTCGAGATTGTCGCCTGCCGCCAGCAGTAGTACAAGGTACCCGACGAAGTATAGCTTACGGTATACTTTATTGGTTCAATAAAAGATAAAAACAACAACAAAACACGGAACTAAGGTTCTTGCAAACCAACATTACTTTTTTTCGAAATAAAACAGCAGTGCTGCTTTGCGGCGGCCAGCTTGCCTTGCCTGTTTATTTCTTCTAAATAAAACAGCAGTACTGTACTGCTCCGCAGAATGGCGTTACCGCTGACGACAAGGATACAGCAACCTCAACGCCAAAACGCAACAATAAATACCTGTGCAAAATGATACCCCGAAAATTCCGATACCACATACACCAAAAACTTAATAAGTTGCGTGGGTGTCGTGTATAAACCACAAAGCAAAGCATGTTCTTACGAACTACGTTCCCCCCCGGGCGCGCCCGCCCGGGCGTGCTAATTAGTACATCATGGGGTACAAAATAACGTTTGACGGTACTGAACGTAAATTATTTACTTTTTTCGTACTAGCCTAACAATCCGTTATTCAATACAAATATTGCGGTACTATTTTCACTTCAATGTATTATTCGGAGGGCCTGCATAGTGACGTTATACTCGTTTTGCTCTTCTGGCGCTCCAGCGTATGATTTCATCAAAAAGGCAATATGCCTCTTCGTCAACAAACTTTTATCTTCATTACCAGATATCTCCTTGATTATTTCACCAACTCTATCAGTACGCGATTCTATTTAAAACAAGAAGTAAATATATGGTTAGTTTCCATAAATGCTGTTCCTGCTGCACAATTCATACTACCTGCTTTCGTCTTTGCGGCCTTTAACCCGCGCAAGTGCCATCTTAAAGTGACTCAGCCATAGTGTCGTTTGGCAGCGTCTGAACAACGCAGGCGTGGCAGCTTTATTTCGTGATGGTCGTCAACAAGTGCGAGTTATACACCCCATCCTACCTCGGCCAAGCGCAGTAAATTGTGCGTTGCCACGTCAACGTGTCGGTAGTCACACCTTTTTCACATCAACCACAGCTTCTTGCTGTGGTGGCGCTTGAAGACTGCAGGATTAATTCTTGAAAACTCACCCATACATAAATTAGAGCTCTGAAGGTTGAATTATCTTCTCATTAGATGCCTCGGTGACGTGCATGTTGAGTGTTAGACGGGTCGCAACGCCGCCCAAAGACAACAGCCCAACGCAGAAGCTGTCGGTAAAAACCAGGTATGGAAACTTAATCACGCAATCCACCTTCTTGCGGTGGTCCCACAATCCACCCCAGTTGCCTCAATTATGTCTGTCACTTGTAAGCTTGTACGCAGCGCAGCGAGATAGGACACCATGTTGCTCGATGCTTGCGTTGACTTTAGTTGCCTGCACTCAGCACGCAGCGCGTGGACTCTCCACTTCTGGTTCGTTTTGATTGGGCTTTCGACACGCTCCAGCTCCTCCGTGGCTGCACGATCGAGGCCTGATTTAATTCAACAGACACCACTGATCCAGCTCCCGACAACGCAAAATAATTTTAGGAGTGGAAGAATCTTGATAGATTCGTGCTCGACTCAAAATTCGAGGCACTTTCCTTTTTGACAATTGTATCAGAAGGCGGGAACGGTGAAATATCCTCCCGGTGTCAATGTGGTGCTGTACGTCTAATGTGGTCATCCGCAGACAGCCTCCGTCATTTTTCGACACTTTCCGGTACGCCCGGGGTAGCTCGATCATTAGCCTCTTTACCTCCTCGTCGTCGCTCTCGATGTGCACATCTTCCTCATTCTCCAACGGCATCTCCACGTCGCCCAACGTCTTCAGCCAGCTGCGCAACTTGCCGGGCTTCAGCTTCCCGTTCATAGCCAGCACCTCCACGTCCTTGCCGACTGGCACCCACGTGCCCAACTCCTTCTTCGCGGGGAGCTTGAGGCTGCCACCGTGCACGTTGATTGCCGGTACCAGTGCATTTCCCCCTCGTGTCACTGTCTCCGTCGCCGCCAATAAGACCGCTCCGCTCGACTGAGTGGGCAGGAAGATGCCCTCTTCCCCGTCGGGCGCCGCCACCATCACTACCACTGGAGTCACTGCGCTGCGCCCCAGATGTACCTTCTTTACTAGTCGCACGCTCGCCACTTTGGCACAATCGCCTCCTTCGGTACGGAAGGGGATTATGACCCATCGGCTGTGCACGACGTAGCGAACCTCGTTGCTGCGAAGGCTGGCCCGGCGTTTCACCAGGAAGTCAACGCCGACCAGGAATTCCTCGGTACACCCATCAATAATGCATGCCGGATCTCCATAATCTGCCCAAATACGTTCCTCATCTGGAACGACCATACTCCGATGACGTCCAACCCAAACCCGCCGATACCTTTCACAAAGTCCACGGGTGCTGCCTCCTGCAGTCGTTCTCCCCGCAGCCTCCAGTCAGTCCCAGCCACGGAGTACCGGGCACCACTATCAAGATTGATCGGCCATTGCTCGCCGTCCACTTCCATCGTCGCCGTCGGCAGCCCGTCACCGGCCGCCACTCGTGCCGCCGTCGTCACGCTGATGCTTGTCGGTGCCGCTGAGGTTTCCACGAGCTGACTTTGACCACCCCACGCGTAGACACTTCTCCCGCTGCATGTTGTTGTCAGCGCTCCGCCCATTACGCCCGCGCAGCGTCCGCCTGCCGCTGTCGCCGCGCGCGACATAAAACCATCTACTATTCTAGCGACCTCGCCATCCGATGCGGCGCCTGCGAGTCGCTGGCGGGTCGCATTCACCCGACGCTGCTTGTCTCGTTTCCGCTGGACCTTCAACACTGACCGGACCTTCGCTACACTGCCCAACGCCACGTACACGTCGTCGTCCAGCTCGCCGTCCAGTAACGCCAACTCTTACAACGTCGACTCGCTATCCTCAGGGGCTGTTTGTTCTGCATTTCCGCTTCCTCCGCCGTCGCCTTCCTCAGTCCGGGGTTGATTAGCATCTTGCTGCGGGGACTGTGGTCGCACGTATCGTAGCGCCGCCATCGCTGGCCGTACAGTTGCCACGTACCGCTGCGCTCTTCCGTTGTCCTTCCCTTCCTGTTCTTGTGTGAGCTGTATATTGGCCAGTCTCTTGGTGTCCCCTGCCGCTGAATCTTCCGGCCCCCGGCCGCCGCTCTTTCCCCCAGCTGGCGTCTAGTCCCGCATGACTCGACCCTCGCCTTCACCACTCTCTACTCCATCGTCTCGCCTGTCCAGTTGCACACTTGGTGTGGCTATCTGGGGACTTCGTCTTCGAGCCAGGCGTAGTGGTCCCCTAACTACGCCCGGTACGCGTTTTCCGCTGGCTGCGCTCGACCAGCGGGGCCGCCTCGCCGCGAGGCCAGATAGGCGTCGTTCCTTGACTTGGCCGCCTCATCGGGGCATTCTCGGGCGAAGTGTCCCACTTGTTCACACGCGAAACACTTGAGATCCATCGTCGGTCACTGACCAGCCCTCGGCCCGGAGTTGTTCGAGCTCGGGTCCCCCACCTTCATCGGTTGCTCTTCGCTCGTTATTTTCCTCACCGCAACTTTCCGCCGCTTTGGTCGTGGGGACGGTGGTTGGTCCTCCGCAGCTTCGCCATCATCGGAATCTTCCGCCGCCGTCGTCAGCCGAACCTTCGCCCGTCGCCGAGGCTTGCCCGATGTTCATCAGGCCTTGCGCCACGTTGTCGTTAGGGTCATCGATCGACGTGGCCTTGTCCACCGCTTGCTCGAGCGTCACGGGGGCCGGTTCCTGCTTCACTAGCATGTGCGTAGTCTTATCGAGGTTTCGATAGAACTGCGACAGCAGCGTGCGTTCACTCACGTGGTTTTAGCCGGTCAGGTCACGTAGTCCAGTTGCGAAGTCGCAAATGTCTCGCCCGGGTACATCATCCTCTGAAAGACCCTCCATTCAGCCATTGCCTGGTCCGGGCGTTCTCCGTAGCGCCGCATCAGGGCTGCCTTCAAGCGCGTCCAGGTTTTCACTACGTTGGGCAGCTTCTGGTCCATTTGATACCACCAGCTGGCCGCGTTGTCCTGGACCTTGTTGCCCACCACGAAATACAGCTCCTCGTCCGTCCAGTTGCCTCGCCCTGAGACACGTGCTCCTTCCTCCACAAAGGCCACCTTTGCGATCCAAGTGGAGACCGAGACCGTTGACGAGGACTTGTACGGCGTGAGCTCCAAGTCCTTGGCGTTCTTCCTGTGGTGTCGCCGTCGTAGGCCTGCGTAATGTCGTCGGTGTCAACGTCCCCAGTGTCGTCGGACATCGCTTCTCGAGTCGTCACTGCTCTCCCAGTAGCTGAGGTCGCTGCTTCTCGGGTCATTGTCATCAGGGCCATCTCATCGAGTTCGGCCGCGTGGTGGGCGTCCTGCTGTAGTGGGCGCACTTGGTGCCGTCGTCACAGCCGCTACTTCCGTTCGGCAATGCCCCGCCGCTTCTTCCGTTTGACGCTGCCCTGCCGCCGTGCCCCCCCCCCCGTTGCCGTCGTAGCGGATGCGTGTCCCACTCTCTGAGCAGCCGTCGTCGCAGCCGGCGTTGTGGCGTCGTCAATTCTTGGGGTGGCAGTGGTTACCGCGTTCCCATCCAGAGCCGGTGCCGTCTCCAACTGATCTATCCTGGCTTCTAGTCGATTTATGGTGCACAGTAGCTGCTGAACACGGTCGATAACGTGGCCACAGGTTCACTGTTTGATGTAGTCAGGTTGCCTGGACCGCTTTCCCTGGTTCCTCGGGTCAAATTGGTCGTGGGGGATCTTCCGGTCTCCGAGATTGCTGCTTGCTCAATGCGCCCTGGTTCTTGTCCGACGCTGGCCGCAGCTGCGTCCTCGTTGATTGTGGGCGGCCTGTCCTCGGTCTTTGCCTCCTCCTCGGATAGATGGGGACTTGTCCATGGTGGGTCTTCCGCTGACTCCCTGGTTATCGAGCTCCGCATGACGGTCTTCCTGACCATCGAGTGCTTGCCTTCTTTAGCTTCAGAACGCCTCTGTATGACCACCATGTAGCGTGTCTGCTTTGCTTCTGCACGTCGAGGGTTGGTTGACAGTGCTGCGCTTGCCCAAAGTCAGGATGACCATCGGTGCTGAACCCGATCGCACCACGCCGGAGTGTACCCGTCTGGTAACAGCTCCTACTTTATTTACTATCGTTCCGTTCAATGCACTGCTCAGCTCGTTTCTCTACTCCTGCATGTTGATGTCTTAGCAACTGTAGCTCTTATCGAGTATCGCCTGCGCTCACTGGCCACTCGATCCACGCCTCGGGCGTCAGTTCTCGCGTGCAACCTCACAGGACCTCGGGCCGCTCACTACGACCCTGTGGCGAAGTCTCGCTGGGCCTGACTATCTCTTGGTCGCTGAGAGCAGAAGTCCGTGTATCGAAAGCCTCACCCTCCAGAAATGTTTGACGGCAGACTGCTGCAGTGGAGCAGTAAATGGTGGGTGGATCTGGTGGAGCAATTCCAGTCACCGCAGGAGTATGAGTCATTGCCATACTAGCTTCCTTCTGCCCCAGGCAACGCTTTGCAACCGCCCAATCTCTTCCTGCTCAGAAAAAAGGACGCGCGCTAGTGGTATTGACTGAAGTTGCTCTTGAACGTACAGATCGGGGGTAGCAAATACACTTCGAGACAAACCAGCAGGAGTTCGAGCTGGTGCAGATGTTGGATTCGCTGGAGTTGTACGAGCTGGAGTAGTTTGGTCCGAATTCTGTGACGTGGCGATGCGAGGTCGTTCATGTGGGTCTATTGTTCATAGTAATTTATTCGAGCTAGTTGGCATTACTTTCTCACGGCGATTGTTTTCACGGCCGTATCGACGCATGATCTAATGCTTCATATTTTTTTCATACCCATGTAGTTCCGTTTCGGCGCAAACTCGCTAAAGAGGCGCTCACACATTGCAGTGTTAAAAACAATGAACAAGATCGTACTGGCAGCTTGCTGTCTTCCTTTGACTTCCTTTCGTACTCTCAAAACGAGTCCACTGCATCTTTGTGGAAGTCGACAGCGGACGTTGTGTAATCTCCCTGAATCCAGCTGAACGTACCGCCCTGCAAGCCGCTATCGTCGTCACAACAATGCGACGATATTAATACTGGGCGATTTGGCATACGTCGTCAAGCTCCGTGAGCACGGTCGAAGAAAACTGCGGCAATGAGTTACTGCCGCTAGGGTACTCAACCTGTTAGCTGTATTTACTAGACACTAACTTAACAGTTAGCTCAAAACTACACATGATAGTACTGTATAGTAGGATAATGTATTGATTAAACTATGTGATAATATTATTTACTCAGTTTTGAGCCTCTACCTAAATTTCGCACGCCTTTGAGTCAATAAGAATACTTCCATTATTCGATGAAGACTCTCTATTTGTTTCAACAGAGCCGACGAGAAATTCACTAAAATACATTCCCAAAACTACGAGGTGATTGCTACCAATTGCTAAAAACAAGACTTTGTACAGGTGATTCCTAGCTTGATTGGTATAAGAACCGAGTCTTCAAAAGGTCTCGGTGCCTTTGCAAATCCGTATTTTTACTCGGTACTACTGACATGTTAGCTCGAAAAAGTAGGCACTAACAAACAGTTAGCTAACATGTATAGTACCTAACATGTTAGGGAGTACTCTAAAACTGCCATGCTTGCACCACATACTCAGCATGAAGAAAAAGCCCAAGCTGAATAAATGTTGCTCGCAAGCATTCTAGCGAGCTTTCACTAGGCAATTTAGCGAATCGCCCAGCTGAGCGCAAGCAAAGCCACGATATCTCCATAACCACGTCACCCATGGTGTTTTTATTTCTCTGTAAACAAATGGAAGCGGTGCAAAATGGACGAACGATTTTCTCGGCCGTCTCCAGCTTTGTCTAAGCCTCATGGCGGACTAGAACACCAAGCTTGTCTGTCAGTTCGCTTGCTGATCCGATAAGAGAAGACCGTATAATTCCAGAGCTCCTCGTGCACGAAGAAGTGACGTAAAACATGTATATATTGAATGTCATCGTGTTTTGCATAGCGTGAAAAAAATTAGTTACGTAGCGCTTGTGCATAGTCTTGACTGTACGCACCAGCCACTTTGAAATGGAAGTGTTAAAAAATGACAGCACCTGCCGCATCCGCGGAATTTCATTTGAAAAGTGATATGAGGACAGCTTTGACAACGTTATTGACGTCATGAGCAAAGCAGTGCATGAACAAGGTTTTTGGGTATCAAAGAGCCAAAATACGACTAGCACCTCCAGATTGACCGGCATTATCGGTCACAACAGCGTCCATATTCCACTCCGACGCAAGAAGCCCCTCGATCACAACTTCCATTTGCTCAGCAAAAATTGTAAGCCCGCCCTGCCGATCCCCAGCAGGTCGCAAACCGTAACTCATTACACGGCAAAATAAGGCAACCATGCAGTCCAGTACATTTGATTTTGCTACGTGGAGATTTTAAAGTAGTCACGTGCGCATTTGTAACTTGTCACTTTCATAAATTCATAGCGTAACTAGTCACTTATTCATACTCGACTAGCTACTTGTGAATAGCCAACAATGCTAAAGTGCAAGTGATATTGTAAAATAGACACATATATGCATCCTAAGTAACCATCTTTGAATCGACTTTCTCCTGCAACGTGTGCAGGCCTGTGTTTAAGTCCGCGTGCTTTGCACGCGGCCTTAAATCCACAGGAAGGCGTTCTAGACAGTCATGGTGTTCCTGACCGAATAACTACACCCTGATCCATAAACCCTTTACCTCGAGTGTACTAAAACCCTAGACCCCCTCTACCCCCCCCCCCCCCCCGCGGAGACGGATCACCTCGCTTCGCTCGTTAGACAGCATGAACCGCCTTCGGCGAGCGTTGTCGCTGTTGTCGCTTGATGGTGAGTCGCTTCAGCCCTGCGTACCCAGAGTACGCTGAAAGTGTAACGGAAGCGGCCAATGCGCAAAAAACGATGCGAGTAACCAGTCAAATATGTTAAAGTAACTAGGTAGTATTGAACCTTTTCAAGGACAAGTTAAAAATGCACAAAATATTATTCCATAATATAACCCCAATTTTGCTACCGTTTCCCACACATCCGAAAGAAAATTTACTCTTCCACTACTCCGATCTTGGACCGCTCTAACATTGTCTCATTGCTCGATTAAATGCAGCTCCGTATACTCGTTCAGTATACAACCGCTAAGGATATGTCGATGGGGCACGGCACCCGGAAATCCACCGCGAGTATTCAAAAAGACGAGCAACCGCCTGAATGAAAGTAGCTCCACAAAAGAATACAGAAGCAGCGCTTCCACTCAACCTAGTAGCAAACGCCAAAATATTAGTAATTCAGCAGGCTTAAATGGAGGGGGCGAGATGCGTTGGAGTTTGTTAGTTTCTGCATGTTCATTCACTCCGGCTTGATCTTTATCGCTCTGCGTCTTCACTGTTACTCGAGCGTAGCGAAAGCACTCGGCCAAGTGCTTCTCCCAAGTTTCCTTTGGACCGCGAATATGGAGAGAGAATGGAATGGTCGCTCCGGCACGTATGTGGGTTGCGTACCAATTCTTACACACAGTCCATCACATCGATTTGTTGCATTTCTCGGTCAGCCTGCGTTGATATCACCTGGCGGGCGTCTATGTTTGGTCCCGTCAACGTGCTTATCCCACAGCCCGATGTTGTCTGTCGCTCGGTAAATGTACAAGTGGATGTATTTGCTCTCTTGGTTAGATCGCCCTAGTTGCTACTATAATGTTATAGGGGCTCTTACACAACACGACCCAAATAGTCGTTGGTTTCGCAACTGCAACTAGCAGAACCACTTGTACTGGTGTGGCTCGACTAAACCCCAACTACCTCTGCGCGTTGTAGTTTCAGCTGCAGCTCTTACCCCTCCAGAAAGCTTGATCCATGTATACGCGGCCTCCCTATGAGCCGCAACGGCAGGTCGTCTAAGGCCTGCAATACACGATATGGAGCACCTTGGTCATCGACTTTACCGTTGAACTCTTGCTATGCTCCCGAACAAATGCCTTAACCGCAGCAAGAATGTCTTGCAAAAGCGCACCCGCTGGTTTCCAGGAGTCATCAAGGGCGCCCAGACCGCGTCAGCGCACTTTAATATCGTGTCTTTTTCCTGCCGGGTGTATCGCGCTTGTAGTAGCAAGTCCACCACATGCCCTTCGCTGTTATGGGCAACATGCAGCACTAGTTCCTTGGTCACGTCAAGGGAGTTGTCTGCGTAAAACCTTAAGAGACTAGCATGAGCCTCCTTCGCTGATCTGTCACCAAGTTCTGGATCTCGAAAATACAGCTGGATTTCATACGTAGCTTGCTACGCGTGTGATGCCACACATCCGCCTATAAGCTAAAATCGCCACTGTCAAACTGCGCCATGCTAGTCCTTTGTTTGCGTGGCCGGCACGTCCTGCAGCCCGAACCGCGGCATTGATGCGCCCGCTGCGCTTGTTTATCTTCAAGTGCTTGCTGGATGCGTGCCGCATGCTGATTTGCTGCGGTTTGGATATTCTCCACCGTAGTTGGTTTACTGGTCCAGGAACCGCAATGGTGTCACTCGGTCTCTTCGCTTTAAAGCAAGTCATCGTCGTGCTAAAAGCCACACCTCCAAGCGATGGTGACGGAAAATTGTTCAAGACCATTTGAACAATTTTGATCACGCGAGTTCTCTCTCGTGGCTGCAGTATCCACTCCGATAGCAGTGCGCGACAGCAACCCAGCACCTCGCGCATAACCACCTTCGTGCTATCAGTCGCCCATGAGCATCGAGCGGTCGTGAAATGATGGTGTGCCCCAAGAGCATGCTACAGTGCCTCAATCGTGTTGTTCTTAAAGTGCGATCCTTGGTCCCGCACCCAGGAGCGACAAACTCTAAAAGAAGCAAACCAGTCTAGTAGTCCCGAATATGTAGTCTTGGCGTCCGCTGCCTCACACGGTAGTAACCTCCCAACTTGGATGCATCACCTTTGATTACCAATACATAATCTTGCTTCGTAGCGTTCTACCCCATGAACCCAGTGGATAAGTTCGTTGGGATGATCAAGATGCATCGCACCGCCTAACAGTCTTGGTTGTGTGTGTTGGGGGGGGGGGCACCAAATGAGCTAGGGCAGTGCAAACAAGGCTGCACGAAACTCTCGATGTCGGTGTTCACTCCTGCCCAAACAAAATTTTCACGAATATGTTTCAGCGCCACTGCGGTGCCTCTGACAACCAGTACCTTTTGGGCGATTCAGCGTTTCAGCCGTCGGCTATTATGGTTCCGGCCTTTAAGAAACCACCGAAGAGTGAACTGGATGTTCATCGCAAATACTTTAACACGAAGTTGGTCAAAGCACGATCAAGAACGAGCATTGTATTGGTTTGGCAAAGACGAGGTTTCAGTTTCTTCGTGGAATCCCTCTGAAGCTTACTGGCAGGAAAAGTATGATTTGCCTGATCACGTGTGCTTTCATTCTGCACAACCTTTTAAGTTTTGAGCCGATACTCGAAAAGTGGATAGAAACCTTAAAGGCAAAAGGAAATGGATTAGATGATGAGCTCAACCAACCTGTCAGCCAAGTAGCGCGAGGTGATGAGCGTCGGAAGCGGTTATTTCATTATCTCCTGGAGATCCGAAGGTAGCAGGGGAGGGGGGGGAGCAGCTCGATCTCGTTTGAGGGCACTCCTTCTTGGCGAAGCTTTTGGCGCTCATGAAACAGAGCAATCTTGCTGATCATTTCACACGATTCGGATTGGGCGCGCAAATGCATCGTTCTGCTGTTGATTCTGCTACCCGAGCTTCAATCTGAATATACTTGAGCGACGTTTATGCTCATTACCAGGCGGTATGGAGGGAGATGTACCCATTGGAGACTCTGCGACCGTTGCCTCGGCGTTTGGTGTCCGCAACAACTCCGTGATCGGCAACTCCAGCGTCGTTACCACCCGCCATTCCCATCGGTTCGTCGGACACATTCGACAAAGAATCTTCGCCGTCGCTGTTTTGTTGCTAAACGCGAGGTTATCCGTGTTCAGCGTCAAGGGGGTTGTGCTGTGTCGGTCAATTATAGTTTCGTATAGGTCATACTAGTAGGGACAGAGTGTGGTTATTGCGTCACAGAGGTTCCTCACATCTTCGACACCTTGACCGGTGGCGCCAAGCCAGTCTGCAGCAGTTATAAAAGACTGTTCAAGGCTCAAAATCTTGGACTGGATATCCTTCGCAGACCATGATATAGTTACATCCACGAAGCAATGTAACCCACGACTTCAGCAGCGATTTGGTTTCACCGTGCTCGGCATCTCCACCACGATAACGATTGTAGTTGTCTCCAGTAGTCATCCAATCGATCAAACAACTAACGGAGCTGATGCTTGGTGTTGGGCCATCGTTGTGCCAAGCCACCCGTTTCTTGGCACTGGATTGGGGCTCTTCAGCTTCTCTCAAAGCATTTTTCACTGCGTTGAAGCAGCGCTTCCCGCACACTGCGATGAGAACATCATCACTGTCGCTAAATTTGACCAATAGATCAGCAAGGCAGGCTTGATGGATCCTGTTGTCGCACTTTGTGCTGTTAGAGCAGAGCAGCAGTGTCACGCTCTCGGTAGTCTCCTTGACGACCTTCCTGCGCAGCTTCTACTTGCATGCAGACGCCATACCACTCCGTTCCGGAACTATTGCACGTTTAGGTGCTGTCCGCTGTTCCGATTCGTTTGCAAAAGAAAAGACTTAGATTCATTATGGTTATCGCCTGACAAAATAGCCGGCTCAGACAGATAAACAGCTGCTTCATCCGAGCATCGAATCGAGAGGGGGGGTCTTCCCTCCCGCTCGAGCTTGGCTTTCTTCATGTGTCTAGGCTTGTAATCGTTGTCTCCGCGCTGTTGAATGCACTGGTCCATAGAGTCCTGTAAACTGAGAAACGCTACATTAATCGTACGTGCTGGTAACTCCCAGTAAGATTCAGTGATGGCCTCTATCAAATCGTCAAGCGTTCTAGCGGTCTTCTTGCGCTGACGTGCCTGGATATCACAGAACAGCCCAAGATCTAAGACATTTAGATCTGGGCTGTTTGCAGGCTGGAAGCGAAGCTCCACATGTCGTCCGCAGCAGGCAGCAGCTTCAGTGAACTGAGGGTCGTCAGGCTTGATGTGAGCGGGCGCGTTGTCCTGCTGGATCACGACCGCTTCACTTGCGTTTGGCCAGCGAGCTTCGATCGAAGGCAAAACCCGTGAGATGAGCATGTCGCGATAGGTAGCCTTGGTGACAGAGACCTCCTTCATTTCTAGTGTACCTGCAGGTCGCCGGCGGCTCGATCGCTTCACAGGGACCTTCTCCACGAAGGCCTACACGCCAAGCTTTCCGTCGAAATAGTTTTGGGTCACAGTGTCAACTCGCGGCCGAGCAACGGCCGCAAGAACCATTGCTCTGGTGATATACCGTCTGCTCTTGACGCGTCGAGTGGGGGCCACCTCTCCGGGCAGAAGCAGAAAGCGCCGAGTAGTTTCCGTCACGTGAAATATCTTCTCGTCTACGTGCACAGTGTTGAGCATGTCTGCATAGAGCAATGTGTCCCGGTCGATGTGGCTCACACAAAAGTGTAGCCGCGTGTTGCGATTTTCCTCGGTCAGCAGCGGCTTCACAACACTCGTGACCTTGCGTAGCTCACCAGTCCCGATGCGGCGCTGGAGGGTGGTCTGAGGTAGGCCGCATATGGCAGCAGCAGCTCGCACAGTGCTGCGGGCAGCAACATCTACCCAGCGCAATTGCTCGAGCCCCTCTGTCCGGCCAGTGGAGCGGCGGCCGCTGAGATGCATGCGCGAAAAGGCAACATAGAGCCCTGTCAACTGTGCTTCATTCTTGGCTCGCTACCACAGCCTTGACACCGTGCTGGGATGAACACCGTGCTGGGCATAGTGCTGGATAGAGACGGGCAGAGTACCGAATGTTCCGGTCGTTCCGGTCGGTCGGAACTGTCCGGAATGGTCGCTATGGTCGCATTGTGTTAAGTACGCCGTACTTAGTATGAAGTTCGCGTTGAACATGAATTAACTACGAGTTGCAGTTGGTTTCCGCATCCAAATTGGTTTCCGCGCGCAAAACGCTGACGGAGCACAATGCTCTCCCCTCCCATGGCGCCGTCACCAGCTCAAGGGGGGTCATCCCAACGGTCGTCGCGGCGGCAAACGCCACCACTGAGCTAAGTACGACGTCGCTCGACCCCAAGGTCGCTGACACGATCGCCAAACGTGCGATACTCCCCGTATCCATAGCGACCTGTCAGCGTCGTCGGGTTTCCGACAGCCCAGCCTCGAGTGACCAAGCTACTGTCGAAGGTCGCTTTGAAGACGGACAATCCAAACAAGGCAGTTTCCCACGCTCAACTGCGGAGGAAGAGGACCACCCGCCTGCGGTTGCCAAGCCTGGGCGGAAGCCTGGTCATATTTGGCGCCCCTTCAAGAAGATCGACCCCAAGAAGACGCATGGCCGCGTTCAGTGCCTCGGGTGCCGGCAGTATCTTGGCAGTGGCAAGCCTCAGCGCAACATGGTGCCCCACGTTCTCCAGTGCGATAATATTTCTCTGTTGGACAAGCATTTTATCCGGCGGGTGTACAACGTGCCCGAGGGGGCAACGACCGTGTCGCCATCTCAGCCAGTCGCCCCAGGCGCCGCACCGACCGTTCCCGCTCAGGCAGAGAGAGTCGACATGCTTACCTACATTTACATCAATGGTGGTATTCTGCATGGAGACAACATCGATTTCGCGCGGTTTCAATCACACCCTGAATCGGAAGTGGTGGGCGCTGAAAGTAATGCGTCGTAGGTCGCTTTTAGCCAAGGTGCATGTATGAGTTCATGATAAGTTAAGGAATACATCGGTTTTCATCTGCATTACCCATAGTTGTGTACTCCTTCTTGTGTATGGGGGGTCTATTTCGAATTCATAGGGGCGACTTCGGAATTGTCCTGAACGTGGCCATAACATTCGGGACAGTTCCGAATCTGTCCGCAACCAGCCCTAGCTGGACAGCGACATCGCTCAGAAGTCCATGAGACAGGTTGTCGTCGACAGCAAGCCGAAGCAAGCTTTCCACTATGCGTTGCCGTCCAACAGCTGTCGGATTTTTGTTGCGGCGAGCGAGGCGCGGAGGTGTAGACTGGGGCGGTGCGGCGGACGAGTGGGGAGCGAGCGAGGCGGTGCGTCGGGCGGGCGGGCGAGGCGGTGCGGCGGGCGAGAGGGCCATGGTCGGTACTTGGGTGCTGAAAGAGGGGCGAAATCTTCAATGAGACTGGGATCGCATCTCTATCGCATCACCAATAGAGCGCTAACCCCAACTCAAACGGACCGTGTGGTGCCAAAAGACCGCGGTTCGAGACTCTGAGCACCGTGAGCGCATGCTGCTTCCTTTTCTACCAGTTAGAGGCCCCTACGCGCAATATCAATCAATAGCACCTCCACAACATCCGATCTTTGCAATAGTTCCAGAACGGAGTAGCACGCGGAGTTGCGCCTCATGGTCCAGAGAGCTGAAAGCTGAATGATACGCATCTTGTTAGCAGTGCCTGAGGCAGGGATGAACGACCCCCCACCACCACCACCATTGAATCGACGCACCTCATCGCAGATCACACATCGCTCACCAGAGCCACGGGGTTGGGATGTACAAACCTTCACCATTGACTCAACGTACATCGTCGCAGATTGCACATCACAGACCAGTGCGTCCGCTCGAAAATGCTCTTCCGAGATGTTTTGGCCGCGTCCGTGAGGATCCACAGTGTAATGGTATTTATTTTTTGGCCACAAATTTTGGGTGAGGGGGAATTTTTGGTCAGAAACAGTTCCGAAGATCTGAAGACTATACAGTATCTAATTCGTGAATTTTCTTCTTGTGCCACTTATATTGTAGGAGACCAACAATTTTGAGTATTTGTATGTATTAATACTAGTATAGAGCATCTCAGTCGCTGCGCTCTTTTTGAGTTGCTTCGGGGTCGATCCCCGAAAATTGTGTGGGTCACCCAATTTCTGGCGCGCGCCCCCCCGAAAGGTCACTCACTACTTATCAAGACAAATCAGACTGCAAAAGCGATAGAAGACGACGACAACAAGCTGTAAACAGAGAGTTCTAAAATGTACGCTGCAGCAACGATAGGTGCACGTAGTTATGGCTCATGCGCTCCTTTCTACTGCAGGGCGAGCTTCCGCGGGTGCCGCCACAATCTTCCGTTTCCACGCAGCACAAAGTAAATGAAAATTTGAACGAAACCTAACGATGCAGCTATCTTCCAATTGACCAATGTATTGTGTTCGGACTGCGCGCGCTTGCTGGCACTGTACGGGCTTGAAACAAAACTCTTGGCCGAGATATCATGACGGCCGACGATCACGAAGCCGCTTCGAGCCAGGCAGGCTTTGCTGCAGACACTCCGCCTCGTATAGCACCTGATCGCGCTGCTAATGCTCGCGCGGTAAAGGCTGAGAAGTACGCGCACCGTGCGTGTCTGTTACCCCTGCTTATGCGTGATGTGCGCTCTAACACAGCAATGCGCTAATGCCCAGGCAAAACAATGCACGATTTGCGTGTGCAGCAAGCGGCATATGCGCGCAGTTGCAAGCCGGCCAAGCAAATTAAACCGACCAAGCTGCAAAACTCTGAAAGTAACTGGTGACGGACACCGTGTGCTAGAACTGCTAGGCATTCTATTTTATATTTTCAACGTACTTAATGAGCGTTTATAGCTTTCACTTGCACATGTTGCGCTGACCCTTGCCTGGCCCTTGCTGCTGCGCACAAAATCGTTATCGAGCGCTCGGCTTCCCCGTCCGCACCTTGCAGCGCGATGATGTCGTCGCTGGCAGAGTGGTCTCATCGCCGTCTCCCTCACCTCAGACACGACCGTCGCTTGCCCGCTGGGTCATGAGCAGTGCAGCCGGCTGAGTGCACAAGTTTATTGTGTGCAAATAGACCCAATATGTGATACTAGTGGTGCATATGCGGGTACCAAGGTAAGATCATAGTTGAATACGCTTTTGACTCGCACGGCCTGGATCGTGATGTATGGTCTTTCAACGTGTACTCCCCGGCGGCGAGATGGTATAAACGTCCGTGCACGCTTCACGGAGCAGCAATGCGTTTAGCCAAGTAAGATAAGACAGCAAAGATAATATAAGTTCATTGATGCGGCCGCAGCGCTAAGTTGTGTGCAAGAGCAAGGTGCTACATTGCTAGCACGGATTCGGATGCTATTTCTTTTGTTTTTACAAGCGCTGCTTCTATCCGGCCCTCTTCAATTGCAAATGCATTGCGTATTCCTGTCGAAGCTGATAGTTTAGTTAGCGTTAAGGGTTAAGTGAGTACTATGTCGCCGCGACATCGTGCACGAAAGAGTACTACATATGAAAAATAAAAACTAGGAATAGCATTCGAGTGAAAAACAATCTTTGGACACGTCAGGCCGCGCACCTTCTGCACAGTCATTGCGTAAGCCTGTCGCAAGGGTACGCCATCTCGAAAACTCTTCAGCACTCGTCTTCTTAATTCAGTTGATCCTATCCTACAAGATAAAATTGGCACAATGTTCGGGATATCGTGTAGGAATGACGGTCCTAGGTACATACATATCCGTGATTTGTACGAGTATTATCTTCGGTAGCTCCTCTAGCGAGGGAAACAAAAAGGCGAAATTTATGACGTTCGTATCGTTGCAAAGCCCTGCTAATTGCTTGACAATCAATGTCAAACTCACAGGAACACCGACAGCAAGTCTCACAGATGTAACGACAACTCTATCTCTTCTCGTGTTGGGAAGCTCGGCTTCCTCGAGCAAATCTCGCATTCAGTTCTGACTAATTTCGCGTTTCTTAGCTAATCACTTTAGCTGCACTTTGTGCTTTAAACGGATGCGCAAAATTGGCGAAGTACTCGATTTAAAGCTATGAACATTAGTTTCACTAACTTCGGTGTTGGTGTATGCGCAGGCCTCCTTAAAGATGAGATTTTTGACGTTTTCCCAGATTTCCCATTCTTAAATCTCAAATTCTCCCGTGAAAAAATAAGGTGTTATACTCTAGTAGTCTATACTGGTACAATCAGTTTCTTGTGCGCTTGCAAACTAAAAAAATGTTATAGTTGCTGTTTGGGTTATTGGATAGTATGAGCTACTCTCGTTACAGTACGCACCTGGAGAGGTGGATAACGGGAAATGTGTACTTCAAAGCATTTAGTAAGCATTGTGTAGCATGAATTCAGTACAACTGAAAGAATAGAATAGTAGTTCATGCATGCACACATGTACGCTGGCGGCATACCACGACAAAGTGTAACCTTTTTCAAGATGGAGCGGGGGGAGGGGCTTTTAAGGCCTGTGGTACGTACATCTGATAGATATCAATAGTTTGTATAGTTTTGTATGGGTGCCCACTACTGAGAACTTATATACAAGTGTTTTGTATTGCACATGGTACTCGAAAAAGCGATTGGCCGACGCACATACTCGCAGCAACAACGAATATACATATCAGTATTTTCTAGATATGTTTGAGGAAATCTAACACCTTCAGACACAGGGGTCTGGCGAGGTCGCCCACGGATTACGCTACCTACCGTTCTTAACGCTGATATCGTTTCCAGCGGATATGCCTACCGACTCTGAACAAGCGCTTACCTGGAGCAACTCCGATCGCTTGCAAACGCGAAATCAAAATGAAAAGCCCTCGAGAGGGCAATTGTCGATGCACTATCGCCAAAGGGGGACCCGACGTATGCGGACACCACTTTATGCCGCCGACTAGAATATTTGAGCCTAGCGCAGGTGTAATGTGGCTACGCGAAACGTAATACATGACATTACATTTACCGAGTCTGAAGTAACATTCTAGGTATCGGACATAAGTGAGTGAACCATTTTACTAAAATTGTGTATGTGTCCCACAATTCCCATATCGAAATCCAAAAATCTCTTGTGATAAGCCTTTTTATGGGAAAAGCCGGATCTCCCAGTTTTTAAGGAGGTATGTGTATGCAACGTGTTTCGCAGTTAGTGTCCATGACGGCATATCCTTCTCTTCGATTACCCTCGTTTTGAATAAATCGACATCCTCTTGATCAAGGCCTTTGCAGCGACGGACGCCGCAAGGCAGCAAACCATTCAAGATCTGATTTACGTATATTCTGTATCGTTAAGACATAAACGTATACCTTCCCATATCTCAAGCCTCGTCGCTGTATTTTCGACAGTGGTGTTGATTAAGCGAACGGAAAAACATAACTTAATTGCTCTAGATCACTAGTAAAAATGGTATCGCGTCCATCAAAGAGTATACTGCTGCAGCTTGGCCATATCGCGCGTATTAGCTGGTCGATCCAATAAAGCATACCACACGAAACCACGCTAAACGCATCGGTAACCACTAAATGAACAAGAGCAAATTCTTTCTGGGGTTGTTAACTTTTTTTCACTTTTCAAAGAAGAGATACGAGAAAAAGACGTTGAGCTTCCATTCCAAGAAAACACAGACAGAACATATAGTGCGACCTTTAATATTAAAGGCTGCAGTTCCTTAGCAGTAAAACACGCTTCAAATTCCGCCTCAATATTGTATGGTCTCCGAATACGTTGCGCAGGTCTTTGACAATGTAGCGTAATAGCCAGCTCTTCCCTGACCCACCTTCGCCGTGGATCATGCTTTGTAAGGACTCAAAAGACGAGCGCAAACGCCTTGTCGCCTTCCCCATTGCCAACGCGAATGGAATCCATTGCGATTCATCCATGCTGCCACTAGTGCTATCGTTGCTGTCGTCTTCTGTAATTGGATAAATGCAGTGACCCTTAGAAGTATTGACCCCACTCATCAATGATTTTGCGCGCCCAGTTTTGCACTGCGCCTCCGATGTCATTGCGGTCGTAGCAGACGCGGCCCCCACCCTGCGGTGCCAGTCCTTAGCCGCCTCCGTCGCCGTGGCGGTCGTAGCAGACGTGGGCGCTCGCCCTGTGCCGTTAGTAGCCCGTCGAGGTCGACCTTATCCGCATCCGTTGCCATGGCGGTCGTAGCAGACGTTGGCGCTCGCCCTATGACGTTAGTAGCCCGTCGAGCTCGACCGCGCTCCCTTCGTCGTGGCAAAAGCTTCCGGCACATGTCTGCAGGAGCCCCACCTTGAAGCTGCTGATCCAAGCTCGCAATGACGCCTCCGTTGTCACGGCGGTCGTAGCAGACGCGGGCGCTCGCCCTGCGGCACCAGTAGCTTCATCGAGTTCGACATCGACCGTCTCCGTCGTGGCAGAGGCCTCTAGCACCTGTCTGCATGAGCCCCGCCTCGCAGCTGCTGATCCAAGCTCGCAATGGCGCTCGAAGCTCTGGGGTTCGTAAATAGTGCGGTCGACGTAATTACGTATGTACCCTTTTTAACCAATTATAAACAAATGCAGGTTTTGCTACGTATTAAGACCTATTTTGTCCCCAATAAGGGGTCTTAAGCCAACATACTCCTGCTACAAGCCAAATAAAAAGTGTAGTTTTAAGCCTTTTCTGAGGCGTCGGGTACGAACGGGCACTTAGTGTGGAGCTAAAAATCGAACTCTCTTTAGCGACCAGACGGTCGTAACCGACAAGCCTGAACCGACGGACGACTTTTCGTCCTTATCTCAATCAAACGTTAAACCAAGGTTTTTTTACCCACATTTAGCCCCCATGTCTCACGATTCCAAATTGATACCCTAACCCGTTCTCAAAATTAATCGTTACCGATTCGTAAAAACTAAATAAGATAAATCGGAATGTAAATAGGAGTCTCATGATTATACGGGGGGCTTCGCCCCAATAAGTTGAGACTTTTTGTACCCACTGTACATCAATGTAAATACACGGACAATAAAATCACATAAATGGCCTAAAGTTTATGATAAAATTACACATCTATTCATACGAGTCACTCGGAAAGCCAATCTTCGAAAAGCAATCTCCCGCCAAAGATGCTGCTGCCCCATTCGGCGTGCCAAGTGTGCGGCCCCCGCGCGGGCGTATCGCCCGACTCGCTGTTCAAGTGTTCACGCTGCCAGGCGGCGCTGTACTGCGGCCGTGAGCACCAGAGCGAGCACTTCGCCTCGCACAAGTCGACGTGCAAACGCATCAAGAAGATGCGCGACCGCATGGCGGAGGAGGCCGACAAGGTCCGCAGCGCCAACGAGGACGACTGGACGCCCGCGAACGCCTTAGAGACGCACGTGGGTCTCTTCTGGGGGATTCACAGCACGCGTCCGTACATGCGCGTCAAGCTGGAGGTGATCCGCGCGCTGTCCACCCTTGCCTCGCGCCCGGCGATCGAGGCGGCGCTGGCCGAAGCCCAGGACTGCATGTGGCTGTGCCGCTCGGACAACCTCGGCATCTGAGAGGTCATCCCGACGCTCCTGCTGCTGCTGGATAAGTACCAGGAGGCCTACGACTTTATCAAGTGGTACGTTACGAGCGGGGATGACCCACATTACGACTGGGCCAACATGGATCTGCCTTTCTTGGACGTGCGCGTGCTCTAACCTTCGAAGTCAAGTTCACGACTGATCGCTTTCATTGCTTATCTATCTGTTGCGACGGGGCTTCCTCGTCTTTCTTATCAACTCCCAACTCCTAACGGTGGGACCGTTTTCCTGCGACCTCCATTCTCTCGTTTATCACATATTCCCCCATGGTGGTCGTCTGGAAAGATTTCGCCCGCCGCATGTGAATACTCTTGTGATAGCGTTTTTTTATCAATCACCAAGATGCCATTGCTTCTCACACTCTCGATCCGATAAGGCTCTTCAAAAGGTTGCTGTAGCTTGGATGCTCTGGGGTCATTTAGAGCCACCATAATCATTTCTCCAGGTTGATATTCATGTTCATGCCGCGACGCATTTTCCCTTTCATTTGCCCGCATTACTTGTCGATCTTGTCGTTCTTGCTCTCGTTGCCAATTTACCGCTGCCGGCAAATCAAAAATCATATCTCGGCCAAATGAAGCTTGACTTGGGGATAGTCCAGTGGTCGTGTTATGCTCCGCTCGAACGGCAAACACCTTTGCTCGTAATGTCCTCTGTTCTTAGTTTGTCGTTCAGGGTTCGATGCACTCTTTCCACCACCCCATTTGCTTGTGGGTTTTTCACCGTAGTTGGAATCGATTCTACTCCGTAGCTAGAAAGAAGCTCCCGAAATTCTCCTCGGAACTCTGGACCTTGGTCAAAGATACATCTTTCAGGTCGAGGGTATCGATTGAACTATTGCCGGTCAACGATTCGAGCGGCTTCTGCACTTGTGCCGTCGTCCATGGCTGTAATTTCCATCAATCGTGTGCATGTGTCGATTATTGTAATCGCTCGCCATTGTTGCTCTCCCAGAGGTCCAATACAGTCAACAGCAATCTCCCTCCACGGCCGAACTTTTGTATCCTTTACTGGCAATTTGCCATACCTGGCCGGATAATTCTTGCTTCGTGCGCACTGTGCACAGTTGCGTATCCACTCTCGGATGGCGGTTGTCATTCCAGCCCAGGTGAATACTGCACGAATGGATTCGTACATCACTGTTTCTCCTGGGTGGACTAGCCATTGGTGATACGTCTCAAGCACTCTGGCAATTAAACTACTTGGTAGTATAATCTTCCCATTAGCTTTGCTGACAAGCACTCTTGTGCTGCCAATCGCACGCCATTCAGCTGACATTCCTTCTTGGAGGCCTGTTTGCTGTTGCGTTTCTGCGATTTCACCAAGCGAAAGCGGGAACAATGGGGTTGCTTCTGTTTGGACTCGGGTTGCCGCACTGGCACTCGCATCCGTTTCCTCCACAGGCAATCGCGACATGGCGTCCGCTACCACGTTGTCCTGTCCTCGGACATATATCATTTCTGGTCCGTATTCCTCTATCTCGAGGCGCCAGCGTAGCATTTGGTCATTATTGAATGTGGCTGCGATAGAGTTTTTATGATCCGTAAATATCCGTAGCCGACGGCCCCACAGAATCGATCTGAATTATCGCAGCATTTCCAATATGCTGAGCAGCCCTTTCTTGTTGGTCGTGTACTGCTGCTGCGCTTGATTGCAGTTTTGGGACCAGAATGCTAAGGGTCGTCTTTGCTGCATGATCACTCCTCCGAGTTGATACTGCGACGCATCGGTGTAAATATCAAATACTTGATTGTAGTCTGGCAACCATATTTTTCATGGTCGGCGACCATTTCCATCTCCAAAATGGATCACCTCCAGAGATAAACAATTCTCGAGATGGTCGATCATTTCCCCAAATGGTTAGCCACCCGTAGGCCATTTTTTGTCAGTCGTTCTTTTTGCACAGCAGGGCGCGGCCACTGAGCTGCAGCGTGCAGCGCTGAAGCTAGAGGCGTCCGGCGGCACTGAGATGCTTCGCGCGTGTGCTCCTAGCTGCACCCAACGTGTCTACAGGTAAGTATCCATCAACACTGCTTCGAGCTGCAGCTACGGAGCCGCGCCTCGATTGGCAGCCTGCACTGCTGCTTGTCTGTCGTGAGGACAACGCAGAACACCTAAAATGTAGGTCCTATATGCGCTGATTTGCGCGTATACTACATCTAGATGCCTAGGCTAGCTGTAGTGCGATTTAGGGGGCTGCGTGTGCCTTCAGCACACGCAACAGCCTCCCTCCAGGGCGAGGACTTTCCACCCATTGTTGGGGGCTTCGGATAGTTTGCATGAAATGGTAGACGATCTCAATTCTGAACCGTGCCATATTTTGCAAATGTTCCTACCGTTTTGTAGCGGGGCTACACATTCGGCTAACCTCACGTTAGTGCGACATGCACTAATGGATACATTCAGGTGGACCACATCGCAGTGTGGTCACCATTCATATTAGGAAGCAGTCCTATTGGTCAGAAAGCAGGGTCTTTCTACCAGTAATACTCAAGCATTAGGTCAGAGCTTCTGCCAACCACTCGTTGGCAGAACCTCTCTTTATAGATATCAGGTTTAGGAGGAAAGCCACAGTTAACATTCAATTCAGTTCTCATTTTACCGCAAAAGCTACTATGTGTACCTTTATTTAGATCTAATTATACTTGTGGATACAAGTATACTTAATCTAAGTTAAATACACCTTACGCTTCCTCATACACGTGCGCTCACGTGTAAGCTAAAGTATTGGGCTAAGTAAGCCCATTACACCTGGTAGCATTTTGTAGTCCGTCCAACGACCGACTAGTTACGTATCGTATGAAATTCGATACGGGGGCCGAGGACCTGCCTGTGGACGCGAGTATGTCCACTGGTAATCCAAACACGGGTGCAACGCATGTTGCACGCGAAGACTGTCTCCACCTGGCGGATCCAGAGTGGGAGGCGCTCCAACGACTGTCGACGGTCATTGGAGAAGCGGCCGTAGCAACGATGCTACGCACGCTATCGCCGACAGAGCAACACGGTGTTGCTCTAGGCTTCATCATGAAGGAACAGCGCGAGACCGCTGCTCGCGCTACGGTGTCGACTCCGTCCACACCGCGCGTGGAGTCATTGAAGCTCCACGTGAACAGCTACGTTGGAAGAGAGGGCGAGCCTCTCCTCCGTTGGCTTGTCGAAGTCGACACTGCCATTACGGCTCGACGTATCGTCGACCCGTTGTCGAAAGTTGCGTTCGCCATGTCATGCCTTGGCGGGCGAGCAAGGAGTTGGGCGTACGGACGCCGACTCACTGATCCTACGTGCTCCAGCACGTATGAGGTGTTCAAAGAGGAGCTCAGACAAGCGTTTGAGCCCCCGCAGAATGAGTTCAGATCGAGGGCTGAGTTCCTCGACCTGCAACAGGGCAAGCATGACGTGCATGCTTACGCTCAAAGGGCACGGTACTTGGTCTCGAACATCGTGACCAACCCGATAGACGAGGCGACTAAGGTCGTCACGTTCATGAAGGGCCTGAAAGATGGGCCTGTGAAGACCTATCTCTTCCGAGAGTATCCAAGTACTCTCGAGTCTGCGATTACACATGCTATGCAAGAAGAGTTTAGTCTGCGACAGGCTAAGCTCCATGTGAACGTCCCGCGGCCGATGCCGCGACCGATGGTAAAGCCGACGGGAAGTCCCGAACCAATGGACCTCTCGAGTGCGACGGCTGCTGGATCTCAGCAGCGTCGTGGACCAACGAATGTCCGCTGTTTCCGGTGTGGAATCAACGGCCACTACGCCCGTGAATGCACAGCGCCTGTGCAGGCGGCCAAGGGTCGGCGTGGCGATACCGGGTATCGCCACGGGCAATCAAAAGCTAGAACGACCAGCAGGGCGCCCCGCGCCCTGCTGGTGATGCAGTCGAGCGTGTCGATATCGGACACGCCGTATTGAAGACTGCTGCCGCCAGTGAGAGTCACTCTCACTGTAAGAAGCAGGATGACAGGCCGAACCTTGTCATCCTGAAGGTTAACTCGAAGAGAGAGAAGTCTCTTCGTGCGTTGGTGGATTGTGGTGCGTCGAACAACTTTGTTCGACTGCAGAGCCTAGCGAGGCTTGACTTCGAGGAGGTTGTAATGCCTCGAAGTCTATTAGTCGTAAGACTAGCAACGGATGTCGTTGTTAGAACCGAGAAGCGTGTCGTACGCGTACGCTTCTCGTATCGAGAGAAGAAGTTCGTGGACGAGCTTATCGTACTTGACTTAGACGATAAGTTCGACATGGTGTTGGGCATGCCGTGGCTTGCACGGCATGATCCGGTGATCGACTGGACGAAGCGCACGATCGTGCACTTCAGGAGTAGCTGCGCGACAGGGAGCGATGGCCCTGTCGGCGCAGCACGTGCACCTCGCGGTGCACGCGGCCCACCAGGAGAGGCAGCGCGACGCGCGGCTGTCTCCGGTCACCTCGCGCGGACACCGACGACTGAGAGAGTCGTCGGGAGAAAATGTGAGTCGAATCAGAAGACTCAGACTCGATCGGATTCGAGAGGTTCTCGAAGCGTCAAGAGTGACGCGGTCGTGTCGACTATTAGTGTCGACACACAAGTTCAACAAGAGGAGCCAGTCACTAATAAGGACAGTGACTCGGACGCGTCAGCTCAGGGAGCTGATGCGATTGGCTCTAACGTCGAAAGACGCTCCGCCGTCAGGCGCCGAGGTAAAGAAAGCGCACCGGCTCTGGGAGCCGACGCTGCAGGCAGTGCGGACGGTTGCAAACGTCCCGCACCGGAAATGCTTGCGTGCTCGCGTGCAGCCCGGCTGCACGACGAAGCGGTACGCGATCAAGCAGGGCTTGATTGCGTGCGCCCGCGGGAAGAACCCGCCGGCGACAACAAGAAACGCATTGCGTGCTCACGTGCAGCCGCGCTGCACGAAGAAGCGATACGCGATCAAGTCGGGCTTGATTGCGTGCGCCCGCGGGTTGAACCCGCCGGCGATCAAAAGGAAGATCTGTCCGCGGCCGGGCCCGGACAAAACAAGACGCGCGAAACCGGGTTCCGCACAAGAAGCGAACGGCGCAAGCGAGCAAAGCTGCGCAAGTCTCGGTCAGGGACCGAGACGCTACTCGCAGTGTCTGCCGGGCAGACACAGGAACTGGAAACGACTGTCGAGACCCTGAGTGTCTTGACGCGTACGAATACTGGTCTCCATTATAAGAAGATGAAGTTGGAGAACCCTCCAACGTTGGCGTCAGAGTTGACTTCGCTTCCAGTCACGAGCTGGAGGCGCTTCGCCCGCGACCTGCACGATGGACGCATCGAGCAGATTTGCATCCTCTCGGATGTCGAGAGGATGAAGTGTGAAGCGGAAGAGTTGAAGCAGCTCGTCGCTGAGGGTGTCGACGCCCTCAGCGCCAAGTCGGAGAAAGAACGCTTCGACGAGCAGAGCTAGGACTCGCTGAAGTCGAGCCCCTTCTACGAGGTCTTGCGTGAGTACAGAGACGTACTCCCGGACGATATCCCTGCGGAGTTGCCGCAGGACAAGGGTGTTCTGCACGAGATTGATCTCGTGCCGGGAACGAAGTACTGCGTGACGCGGCAGTGGCCACTGCCGCGAGAGCAAGTCAAAGCGATCGACGACTTATTCGAAAGTCGTCGCAAGGCTGGGCAAGTGCGGGAATCGAAGTCCCTGCACAGCGCGCCTACGTTCTGTGTCAAGAAGGCACAGGGCGGGTGGCGAATCGTTCACGCTTATAACAAGCTGAACGATGCAACGATACCGGCGCAGACGCCGATACCGCGAAAAGATGTGATCATCGATTCGATGGCTTTGAGCACTATCTTCAGTGCTCTGGATCTGAGGGACAGATTCTGTCAGATCCTCATGCGTGAGAGTGATATACCTCTCACGGCGGTAAGCACTCCGAGCGGTATGCTCTGGGAGTGGCTTGTAATGCCGCAGGGTCTAAAGAATGCCCCTGCGACGGACAAACTGAGCGCGTCAACCGAGTATTGGTTGACGCCCTGAAGAGCTACGCTCACTCGTTCCAATACTGGAGCGACTGCTTGCCGATGGCAGAGTTTGCCATCAACAACTCGGTGCATGTCTCGACAGGACACACCGTTTTACGTGAACGCCATGAGGCATCCACGCGTACCGAGCGTACTCGTTGCGGTAGCTCCTTCCTTAAGTGGGGGAGGGTATCCCGTTTCAACCAAACCGAATGAACACGCTGATACGAGCAACATATCAGCTGTGTCGACACGCGCACGGACTGCGCGTAGTCCAATCGACGAGAGCACAATGTCTACGCCGGGCGTAGACACTCTCAACAACAACAACCACACACAGGCCGGGTCTGTAGTGAACAAGAACAACGGGTTGAACAAGGAGTTCAACTCGAAGGCAATGGACTTTGTCCAGCGCCGCCAAGCCGTAATACGGTTTGTACAAGATGCTATTGCAGCTTCTGTCGATCGACAGAAGCTGAACGCAGACAACAATGGCAGAGGAAACACAACTGAATTCAAAGTGGGTTCATTAGTTCTGTTAGCTACACAGAACCTAGCTAAACATGCAGTTTCTGATTTCGGAGCAAGCAAGCTTGCCCCGCGCTTCATCGGGCCATTCACCGTGTTGGCGAAGCATGGCAACGCGTACACGCTAGACATACCGTCCAGCATGCGCCTCCACCCAACCTTTTACGTTGCGCGACTGAAGCCTTACTCGCAACACGAGTCACCTACTCCCGGTGACTCGGCGCGATCCTCGCCTCGAGCGCGGAGACGCGCTGCTCCACGCGAAACACGATCGACCCCAGGTCGACCTGGATGTTTGAAGCGGTCTGCCCGGCCTGACAGATCCGGGCCTTCAAGAGCTTCAGCTCCTGGCGTATCTCGGCGAGCTCAGCCGTCTGGATGCGCTCCACCGCCTCCAAACGATCCCAGACCTCGGCCGGCGACGGTCCGTGGCGTCTTCCCGCCGCCGCCGCCCCCGTTGCGAGGTGCACGCGGGGAAACTCGCTGGATTGTCCAGCGAATCGTTGATCATCAGATCTGGACCCAAGGTCCGGTTCATTTTCGTATTCGTTGGTTAGGATACTCTCCTGACCACGGTACGTGGGAGCCGCGGAACGTCCTGATGAGCGACGTTCCGGAAGTGGTGACGGAGTACGAATCCCGCCACCAGCAGCTCCGCCGAAGGGCGTAAAACTTGAACGAGAGCTGTAGTCGCCTACAGCCCTCGGCTGAATGTTGCGTTCACCCTCAGCACTCTCAGACGACAACTGCATTGATCAACTTCTCACGCAGTGTCTTACACTCCACGGGCACACTAATACCAGTGTACCCGAGAAGGTCCCGTTCAGAAAGCCGCACTGCCCCGGTTTGGCACTGCGCGCACTCAACGCCAGCCGGCACTGCCCGCGGAATACCCGCTTCGACTGCACCTTCGTGCAGCCGCAAAATCTTGGGCCGCTTCGAGAAGCGCTCGTAGCGCTCGCTCGCAGAGCAGACTCGCCCGCGATAACCAGCCAGATCGCGGTTGAAGTTCTCAACGAACGCGCTCCAGCTTTGACAGAGTGCCTCCCACTCTGTCACCTTACTCTTACGGGAATGCTTCTTGTTCCCGTAGAATCGGAGCTCATAGAAGAGCCCGATATAATAACCACGTCTTTGATCCGTCGCCGGATCAAAGTCGAGCTCCCTAGTGACATCATCATCGTTGATGGCACTGCAGGAGTACAGCGCGTACCGCCCGACCGGCGAAGTACTGCCGTAGCGAGATTGGATCTCGCTCGGAGACGGCGTCCACGAGTCACGCACCGGATCAGTGCGCGACGTCACGGTCGTAGATGGAGTGGAGTCTTCGCCGTCTCCACCCCGCGGGGTAGACAGAGCTCCGGCATCAGCGAGCGGCCTGTCGCTGCCGCTGCGCGAGCGCTTTGAACTCGAAGCGTCCGAGTCGTACTCGCGGGGACGACGCGTCCTTACGCTTGCTTCATTGCGCCCTGAGGACGAGGAGTCTCGCTCCTCCTCGCCCTCCTCCATGTCGACGTCACCGCCGATTCCCAATTCGAAGAGGGTTTCGTTGGCATACGTGACCTTGCCACGCGTCTTGTGGTACTCCCCAACCGAGATAGTACGCTTGGGGGAGCTTGACGTCGTCACCGTGGAGGTGACGACGGACGCCGAAGAGGCTGAAGATGTAGCAGTCGTCGCTGTGCTAGCGACGACCGCGCCCGCCGCTGCAGGTGCAGCAGGCGTGTCAGAAGTCTGCGTCGTAGGCGTGCTCATTTCGAAATGAGCATGAAGTTCTCTCCGAAGAAGACTTTGGATTGATGTGTCGAGACCGGCACATCAAGTCCTAACGGGGGGATGGTGTAGCGGGGCTACACATTCGGCTAACCTCACGTTAGTGCGATATGCACTAATGGATACGTTCAGGTGGACCACATCGCAGTGTGGTCACCATTCATATTAGGAAGCAGTCCTATTGGTCAGAAAGCAGGGTCTTTCTACCAGTAATACTCAAGCATTAGGTCAGAGCTTCTGCCAACCACTCGTTGGCAGAACCTCTCTTTATAGATATCAGGTTTAGGAGGAAAGCCACAGTTAACATTCAATTCAGTTCTCATTTTACCGCAAAAGCTACTATGTGTACCTTTATTTAGATCTAATTATACTTGTGGATACAAGTATACTTAATCTAAGTTAAATACACCTTACGCTTCCTCATACACGTGCGCTCACGTGTAAGCTAAAGTATTGGGCTAAGTAAGCCCATTACCGTAAAATACGGCTTCAGTGCGACACCAGATTTTTTCAATTGAGTCGTTTTTATACAGCATTATTAGATTATAGGAGCGCTCGGAGAAGGGAGGAATTTGGCGTCTCTGTAGCCAATCACGCATCTGTATCATCATATCTGCCAGCATCATGGCTCTTTTATCTTTACAAAAACTGATCGTCCAATCATGCGTAGCGAAATGTTCATAATCTTTGGATAAGTGCATGTTCTTGTCACCTGTACAATCATCTAAGATATTTCTCGGCCAGTAGAAATGAAACAGATTAGACATAAGTGGGCCAAGGAAGGGGTGTCAAGACAGCTGGGTCTGATGACTACTCGGCTATTAATTCACAGCGTGTCGCACTGAAGCCGTATTTTACGGTACATGTACACATTTCTTCGTCCAAAAGTCTACCATATTTTTTGTACCATTTGCCAATTCTGACTCCCCCTAATAGTTTATCATCCCAAGGAAGCGGCGAAGATCACGAATCGTGCGAGGTCGTGCAATTTTTGCTATAGCATCAACCTTCTTCGGCACCGGCTGTTTCCTTTTTGTGCTAATTTTGAATCCCAGATACTCCACTATCCTTTATGCAGAATTTGCTCTTTGTTGCGTGGACCACGACTCCGGCCTCCTGAAGCCGTTGTAATACCACGCGCAAATGCTGCAAGTGTTCTTCAAACGTGGCAGAGCAAACTAGCACATCATCCAGATACACTCGAACATAGGGAAGATCTCCCAGTAGCCGGTGCATAACTGCAAGGAAACTCATCGGGTGCTGTACTAATACCCATCGACAGTCTGCAATATCGGTACTTGTCCCACAGAAGTACTATTGCCGTGTATGGTCGACTCTCTTCTGCTATCACACGACTATAATACCCCATCACCAAATCCAATGATGACACAAACGCCGGCTCCGGGAGCTCTCGAATCAAATCCTGAATCTTCGGCAATGGAGAGTAGCTCCGCTATAAGCATAAATTGAGCCGTCCTTCTTTGGAATGTTAAATGCGGGTGCAGCCCAAGGCGAATCTTTGTCAGGCTCCATCACTCCTAGCTTCACCAATCGTTCCACTTCTCGTATTGTAGGACCTTGAAAAATGAGGAGGATTGGATACGGCTTCTGGGCACTAGGTCGACTGCCAGGTTTTACAGGTATCTTGTAGGGTGACATCTTCAATGTCCCAATCTTCCCCAAAAATACAAACCGAAACGATTCCAGCAATGTCCTTAATCGCTGCTTTTCATCTCCCGACAAATGTTCCTTAGGAACCAACGCCTTCAACTGTAACTCCTTCCCTGTTACGCCCAATATACGCATCGTCCGGCTTTCTCCATCCTCTACTGCAAAAACAACCCTCTTCTCCGGTGCTGGTTTATCTTCAATCGGTATCTGGATGCCATCCCATGTAATTGTCTCGGTACCAAAGTCAATCCCCATTTTTTGCCGCATGATGAAATCTGTCCCTAAAATAAGGGGGTGTATCATCATTTCTCCCACCCTGAATTCATGAACACAACACCGCTTGTCCGAGAAGTCCGTCAACACAAACGGGAGCTCAATCGTACCCAAAGATTGCTGCAATTCGTCATTGACATTCCGATACTGATCACCACTTCACTGTTGGGGCGTAAACCATGACACCACCTCTTTCGCCACCATAGACCGTGTACTCTCCGTGTCCAGCAGTGCAACAAAGGTCTTCTCTGTCAACATTACTGGACCTCCCTTATGTTCCTCAGGTTTGTCATGCTTGACTGCTGCCATTTGATCACCTCTTTCTTCTGGAGGATCCCAGTACGACAGCAGATCCACTTCATCTCTCCGTCGAGTACTGGCTGCCGCCGCTGTTGCCGCCTTACTCCACGGGGGTCGCCCACTTCGAGCCTCAGGTTTTCCTTCTTCGTGACTGGGTTTAGGTCGTGGTCTATACCTTGGTGATGCGGGGTTCCGAAAGCATTCTTGATCATCATGGTTCTTCCAGGCATTCCCTCTGTCACATAGTTCTTACGAACTACGAACTGCCGAGGTCCAGAACAAAATTTTGGTGGATGCTCTTGTACACTCGAGTACAACGGCTTCCTCAGATACTCCCGTCACAGCAGACGTGGTGGTTAACGGCTCTGAGAACGTCTACATAGCTGAGATCGACGAAGTGATCAAGGAAGGACGTAGAATCTTGCGCGACGCGCACCGCGAAGTGTTCCGGGAAATTTGCACACAGCTTCCCCCATGTTTGTAAGCACGCTGCAACCCCCGAATTTAGATCTGGTGTCCTGCGTCATCGATGGAGTGATGATTTACGGCGTCGTCGGGTGAGAACTAATCATTGAGGTGTCTACTGTACAAGACGAAGTTAATATCACTTCCGATAAAGCAGAAGGAACTGAAGAAGTGATAATATCACTTCCGATATTATCACTTCTTCAGTTCCTTATCTACTTCGTATTGTAATAATATTAATTTAATATTATTAATACAACTACACTGTACAATCGCTGGGTGAAGGATGTGGAATAACAAGGTGCAGATGAAGATCTTCACGCCGAAGACTTCATACGTCTGCTTCTGGCGCGTCAAAATGACAAGGTGTGCTGGAGTGTTCAGATACGTCGACGTTTGCCGCTGACTCCGAGCAAAACTGTTTCCTCACTTGCCCGAGTTTACGAGCGTCAAACGCGTTCCAAGAACGTGTCTTCTCTACCGGTGGCTTCGTCATGAACTGCGCTCGCGCCGAACAAGAGCACGGATAACGAACGAGCAGAAATGCAAGTTCTGTTGAAGCACAACGCGCTGAGGCCCGTCGTCGGCTGCGGTCTCCAAGGACGACGCTTACACCCAGTAATTGACAGTACTATAGTACTATTAATACTACTGCAGTAGTTGAGACGTCTCCAACTATATTGCTAAGTACTACAGTTTAGGATGCTGAAATGGCAAACTGCTGCCAGTAACAGAGAAAAAGTGCCAGTACTGCGAACCCCTGCTGGCATGGGATTCCTGAACCCTACCGCGCTACGCTCGCTCGCTCTGTTTTACCCGGCAAAAAGGTTTAAAACCACAACACCTATACCTGGTTTTAACTAATGCAAAGCATCACTCTAGCTACGTCACCTTCACGAAACTAATTCATACGACCAATACAATTGGGAGCGTTGCAATCGCAGCGGATAGCCTCGTCCTCAATCGGGAATTTGTAATCGTACGTCACCTCGTCTCCCACAGCAATGGCACGCTTTGCAAAAATCACAATCTTCTTTTCTCCGCCTTCCACGGTCACAATGCGCGCGAAAGCCTTGGGGTCACACGAGTGGTTGATAAAGCGTGCAAGGTTGCCGCACCTTGTAGCGTCGATAATCGTTTTCTCATCAAGTCGAAACATGTAGCAGCTGCCGACGCCCTGCTCTTCATAGCGGCGCTCCCGCTCGTCTGCCACGGTCTGGTTAATCATCTGCCCCTGGTACTCGACGATCATCTGACCTTCGCTCACTGCTTCCTTCAAGAACAGACCGTAGCCGTGAATGGACGACTTCCGAACCAGCATCCGCTCATCAAACGGTCGACGGCGCAGCTCTCGGTACTGCATCGTAATCGGCAAATGCTCGATATCCATAGCCACGCCACCAGTACTGCTGCTTCCGCCTCCATTGCTGCTCGCTGCTCCAGCTACGGGTTCGTTGCTAGCCTCTTTGTTGAGCGCTTGGCGTCTCGGCATAATCTTGGCCTTCTTTGGTGCGCCAAACAGCCGATTGCCCTCAAACCCATCGGCTCGCGCGCACCCAGACGACTGTCGCGCACGTTGCTCAGCCCGGATGAGCTGCTCCATCACTCTTTCAGCAGTCTGGAATGTTTCAGCAGACGGTAGAACTTGTGTGAATTCATAAGGATCTACTTCCACTTCCTCCTCGATCATAGCGGAAATAACGTCAGCTGCAGTTGCAGCACTTTGCTGCAAGGTGTCATGGCTGCGCTTTCGCGAACCGGAGCCCCACGTCGCTGCTGCTGAACCAGCCAACGGGCTTTGCCCTTGACGCTGCTGTTGTTGTCGAAGCTTTCTCACAATAGAACGGCGGCTGATCGCAGTTGTTGGTGCGTAAGGAAGTTTCTCAATATGGCGTGTGATTTCAGGTAGCCCGAACCCAAAGAAGTAGTCGCCCCTGAGCGCAAATGAGAACCATGAGCTGCGTTTCAAGAATGGATTTCGCTCCGTCTCCACCGCAGCAGAGCCGTGGCTACGCTTGCCACCTCGGGGGGTAGCAGAAAAACCTCGCTGCTCTTCATAAAGTGACACCACGCGGCTCCGTAACTCAATGAGTGCGTCTTCCGGTGTAGACGCGACAATTGGGCGCTCTTGGTCATCTGAAGCTGTAATTTTATACACCACGCGCGGTCTTCGTCGGTGCTGGTCATATTCACTGTCTTCAGCTTCACTTCCGTTTACTTCACCCTTTAGTCGGCGGGCACGTCGCTCTTCAATCTCACTGCTAGAGATTACACACTCATACAGACAACGCGTAGACAAATGACGCGTGCTCCAGAATATGCGAGTGCTACGGAACCCCAGTGGGTAGATAGCTGTTCGAGTATGAAAACTTCCGTTGCCAACAAAGACGTGACCAAGAGAGTGAACCGTTAGCGCACCCAGACGATAGCACATTGGGCGTGGCTGGATCCCACGCTTGATTTCTGCACGCTTTCTCTTTTTCAAATCCGACACTGTCACGAGTGGTGGATCACTAAATAGGCTTCTCCGCGGCTCCGGACGCGGATTAATCACCGGTAGCACATGCTCGGGCTGCTTTTGAGCTTCCACAGATTCGTCACTGGACTTCGTATTTTCCTGCACGGGGTTCTGCGGAGTTTCTTCGACTTCCTTCTCATCTTGAGGTGCAGAGATACGTTCTTCCTTGACGTCACTAATGGAGGACGCCTCAACCTCGGCAGGGCTGACTGGTAACGCAGTTGGGATGCTCGACGCTGTCATATTCCCAGTATTTTCACCTTCCTTGCCTCCATCATCATCTGCTGAACTTTCTGGATACGCTGCTTCGCTTTCCTCAATTGTTGTACTCGATGCATTTTCGTCATCTGTTACGGCTGATATTGCATTGGTCGCTGCCTTATTTTCAAGTGGCTGTGGTCCTTCAAGCTTCACGCTAACGACTGGAGGGGTAGCGGCAATTGGTAACGGCATTCCATTCGTAGCCTTCAGTCTTCGTGTCACGATATCCAAATGCGGTGCGAAGGGGCAGCAGGTTTCACCGTTCGGTAAGAAGGCCACCCCAGCATCCACTGCGCACGGAAAGTGGTAGTGTGTCGTGCAGCGTACGATGGTGCAGCCAATAGTCGCTCCCATGAGCCCACAAGCGTCGCAGCGAATGAGGCGGCTGCGGTGTTTTGCCTTGTTGCATTTATGTAGCACACCCGCCGCGTCTTCGTACACCTCCATGGACCAAAGCGCACAATTTACATGTACCCAAGTTTCGGACTCCGTGTAGAGCAGACGTCCGCAAGCTGTGTTATCGCCAATCATGAAGCACAGAGCGCAAAACCGAGAGTCTTCGAGTGGTGTGGTCAAGATGCCCGAGGAATCGCTGTTGTCCAAGTCATTTTCTCTTTCGGCGCTAGTGGGCCAACCATGAAGTGGAGACACTGTTGTCATGTGAATCTTCGCACCACGCTTCCCGCGGGATGGGGTGTGCGGCGACGCTGCTGGCAAAGGTGTCGCACATTCTTCGGAGGTAGGTTTCGTATCAATTCTCACATCAGGCGTAGGCCGAGGCATCTTCGCATCCGATGGTGAATCATCAGTCGAGTCCTTCTGAGAAGATTCATTCCCTGCTTTTGAGTCATCGTTTGATAAGGTTGCAGTTTCAGCTACGACATCACCAGCGCCAAACCCCGTAATATCTGAAGTAGCCTCGTGCACTAGGTGTCTTTTGGCTACGCGGCGATCGTATTGCTCCTTGATCGCAGCGATTTCCTCTTCCAACTTTAATCGTGGTTTCAACTCTTCACCATCAACGCTCTCACCGGTCCGCAGACGCTTTAATAGCGGCTCTTCGAGTCTGTGGTGCTCTGTTCCAGCCACTTCTTCTTCATCGCTCGATAGCAAGTACAGCACGACCTCAGGAAGTGGACGCCACCCATATAGAAGATGAACACAGGCCAACAGAGCAGCACAGCTTGCAGCCTCAGACACAATCGTGCAGATGGCGCTCGCATCCTTGCGAGTATTCAAGCCCACAGCTTGCTTTGAGTAGAAGCTCTGCGTCTTGCGTTCTTGACGCCGAGCTGCTGCACGAGGTCCGCGAAGGTACCGTTTGAACCGCATATACCGATTGGCCTTGCGCAGTAGCCACTCCGGCAAAGTTACTCCAGTCGCATCTAGTTCTTGCTGCTTCGTAAAACGATGCCAGTCGCCTTGAAAGTTGAGGCTGCGGTACGCAAAATTACGGAGGCATTCCTCCCCCAGACGCAGGACGTACAAATAAACGGGTGTGTGATCGGCCAAACGCTTCCAGCGCTCAACTTGCTCATGCTGCATGTGTGTCTCCTTCCAACTGGACTCGCACTGCAAACGCTTACGCTGGATATCGGCAATGAGCACCTGGCACCGCCAGCCTTCTCCATCGGGGGCCTTGCTGGTAAGGTGCGCTCGCTCCTGGGGGCGACAAGCAGCACATACATACACAGCATTGGGATCGTCCACGAGGATCTGATATCGCTTAGGTTCAGCCTTCAACAGGGCATCGCACGGAGGGTGCACCCAACGCTCACAGGCATCACACTGCATCAGTTCTTCGGAGTCTGCATCCCATTTACGTCGGCAGAGTGGACACTTTTCGGCGTCTTTCTTGATTTTGCGCGCAGCTTCGGACCACACCTCTGTCAACAGTCTAGTCTTTTCCTTAAGAGCTTCCGCCTCGCGTTCTCTGCGGTTGTAGCAATGCAAGCACTTATTTGGGTCGTAGCTGTATGTGCGCTCTAGGGTCGCGATATGTTCCTTCTTAGCCTCTTCAGAGTGCAAATGTGCAACACTGTTGCTCTTGGTATCCTTGCAGCTTGTGCATGTTACACAACTTGCGCAGAAAAGAACGGGAGTATCGCCATCACGCTTCTTACATGTAGAATTCGGTAACTTGATGGCCGGTACTAGGCATGAACCATGATAACCACGATCACAATGTGCGCACAGCAAAAGCGGTTCGCTATTAGATAGCTCCACGGAAATGTCAGTCTCCACTACGCCACTTTGTGTAGGAGGAACTGGGCTGTCCACGTTTCCAGCAGTTGCAGGGACACGGCCTGGGTTGCCGTCAGCCCCACAGACGGCACCGGGTTGGCCACATATTTCACACATTTTGCAGTTCGGACACCGCCAGTACGCACAGATCTGGTCGTTGCCTTCCATACGGTCAGCACCCATACCGGGAATGCAGAACGAGTGAAAGCCTTCGCCGCAGTCGACGCAGAAAATGAAGTCACTTTGCAATCCAGCACTACCACACACGGCGCACATATCCAACCAGCTATATGTATGAGCTGATGTGCGCGTCTGTACGATCTGAAAAAGCGAAACACGCGAGATCGAATTGCCAGTGCGGAGCTTTGTCTGGAACATCAATGCATCACTCGTGATAATCCGTCGCTCACCGAGTGTTGTACTAACAGTTGAGGCCGATCCATTGGTTATTCCTGTGGAGTCTGGGTTGCGGGTAGGCTCGCCTCGCTGACTTGGTCCTGCTGAATCTGGTAAGTTACTGTTTGTATCACTGTCGTTAACTGATGCTGTTTCCGATGCCAGGGCACTTGTTGAACCAACGGGAGTCCCAGCATTGTCTTGCTTCACACTTCCTCGAGTGCATGCTTCGGATCCCGCATCCGATCCATTATCACCATCTTCATCATCGTCGAGATCATCATCATCTTCGTTGTCTCCGCCATCACCACCATTCTGATGCGTCTCAACTGAATCGCCATTCGCCTGAGGTTTTCCAGCAAGTGCTGAATTGTTAGGCAGCTGTCTCTTCGCCGCGACTAGCAGGGCATCATAATGGCGTCCTCCACGCTGCTTCATGCGTGCCTTGGGTGCTGTTTGGCGGAAGATTCTCTGTCCTTGGCCGTAGAACCGCCAAGCCTCGCGCCAAATCAAGAAATCGCGCTCCTTTGAGTTGAACGTGACCGCGTTCAGGCACATTAATTCGAAATCGTCACGAAAACCCCGGAAGTTAACACGAGTGTACTTGCCGTCCAGAATCTTCTGTCCCATGGTACTTAGATCCATAGGGGACTTAATTATGTCGAAGTACGTAGGGGCAATCGCCTCGGTCACGGGCTCTTTAAACAGGTCCAACTTGTCTTCAACGCCAAGACGGTGGAGTACATGAAGCATACGAACCTTGCGGCAGGTTAGGCACTCATAGTTGTGCAAAACCTTCGGGTCGTATGAATCTCCAAAGCGAAGGGAATGGGTAAAGTCTTCTTCAACCTGTTTGGCAGTCTTGAACCCATCATCTCGGATTGCAGAACTTTTACCATTGGTAAGCACCTCCCGTTCCTCGGACGGGCTGCGGCTACCCGCCGGGGTCCTTAAACTTGCGTTCGACTCAGTATCGGCGTCACGACTTGCTTGGGCGATAATGGTTGTAGGTCCCGTGTAACTGACTGGTTTTGATAGACTTGATTGATCATCGATGATAACATCTAACGTGAAATCACTGCCAGTGCTGAACGCATGGAAAGCCGGGTGCGAATCTGGCTCACAGTCTGCGTGGATCCAGTGGTGACATGTCGAGCATGTAAGCATATCCACACTCGTTGCCAATTGTTCGTCATCCAGTACCAGGTTGCAAACACCGCAAAAGCGATTAGCCTTGTAATAAGGAATACACTGTGAGCAAAGCGCAGCGGATTGCAAGGGAAGGCGCCACTGTGACCATCGTGGGCTAGATTCGTCAGCGTCATTGCCTGCCGTAGTCATCAAACCTTGGTCCTCATTCTGCTTCTGTCGGCGGCAGCCCGCGCACGACGTACAATCACTACACACGAACGGTATCTTCAAGTCAGATACCAAAACCTCCCCATCCTCTGGATTCACAAGTGAAATTGGTGCATGTGGCGGATCACAACAGGTCGTGTGGAACCGCCGGTCACACTTTGCACACATCACCAGTTCTTCCTTTTGTTCTCCATTTCCCACAACATCATTTGAATCGACACCATCCCGAACTTTATCCGGCCCAAGTAAGCAGCAACTGCACGTACTGTTCGCATCCTCTCCACTTGTCGTGTCCGAGTTCGCCAATGCTGCGTTGTCGCGAAGTATGCTGGTTTCGCGAATAATGGCTCTTTCAAGTAGCTCTTTCGAGTGGAATTCTCCTGGGATACCTCCACCAACGTCAGAACCACTTAACTCGAGCATGACTGCCAGCTCGCTAAACGAACTGGCATCTTCCAGATAGTACGCAACGCTATCGGTACCGAGAAGTAGATCTACAAGTGTCTCTGATTTCTCCTCGCCTGAACACGCTTTACCGCCATGAAGCACAATTGTATGCTTTTTAACGCCAGCATCGAACCTTTTGACCATGTACGTTTCTGGGGATAGATCATGGCTGAGTGAGCCCGCTGATGTGACCTCAATGATTTTACCTAGCATCGCTTCGGCGATTTGAGCATAGCGTTCATTAACATCAGGATGCCCACCAACTCGTTTCGTGCCTTTTCCAGACTTTTCTGGAACTGATGGCATTGGAGTTGCCATCGTTCGCCGAAAACCAACAAGCAATGCTTGAAACACGCGGTCTAAATGATCGATTTCGGCTTGCGCCTCATAGTGCGCCCGCTCCAACGACGTCGAAAACATGTCTTCCACAGTTTCCGTCGTCGCAGCTGTAGACGGCTCTTCTGGAGGCGGAGGGACAAAGTGTTTCATACTTCGACATAGATATTTGGGCACCCAGCATGATACATACTGAGTAGTCTCAATGTGCTCATCGTTGCTGGCAAATATTCGCACGAGGCGGAAGTTCGCACGTGCGCCAACCTCTTCTTCATCTGTCGGAAATAGCAGCTTGCGTGCAAGAGCATTCAGTTGAAGTACCTGTGCAGGCCACCACCGGTTCTGCAGTGCTGGAATCTTAACATAAAGCATAGTGCGCGTTCCGATAACCATTGGGAACGCGTACAGCGGTAACGACGCCACAACACCGTCGTCGAAGCAGATAGTGTGGTGCATTGAAGGGTGTGTCGCGTGAAAGGCTGTAACACGCCCCATCACCCATTGCTTGTCCCACTGCAAAAAGACACCCACGCTTTTCCCAACAAGCTCATACATTTTACGTCGCTCCGCACGTGAGTTTGGCGGATTTCCAAGACGATTAACAGCTCCAATATCTGAAACCTTCTCAGCAGTCGGCCGTAAAAGTCGGCCGTAGACTTGCATTTCCAGCACCATTTGCTTAGAAAACCGAGGCCTTTTCTTTCTGCTGCGCTTGAGAGCTCTAAGACATGGCTTGCAAACCCACGGACGAGCGGGTACAGCAGATGCATCACAGGTACCCAATACGTCTGTCATCTTGAATTCACCAAAGCAGATATCGCAAACAATACAAATTCCGCTTTCCTCGTCATCATCAACATTGCTTGTAGCAAGGTTATCATCTGAGTCCGCAACCACCACAGTCGGATTCGTAAAGCTCCACCCACTTGTAGGCTTTATTCCATCAAATTCATTCCGGAGGCCAACGGATGAGGCCACCATAGTGATTGGCTTCGGAATGAGCACGCGCGGGCCAGCATTAGCATTATCATCAACAGACATGCTGCTAGGAGTATAATGACTCGACTGGTTTTCACCTGCCAGAGGAGGCCCACCGAGATCTATCTTGGTTTTCTTGACATGTGTTGTTTGGTCATGGCTTTGTACAACCGATCGATTCCGCTTCCTGCTAGCTGCTGCTGGCAACACATTGTTTGAACCTTGGCTAGAATTCGCTGTGGACACTGACCGTCGGCGCGTATAACCCACCTGCAAGTTACGACAAGCTTCACATAGCATGACACCATCAACCGTTCCGCTCGGACGGTGCAGTCGATCTGCAGCGCTGCCACCTGTTTGAAACTTGCTGTCACAACCCACACAAGTTTGCATAGCAGTGAATGCTGCTGCGCGTGCGTCGCTGCATGCTGGGCAAAACCAATCACCTTCAGGTATCTGTAAAACTGGAGGATGTAGTGCCAAAGGATCAAACTCGTGATCGCATCCGTCACAGAGTAAGACTGTAACCACTGACTCTTGAACAGGGGGTGATGCAGCAGGAGTTGGAGGCGGGGCTTGTTGTGTGTTCACACGGCGGCGTTTGGGGCCAGCGTTTGTTTTCTGGCGGCGAGTTTGGCCTCGACTCGGAGTATCTTGTGTGGAGCTACAAGCAGGACAGAACCAGTCGCCGCTTGGCACCTCAGTTAGTGGTGGATCTAACGCCATCATATCAAATTCACAATCACACAAGTCACAAAGCAACAGCGTCACTGGGACTAGTGGCGCGGTCGAGCTACCAACACCGGAGGCTGAGCCATTTGCCTGCGAAACGCAGTTACCGCAAAACCAGTCGCCTGCTGGGATACTCGAAAGAGGTGGATAAATACTAGCCATGTCGAACTCGTGATTGCATCCATCACAGATCAGCACTGTTTCTAGCTCAGGGGTAACTGTAGATTTTGCAACTGTGCTCGACTCTGGAGCTCCATGATCACTGCAAGCTGGACAGAACCAATCACCTTCCGGAGCTTCAGTCAGAGGCGGGTTAAGCGCAGCCATTTCAAATTCTCTCTCACATCCATCACAAATCACCACCGTAACCAGTGCATCCGCCTCAGCAACACCTGCCTGCGAGGCAACTACAGCAGCCTCGTGTGCACAATGCCCACAACGCCATTCAATATCACTTTCATCTTGCAGTGGTGCGTGTTCGAGAACCTCTTCCAGACTTGAATCCGTTTCCTGTGGGTCACAGAACTCCTGCAAACAAAAACGTCCTTTGCAGACACAGCAGTCCTTCCACCACTGCACTTGATCATCCGTCTTATCTTCATCACGCACAAGCATCACAACCGTGCGCATCCCAATAGATCCATTCATCTGCTGCTTGGCCTGCTTGCCGTTCTGCAGTAGACACGGCGCACACCACTCCAACGTGCCCGTGGCGCGTCGTCTCTTCCTTCCCGTTCCGCGATACACCTTCTTCTTCTTCGCGGCTGCATGCTCTGCCTGGTGGTGCAGCACGCAGCGCCGATGCAGCCTGGCGCCGTGGCACTTCAGACAGCTGTCCTTCTCCTCCGCAGCGATCTGCACCTGTCGGCATGTCGTGCAGACCTCCACAGCAGTGGATAACACACTCCACCCATGATCATCACTCTCGTCCATATCTCCGTCGTCATTTTCCTCGTTGTCCACCGAAATTTCGCTTTGTATCCTCAAATTCCCGTCGTTGCGGGCCTTCCAGGGCCGTCTCACGTACGGGAAGGCCAGCGCCGGCACGAGAATCGGCAGCGCTTCCTCGTTGACTGCCTCGAGTTCACTCCCCGTCTGTTTCTGCGCCTCAGAGCGGCATTTCGCACACGTAAACGGTGCCCCATGCGCGGCTTCCCCCTGTCCTAGACCTTCATCGAGCTTTAACAGGCACGGCGTGTGGTAAATACCGTCGCAAACGCGGCAGCGAGACACCTGCGTGTCATCCGGTGTCGTCTGCGGTGTCTTGGCGTGTTTTACCGCTGAAATTGCGGCGCTAGGGGCACCAAACGAAGCGTTTTCTGGGTCCGTGAGGGTCTTCGCATTGGCTGTAGTGCGGGTGCTTTTCTGGGTCGAATCGCACGCTTCCGCCGCGAGGGACGCGACCACGACTTGCTCGCACACAAGACACGCGAAATACATGGTCGGCTGGTCTCCAATGACCTCTTGGAGACGCAGAATCGGCCGCGCAAGACGCCGCTTTCTTCCTGCGACTTCCGCACTCGGGGCCAGGAGCTTTTTGGAGGCGGAAACGCCCGCGAAGGGGCGGCGACGCGGGATTGGTGGAAAAAGAAGCGGAATTAACGGGGTATGGTGTGGTGGACGTCACGGTGGTGTGAAAGTGGTGTGCACTGTTAAAATGCACTGCCACCCAGTACAGTAGGTGCCTGATCCCTGAGTCACCCAGTGGGTGGCACAGTGCCACAAATTGTGGCCCACAAGGTGGCACCATGCCACTGGCATGTCATGCACGGCGAGGTCGAGCTGGACTCCAGGCAAAACGCACTTTTCCGTTTAACACCCGCCGTTGAAGTTCAGAGCTCGGATACATGCATTGGGTGCCTTCCAAAACCTCCATAAAACGGTTTTATCACTAGGGGTAGGGTGTATTAAACCGGTGATAAAACGCTGTGATTAAACGGAATTGTTTCGGGGGACCAAAAAGCGGTCTCACCAAACAATTAATTGAACGCGTTTGGTCGTCTGTTTAATACCACCCCCAATTAGCAACACGATTAAATAATAACTTAACAAAAAACTGAAAACTGAGTATGTGTCTAAACTAATCCCTCAATGAGAGATTGCGAGATTTTGTTTGAACCGGATGATTCGCGCGCGATCTTGAGCAGCTTCAAGGCGCGAAAAGCTCGCACGTCAATCTCGGCCTCATTTTGAAATCAGCATCCTTCTGCAGAGGCGACGGCGAGAGACGTCAACCCCAGGTTAGATGTGGTTAATTGTGGATGCAGAGGGGTTACTGTACTAACTGGCATGTGGTGCAAGCAGCATGCCTGGCTCAAGTACCAAACGTCAACGCGCCTCTCCGGGGGCCTCTAGCTGTGCGGAGCTAGTGATCAAGCGACGCCGGACCTCGAGCCAGCCCCCCCGACTCGACCTTCTCCTCGCAGACATTTTGCGACCAGGATGCGGATCGTGATGCTGTGCCTCACCAGGGCGGGGAGGGTCCACGCACGCGGTCAGGCCGCGCGATCCTGCCGTGTGTGGTGAATGAAGCCGTGACTATTCAAGTCACGCCTTTGGCACAGTTCCGGTTGTCGCTCCCCTCGCTGTCGAGCTCGGCGTCTCAAGGTAGTCCGTCTGCTGCTTCTAGTCAGCGGACGGTCACAGACCCCTCGCCATCACGCTCGCCATCACGCTCGCCGTCGGCCTCACCGTCGGCTACGTCAGAGGCTACTAGAACTACTCCTACGATGCATGGCTCGCCGTCGCGCCAGGGCTCGCAGACGACCACGACACCACCGTGGAGCCCCCCAAGTCCGTCCGTGGATAGACGACGAGGCCACGGTGACGTGGGGACATCGCCCGTGACGAGCTCACAGGCCTCGACCATCGCGGCGAGCTCACAGACGTCGACCGTCGCGCCGTGGAGCCCCCAGAGTCCGTTCAACCGCCTTCGTCGGCACCGGACCGTTGTCGTGCCGCTCTGGTTCGCGGAGGTCTTCGAGTCTGACGGCTACGACTCGGAGGCGCTGGAAATCATCGGATCACCCGCGCCTCCGCGTCGTGCGTCGGTCACTCCGTCCGCCAGTAGTTCTCCGGGCTTTGCTGTTGTGGGGGCTCCCCCGCCGATCGACCGAATGGCTGGATGGCGTCTCGAGCCATGGCCCAGCGATGTCAAGCAGCTTGTCGCCATATACAACCCCCGGCACTGGAAATTTCCAGGCGTGAGCGCGGGTGTGAGGGGAGGTGTCGGCTGTGGCTGTGAACGGAGGTGTGCTGCTTCGACCTGCCTCAACGCTGAGAACAGTCGTTTCTGCACGGAGTACAATTGTACTTTCGGGGGGGCATGCGGGAACGGGCTTCACGAGAGTGGGGCTCTGACTATCGCACGCAACCTGCATTCAGGTATGCGTGGACTCGTGGCTATGGCGCCTATTGCGGCGGGGGAGGTGAGCGGGGAGTACTTCGGGCATCTGCAACTATTCGGGCCCCCGTGTCGGAATGGACCTACGAATGAAGGCAACCGCATGCATTTGCGCACACGGACTACGGGAAACAAGTACGTGGGCCTCGACGCCCAGAACGCCGGTGGCAAGCTGCGTTTCATGAATCACGCATGCAACCCCTCCACCAGATTCCACGAGGTGCAGACCGGCCAGCGTCTCACCGTCGTCGCAGTGACGGTGAGGGACGTCTACCCCGGTGAGGAGGTCACGGTGTCTTACGGCGACAAGCTCTGGTTCCTCTGTCGCTGTGGTTGGGCTGGGTGCCAACACCGTGACCTCCAGCACCTTCACGCGGCGACGCAGACTGCGTAGGACAAGAGCGACGCCCCCCACCCCACTCTTAGTGCCTATGAATTGTGTAACAGTTGTGTAAATGAATCCTTTGAAATTCGAAGCTTTTACTTGCAGTTACACATACAAAAACTAATACATTTGCCCCCTGGCTCCTACACTACCTCCGCTCGGTTGTATGGGTTCATTCGCTCAATTATCAGCCGCAGCTAGCGTCGTGGAAGACAGCATGGTGGTGCGTAGCCCCCGCACAGTGCATACGACGCGGTATACCCTCCCCCCATCAATAGTGCGCTACTCATTGAATCGTCTAATACTTGTGTATGCGTTGTATTTTGCTAGCGAGGTCGACAGGCAGGTTACCACAACTACAGTGATAAAGAGGAATTACTTCTTTGTGATGTAGCTGCCAAGTTCGTGCCTATCGGTAGGAATATGTGGGAGTCCGTAGCCGTGGAGTACAACTCATCGAAGGGGAGATCGTGGGCTGCGCGTGATTTTGATTCACTCCGGCGTAAGTTTCGTAAGCTCTACGCGAAGCCGAAGCCTACGGGAAACCAAGGAGACAATCTATCTAGACGACAGCGAGCCGTACTGCTCGCTCATGAGGTTCAGTACGCCATAGAGTGCAAGGGGGGCGCTCACACGTCTCACGACGGACAGGATAATGGTGCCGACGACAACCAACTACTGGACGAGGTGAACAGCGCCTTGAACGGGGACGACGATCAACCCCAGCTTGCTCGTGCTGGTTTAGCCCCCGTTCAAGGCGATGACTACAATCTCGGACTGCAGAACGAGGGGGACGTGTCCGACGCCTCTCCCTCGCCCGCCGAGAACTCTGCCACTACCAACACGGGGTTCGTGGACGACCCATCGGCTCCTTCCAGTCTCCAGGCGGCGCCGAACAGTAGTGGAGGGCGTGCAGACTCCACGGGAACAGTGGCTACATCCCAAGGCTTCGTTCCCGTGGAGTTTGCTGCTGATTACGATGTCGAGTCCTCGGACGAAGACGCCGAGGAGCAGGACAGCCAGTCCATAGAGAGCTCCGAATTGGTCAGCGTCGCTCTGTCAGGCGAAGGCCCCGACGGGTCCTCCTCTACAACAACTACGTCTTCTCCTACACCTCCGGGGGCTACGAGTGGCACCACTCCCTCGGCTAGGGTTTCTGTCACGCCTACAAGCTCCACCCCGCGTGGGGTAGGTCGCCCTCGAGTTCGAGACAGCTCTCCGATCGTGTCCGTGGCGTCACCCGACGGCTCTGCGCTCTCGCGAAATCCGGAGCGTGTCGCGACCGACGCGGCTGAAGCCGAACGCTTCCGACGGATGAGTTCTACCTGCGATCGACTTGGAGGCCGAGACCTCCGCGTGCTCAGAGACAACTTCGAGGAGATGGGGGACGAACGGCTGGGGCCAAGTCTAAGCGCCCGGCGACCGAATCACCCGCTCCGCCAACGTATGCAGCTTCAAAGCGACAGCGAGCCAAAAAACGTATGGAAGCACTGGAGAAGGAGCTGCGCGAAGCAGAGCTTGCTTCAGCCTCCACGGGCTCCGAGATGAAAGAGCTACTTCTACTGTTTCGCGAGGACGGGGACAGGCGGGCTGAAGCAGAGGCGAAACTACGCCGAGAGGAGAGGGAGGAGCGGCGTCTGGATGAAAAACGCGAACGAGACGAGCGCGAACACGTTCGTCGTGTAGAAGCTGCTGCCGTCGAGGCTAGACGGCAGCAGGACCGCGAGGATGAAACTAACAAACGAGATGCAGCACTACGGAAAGAGGAAGCTGAGCGTGCTGAGAGGCGCGAAGAAGAAGCCGAGCGCCGACGACAGTTCGAGGCTAGGCTCGAACTTGATCGTTCCGAGGCCCGGCAGCGACACGAGCAGATGCTGCTGCTCATATCGAGCATGCAGAAAAGTAAATAGCACCCCAAGTAGTTGAGAAGTGCCGGCAGTGAGCAGATATTGCATTGAAGTGAAGTAAATAAACAAAGTTCATTGAGTGTTAGCATATCTCTTATCCTCCAGCCCATGCACGAATGTCGTGCGAATTTCGCTGATGCCTACAGTCCGTACTCGGAAGTTTGCAAGCCTAAAAATATTGTCTAAGCGCTGCCTTCGTTTTCCTTGTCGTAGGGCAGCGGAATCAACAGTCTATGGTAAACCTTTTCAATGGAGCCCATACCCCACTCGGCACTCTGCCGGACGGAGGTAATTGCAACCGACAGTGCCTTGGCGGCTGGTCGAACGGACGGGAGCAATCTCCCGAGATCTCCGTCTTTCAGCGGAGTTAATATTCTCCCTTTCATGTCCCCACTGCACGGGAATGCGCTGTCTGCAACAACGCCGAACCGTTCGTCAGGATTTAGCTCGGGCGACGTCAACCTTCGTCTAAAATCGAGGCTAGTGTCTCCATCATTCCACGAGCCTGGGTAATTATGTTTTGCCCAGACTATGAGTCCATCCGCCGAGAAACATAGCGTGCCCGTCACGTAGACGGCATGTAACCACCCATTATAATGGGCATTTTGAATGTCCGGCTCCGTCTTGCTGCACCTACAAGTAGAAACAGCACAAAGTAGAATAACAACTTCAGAATATACACACCTACAGTAACAAAAATATAAGGCATTACCTTGTAGTTTTTACCGTCTAGAAATCCCCGTGTGAATAGCAGCATAGACTCTTTGGCTGCAACAAGTCTGACAAGAGCCTTCTGTCTAGCGAGCGAAGGCCACACTATTCGAGCTGGCGCGAAACCAACTAGAGCCGCGGCGAGGGCATCTTCAGCCGCATTTAATACCCGAGTCAGTGTGGTGGGGGGGGTCCCGAAGGTTAAGCATAACCGCCCCCTGTACTCGCACCCCACATAAAATGCAAGCAAAAGCCCCAGCACCTGATGATGGTGCTGCAGCTTTCGCGGGCGACCCCCCCTTCGAATTAAATACAGGAATTTCGTAGTGGGCGGCGAATCTGGACAAGAGCAAGCTGAACGAAGCCCTACACATCATAACACACCCGGAGACAGGTTAGAAGATAGGTTATCACGTTCAGGTTACTTAATATACATACCTCGACAAACTCGTGATTGTTATTAGGTTTTCATCAGTGCCGCCGTTCCAGGTGTCCATCCACGACGAACAGATCGGATTCTTTAAGCAGTCCAGGGTGATGTAGCGCCTCATCCTGACAAGACGCTGCCACTCCCAGCGTCGCCTCTCGACGTGCAGCTTTCGGCGAAGCTCCAAAAGAGCCTGCTGCGCACGTCTCCGCTGCTGCTCGGCAGCATAAAGCGACACGAGGAAGCCCGCAGCGTGCGACTCCATCAGCCTGCTACAAGATCCTGCTAGAAGAAGCGCTTGCGTCGACACTACGGGCGTGTTGCACGCAGAGGGGTGAAGCGACCTTTGAAACCCTCAAAGATCTTTATTAATAGAGATTTTTTCAAACATTTTGTCCTAGACGTAAGTGCCTCATCGTCGCGATCATAGTGAAAACCAGTTAAAATATCAGAATGTGTCTCAAATGGTGGGACACAGGTCCCGTTTAATGATAGTTTTGGCAGTGGTTTTTATCAGCTCTAATTTCCGCGGTTTTAATTGGGCGAGTAGAGAGCCTAAGCGATGACCTAGATTTTTTCGATAAAACCGTTTTATGGAGGTTTTGGAAGGCACCCATTGGCAAGGCTCAGAACCTATTCGTCAGCTCTGCAAGTTGGACGATTCTAGACCCGCGGTTTCGGCCTCGGCAACGGCAGCCAACTTGAGCGCTGGACGAGATGCCCGCGCGACATGGCTGGTCTTGAGCCATGGCTCGTGAATCACGACTCGTGACCTCGCACCAGAACGGTTGAGTCAACGACGGCGTCCTTCCAGCGAGATGCGACGGAGGAATCCTCTGAGAGGATTCGTGTGAAGGCTTTTTCGACCAATGAGGCTCTGACCCTCCAGCCAATCGCGTGCGCAATCCCGCCTAATCGGATATGTTCCGGCGGGAAGCACGCAGCCGGGCCGCGCGACCCACCTTTGCTTGCTCATTTCTGCTTGGTCGGCCCCAGCTGTTGGTCTTTGCATCTCTTCAGGATGCCGGCCAGTCTGCAACCTGCGCGCTACTACCCGCCCCTCCTCACCACGACGTCGACGCCAACCTCGATCTCCATCTCGATGCCCCGCGCTGCCCGCCGCCCGCCACCCCCGTCCCCGCCGCTTCTGGCGTCCGTGGCCTTCGTCTGCCGCCAGTGGCCGCGCGTCGAGGCGCTGGACCACGTGACGCGCGAGCTGGACGCGCTGCTGGACTGTTCGCAGCTCTGGACGCTGGCCCGGGCGAGCGGCGCCGGCCTCGAGCACCTGGTGGCGCGCATCGCCGCCCGGGACGCGCAGATCTTGCGCCGCATGGACAAGCTGCAGCGCCAGGCGCTGGCCACGACGGCCATGGCGGCGGCCGCGGCCAACGGCCACGTCGCTGTGCTGCGCCTGCTGGCCGAGCAGCTGTTCCCATGCGCGCGTGTGACCAAAGCTGTGGAGACCGCGGCCCGGAACGGCCAAGTGGAGGTGCTGCAGTGGCTGCACGAGCGGCAGGAGGCGCTGGACGTGTTCTGGGGCGCCAGGGAGATGCTGGTCGCCGTCCGCGGCGGCCACCTGGACGTGGCGCAGTGGCTGCATAGACACACCAGTCCGCCGGAACACCAGTTCTTGATTGACGAGGCTGCGCGCAACGGAGATCTGGTGATGATCCAGTGGCTGCACGGCGTCGGTGCGGCCGACGAGTGCACGGTCAATGCGGTGGCCAACGCGGCGGAGAACGGCCACCTGGAGACGCTCAAGTGGCTGACGGAGCACTGCTTCCACAAGGAGTGTCCGTCCATCCGCATGGATCAGGCCGCTGCGAACGGCCACATTGAGGTGCTCCGGTGGCTGCACGAGAACGACTCGCGCTGCACGACGAGCGCAATGACCATGGCGGCGGCTAATGGCCACCTCGAGACGGTGAAGTGGCTGCACGCGAACCGCAGCGAAGGGTGCGAGCGTGCAGCGATGGATCAGGCGGCGGTGAATGGACACTTGGAAGTGGTGCAGTGGCTGCACGCTAATCGGACGGAAGGGTGCACTACGATTGCGATGAACGGTGCTGCGCGTAGAGGATTCCTCGACGTTGTGAAGTGGCTGCACGCAAACCGCACCGAAGGATGCACAATCAAGGCCATGGACAATTCGGCTATGAACGGACACCTCGAGATTGTGAAGTGGCTTCACCAGCACCGACCCGAAGGCTGCACCGCTGCTGCCATGGACCAAGCTGCCGCCAACGGACACCTGGAGACGGTCAAATGGCTGCATGAAAACCGCACGGAGGGCTGTACGACTGCAGCAATGGATGACGCTGCGCTGAACGGCCACCTCCACATGGTGCAGTGGCTGCACGAAAACAGAGTTGAGGGCTGCACCGCCACGGCGATGAATAATGCTGCTGCGTTTGGACACATGGATGTTGTGCAGTGGTTACACTATAACCGCGAGGAAGGCTGCACGACCGACGCCATGGACCGCGCTGCACGACAAGGCAAGTTCGACATGATCAAGTGGCTCCACCTGCACCGCAACGAAGGCTGCAGCCTCTTCGGCATGAACAATGCAGCAGGCGCAGGGCGACTTGACATCTTGCAGTGGCTGCACTCGAACTATGGAATGGGGTGCAACAACCGCGCCATGGAGGCAGCCGCGTTCGGTGGCCACTTCGATATCCTCGACTTCCTCCACCGCGAGGGGCTTGCTTCATGCACAGCCGATGTTTCAATCAAGGCGGTGGCCGAGGGCCACTTGGAAATCCTTGAATGGCTCTTCCTGCACTACCCGGAGCCGATCCCGTCGGGGCGCTTGCTGCGCATCGCAAAGCGGCATGACCTCTATTGCGTCGACTGGCTCGTACGAACAGGCAAGGCGGTCGACTATGATATGTGGTAAAACGTTAGGAGATAAAGGGAGAGTGCCTGGTCGTCAGTAACTGTGTAATATGAATCTACATGTAACGTTAGTGTGAGAGGTAGGATATAGTATACTTTGAAGACAAGCGTGAAACGAACTCGGATAAGGTATCCGACCAGTCGTCCGCAGATTCTTCAAAGGATGACTTTAGAATTTTATAGCTCGGTAACCACAGATCGCCAGACGAAAAGCAGCACACACCCATCAAGCTGGGAATCTCAGCTGTAATGACGATTTTTTATACGCGCAACAGAGTCGTTTATGGGCACTAAAACGCAAGCCGGACGTCCCGCACCATTTTGGGGTGGCAACCAGTTGTCCGCAGATCTAGTTATCTTAGAGTTTGTATGAAGGTCATGTTACCTCCGTGTTTCGTATAAGTGCGGGGGAGTGCGGGGGTTAGGGAAGTATTGCACCTCTGGGGTGCTTATTGTCGGAGATAGCATTAAAAAGTAGAGTTTATTAAAAGATGAATGTTACACAAGCGCCTCTTCGACGATATACGGAGCTACTCTAGAACTCGTATCTGCGGCGGGGCACGAGCTCGCAGATACGGCGGTGCATGTTGCAGTAGTGGCAGCGGCTCCGGCAACATCTCTTTCGCGAGTACTACATTCCACTGTTGACGCTCTCTTTTTGCACTTTGACAGGCGAGCTTGAGTCGGTTGTGCTCTTTGTCGTTTATTGGTTTGTTTTTTCTCTGCCTTCTTGGCAGCCTCAGCAGCAGCTACCTCGTCAAGATATTGACGATCCAGAAGACGTCCACCCGGTGAAACCCTTTTGCGTCGCTTTGGCTGCCGTCGAGGAGGGGGTAGAACCAGGATTGAATCTTGCACGACGCTCTTCACTTGCAACCAAGTTGGCTGCACTACATCCTTTGGCAAACCGTTCCTCTTAAACTCAGCAAGACACTCCTTCATTTTTTCGAATGACAGCGGAAAGAGACCGCAACCTTTGAATCCTGCAATAATGTTCTTTGAAAAGTTGCAGTGATTCCATGCGAAACTAGCAATTTCCACCGCAGTCTTCTTATCAATTGAATAATTGTCATCGTCGTCGATAAAATTTTCGATGGCTTTTCTCAATTTAGTCTTGAATGCCCCAAATACTGCCACATCCAACGGCTGAAAGAGATAAGTTGCGTTCGCGGAAAGACACACCGGGAGAATTTCTAGTTCAGCAGCCATATCAATGACTTCGGTAGATATATGCGAGCTGCATCCATCCAGGATAAGAACTACCGGTCGTTGAATTGAAGCAGGCACCACCTCAGAAAAAAACTACAACCAACGAATAAATAACCACTTATTCATAAATCCAGAATCTGTCGTTGTTACTCGGGCACCCGAAGTGTCCTTCTCTAAAATCGTGACATCGACAGACTTGTCGGGAAATATGAATGTTGGAGGAACCACCAAGCCAGAGGCACTACCGCAAGCGACAACCGACATGTGAAACCCAGTCGTTACTTCCGTTTTCCACACATTAGTCGATCCCCGCACTGCCACCACAGAAGAACTTTTGTTGCGAGACTGAAATGCAGTTTCGTCAACGTTAAAAAATTCGAGTCGCGTCCAGTTGTTTGCTTGTCAGTAATTTTTCTAGAGTCTGAAATAGCGCATCTACTTGAGCTTCATCAACATTGTTCCGGGCCTTGTTAATTGTTTGAGCCACTCTCACAGAGAGGGCTGGATGTCGATCCATAAAACGCGTGTACCAGCCATCAGAGAGCACTTTATCGTACATTAGCGATGCTATTTCACTAGCCCGGCGAATAATTTGGCTGCGGTCGACTGGATGACCGACTTGTTGACGAGCAATAAGCCATTCAAAGATGTTGGCCTCAGTCTCTTCTGGTAGCAATGGGCGCGGTCCCGGTCGTGCCGGCGCTTTTCTCTCACCGGCTTCGGCAAGTTTGACATGGTCGAATAGTGTCCGATATGGAATGTCATGTTCAGTAGCCGCTGCTGGTATTTTCTGTCCGGCTAACACGCAGGCTACGGCGTCGTCGAGTTGCTTCGGTGTGTATGACTTGTGCTTTGCCATGATGGAGGGAAATTGCTAGGTGGTGAGAACCGCATCAACGGTTTTGGCGTGATGTCAGGTTGTGATGTGCATTAGGTAGTGCAGGGAAGCTGCCATCTCCTCTGCAAGAAGCTTTCCTACCAATCAGTAGCCCTGCGACACCGCTATTGGCTCCAGTGCCATTGTTCAGCTGGTTAGTGCCAAACAGCCAAAACGATCATGAGGGAGAGCAGTCTATACAAATTCCTATATGTTTTGCCGGATCTGCGGACAACTGGTTGCCACCCTAAAATGGTACGGAGCGTCCGGCTCGCATTTTGGTGCCCATAAACGACTCTGTTGCGCGTATAAAAAATCGACATTACAGCTGAGATTCCCAGCTTGATGGGGGTGTGCTGCTTTTCGTCTGGCGATCTGTGGTTGCCGAGCTATAAAATTCTAAAGTCATCCTTTGAAGAATCTGCGGACGACTGGTCGGATACCTTACTTTTTGCATGTGGCAAGGTTCCCATTCAAATGTTCTCGTCCTTGTGATATTGCAAAAAGCTAATTTGCAATTTGCTACTCTGTCGTCCAGTTTAAAGTGACCTTCTCAGAGTGGGCAAGTAGTAGTACGAGACATAAACAATCGGACATATGGATATGGTCTGAACCTCAAATCACGGCCTCAAATTCACGCGATTTGAGGTCGGCAGCGGGAATATATTTGAAGTTGCCTCAAAATGGGGTCTGCGTTGGAAGCAAAGGATGCAAACGCTGAAAACAGGCTGTCCGTATCCGGCCGTACCATAGCGAGGATCCGATTCGGGTATCCGTGGACATCCGTAGATATATTTCGGGCAGCCGTGGCTGGACGCCATCTTGATTTCGGTTAACCGTGAAACACATGTATTTTTAAACCTCTATGGTTTTGAGTACATGTAGCTTTCGTACATGGCGTCTACGTGTGACCTCGCGACCAGTAAGTGTAGCGGAAGTATCCTGCAAGGATACTCCTATTTCCGGAAGCATAAGAACAGAAGACGACCACGGCATCGCAGCCCGGACGAGGACTTTAGGACGACCTTAGGACTCGATCGATTCGCGGCTCTCGTTAAAGCAACTTGTTTTTGGGCAACTTCAGCACCTTTGGGCAACTTTGGGCAACTTCGTCGAAAAAGTTGCCCAAAGGTGCGCAACTTCGAGCACCTTTGAGCACCTTCATCTGAGCAACTTCGCGCACCTTTGCGCACCTTTGAGCACCTTCAACAACTTTGAGCACCTTCATCGCTCTTCCCGATTCTCCTGAATTTGTTGGACCGAATACTCGTTGTTGTATGCGTGTGTCGGACCGACGGTCCAACGTTTTCGTGAAGTTTCGATAGACAACAATACAAATAGCAAGATAAGCGTCAATAGACACGATTTTGTTGGATCGAGCCCAACAGGTCAAAACTCTAGATATGCATATGAGTTTTAGAAGGAGGCGCAAAGAAATCAAAACGCAGTGTTCAACAGCTCAAGTACATGAGTACGTCAGTGCCTTGACTGCTACGTCAGTGCGTTGACTGCTCTGACACGTGTACGCTGCCAGAGAGTCCGTGTGCGCCGCCTGTGAGTCCGAGGGCTACCGGCACATCGACACGGCCGTGTACCGCAACGAGGCGGACGTGGGCCTGGCCATCCGCGACTCGGGCGCCCCCCGCCAAGAAGTCTTCGTGACCAGCAAGATCGTGGCCCCGCGCGGCCGATGCAGGTGGTGGAGGGCGTGCGGCTCAGCAACCGGAAGCTCGGGCTCGAGTACATCGACCTGTACCTGCTGCACGCCCCTTTTGACGCCGCCACGCGCGCCGATGCCTGGAAGGCCTTCGAGGATATGCAGACCGAGGGCGTCGTGCGCGACATCCGCGTGCCCAACTTCGGCGAGCTGCACCTGCAGAAGCTCGCGCAGACGTGGCGCGTCAAGCCCGCCGTGAACCAGGTGGAGCTGCATCCGTGGCTCGCGCGCGCCGACACGGTCAAGTACTGCAAACTTTTTGCAGCAAAGAGCAGGGGATCCTCATGGAGGCGTACTCGCCCCTGGCCCGCGCCCAAAAGATGCACGACCGCACTCGTTTTTTTGAAGCAGGTCGCGAGTGAGGCGGGCGCGACGTCCGCGCAGGTGCTGATCGCCTGGAGTCTGGCCAACGGCGAGAACATTGACAGGAGGAGTTGAAGGGTGGGAGAGCATAAAGCGTCGTACCGCAGCATTCTTGAGCTGTACCCATCCGCTGCACTCAGTTGAGCTTGTAAGTCAGGATTTATTTTAGTAGTGTTGCTTTGTTACCATGAAGCCAGACAACGTATCGGCTGATGCCATACAAGTACACGTCTTTTGATTTCTTCTCGATGAAGTTTTCTAGCACTTTGTGGACCTCCTCGTCCAGCACCTCCATGCCTAGACCTTCCGCAGCTGTAACTTCCTCAGCCGAAAGTTTTTCGGCCGAAGACTCCATCTCCGACTCGTGGTCTCCAATCTTGAAGAGGCGTTTCCTCTGCGATTAATGTACCGTTCAAATTCGCTTAAATACGATCCAACCGCGGTCCAATAAATTCGTACTACATATGAATATTTGCAGTAGCGAGCGTGTAGATTTTGAGAGTGGTGAGCCGGTCACGCACTGAACCGGTCCCAATTCGTGACCGGTCTGCAGGACAACTTCAACAGCTACATAAATGGCTACATGCACTGCAACGTGCACGACGCTTAAAAAGAGCAAGGCTGCTTCACTGCGAGCTGTCACCTTCAGCTTGAAAAAAGATTAGCAAGAACTTGACGCATTTGCCTGGTAGTCCCCATTTTCAACGCAAAAACGATTTACAGCGTTACAGCGTGGTTCTGGTGGGAGAATAGATACTGCAAAGCACAGTGCATTACAGCGTCACTGAGCCCTACCTTGCCAGGAAGAACTCTACGAAACCCTTTACTTTGAGCGTCGCTGTATGATTAATCTCCGCGGCCCATTAGATATTTCCTCTGTAGAGGATGATGGCGTCATGGTGTTCGTAGACTTATTTTACTACCCCGACGTACCTCCTAGTCACCGAGTGCATTATTGTAGTAAGCATTAAGATGAGTAGCATTATTTTGTTATACTGTAGTACTACACTGTAAATCCCCTTGCCGGTGCTGGTTGTCGGGATGTGGGGCGTTATACTTAACGTTATTTCACGCTGAGTCACGGCAGCGATATAACACCAGAGAATCTACTTGGTAAATGCGTGATTTCCACGTCGAGCGTAGCCCAAGCGTCTAACGCCAAACCCAAAGGTATGTTCGAACAAACTTGCGGATTGGTGCTCGGACAACTGTACCAGCTACGAAGCATATTCATGAGTTGAATTCAGTTATCGCGCGAATAATACTGAAGAAAGCGGCATCGTACATGGTAGAGCGGCCGCTGATAGTGTAGGAGGGACGTAGTCAGAGCTACTGGATTGGTTTTCTTCTTCTCCAGGCACGAGTGCTGCTTGTACTCGTGGGGACGACGTGATGTACCTATATTTTGCAATATAACATTAGATACAGTATCACATTAGATTCAAAACCAGGGTTAGTTCATCCCGCACAGGTTTACCTTCTATCGTTTTCAGATTTCATTGCTGCATTTCGTGTTGCCTCGCTTGGGCTTGCTCATCTGTAGTGCATCGTCGCTTGACGAGTTGGTGCTTGGTTCGTTTGCCGCCGTTTCACGGTCCTCGTTCACTTCTCAAACACCAGACACATATATTAGAGTTCAACCGTGGGGTTGCACAGGATAATCTACACACAGTTACCGCTTGTCTTTCGTGCCCTTGCCTTCTTCCCACTCCTTATGATCAGATCGCGCGTCCACTGCACTTCCTCGTCGCTCGACTACTCGTTGGCGGAATCGCTGGACTCCGTTTCGCTGTCCGCGCGTTCTAGGTAAAGCCATGCATATATGTAAGGCACGCGCGTCATCATTCATGCTATTAATGCAGCTGTAACTTACTTCGCTTGCATCGTACCGCGCACACAGGAAGCGCGCAAGTTCCTTGCGAATCTGTGGGTGGGCGGGAAAACTGGCGAATGGCATCCAACGCTCAAAGATCCATCCAACGCGGTTCGCACGAACCGTGACCTTTGTGCCGCGAACTTCCAACACTTGAACCGTGAATTTTACAACAACTGCATGAAGTTGCGCAAGGTGCGCGAAGTTGCTCAAAACGAAGTTGCACAAGTTGCACAAAAAAAAGTTGCTTTAACGAGTGTCTCGATTCGCAGAGTCGGTTAACCGTACGGCTGCGGCTGACCTCTGGTTGGAAGACGTAATTTACCGGTATCGCAAACTGAGCCCAAATTGAGACCCAGCATCTCCAACGCGGGCCTCAATTTGGGGTTACATAGCGCTTGAAAACGGGTCTGATACGGTACATACCGTTCTCCTTGCGGTGCTGCTTGATGTGCTCAACAACAAGAACGATGCCTTGGTTCCCAACATGAGCGAGCAGCTCTTCGTCGACATCGAGGCTGGCGTCCGCGTAAAACTTGAGACGTGATCCATGAACCGTGTATCGCTGGTTCGGGACAAGGTGACGAATGTCAAACGAATAGGTCAGTCTGACCCATATCCAGACCCACGGATATTTTACAGCGAAGATAAAATTGACGTCTGACCGTTCCAAACCCGAATCCCAAATGTGTGCGAGAAAGTCCAGGGATAATTCTGGTACATGTAATCTGAGGTATTTACTCCCAGATTATGAATTGCCTGGCCTTGCTCGTTTATTCCCGGAATTTGGAATTATTTTCATTTTTTCTGTAGCTCCAGCAGTACTTCTAACTCACTTGACTACGTGTATATAAAAAAACGTTAGTACAGTGTACTGTAGTCGGCGATACAAGATGCACCTGCGGAAAGCGGTGGGCTGAACATCTTTTTGTCGTTGACACCATGGTGTCGGCGTCCGTGGTCGGCTTCGCCTGATCGATCGTGGATATCTCCCCACGCGTGGCACGCGCGGGTACAGTACAGTAACGCTCGTTTGGGGCCGGAGCGCCACGTTGTCGGGTATCACTCGGCACGCGCCAACGCCCGGCCCAGTGGGACAAGGCGCGCGTGAGCGGCTCACCTCGTGTTTTACTGCAGTCGGTGCGTCCGTTTCAAACAGCAAAAGAAAGCGGTGGTTCAGCGCGCTTCCAGCAGAGTACAGTTCCCGAGCCGCCCGTCTTCTCCGGCCGCGACCAGCGCATTGGACCGAGGCACACGCCTGCATGCCTCATGCTGGACATTCTGTGCACGATCTTTCTGTAGAGCGCGTCCCTCGAACGTGGTAATCGCATTAATCGCATAGATTAGCATAGATTAGCATAGATTAGCGCGCTGTATTGACGTGAAAAAACGTACACCTGAGCGCGAACACCATGAGGCGCAGGGCTCCTATCCGCGCCAACGGTCTACACGTTCACTCCGCAATTCACCGGCGACGCGGCAGATCTCCATCCAAGCACAGCATCGATCCAAGCCCGCACCATGGCTGTTGCTCGAATCTCGGCAGTGGCCTTGGCGCTCGGCACCGCTGCACTTTTGTCGCCGACCAACGCGCTCACCGACCTCAAGACCGACTGGGACGCCTATGCCAGCGCGCTGCCCATTCCTGAGGTCATCGACCTGACCGCCGGCGGCGCCATCGACATGCAGATCGGCCGCTCGACGCACAACTGGACCAATGACGGCTCCATCTCGGGCGACATCTACGGCTACGCACTCAAGAACTCGACCCCGACGTTCCCGGGCCCCACCATCAAGGTCGCGAGAGGCGTCCCGATCAACATCACGTGGTACAACGAGCTCGAAGCGCCTCACCTGCTCCAAGAGAGCGTCCAGCTCACGCTCACGCAGCAAGCCTCTGCCTGCTACCCGTACTGCGGCGTGCCCGTCGTGACCCACGTTCACGGCATGGAGTCGCCCGCGAGGTTCGACGGTCTCCCGTTCCTGTCGATCTACAAGAACCAGTCGCAGGAGTTCCACTACCTCAACAACCAGTCCGCGTCCACCAAGACGTATCACGATCACTCGAACGGCCTGACCCGGCTCAACACGTGGGCTGGTCTCATGGGCGCCTACATCATCTCCGACGCGGAGCTGGAGGCCAAGCTCAACTTGGACATCGAGACCGATATCCCACTGCTTTTGACCGACCGACTCATCAGCAACTCGGGCACGATCATGTACTCGGACGACAACTGTAACGAAGGCGCGACGGTGTGGGTGCCCGAGTCTTTCGGCTCTGTGAACCTGGTCAACGGCGTCATCATGCCGTACGTTGAAGTGCCGCCCGCTCAAGTGCGATTCCGCTTGGTGAATGTCGCCAACGCGCGCCACTACAACTTGACCATGCCCTTCGCGGACAAGTGCAAGGTGGTGGCGACGGACTCGGGTTTCGTTGGCGAGTCCAAGACGCTGACCGAGGACCTCGTGATTTTCCCGTTCGAGCGCGTGGAATTCGTGTGCGACTTCAGCAACGACGCGAACGGCACGACCTACGATCTCGAGGACAAGCAGACGTCGGACCAGGCGACGCCATACGACAACCGCGTGATGCAGTTCCGCGTCCTCGAGAGCCTGAAGACCGATACGATGGAAGTGCGTGAAATCCCGTCCACACTGACCCCGTACAAGTCGCTCAAGGAGCTGTACGAGGCCGGTGGCAAGGAGCGCACTCTGATTCTGGGTGAGATGGAAACTGAGATGCTGTGCCCGACCATGAGCATTCTGCTGTATCGCTCGCAGCAAGTGAACACCTCTGGAATCACTGGCAATCTGCACTGCACCAAGGGCACGGTCGAGAAGTGGAACTTCCAGAACCCGACCGATGACCCGCACCCTTTCCACTGGCACTTGATCAACGCTCAGTGCGGTGACACGGAGGAAACTGTGAACACGAACCAACTGAAGGATGTCGTTGTCATTCCCAACGCCAACGGACGTGCGTCGGATACCATTACGCAGGTTTGTTACGTGGCTTGCACGCCCGGAGACTATCTGCTCGAGGGGAGCACCCGCGGCGCCAAGGAGTTCAACTTCGATACGACGGACCCGTACGTTGCGCACTGCCACATTCTGGAGCACGAGGAGAACGCGATGATGAGCTGGTTCAACATCATGGACGTCGATGACGGATACGCCGATGATAACGGCATCACACCCGGAACACAGATCACCAACACCGTGATTGCTACTGCCATGTGCATGAGTGTGTTGGGCGGTCTCGCTACGACGCTGTCGGTGCTTGTGATTTCTGTGAAGCGCCTGAATTTCTTGGCGAGTCCGTTGGCATTGTCTGTTGCTTTCGCCTTGTCGTCGGGAGTGATGCTCTTCATCGGCCTGGCGGATCTCTTCAGTGAGGCACTTACATTCTATCGAGCTGCGTACACGACGGGCAATGTGGACCCCGAAGCTTACGAGAAGGGAGGCTCCGCCAGCACCGGTGTTTGTGACAACACGTGCAATGGTAACGCATACATGACCACGTTGGCAGCATTCTTTGGCGGAGTGCTGATCATTCTGTTGGTGGAATTCTTGGTGCACTCGATTTTCGGGAGGAAGAAGGCGGCTGGAGAGAAATCTAACGCTCCGGTGAGCGGTGACATAGAGGAAGGCGACAAGTCCAGTTTTGTTTCTCCCGTCACTGAGAGCCCGGCTGGTGCCCACCACAATGAACTCCACAGTCCAGCTACGGCAGAATCCTCGAACCTCCTTGAGGAGAATGCTAACCAGAAGGAGGAATACCGTCGCGCTGGTGTCATGACGGGCATTGCTGTCGCCATCCACAACTTCCCTGAGGGACTCGCCCTTTTCGTCTCGTCGCTCTCGGGACTTCGGTCGGGTATCGTGCTCTCGATCGGTATCATCATGCACAACTTCCCCGAGGGTGTCGCAGTTGCAGCACCCGTGTACTACGCCACTGGAAGTAAGCTGGAGGCGTTCAAGTGGACGGCTTTGAGTGGAATCGCTCAGCCTCTGGGGGCTGGTATCGGCTGGGCTGCTGTGTCTGGGGGTATGAGTTACGGTCTCGAGGCGTCGCTTTACGGCATCGTTGCTGGTATGCTGGTCTGCATCACGGTGAAGGAGCTCCTACCGGGTGCTTACAGATTCGACCCAAGCGGAAAGGCGTTTGTGGTGGCATTCTTCGGCGGACTGGGAATTATTGCGCTCAGTATCATGGCCTTGAAGTACGCAGGCTCAAGCTAAGTCTGCATGGTCGACACGGGCCTTGTTTCAGAAGCCTCTTTTTCTTGCGAGGACTTTATCATAAATTCAGAATGTTTTTCCTTGTGTTGTATTTTCAGTTCATGCCCGTGGACTTGGATGTTTTTAAATTGTTCACCCGATGCTTGTACTGCGGCATCTCACGCATCGCTTTTGAGTGGCAACCTCCTCGTCGCAGCTAAGACCGTTTTGCATCCGCAAGGAGATCATAGCACTGATCTATGAATATCATCCGTTGAAAATGCTTTCGCACAAAAATGCACAATCCCGGCGGTTTTGGGGGCAGCGCTCATGCTGTAGACACCATTTTCGCGCGGTGGCACGTGCCTCCGGCCAATCTGACGTGCAATGTATGCCCAGCTTTCCTGCTCCACCCTGACAACTCGACCCCGAAACCACTTCGTGCACGACTTGGACGTTCATCCCAAAGTGCTGCCACATTGAGGTCGTTTCGCTAGTTCCCAATGAACTTCGCAGTTGACCTCATTCCGAATTTCCCGTTGAGCTGCACCCCACCACCGCAACGACACCAACACTTAACAGCAGTACAGGCTCGTAGTCATGCGCTTTCTACCTGCTTCGGCGGCGGCGTTGATCTGGGGTGTTGCGGGCGTTTCGTCACCGGCCAATGCACTCGAAGACCTCAAGACCGACTGGGATGCCTACGCGTACGCCAGCGCTTTGCCTATTCCGACGGTCATTGACATGACCGGCGGAGGTTCAATCGAAATGCAGATAGGCACCGCATCCCACGACTGGACTGGGGACGGAGCCATTTCGGGCACCATCTACGGATATGCACTCAAGAACTCCACGCCGACATTCCCGGGACCCACCATCAAGGCCGCCAAAGGCGTTCCGATCAACATCACCTGGTACAACGAGCTCGACGCACCCCACCTGCTTCAAGAGAGCGTTCAATTCACGCTCACGGAGCAAACTTCAGCATGCTATCCGTACTGCGGAGTCCCCGTTGTGACCCACGTTCACGGCATGGAGGCGCCTGCAAGATACGACGGTCTCCCGTATCTGTCGATTTACAAGAACCAGACGCAGGCATTCCACTACCTCAACAACCAATCTGCATCGACCAAGACGTACCATGACCACTCGAACGGCCTAACGCGGCTCAACACTTGGGCTAGTCTTGTCGGACTGTACATCATCTCCGATGCCGACACAGACGCCAAGTTAAATTTCGACATTGAGACCGACATTCCACTCGCGCTGAGCGATAAACTCATCAGCAATTCCGGCAAGATCTTGTACTCGGACGACAACTGCAATGAAGGGGAGACGGTGTGGGTGCCCGAGTCATTCGGCTCGGTTAACTTGGTGAATGGGGTGGTGATGCCCTACGTCGAGGTGCCGCCCGCTCAAGTGCGCTTCCGTTTGGTGAACACAGCCAATGCACGTCACTACAACTTGACTGTGCCGTTCGCGGACAAGTGCAAGGTGGTTGCAACGGATTCGGGTTATGTCGGAGCACCTACGGACCTATCTGAAAACCTGGTGATCTTCCCCTTCGAGCGGGTGGAATTCGTGTGCGACTTCACTGGTGTCGCGGATGCGACGACGTACGATCTCATCGACAAGCAAACTTCGATCCAGGCCACGATGTACGACCCCAGAGTGATGCAATTCCGGATCAAGAGCAGTCTGAAAACAAACACTATGACAGTGCGCGAGATTCTGTCGACTCTGACTCCATACAAGTCACTGAAAGAGCTGTACGAGGCCAGCGGAAAGGAACGCACACTAGTTCTGGGCGAGGTGGAGGCGACGGTGCACTGTCCGTCGATGGGTCTTCTCCTGTACCGCTCACAGCAAGTGAACACTTCCGGTATCACTGCACACCTACACTGCACTAAGGGCACCGTTGAGAAGTGGAACTTCCAGAACCCCACGGACGACCCGCATCCGTTCCATCGGCACGTGATTAACGCGCAGTGCGGCGAGACGGAGGAGACAATCAACACAAACGAACTGAAGGACGTGGTGGTTATCCCCAAAGCCGGTGACCGAGCGCGTGATACCATCACCCAAGTTTGCTACGTGGCATGCACACCTGGAGATTATCTGCTCGAAGACAGCACGCGTGGCGCCAAAGAGTTCAATTTCGAGACGACAGATCCGTACGTTGCCCACTGCCACATTCTGGAGCATGAGGAGAACGCGATGATGGCCTGGTTCAACATCCAGGACGTCGACGACGGCTACGCAGATGACGACGGGATCACACCAGGCACCCAGATCACCACCGTCGTCATTGCGACGGCCATGTGCATGAGTGTGTTGGGTGGCCTGGCAACCACGGCGTCGATTTTGGTCATCTCCGTGGAGCGGCTGAACTTCCTGGCGAGTCCGACGGCGCTTGCGGTGGCGTTCGCAGTGTCATCAGGCGTGATGCTGTTTATCGGCCTCGCTGATCTATTCGGCGAAGCGTTGACGTTTTACCGGGCATCGTACACACCAGGTGCGGTGGACCCGGAGGCGTACGAGAAAGGTGGCACCTCGACTGCGGGGGTTTGTGACAACGTGTGCGATGGCAACGCGTACCTGACCGCGGTGGGCGCATTCTTCGGAGGCGTGCTGATCATCCTGCTCGTCGAGTTCGTGGTGCACGGAATCTTTGACCGGAACAAGAGCAAGAACAAGAAAGTAGAGAAGAACTCGGACGATAACTTGGTGGACGGTGCGAAGGATGCAGTTGAGTCGCCGGCATTTGACAGCTTAACGAGTGATCATGGTGACGAGGCGGAGAGTCCACGGCCCGGTGAGGGCACAGCCCCCGTGGTGCCAGGACTTAAAGCAAAGGAAGAATTCCGTCGCGCTGGTGTCATGACGGGCATCGCTGTCGCCATCCACAACTTCCCCGAAGGACTCGCGCTCTTTGTCTCGTCGCTTTCGGGACTTCGGTCGGGTATCGTACTATCGATCGGGATCATCATGCACAACTTCCCCGAAGGTGTTGCCATCGCTGCCCCTGTGTACTACGCCACTGGGAGTAAGCTGGAGGCCTTCAAGTGGACGGCTTTGAGCGGAATTGCGCAGCCTATGGGGGCAGCAATCGGTTGGGCTGCGATTTCAGGCGGCATGAGTTACGGACTCCAGGCTTCCCTGTACGGCGTCGTTGCCGGGATGCTCGTGTGCATCACCGTGAAGGAACTGATCAAGGGCGCGTACAAATTCGACCCCAAGGGGAAAGTGTTTGTGATCGCATTCTTCATTGGCATGGCAGTCATCGCGTTCAGCGTCATGGCTCTGAAGTTCGCAGGCTCCGGCTGATTACTAGCAAGGAAGAGACTTTAGAAATCAATTGACACAGACTTTGTATGCATCTCGTTACGTTTAAAAGATTGATTCTACACTTAAGCTTAGCTGGATCCAGCGTAGTTGAGGGCGACCAGACTCAGCGCGATAATGGCGATGCCGATGAAGAAGGACGGCACGAACAGCTTTCCGCTTGGGTCGAACTTGTAGGCACCCGGCAGCAGCTCCTTCGCGGTGATGCACACGAGCATACCAGCGACCAAAGCGTACAAAGTGGCCTCCAGAGCGTAGCTCATGCCACCCGAGACCGCAGCCCAACCGATGCCAGCGCCGAGCACCTGCGCGAACCCACTGATGATCGTCCACTTGAACGCCTCCACCTTGCTTCCGGTGGCGTAGTACACAGGCGCTGCCACAGCCACACCTTCCGGGAAGTTGTGGAGAATGATACCCACGGACAGCACGATACCCGTGCGGAGACCGGCGAGCGAGGACACGAACAGCGCCAGACCTTCGGGGAAGTTGTGAATGGCAATGGCGATACCAGTCAGCACACCAGCACGACGGTACTCTTCCTTCACCTTCGCCTCCTCAATCAGCGCCGCGGACTCTTCTCCAGCAGGACTCGCAAGCTCGTGAACTGCATCGCCAGGCAAAGGGGTGCCGGGTACAGGAGACGCAATGTGCATGATGTTGGCCTTATCAGCGCCATCATCCGTCATCCGAGCCTTGTCGCCATCTGCCTGAGCTTGCTCCAAGTCTCTGCTGGCCGCAGCCCGAGCAGCAGCTCGGTCCTTGCGCTCGAAGACGGAGTGGACCAGCCACTCCACCAACAAGATGATCGCCATACCAACGAAGAAGACGCCCGTGGCCGCCAGGTACGTGTTACCGTTGCACGTGTCGTCGCAAACTCCGGAAGTCGTTGAGCTCCCACCGTGCTCGTAAGCCTCGGGGTCGGTCGTACCAGGGGTGAACGCAGCACGGTAGTAGGTCAGGGCCTCGGCGTACAGATCAGCGAAAGCGATGAAGATCATGACGCCAGCGGACAGCGCAAAGGCGATCGAGAGCGAGCGCGGGTCCGCGAGGAACTTCAGACGCTCAACCGAGATCACCAACACCGACAGCGTCGTGGCAATGCCACCCAGCACACTCATGCCCATGGCGGTGGCAATCACGGTGCTGGTGATCTCAGTGCCTGCCGTGATGCCGTTGTCGTCGGCGTATCCGTCGTCCACGTCCTGGATCTTGAACCAGCTCATCATCGCGTTCTCCTCGTGCTCCAGAATGTGGCAATGCGCAACGTACGGCTCCGTCGTGTCGAAGCCGTAGTCCTTGGCACCGCGGGTGCTGTTGGCAATGAGGTACTCGTCGGGGGTGCAGGCCACGTAGCAGACCTGGGTGATGGTGTCCGAGGCGCGGTCACCGGCGTTCGGGATCTCGGCGACATCCTTCAGGTGGTTCGTGTCGATGGTCTCCTCCGTGTCGCCGCACTGGGCGTTCACCAAGTGCCAGTGGAACGGGTGCGGGTCGTCGGTCGGGTTCTGGAAGTTCCACTTCTCCACCGTACCCTTGGTGCAGTGCAGACTACCCGTGATGCTCGTAATGTTGATCTGCTGCGACCGGTACATGATCATGCCGTACAGAGGGCACTGCAGCGCCGTGTCTATCTCTCCGAGGATGACCGTGCGCTCCTTCCCGCCGGCCTCGTACAGCTCCTTCAGCGACTTGTAGGTCACCAGAGTCGACGGGATCTCGCGGTGCTCCATCGTGTCGGTCTTCAAGCTCTCCACGACGCGGATCTGCATGATGCGCTCGTCGTAAACCGTCGGCTGGTCCGCCGTCTCGTTGTCGATGAGCTCGTAGGTCGTGCCGTTCGTGTCGTTGGTGAAGTCGCACACGAACTCGATGCGCTCGAACGGGAAGAGGACGAGGTAGTCGCTGAAGGCCTCGGGCTTGTGCACGAAGCCCGAGTCGGTGGCGACAATCTGGCACTTGCCCTCGAAGGGCACCGTGATGTTGTAGTGGCGCGCGTTGGCGACGTTGATGAGGCGGAAGCGAACTTGGGCGGGCGGCACTTCGACGTACGGCATGATGACGCCGTTGACCAGGTTCACGTTGCCGAAGGACTCGGGCACCCACGCGGTCGCGCCGGCATTGCAGTTGTCGTCCGAGTAGAGGAGTTCGCCCGTCGTGTTGATGAGACGGTCGGCCAGCACCAAGGGGATGTCCGTCTCGATGTCCATGTTAAGTGACGCCTCGAGTTCGTCATCGGTGATGATATACGCGCCCATGAGACCGGCCCATGTGTTGAGACGGGTCAGACCGTTCGAGTGGTCGTGGTAGATCTTCGTGGACGCAGACTGGTTGTTGTAGTAGTGGAACTCCTGCGACTGGTTCTTGTAGATGGACCGGTACGGCAGTCCGTCGTACTCGGGCGGGGACTCGAGGCCGTGGACGTGGGTGACCACCGGCACGCCGCAGTACGGGTAGCACGCGGACTCGACGTTGTTGAGCGAGTCCTCAACCGAGTTCTGGAACAGGTGCGGCTGGGACAGTTCGTTGTACCACGTGACGGAGATCGGCACGCCTTTGGCGACCTTAATGGTCGGGCCGGGCATGGTGGGAGTTGAGTTCTTGAGCCCGTAGCCGTAGATGTCGCCCGAGATGGACCCGTCCTCCGTCCAGATGTGCGTGGCGCGGCCGATCTGCATGTCGATGGCGCCGCCGGCAGTCAGGTCGATGACGTCCGGAATAGGCAGAACGCTGACATAGGCGTCCCAGTCGCTCTTGAGGTTCGTGAGCGCGTTGGCGGGCGCCAAGACAGCGACTGCCACTGCAGCCGACAGCGCGGAGCGGGTGAGCATGGCTGGTGGTGGTGGCCGAGTGCTCGGAAGCCTGCGAATTGCAGAATGAGACGGGAGACTTGTAGCAGCGAGTGGTGCCCGCGACGCAGGGTCGTTTGAGACCATTGGCAAGAGTATTAATCCGAACACCCCACCTCGAGTCGAAGCTCGACGGGCATGAGCACGGCCACCTGCTACGTCGGCGTCGGCTCTGAAATCTTCGCGGATGGGCTGTCATCATGTTGTTGAAGCTGCGATCCGCTTTCGCGCCGTGTATCCGCCAAAATCGATTCATGCGCAGCAACGCGGGCCCTTCGAAAGCCTGTGATATTTGCTTTGTTTGATCAAGCCACTTTTCATGCAGTGTCACAGGATCAGCGGCTGGGACAGGTCAGTGCAAACACCATCAGCCTCAGCTACGCAGTGCGTAGTACGCACCATACCCATACCGGTACTAGAGACGTTTCGCACGCAGCTTTGTCTTCACCTTATCACCAGTATGCTCTACTGTGGAGAAAAGGTGAAGTTTACGCGGGACATCTTTCGCATCGATCCTTACATCATGTGATCTGCACAATGTATGTGATTGGACAGTAGCAAACTTGCTAGCTATGGAGGAGATCCTCCTGCTTCTCCTCCCCCGGGAAGGCAACTACGAGGACGCGGCCGACGTCATCGTGCACGCGCTCCTGTTCGACACTGTTCAGCCAGAGCGCCCCATTATACCTGACTTGCGCTTTTGTTTGTGGGAACACTCCAACGCGGACAGCGAGCTGCTGTTTCGCTTCGACGTAAGCGGCGTGCTTGCATTATGTCGTCACTTTGGGCTCCCCGAGATCATGATCACGGACCAGCGCGATAAAGCACATTGCTCTGAAGCTTTGTGCATTTTGCTGTATCGGCTAAGCTACCCCAAGCGGCTTTACGACATGATCAAGGTCTTCGGCCGCTCGACAGGGCAGATTAGCCGACTTTTTCGGCACATGGGTACGTGAATACTACAAACTAAATATTGCATGGGCTAATACTCACGTTAATACGAATGCAGTGTTGTACATTTATGATAGGTATAAGGACCTTATCTACTTTCAGCATCGAATCTGCTCCGAGCGCATTCATATGTATGCCGCCGCTATTCGGGGCAAAGGTTCACCGATGTCGAATGTGTTCGGGTTTATTGATGGCACTAAGAACGCAGTGTGTCGCCCATCGTCGCGACGTGGGACCAAGGAGAACTTGCAGCGACAGGTATACTCTGGTCATAAGAGAGTGCATTGTCTGAATTGCCAGGCTGTCGTCACGCCAGACGGCCTGGCCATTCACTTTTGGGGACCCATCGAGGGCCGCCGGCACGACATCACTCTCCTCCATGAAAGTAAGCATATTGAGTACATGGAAAAGTACGGAGATGTATTTGATGGCTACGCTATCTACGGTGATCCTGCGTACGGCGTGCGCAAATTTATCGTCTCTGGCTTTAAGAAAGCTGGACTATCAACTTACGAGCAGCTATTCAATTCGAGGATGAGCTCGGTGCGTGAGTCGGTTGAGTGGAAGTTCAAGGAACTTAAAACGCTGTGGGCGTTTATCGACTTCAAGAAGTCTTTACGTGTTCGGCTTAGCCCTGTTGGGAAGTACGTTGCCATTAGCATGCTACTGTCAAACTGTCACTGCTGTTATTACCAAAGCAACCAGATTAGTTCCTACTTCGAGCTAGCACCACCTAATCTAGAGTCATACCTACAGCAATAAAATTTCTTTTTTTCTTCCCTAGTTTGACTTCTGAGCTTGAATAATTGCTAAAATGCTATTCGTCACTGCACCAACGAGCTTCAACATGTGCTCGCTTGCTTCTTGACGCGCTCGAGCTGACTCCTCGTGATCTTCCTTGCGCTCGTGAGCACGCTGCGCCGCCAGCTCCTCGCGAGCCGCCTTGTTGTCGGCCAGCTCCTTTTTTTATGCTAAGTAGCAGCTCCTTCAGCTCGGTCTCCTTGCGCTTCTTCGGAGGGCTGCTATCTTCGGTGCTCTCGCGCAGCGTTTCCATCGCCAGGCGCTTCGCCGCCAGAGACGCTACCTCCTCGCGCTCACGCTTGCGCTGCTCGGTCTCCTTTGCGGCCGCAGTACGAGCGGCATAATCGTCTAGCAGTGCAACAATCTCGTCTAATAGCACCGTTTTTTTGCTCTCCTCCTCTGATACACCTGACAGCGTTGCTGCTTCAGCTGACTGCTTGCGATGAGCCTTCACAAGCTTGTCAAAGCGACCGCTGGCAGTCTTTCCACTCAGGTTGTCACGTGGAAAGCTGGCGTCGGCAACAAGAGTCGCAGCTAGCTCGTCCCACTTCGCGAGAATGCCACCGCGAGGCTGCAGAAACGGGCGGTCCCCTAGCGCCTGCCGGAGGAGGGCTAAATCTTCTTCATCCGTGAAGTTGCGGCGTCTACCTTCGGCCATATCGGAAATGGGTGGAGAACTGCGCTGCTGAATCTAGTGTGGTACACAGTAACAGTCTGGGGATTGTGCTCCTCACAATTGGTGGTTCTGAGGCAAGAAATCTTCACATCAACCACGTTTGTATTTTTTTTGTTCTCTTTTACCTGCTATGGGGAAAATGTGATGATGGAGCCTTTTGCGAAACGTCTCTACTGTGCTTGATGGACCGCACAACGGCGGGGCCTGCGGACACGTGCGCCAAGCCAATCATAGCGGAGACCGCCGCTGAATGGTGCCAAGGCACCCGCCCCGTTTGGGCTTCACACCCGGCTTCCTCCGACTCGTTGAGACTCGTTGAGATGATCCACACCGTCGACGGTGGCAATGGTGCCGCAGCGATCTTCGTCACCTCCGCGAGGGTCACTCGCGGTGATGTCATCCCACGTGCATCCTGCATCATTGCTCAGCATAAAGTATTAATGCCACCCAGTTGTCGGCGGGTACCGAGCTCGGTGGCTTGACACCACTCGCGCGTCTCCACAGCGGTCTCCTCCTGCGAAAAACTTAATCGTATGAGCTACATGTACCACGATTTGCGCACCAGAGCCAGGTAATGAATGAGCCAGGCGCCGTTGCGCTGCTCGTTGCCGCTGAACCTAGCAGCGAGAGCACCTGGACGCCGCCTCCATGTCAGTCATTGCGTGATGGCGGACTTCAGATTGAACTGGAAGGCTGCGTCGAGAGTATGGCAAACCTTCTTCGCCTGATGTCATATCCCAGGCGTGGTCAGCAGGAGGCACGGTTACCTTGGTACACTGTAGCAAGAAAACACGTAGATTGCTCGGCAATCCCGGGCGTACATCTGGGCGGAGATGAACTTCGTCATGAAGCTCTGTCGTAGCTCTCCCAGCCAGTCGAGTGGGGGGAGGCACGCGCTCGCGATGCGCGCAGAACGACCATGGTGGTCGCATGGATGACCACCGTCTGACCGATAAGCCCACTTGCTGGCGGGGGCTGAATCCCGCGACTCGCGGGCCGCGAGCAAGGCATGCTTTTGGGTGAGGCGGGCCACACCAGCAAATCGCTGTGGCCGTGATGTAATCACGATTGGACCCGTTTTATTACATGAAGCCGCCGCGACTAATAAGAACGGGCCTACATGTAAATAACCCGTGCCGGCGATGTTGACAGCATTCCCCAGAAACGAAGTACTGTAAACTGTACCCCCCCCGGGGGGACCACCACCAGAGGAATATCACCTTGGCATTTCCTCGCTATTGAAGGCCTACGTGTGCGTGTGCGTGGTGTTGGTGTTGGTGTGTGTACAGTGATCTTGTCGCCGCTGGTCCTCGTCTCACGAATCGATTTCGCTGCACTGAATGTCCATTCGTCCACGCGATTGATCGGGCTATGCTCCACGCATCTGAGTCACTTCTGTTGTTAGATTTTCATCAGGGTTATGCTGAGTGTGTTTGGTGCGGACATGTAGTGCATCGTATTTCGGTCAGACTTCATGATTGCCACTTGCTCGTCTTGGTGGTATGGTTTTACGTTCCATACCGCAAAATTCATGTTTATTCACGCCACTCCTATCCTTTCAATACATGTACATATATTCCGCAGGTCAGCCGATACCTGTCCAAGGTGCAGCCGCTCCCGCTAAACTCACGCCAAGTTTCGCGCTCTAGACCGCAAGTCTAACCACACTTACAGCTGAAGCACAACATTACCACTTTTACCACCCAACCATGGCCCGCACCAAGCAGACAGCTCGCAAGTCCACCGGTGGTAAGGCTCCGCGCAAGCAACTCGCAACCAAGGCTGCGCGTAAGTCAGCTCCCTCTGCTGGCGGCGTTAAGAAGCCTCACCGCTACCGCCCGGGTACGGTTGCTCTGCGGGAGATCCGCAAGTACCAGAAGTCCACCGAGCTCCTGATCCGCAAGCTTCCGTTCCAGCGCCTAGTGCGCGAAATCGCTCAGGACTACAAGACTGACCTGCGATTCCAATCGACCACTATTTTGGCGCTGCAAGAGGCGTCGGAAGCGTACCTGGTGGGTCTTTTCGAGGACACCAACCTGTGCGCCATCCACGCAAAACGTGTCACCATCATGCCAAAGGATATTCACCTAGCGCGTCGCATTCGAGGCGAGCGTACGTAGCTGGCATACCTACCGACAAGGTGACCCACCAGATTTGCTCAACGTTAAATCGACATATCTTTCATCGCAGTTGTGATCTCGCGCTGTGTGTCCAACTTTCAGTGTGCCTTGACCTTTTAAAAAAAATTCTTGTAAAGGAGAGACTTCACCACTTGAAAATGACTTTCTCACTCCTTGCACTCAGTCGATACTGTGCGATATCCATGGTAAGGTTAGAACCTACCAGGCGAAAGCGTGGTGATGCATCGTAACGTAATTAGTCAAAATAGGTACAGTCACTCACGCCCCGAGAAATTAGATTGTCGATATCAGAAGTAGGGGCGTGTTTTGTACAGTTTTTGTAATTTGGTCCTAATTGAGCTGCATATTTGTGCTCACTCATCAATCAATCGGTTCGCAGAGAAGACTGGAAGCATGGGCCTGCAGGAGAAGATCAACGCCAACCCGACGGTGTACGCCGTGGCCGCTCCGGCACCCAAGAAGTTCAACGTGTACGATGCGCTGGATGAGGACATCGCCGACCCGTTCGAGCCTGACGAGGTCTTCGGTGCGTGGGAAGCAAAAGCAAAATGCTCCGAGGAAGGAGATGACACAAGTGCTCAACAGTTGCTCATTCTCTTGTTATGGACAGAAATTCTGCGGCACATTAACGACCCGGAGCACCCGCTGACGCTGGAGCAGCTCAAAGTCATGTCGCTCGAGAACATCCACGTGGACGACGCCAACTCGCGCATCAAAATCTACTTCACACCCACCATCCCGCACTGCAGGTGAGAATTTTTATTCAATTATTGTTGCTCTTGTTAGTATTTTTTTACTAATTTGTGTGACGGACGGCAGCATGGCGACGCTGATCGGACTGTGTCTCCGCGTGAAGCTGCTGCGTTCGCTGCCGCCGCGCTTCAAGGTGGACATCCTCATCACGCCCGGCACGCACGCGTCCGAGGCTGCGGTGAACAAGCAGCTCAACGACAAGGAGCGGGTGGCGGCTGCGCTGGAGAACGCCCACCTGCTGACGGTTGTCAACAAGTGCATCGTCAACACCGACAAGTGAGAAGCGGGGACGAGGACGCCCTGCCCGCTAAAGAGTTGGGATAAATATGATACTGTACTGTTCACTGAAGACTGGTGTGCTACTGAAGTATCAACGTTGACAATTAGTCGGTTCTTGCTCCTACTGTGGCTACTACTACTCGAGTTTGGACCATGCGATCGATCACAGCGATGCGCTGGAGCAATTTCTCGCGCTCCTCGAGCAGGCGGTTGAGATCGAGATCGGGCTGTTCTGCGTTGTCCGCTACGACACTGTCACTAGAGGGAAATAGGCCGTTGGCCTGGTCGTCGCCTCCGAACAGGTCGAAGACATCTTTCGAGTCCTCTAATGGCAGCACGTCGCACGAATCGAAGAATGAGGGCGACGATATCCCGGTGTCAAAGCTACTAGCAGTGGTGCTTGGCCGCTCTGATCGTCGCTGGTGTGATGACATGCCACTCAGTGCAGGCTGAGCCGTCTTGACTCGCTTTTCAAAGTTGGATGCGTCACGCTCCAGCTGAGAGATCGCCTCCGGAACTGCGAGTCCGGCAACAGTCATCGGTCGATTTTCATCAGACGTACGGGACTTCCGGAAGGCCGCGCTCAACACCCGCATTTCGTCTCCAAAGTCGATTTCCCAGCGCTCACGCTCAGCCAGATACACCTCGTTGTCCTCTTGAATGCACTCGAACAGATTTTTCCGTGCACCCGCAGCATCTCGTAGCAACTCTATCCTTCGTTGTTGGTTGAGGCGACGCAGTTGCTCCACTCTTCGCCTACGATTCAATTCTTCGTCGGCGGCGCGTTCTCTTTCAGAGTGTTCCCGAAGTTTGTTTTGCCGCAGCTTGCTCTCTCTGTAGACGCTTTCTCGACGCTGCTGGCGTTGTTTCTGCCGCTGTTCGTTGCTGATTGACACAGTTTTGCTGAAAAATCCTTTCAAAATCGGCGCTGCGTCTTGTACATTGGTTTCTGCATCGGAATCATCACGCGCATCGCGCGTATGTCTTGTCCCGGTAGGTATTGACGTCGTCCGTGCTCGGATGGAACTGATTATCATATCTTCTTCTTCAGCGTCGTCGTGATCTCCAGGTCTTACTTTCTGCACGACTGGTTGACTTCGACTAGTGGCACGTCGCTGACTCTGGCCACGGCGTGACGTTGATCCCTGTGAGGATCCACGCTGAGCTTTGCCGTCATCGTCGCTATCGTCTGAAGCAACGTCACAGGTCACGCTTGGACACACTGGCGCCGAAGTATCGATTGCACTACCTAAGGTTTTCTCCGATGCTACGAGACGCAACGTCTGTAGACCTCCAAAAGGCCCAGACTTCTGCTGCGACTCCTCTTCATGTGCTGCTGACCGTGATGAAGAAGACATCCGCCCGATCGATGTCTTACTGTTGTCGCTCACTGCAGCCCCAATGGGCATCACTTGCGTACTTCGAGAGCCGCTGAGCTTCTTCCCTCCCGAGAAGATCCGAGAGCTCATCGCTAGTGAGACTTTGGCCATCCAGGACTCGTGTCGAATGCCGCCATCGTGGTCGCTACAGTCACTGCGTCTTCGAGGCTGAACCGGATCGACTGCATGGAAATCCTTCACTGTATCATCGGTGGAGCTGTTGGTAGTTTTCCGCTTGCGCCGCCGGTCGGTCATGACTGGCTGCGTGCACACAGGGCCACGCCCACTGCGCTAAATGCTGACACAACTTGCTTCCTAGCCAAATTAATCCCTCGATTTCGAAGAGCGAAGCCTGATTCGGTAAGAGAAGACCAAAGCTGCAGCCAGGTGAGCACCAGAACGGCTCTGATCCGGAGAGATGAGTCGATCTCGTCCTCTAGGGCTGCCCATGGCACGGCATAAATAGATGGTATGCTGATCGCCTTCAACCGAGAAAAGTGTGTATCCTCTCCTTTCGTGTACTGATCCAGGGGATTCATGCATGTCGGCACAACAACTTTAATGCCATCTCAAAACAAAACTACTAATGCATCAACTGATATAGCGTACTAGTAAAAGTCAATCGCGTTTAGAATACAGAGTTTGCGTCCGTCCAGGACGTAGCATCTCTCGCGTTAAATAACAAGAAGCGCATTCAGCTAGCAGAGCGAGCGAGTGAGCAGCCGTGACGATAACGGGCGGGGAGTGATCGCGGGTTCTGACAAAATTGGGTGTTGGGGCATCGCAAAACGCTACCAGCGCCTCAGGTTATTCTGCCGCGCACGTCCACCACCATCACCGTCACGTTGTCCATCGTGCCGAGCTCCACGGCGCGTTCCGTAAGCATGTTGGCCATCTCCTGGACGTTCAGCCACGGGTTGTTCCTGCCCGAAATCAAGCACAAACAAGACGTCAGTCCAGTTGGTCAGTCGCCTTTAACTTTCCAAAAAGCACTATCCAACCTCATTCTCACCTGATACAAGTAGCCACCTGCTCGTTAGTCAGCACGTCCCAAAGCCCGTCCGAGGCCATGACAATGTACTCATCCTCTCGATGCATCTCGTGGATTGTCACCTCTGGGTCCGCAATGACGAGCTGGCTCAACTCAGCGTCTCCGAATGCTCTGGCCACCGCTAGTCGGCCATTAACTCTGGCCACGCCCTTGACGTACAGCACCATGCCACCATGTTCCTCGATCCTTTGTTTCTCCTGTTCGTTCGAGGCCTTATGGTCCGTCGTGAGCTGCGTGACTTGCGCCGCCTTGTCCCTCTTGGCAACCATAATGGCTCTGCAGTCTCCCGTATTACTGAGGATGACTCTATTGCCTCGAATCAATAGGGTCACGGCCGTGGATCCGCCTTCACACTGGCCGTTGTTCTCTCGCTTCAAGATCTCTTGGTTAATCGCCATGCTCGCGGAATGACACGCTGCCGCCAAGTCGGTCCGGTACTCGGGCGCCGCCAGAATATACACCGGGAACAGCAGCGCCAGCAGCGACGACGCTCTGGCCCCTCCGTGTCCGTCGTACACGCCGAAGAACTGCGTGTCCTCCTGCACTCGCCCGTGCTTGAGCAGGTTGCGGACGCGCAGCGCCGGCGCGCGGCCTTCCAGCACGAAGTTCTCCAGCACTTTGGCCGTCAATAGGTCAGTGAAAAAGGGCGGCACGGAGCGCGGCGCGATCTCCAGCAGCCCGCGGCCGTACAGATCCAAGTTGTCGATGGCGCGGAAGCGGTCCTCGTTGCCCAGCCGCGCGCCGTTGCGCGTGCTGACCGCGAAGCTGCGCGGCTTGAAGGCGATCTCCGGGTCCACGGCGCCGATGGCCGCGGCCTCCGCCGGGGCGGACGTGCGGCGCAGAGACGTCGCGGACACGGCACCGCGAGCGCCCGGAGCTACGGGCACGTGGCTGGGCTGCTCGGCCGCCACGGTGGAGGCGCGGCGCAGGAAGCGGGCCAGCTGGCACCCGAAGAAGCTCGAGCGCTGCGACTTGGCGAACTCCTCGGTGCCGATGACGCTGCTGCGGGGGGCTGCGGCTGCGGCCCAGGAGCATGGAGGGACGGGGGACGCGCACTCGGCCCTTGGGCTCGGCTTGTATTGTGGAGGTTTCGCGGCTGCAACAGCAACAAGTGCAAGCGGTGAGCCACAAAAGTCACCCTAACCGCTGTTCGGTTTATGGACACCAGCCTCCGTCTATTTTTAGACGGACTGAAATGGCTACATTTGGTTTGGGTTGGTCGTCCTCCTGTTGACGTGTAACGCGACCATTACGCGCGGATGGCGTCGGGCTGGTTCTCTGGGCGAGAGCTCGCGAAGGCCGGCAGCTTCTCCAGTGCATCCACCACGCGCGAGATCGTCGGGTACACCGCCATGTTCAAGCTGCACGCGCGGGCGTTGAACACCTGCGGCAGCAGATACACATCCGCTAAGGTCACGTCGTCGCCCACGCAGTAGCGTCCGGCGCAGCGGGTCAGCTCTTCCTCGAAGGATTGGAGGCTGCGCGCGATCCACTGGCGGTTCCAGGCCACGACGAGCGCTTGACGCTGTTCGGCAGATGCCGGCGACTGCAAGTCCGCGACCTGTTTCATCAACAATTTGTTGCGTGGCTGACTCAGCGGGTGCGAACTAGATTCCGCAGTTGATACTGAGCTGCAGTTACCTTGGCGGACAGCCCCATGCTCTGGGCTGGCTGGGTGTCGCAGCCCACGATGCCGCATAGATTGCGCACTTGCGCGCGTTGGAGTAAGTCGCGCGGCAGCAGCGGCTTCTGCGGGTGCGCCTCCTCCAAGTACTCGAGGATCGCACCTGACTGGGCCAGCGCGTGCCCGTCCACTAGCAGCGTCGGTACGCGCTTCGTTGAAGGGAATGACGGGGTTAGACTATCGACTGTGACGCACAGGTGGAAGGACGTACTTGGTACTGTACCTGGTTGGGGTTCAGCTTCCGGTACGAGTCGAGGCACTGCTCGCCGCCGCCCGACGCGGCGAGGTTTACTGGACGGTACGAGTACTCGATGCCTTTCCACGCTAGCGCAATGCGCACGCGCCAAGAGCAACTGCTCTTCCAGAAACTGAAGAGCTCGTACTTGGGCATGTTGTGGGCGGTGTTTTCTGCTTGTGCCGACGGAAGGGAATGCGAGAATGACTGCTGGCGGGAGTCCCTTGATGCGTGGATGAGTCAACGGATACCATCAATTCTGCATCACAAGACGGGAATGGGTACATGCACGCTAAGGCTTGACGAATCGGTGGTTGAAACGCGCATCGACACTGTTCAACTACAAGTAGTTCTCTCATCAGTGCATCTACATATCCTATTGCTTGTTGAGACGACCACTTGGATGGATTGCGTCATGACAGTCAAACGGAGAAAGCCGCCTGGCCCTCCGCAAGACAATGGGGATGTCGATTATTGCCGTGGCGAACATGTTGAGTGGCGCCAGAACTGCGTTGGATTTTGCCTACGGAACGGTATGCTGATGGACAACCGGTTCATCATCATTCTGTTCGTCATTATCCATTTGATCACACTGGTGCTCTACGCAGTGTTCAACTCGCCCACCCTCTTGCAGACGACTTTCAGCTCCCTGGCCAACGCGATATCGATACGATTTCGTCGGTGTCTACGGAGTTCACGCCAAAAGCCAGTCTCAACAGCGACTCTCTCCCCTTTCTTGTTCGTGGGAGCAACGACGACCACCGGAAGCGGCGAAATAGATTATGTACTCGCACATCACGTATTTTCGTATCAAAATCGAAAAGATACATTTACATAACGTTACCATTTTTTTGGATGAGAGTGCTGGTCGATTTCTCTCCCCCCAAATTTGCGTCGGGAAAGGAAAGACAATGGCGAGGAGTTCGCGGCGGTGGTTCCAACTGGTGGATTCGCGTGGTAGTGCGTTCAAGAGCACGTCACCAGATAAAGCTCCATTGAACGACAACGACGATGTCGCGGATTTTCGAACAGCAGTGAAGAGACTGTATGAAGATAGCCACCTCCACGGGATTGCTGCGTCCGATCTCATCGTCTATGAGAGCCATGCCACGTTAGATGCGGAACAACCACTTGAGCTCGATGCAATGATTGGAAAGCGCGGCAGAAAACTACGGAATTTGCTCATTGTAAAAGTGCCGAACCTCACGAGAAAGCGAAAACTCTCCGAAGCGTCGATTCTGGATCAGTTGGAAGCACTGCAAGTTGCCGAAGTCGAGTTTCAACTGGATGCGCTATCGGATAAGCAAGAAAGCGATACCCCGATCGTGAAGACACCAGGATTGCACGCCTTTTGGAAAGGATTTGGTGATTTTCCGTCGTCTTACTTCGTTCGGAAGGAAGAAGTGGTGATCTGGCAAGTGGTGAGGGGACTGGTGATCTGGCAAGTGGTGAGGGGACTGCTTCCGACTGTTGGAAAGAAGCGCATAGTGATGGTCGGCTCGCCTGGTGTTGGCAAGTCGTGCTTTCTCATGCTTGTGGGCTTGTACATGGCATGTATCGAGAAACGAAAAGTGCTCATCATACGTCGCGTAAAAGAAGGCGACGTCGCGAATGCAGTGGTGTATTTTGATGGACAAGGATCGATTGCTCGACAAAAAAACCTCTCTGCCTTTCGCTTACAACTCCTCCGCGAGGAAGAGGAGCTTCAGGGTGCGCTTGTACTTGTGGATGGTTATTCGCAAGCTCATGTGGATGCAGAAGCAAATGAACTTCTTCCATTTCACGTTCTTGCGACATCGTGTCAGTATGACGCGAAGCACGACGACCCTTCTCATGTTGTGGTTTTACCGGCGTGGCAACGCAACGACCTGGAGAAGTATGCACGTTTGACTGATTGGGCGATTTCGACTGGATTATTACGCAAGACCAAGAATTTGAACGATTCGACGTGGCGCAAATTTCTTAAAGAACAGTACTTTTACAGTGGTGGCAGTCTACGCGATTTCTGCAAGACTCGCGAAGCTCTCAAGGAACAAGTTGAAAGATATTGCAGTAAAATTGGCAACGTGCAGGCCTACCAACTGGTGTACACGTATGGAAGTGGCCGGAGCAGTGATCAAGTGGATCGAATTCGGCACCATTACATCACCAATCCAGAGAACGAAGAGCACTACACAAAGTCAAGATACTGGAAAGTCTCTGTGGATTCTGGATATGCATTGAAGTATTTGGGGCAAAATGTAAGCATGCAGAAACAGTTGGAAGTGTTCACGTATGCAGAATCTGTCGATGCTGGGTTCTTGGGCACCACTTATAAGCTGTTATTGCGTCATGCAGTCCATGAAGCGTACGCAAAGAAGACTCCTGTGGTGTTGAAGATGAACGAAGGGTCCTATTACGAAAGAATCGAGATATGTGCTCCACGTATTGAATGCCGCGGCGAGAATGAAGAGGAGTGCTACACTTGCTTGGCCAATCTCTCTGAGAGGACTTATTGGCATCCCGATTATCCATTCTTCCCTTTCATCGATGCAGTGGTGAGTTGTGAAGCGTTTCGTAGTGGAAGCAATCGCTCGGAGGAGATCGTGGCTTATATCCAGGCGACTATTCGAAATGAGAAAACGTTCAAGCCGCATCGATTACGCAAGTTGAACGAAGCGATGGATAAGAATCCGAGTATCGTTGGTGTCAATCGCGTGTTTGTGGTGGCGGGCCCAGACTCCACTACCTGCAAGAGATTTACATTGCGTGGCGCTCCAAACCCAGAGGAGTTTCTGACTATGGTGAGCTGCTTCGACCCAAACGAGTTCGAGAGACAATTAAGAGCTGAACATTAATTTTAAGTGGAACTTCGTATCAGCGCTTCAACAGCAATGTGGTCCATGCTTTCGCTCACTTTTCTTGTTTGGGGAGCAACGCGACGACCACCGGAAGCGGCGAAATGTATTATGTGCGCCACACCACGACCTTTCGTATCCAAATCAAAGCGAAAAGATACCATTTCCCCATCAACCAGTCATGATTTTACTAGTTTTAGTGCTTGTGCAGCTCGTTTCACTCGCCAGCTCGACTCAGCACTGCACGCAGCTGCGAGTCCCTCCCGCCAATGTGGAGTACGCTCTGCTGCACATCGACGCGTTCAACCCCGTCGAGAACGTAGCCAACTCTGCCTGTGAGGCCTTCGGAGTGCCCAAGTACAAGTGCGGCGGTGTCAAGAAGGAGGTGCTGGAGACGATGCAAGAGATGGCTCGACTGGCAATTCGAGAGGCTGTTGTGAACGTGTCGCTGGACCGTTCGCTGGCCTACGACGTCTTGATATTCGACGATGAAACACAACAGGACGTGAGAGCCCCCGAGCCGGTTGTGGTGCACCCGGAACAGCCGCTAGCCGAGACAATGCTGGAGTTTTGTGCACGCTACAAGCTAGGCAACGAGAGTTGCGAGAGCGCTGCAGTTGGTATCGTGGACTTGGTGGCGAGGGATTGGGGCTGTGACGACCCGGTGGAGACCGAAGCAAACGGAGACAAGAAGTTCGTGGAGATCCCGATCCTTGTGGACCAGCAGGAGTATCAACTCAAGGTGGATGTACAAAAGGATGGGACGGCTGATGCAGTGAAGTTTTGTGTAGAGAGGAGAATCGATACAGCGGGTTGCGCTACCTTGGTTCGCATTGTTAAAGAGCAGATGGAGGCGTTGCAAGCAAAGCGACTCGACAATGAGGAAGATGAAGACGAAAACGAGGATTATTGGGTGGATAGTGGCGCTGTACGAAGGTGGCTGAAAATTGACAGCCCAATTGATACGCGCTTGTACCCGATATCACAGCGTGTTTATATCAAAGTGGGCTGGGAGCAAGACTCCGACGAGGAAATTGAACCAGAGGAGCTTTGCGTCTACTCGTTATTTTCCACCTCGCCACTGAAATGTTTTGTGGTTCCGCAAACAGAACCACTGTACATCACTGCAACTTCCGGGGAAGGATACCACATCATTTACATTACCGACAAGAGTGGCGAGGAAATTTTGGCGGCGAGGGTGCTCCAAGTCGTGGTACCTAAAGCAGAGCTGGTGGAGATATACACATCAGAGGTGAAACCGGACAGCAGTGATAACGAAAACGAGTATCTGATAGCGAAAGTTCGTACGACACTATTTGACCCTCTTGATCCTGCCTTCCGGGTGTGCATCATCCTGGACGACTCCTTCGATTGTTTGAACCCCGAGTGGATAGCTGTTGATGATCGCGAGTATCAGCATGGAACGCAAACAGAACCTCTGCACCAGAGCGTCACTTTCAGGTCCCCACTGGACCATGTTGCATTCAGTCGTCCCAATGGTCACGAAATCAGCGTTGTTTTTCTCACAGAAAACAACAAAGCAATATACATCACAGACACCGTAGCCTTCGATGCCGCTCTTTGGGTAAACCGCCCCGAGATCATCTCAAGATTGCACGTGCTGGACCCGAGAGTGTACACCCCCCAGCTGCCTCGGTCATGTCCATATTTACTTATCGCTACGAATTTAGATTGGATCTGCGAGCTCTGGCGCCACGAGTGGGGATTTTACTCGCAAAATGGCGAAGACGGTATCATACGCAAAATATTTCGCCACATTGGCACCAAGAACAAAGCGTACGTCGAGTTTGGTACCGAGAATGGTGAGGAATGCAACACACGGCTTCTGCGTCAGCTTCACGGCTGGAAAGGGATATTGATGGATTCAGGCTACGAGGACGAGAGCATCGATTTGCACCGCGAGTTCATCACTCGTGACAATTTCATGACGCTGTTGGCTGAAAAGTACCAGCATCTCGTTCCCCGTGACCTCGATCTTCTGTCAATTGATGTCGACTTCAATGATTTCTGGCTGCTGAGCTCTGTGGACTTGACACGCGTGGCCCCACGCGTCATCATTGTGGAAGTAAACAGCCATATCCCGCCTAGTGAAGCTCGATCGGTGCAATATGATGATAGTGAGGATGGAAGTGGTGGCTGGGACGGTTTTTCGTCGTACTTCGGCGGCAGTGTGGCTGCCTTCCATCGTTGGGGTGCTCTCAACGGATATTCGCTGGTGTATTGCGAGTCACATGGTGTTAATTGCTTCCTCGTGCGAAACGATGCCCTGGGAGGAGTCAATGTGTCCGCAGTGCTTGGACCTGAACAGCTACAAGCGCCTCCAAATTTTTTCGGCCAAGGCTGGAACTATCCGGATACGTGGCAACCTCACCACAAGTGGGTATGGGTTTGAAGACCAAGCCTAGAAATCGTACGCAGCATGTTATGTGTCGTCATTGCGATGTTCAAGTTTAATGCCCACACAAATGCATTGCTGTCTATATCTACTTGGTTTTGATCATGACGCTGGCGCAGCAGGTGCTAGTCTCAATAACCCATTGACCACCTTCAGCATCACCAGTCTGATCTACGAACGCATCGGAATCAACAATGCGTAGGAAAACCTGGCGTTGATCTGTAATTGCACGCTCCACTACCGATACAAGGGCACCACATGGAATGCGTCCTACTGGTGGCGCCGCCAACTCAGGTTCCATGCGAACGGGGGCACCCGAGTCTTGCACACAGCGGTACGTCTCTTTTCTTGGTGTAGATGAAGACGAGACCCACGGGCCCTCGACCTCGTTCAGAACAGACTCGTTGTCTAGAGAACGCTCGACAACCCATGCGGCGCCATCAAAGTACCGGTCATGCAGTCTCAAGAACACGACGCCGTCTGAAGCGACAGTGGCCTCCACCACTTCGACCACGTCGCCGTAAAGCACGTAACCCAGTTCCGAAATGGCCAAATCCGCACGCTCACGCACTTTGCAGCCTTCCACAACACATCGGAAGAACCTGTGAGCCGCAACAAAGGGTCCTTCATGATGCTCCAGCAGAATTTCATTGCGAAGAGAGCGGCAGGGCACCCACGCCTCCTTGATCTGCCGCTCAGCTCCATCGTCCTCGTTGCTGGTGAGTTTGCCTTCATCACGGACGACGACGCTAGGCAGATGAGGTCCCTCTAACCGCACCATGGGGTCGCCCTGCTCGTTGCAGATGGGCGCCGTCGCGCGGAACACGCGTCCCAGCGGGATGCAGCCGAGCAAAGGCGACGCAATATTGTGCTTCACGCGTACCGACACTCCTCCATTCTTGCCTCGATGACACACGCGATAGTACCGATCGAACGTCCACTTACTGGCGACGTGCGCAGGCGACGCGGCAGCGATGCGGTTGAGCTCCTGCACGCAGGCCACGCACTTGCCCTCGAGCAGTTGCGCCTGGCGCTTGGAGAAGCGCGTCTTGGGCAGACTCTGGAAGCACTGCACGCAGCGCTTGAGCCGCGGCTGGGCGTCGCCCTCCGTCTTGCTCTTCTCCACACAAGTCTTGCATTTCCTGCATGCAGCGCACAGTCCTCACGTATCGTCACAATCCATGATACAGCACCGTATCACACACTTCCACACGACGTACGCGCTGGGTTTCAACTGCTGGTGGCGCGAAAAAGCCTTCGAGGCCAGCGAGCGCATGCACGCAGCGCACACACGCAGCTCCAGCAGCCCCTGGGCTCTCGTGGACATGTTCATATCGTCCAGCAGATCAAAAACTATTAGTGTACCATAAACAGGGTACATCAAAATTAGCATAGCCGTGAGCGGCTCAGAGCCATCGGCCAGTCAGACAACGGCTCAGTCCCGAATTTACCCCCCAGGGCACGGACTGCCCGCGCGTATCAGAGCCACACACAGAGAGACGCGATGAAGATCATCGACAAGATCAACGCGAGCGTGGAGCGGCAGGAGGTCTTCTACTCGTTCGAGTTCTTCCCGCCCAAGACGCCCGCAGGGGTGGACAACCTGTACGCGCGCATGGACCGCATGGCGGCGCTGGAGCCGCTCTTCTGCGACATGACGTGGGGCGCCGGCGGCTCGAGCGCGCAGCTGACGCTGGAGCTGAGCGCCAACGCGCAGAAGCTCAGCGGCCTGGAGATGCTCATGCACATGACGTGCACCAACATGGCGGAGGCCGACATCCGCAAGGCGCTGGACCAGGCCAAGGACGCCGGCATCCAGAACATCCTCGCGCTGCGCGGAGACCCCGTGCGCGGCGCCACGAGCTTCGACGAGTGCGACCGCGGCTTCTCGCACGCCGTGGACCTCGTGCGCTACATGCGCGAGCACTACGGTGACCACTTCTGCATCGGCGTGGCGGGCTACCCGGAGGGCCACATGGAGAGCAGCGACAAGAAGGCGGACGTCCAGTACCTCAAGGAGAAGGTGGACGCCGGCGCGGACTTTGTCATCACGCAGCTCTTCTACGACGTGCAGGTGTTCGTGGACTTCGTCAAGGAGTGCCGCGCCGTGGGTATCACCGTCCCCATCATCCCCGGCATCATGCCCATCCAGAACTACGGCGGCTTCGAGCGCATGACGGCGTTCTGCAACACATTCGTGCCCCAGGAGGTGCGCAAGGCTCTGGAGCCGATCAAGGACAACGACGAGGCCGTCAAGGACTACGGCGTGCAGCTCGGCATCACCATGAGCCAGCAGCTGATCGACGCGGGCGTGCCCGGCCTGCACTTCTACACGCTCAACCTGGAGCGCTCTGTGCGTCGCATCGTGGAGGGACTGTCGTCGCTGTCCAGCCGTGTCCCGCGCCGGGAGCTGCCCTGGCAGACGTCGACGCTGTCCAAGCGTGCGGCCGAGAGCGTGCGCCCGATCTACTGGTCCAACCGACCCAAGAGCTACGTGCACCGCACGGCCATGTGGGACGAGTACCCGAACGGCCGCTGGGGCAACAGCGAGAGCCCCGCGTTCGGAGAGCTCACGGAGTCGCACTTTGCGCCCTCCAGCACGTCGACGCCCAACGAGCGGCGCGCGATGTGGGGCGAAGCCCCTGCCGCCAAGGAAGACATTCGCCGCACGTTCGTGCAGTACGTGCGTGGCGAGATCTCGAGCCTGCCGTGGTGTGACGCCGCGTTGCACGCCGAGACGTCGACTGTCCAGCAGGAGCTTGCTGCCGCCAACTCCGCCGGATTCTTGACGATTAACAGCCAGCCGCGCGTGAACGGTGTACTGTCCGACGACCCGATGTTCGGCTGGGGTGGCCCCGGTGGCCGCGTGTACCAGAAGGCCTACGTGGAGTGCTTCGTGTCGCCCGAGAACATGAAGATCATCATCGAGAACGCCGCCAAGAAGCCGTCGGTGCAGTACCACGCCGTGAACCTGAACGGCCACTCGTACTCGAACGCCAGCAAGTCGGCGATTGCCGTGACGTGGGGTGTGTTCCCCAACAAGGAGATCCTGCAGCCCACGATCGTGGACAGCAGCAGCTTCCTGGTGTGGAAGGACGAGGCGTTCGCGCTGTGGCTCAAGCTCTGGGCGTCGCTGTACGAGGACGGCAGCCAGTCAGCCAAGCTGCTGCGCGAGATCCACGACACGTACTTCCTGGTGAGCATCGTGGACAACGACTTCGTGAACGGCAACATCTGGGACCTGTTCGAGGCCTCGGTCTCCCCCGCCACCTCGCCGTAAGGATGAGAGAGAGCAGGAAGGACTGAGATGAAGGAGAAGAAGAAAAGAAGAAGAAGAGGAGGAGGAGCTTGTTTGTGGCTATGGAGACTGCGTGCTTGTGGCAATTTTTACACGACGCCCGACCCCGTCCTCCCAGACGCAGAGGCTGGTTGATACAGAAGACCGCCTGGTGCCACTGGGACGATGGGGGAGCACGCAGCTCGAGCCAACAATGCAACTTGCACTGGACTACGGTAGTTAGAACACCATCAATATCAACCACTGCATTTGCTACCATCATTATCAGTCATTTACCTTGAACAAAGTATGGTACACAAAAATTACCCAAACGCTCATCAAAAATGACGGAGACGAGCGGCGTGCCGAGCGTCTGCGTGCGCGAGCTCCATGGCCACCACGGACCTGTCAACGCCGTGCGCTTCAACTGTACGGTCCTCGCTCTGCATTGCACGAGGTGTACGTGGGGCTGGACGCTGATGATTCGCTGGTGAATGGCAGCCAAGGGCACGTACGTCATGACCTGCGGCCAGGACAAGACGGTGAAGCTCTGGAACCCGCACCGCGACGGAGTCGACAAGCCGAGCGAAGCGTTGCTGGTCAAGACGTACGAGGGCAGACACGGATACGACGTGCAGGACGTTGCAATGTATGGGAATCGCTGCGAAATGGATTTTTGGGTGGTGGTTTTTTTGACGAGTTGAGTTGATGGGTGTTCCTTGCCATTAGTTCACACGATAACTCCAAGTTTGCCTCGTGTGGGCGAGACCGGGACGTCTTCATGTGGGACGTACCGACTGCTCAGGTTATCCGCAAGTTTGAAGGCCACGAGCATGTATGCGATGAGCTACTAACTTGACTGGGAGAGTGCATGGTTGGATTTTAACCCCTTGGGTGCCTTGTGCTGGTGTTGCAGAGTGTGAATTGCGTGCGCTACAATGCAGATTCATCTGTGCTGCTGAGTGGCTCATATGATAAAACGATCCGAGCTTGGGATATTAGGTAAGCTTCGAGAAGTCTAGATCCTATTGGTCTTATTCCTCATGTGAGCTGTGGTGAATGACTGATTAGGGCTCGCAATGCTTACATGCCGATTCAAGTGCTGGACGACTTCAAGGACAGTGTCACATCCATGGTAGTTACGGAGCACGAAATCATCGCAGGGTGAGCAAGACTTCGTGTAGGTATTGCTCGATCTGCTAGAGGATACTGATAGCTGTTCCATTGCTGTACTGTAGATGCGTTGATGGTGTCGTGCGGACATACGATCTGCGAGCGGGGCAACTTTTTCGTGAACATATTAACGGTACGAGTGCAGATACAGCGCACTTGCATACCTTCTGAGGATCTAACAATCACAATTTTGCAGAACCCGTGGTGTCAGTCGCGCACTCTCCTGATGCGCGCTTCCTACTTGCTGGGTGCCTGGATGGATCCATCAGACTAATCGAGAAAGCCAACGGAACAGAAGTGAAGAGGTAACGTTTCTTATGGAATTTTGGTTTGCTATGCTTCGCTTTCTCACATTCGCTTATGGGGTTGCAGCTATCGTGGACACCGAGTTCAAGACTACAAAATCGAGTGCGGTTTTTCAAGTGATGGAGCGTATGTGCTGAGTGGATCCGAGGATGGGAATGTCTACTGGTGGGATCTCGTGGACGCGCAGCAAGCGCATTCACTGACTGCACACAAGAAACCGGTGCGAGCACTCGCATGTCATCCAGAGAATAGCATGTTCGTCACTGGCTGCACCGACGGCTCAGCTAAAGTGTGGGCCCATAGCTCGAGTGATTAAGCCTTCGGCAAATGTTCTACTGTATGAAGGCAGACATTAAATACGGAGGAATCTACAGTAGCCCCTAGCAACGTATCATCGCAAGAGCTACGACAGCGTGTAGCGCATGCCACCTATCGTCATGAGCAGGTCGTTGGCACTCGCCTTCTCCTTCTTGTCCTTGGAGAAGATGGACGCAAACACTTGGCTCTTCTCCTTCGCCTTGGAGATGGATTCACTAGCGTCCTTAGCGATCTTCACGAGTCTGGCGTCCCCCATCTCCGCCGACTTCTCCGCCTTCCTCTTGTTCTTCTTGTCCTTGTGCTGCTTCTTGTGCTCGTGTTGCGTCTCCTCCTTCTCCTCCTTCGTCTTCTTCTTGTTCTTCTTGGCTCGCTTCTCCTCCGCCTTCAGCTCCAGCAGCTGCTTCTGCTTCTCCTCGTACTGCTCGTCCTCCAGCAGCAGCGTGACCACGTCCTGCTCTTCAAATGGTTTGCCGCATACAAGACACTCCCGCGTAGCAACGGCTTTAAGAGCACGATCCGACAGCACGCAGCCACACTTGAACAGCACCACGAAGGGCTGCTTGCTGTTGAACTCGGCCATTGTGACGGGGCAGCACCAGAACGCGTCCTGCTCGTCCTTCTCCCGCGTCACGCGACAGGTCACCACGTCCTTGAGCGACGTGACGTGGCGAAACCGCTCGGGCATCGACTTGGCCAGCAAATGCTCTAGAAGTGTCTGCTTGTTGAACAGGTTGCCCAGCCGACAGGCCACCACGGGCTCGCGCAGCGGCTCCGACGATAGGGCGCACATGCGCGCCTTCTCGAGGCGCAACGCGTCCTGGTCCGCCTTCTCCCCGCGCGTCTTCACGTTCGCGTGCCGCATGAACTTGCGCTTCACGGCGATCACGCCGCCATCGTTTCCCATTTCGACCTTTGTGTTTTCTTTCTTGACTGGTGAGCCGGTAACAGATCATAAATATTTGATCATCTCAAATATTTGATATTTACCACTACATGTACGTTGAACCGGCCTTAGGCCGGTTCCTAACGAGGTCATGCAGGACTCACGGGTTAGGATTAATTGTGATAATCAGTTTTGTCAGTCCTAACGAGGTCACAATCCGAAGGATCACCTTACAGTCATTGGTGTCGGTTACGGTGGCATCTCGAAGATGGAGACGACGCCGAGGAGCGATGCGCTCGTGAGCAGCAAGTGGTCGGCCCAGCAAAGACCAGGCAGCAAGCGCCCTGTGCCGCCACCATCCTCGGAGGACTACAGCACCTGGACGGTGGACCAGCTGAAGCTTGAGTTCACCGCGCGTAAGCTCTCCGTCGCAAAGAATACCAGCAAGGCAGATCGAGTGGCAATTCTGAACGGGTATGACGAGTCGAAAGATGCTATGGAGCTGCTTCTGGAGCACCAACGCCTTGCTAAGCGTGGTCGTGGCGAAGGGAAACAGGTAGCTGAGCGGCGATCCCGTCACTGTTTGTACCGACTATTAAATGTACTGTTCTCAGAAGATTTTTTCGAGCGCTTTGTTTCTTCGGGGGACATGCTTACGCGGAGGGAGCTTGACGAGGGTGGTCGGAGGTTTTGGGAAGCAGTTGCAGAAGCGTTCAATACGTTCAATGAAGACTTCGATCGTCTCGTGTGTGATGATTCGTTGTTCGATGGAATCGACCCGAGCCAAATTACAACTCACACTGGTGCTAAACTAAGGGACATGTGGAAGGAGTGCAGCTCTAGGTTCTCTGCTGCTGAAGGGAGATGCAAACTCTCCGGATCCCATGATGAATTCTGGAATTTCTGCCATGGCGACAAGGTCGCTATGTATGTGCACCTTTGGTGTGAGCTGCGAGGCTCTGGCCGCGAATTTTGTGCAACTTCCGTTTACGAGGATGACGAAGATGATGAGTCGAAGGAAATGCAGGAAGGAGAAAAAACAAAACGAGTCAACCGGAAACGCCAGACCAATGAGAATAGAAGAAGCAGTATTGATTTGGTTGCTGATCTTACGAAAGCAGTAGGAAGATTGGTGGAGACCGAGTCGGTTAGTATTAAAAGCGAGCTGATTGAGCAGAAAACCGCGGTGGCGCGCCTTCAACGCGACAAGATGCAGCGAGATGTGATAGTGGAGAAACTAGCTGCAGTGGATGGAATTCTTGCTCGCTGTCGCCAAGCACTTGCTACCCTCGACATGCAGATCCATGAATGTATTGCGAAGGGGATGGATGTCACGGACTTCAAAGTGGAACGTGCTGCTGCTCTTCATCGCGTTCATAGAGCACAAGCAAAATCGGATGAGCTCCAAGATGAAGTAATGAACGGCTAATGATACCATTATCTGCGGCGGCGGATCGTAGGACGTGACATGTTGTATCTTTGGATATAGTTGAGAACAACATTGCGGAATATATGCCCATTCACAATAGGTATCCTTAATTCACTGTTCTCGTCTGCTACCGTGGGCGAATACTCGCCGTTGTCCATAGCATTAAATTCCCGCACAGCTGCATTAGCGATACCACCACTGTCTGACTGACTGATGCGGTTGTCAATACAGTAGTTTTGTAGCTTCATACATGTTTTAATCACGAGGCCGGCGTGCACGTAGTCGACAGCTAATGGGCGCTTAAATATTTGCCACTTATTCACTAGAAGTCCAAAAGCCATTTCTATTCGAATGCGCAGCTGTGACAAATAAAAGTTGTAGTCGGAATAATCAGTCGACTTGATTTCAGGTTTCGTGAAAGGCACGAGTACCGACGAGGACAATAGATACGCATTGTCACCAATGACGTAATATCCAAAAGGGAGGTTGGCTATTCCCACACTTAAATGCCACTTCTTAAAAGCGACACTATCAGCAACTTTACCAGGGGGATTGAAACAGTACCCAGTAAATCTGCACGCAGCATCGCACATTACCTGCACGTTAATTCCATATTGAAGGTAATGACCTGAAAAGAACGCCGATACATCCGGGACTTCTCGGTTTGTAGGAGCCTTGATCGTACACAACCAGCCGTCCACACAACCGACACATCCAGTCAAAATGTTGTTCTTGCTGATATCAGCAAACTCAGATGCTGCACGACGAATGGACTCCTGATCGTACACAGGAGCAGATATTCGATATCGTGGGCTGGTACATATAGCGTCCATCACTTCAACTACAGTAGTGTAGAACTCAGACTTACTAACCCCAGCAAGAGCTCGAATTGAATGGTAGGAGCCTCCCGCCAACCTGGAAATCATCATCTGTACTTTATTTGCTGGGGTAATTGGGTCGATGCCGGTCCGGTTCCGCGACTTGACCTCGTCGCGCTCCAGCAGAGGTCGTAAGGACTCTACAAGCTCACCAAATGCGTCTACGCTCATTCTATAATAGCGCTCGAACTGCCCTTCCTGCACGAGTCGATCTCGATGTGACTCCCAATCCAGGCGCTGGCGCTGTACGACTTTCGATCGCGTTCTCCGCCTGTACTCATTTGCTACCACTACCGCGGCGACACACACGATAATGCGAGAAACCTTCATTATCTTGTTGACTGCTATCTGATTGTGATCTGTGATCCGAAAGTGGCTTGTGATCCTGTCTTTAGATCAGCGGATCATACCAAACCCTACATATGTATTTTAATCCGTCAATCAGCAGTTGAATAATCGGATCATTATCTGAAGATGATCCCGTTAGGAACCGGCCTAAGTACTACAACATTTGGACGTCACAAATATTGGTACTACGTTGTACTAGTAGTACTTAAGTACAACATTTGGACGTCACAAATATTGGACCAGTACAAATATTTGACCACCACAAATGATACAAATACAGTGTACTAGTATTTGGTCGTGACCAAATGAACCGCCGGCAAAGTACGTAGCCACTCCGTGATCTTGAACCTCTCCTGGCCCAACGGCGTTTCATGCGCGCGCATGTGGTTTCGCTCAATGGTTTCATACGTGCGCGCAATGGAAGATGGAAGTTGGCAAGAGGACGGTGTTTGGGCTGGCAGCTCCAGCGAGCGCTCTGATCATATGCATTTTTGTGTGTTTCCTTACTTGGCACTACTAGTACTCTGCTGCAGGCTCTTGCTGGCTTGGGCTCCCACTGCGTGCGTGGCTCCCCATGCTCCTCATATAGTATTAAGCAACCTCAATGAGCTTACTTCTTGGGCTGGGGGCGGCACCGCCAGGCCTTGAGGCGCGTGGCGTTGATGCGGATGAAGCCCTGGGCGTCAGCCGGGTTGTAGTCGAAGTTGTCGCCACCGCCCTCCTGGTCCATGGAGGCCAGGTCGGCGCTGTACAGAGCCTCGTCCGAGTAACGGCCGATCACGGTCACGTTGCCCTTGTAGAGCTCCAGGTGGACGTAGCCCGTCACGTTCTGCTGCGAGAAGTCCACGGCGTTGCGTACGAAGTCCATCTCGGGCGCGAACCAGAAGCCGTTGTAGCAGAACTCGGCGAACTTGGCCGAGAGCGAGTCGCGCACCTTCATGACCTCGCGGTCCATGCACATGCCCTCCAGGTCGAGGTGGGCGTGACGCAGGATGGTGCCGCCGGGGGTCTCGTAGCAGCCGCGCGACTTGATGCCGACGAAGCGGTTCTCGACGATGTCAATGCGGCCGATGCCGTGCTTGCCGGCGAGCTTGTTGAGCTCCAGGAACAGGTCGAGAGCGCCCGTGAGCTCGGGGGTCTTGGCCGTGAGGTTGGTCACGCCCACGGGGATGCCCTTCTCGAAGCGGATGCTGATCCGCTCCGCGGCGTCGGGGGCGTCCTTGGGGTCCACCGTCATCTTGAACATCTCGACCATGGGGGCGGTCATGGGGTCCTCCAGCATGCCGGCCTCGTAGCTCGTGTGGTACAGGTTCTCGTCCACGCTGTAGGGGGCCTTGGGGGTGGCGTCGATGGGGATGTTCTGCTCCTTAGCGTACTGGATCAGGTCGGCGCGGCCCTTGAACTTCTCGATGAACTCGGCGTCACGCCACGGGGCGATGGTCTTGAGGTGGGCGTCCAGGGCCTGAGCGCACAGCTCGAAGCGCACCTGGTCGTTGCCCTTGCCCGTGGCGCCGTGGGCCACGTACTTGGCGCCCTCAGCCTGGGCGATCTCGACCTGCTTCTTGGCGATCACGGGGCGCGCCAGCGACGTGCCGAGCAGGTAGCGGGACTCGTAGATGGCGTTGGACTTGACGGCCTCGAAGATGTAGTTCTGGACGAAGTCCTCGCGCAGGTCCTCGATGTACACCTTCTTGGCGCCCAGGGACAGCGCCTTGGCGCGCACCTTCTCGTAGTCCTCGCCCTGCTGGCCCACGTTGGCGCAGTAGCAGATGACCTCGAAGCCCTTGTTGGTGAGCCACTTGAGGATGATGGACGTGTCCAGGCCGCCGCTGTAGGCGAGCACGACCTTGTCTCCTGGCTGGGCCTTGACGCTCATGGTTGGGTGCTGGGGTGGGGTGCTTGGTCTTCTCGGCGAATTCAAGAGTGAGAACGCGATCTTGCCCAAAGGGTCGGAGACGCCGAGGCCAGCAACGCACGCCGCCTCTCAACAGCATGTTGATCCCCAAAACCGACAAATTCTAAACACGATGATGAGGGCGGCCGAAACGGATTATCAAGGGTTTCAAGGAAATACAATATAACAGGAAAGAGATGTATAGCGTTCTATACTAATGGTTGCTAATAGTATTTTTTGTTGAAAGATATTAGAAAGAAGAGGGCAGGAGTTGAAGCACACACATTTTGTGGCAAGTTCTTGTGGGGCACCGCGCATCAAATCTCGAGCACAGCGCTCGATCCCCAGGCTGGGAGCCAGCCATTTCTGCACGCCTGGTTATCAGATACGGTCCGCGCGGCGCCAGGAGAACTCTGGCGGCCTCCGGCGCCGCAGCGAGAGCGCACATTGGAATTCGACGGTGGTCCAACGGGATCAATGCCAGGTAGCACGGTGTGCGTTCGCTGCTGGGTCAACAACAACCAGCATCGACGACAGTAATTCGAGGAACGGAGCGCGCGGCAACTTGTCATGCTGTCGGTCAACAGGTTTGCTAGGATTGAGTGCCGAAGTCGCGGTTTGCCACCCTCCCGGGTGTGTAAGCTTACTGTGCACTAGTTTCGGCCGGAGCAGGTGGAGCATTTCATTGGGGTTTGGTGGCGCTGGTTGCTGATGAAAGGATGCCCAGCAAGGCTGGCTTTGTCGGGTTGCGGGCTGTGCGCCGATCTGCAATCGGGGATGTTGACCGGTTTGGGCCAAACTTTGGCAACCTATGTTTGACGCCAAGTTATGTACTGTACCGTACTTACGCCGTTCGGTGCCATCAGACTCTGATTCAGAGGTAATGGTGGTCACCGTGATGGTGGTGGTCTCACCGTGAGGCCGTGATCTCTGCAGTTGATGCTTGGTAACTCGATGACTATAACACCGCCCTTAGATTCTAGGCAATGGCGGCTTGGTAGAAGTGGTCGCTGTATTTTTCGGTGCTTCAGATCGGTGAACATGACACCTTGAATGTTGAAGGCTGCAGTGCCCGGTACATGTAGGACAAAACATCATTTGCATGTATGATGGTCGAAAGCAGCATAAGAAATGTATAGCAAGTTGAATACAACGCGTTGGGACTCGATCTGTTCGTCTTTCCGCTGTCCGAGGACGGCCTCACACCATCACGTTACCGGTAGCCTCACAAAGCGCCACGTACCATCTGAGCTACTCAAACATCTTCTCTACCTCGGTTGTTAAACAACTACGTGCACAGACGCGACTTCTTACTGCTGGGGCACGCCTTGGAAGTAAACGATCGCACGAATGCACTGCATCACATCACACAACAAAGCAAGAAGAAGGTTAGTTTGTCGCCATGCACACCAACGATCCAACCCAACCCAGCAGTACGAGCAAGACAAGATGTACTTACGTCGCCCTGGTGCATCGCGTGGAACGCCTCATTGATCTGGGGCAGGTCAAACTTGTGGGTGATGAACTCGTCCACCTTGATCTCCTTCTTCATGTACTTCTCCACGAGCGCGGGTACACCGTCGCGGCTCTTGAAGCCACCGAAGGCGCTGCCAGCCCAGCGGCGGCCGGTCACGAGCTGGAACGGGCGCGTGGCCAGCTCCACGCCGGAAGCAGCAACGCCGATGATGCACGACTCGCCCCAGCCCTTGTGGCAGCACTCGAGCGCAGCACGCATGGTCTCGGGGCGACCGATGCACTCAAACGTGTAGTCCAGACCGCCGAAGTCCTCCTCCACCGTCAGGTCAATGAGCACATCCTGGAGCGGACGGTCCGGGTAGTCCTTGGGATTCACGAACTCGGTGGCGCCGAACTCCTCGGCAATCGGGAACTTCTTGGGGTTGATGTCGACGGCAATGATCCTGCGAGCGCCGACAGCCTTGGCGCCCATGATGACGGCTAGACCCACGGCGCCCAGACCGAAGACGGCCACAGTGGAGTCCTTCTCCACCTTCATGGTGTTGACCACGGCGCCGTAGCCGGTGGTGATGCCGCAGCCCAGCAGACATACCTTGTCCATCGGAGCCGAGGGGTCGATCTTGGCCACCGAGATCTCGGGCAGCACCGTGTACTCGGAGAACGTGGACGTGCCCATGAAGTGGAACAGCGTCTCGCCGTTGCGCTTGCACGTGAAGCGCGAGCTGCCGTCGGGCATGAGGCCGCGACCCTGAGTGCTGCGGATGACGGAGCAGAGGTTCGTCTTGGCGGACTTGCAGAACTTGCAGTTGCGGCACTGGGGGGTGTAGCACGGCACCACGTGGTCGCCCGCCTTGACGCTGGTGACGTCGGGGCCCACGCTCTCCACGATGCCGGCGCCCTCGTGGCCCATGATCACGGGGAAGAGACCCTCGGGGTCCGCGCCCGAGCGCGTGTACTCGTCCGTGTGGCACACGCCCGTGGCCACGATCTTGATGCGCACCTCGCCGGCGCGCGGCGGGGCCACGATCACGTCCTCCAGCACGTAGTCCGTCTTGGCGGCCCAGCAAACGGCGGCCTTGCACTCGATCGGCTGCGGGGAGCTCATTGTCGTCTTCGGTTTGTCCTTCGGGGGCGGTCAATTGGGAAGTGGGTGGCCGGGATCCTTGGCTTTTGAGTCAAAAGTTTTGACACGGTAGGCGTCACAGTTCAAGGATTGTGTGTTTTTATCCGGGTTAGGCGAACTCGGCATAATAAAGCCAAGTGAAAATGAAAATATGGCTACCATGGTTGTAATCATTTCGATACATGAGGATTCTACACAAAATTCAACAAGAAACATGAATTCTATTCTCCCTCGCAACTCCGAGAACATTCTTGATCGTGGGTTTAAATTTGTGCGCTACATGCAGCCCTTAAACCTGTACAAGCATTTGAATACAGTAATACGTAAGGCACTCTGTTGAGTCAACAACAGTGTTGACGACCGTATTAATACATGTACATGCAACTCCCTTGATTTGCAGGTTGCCACAGGTGCGACAGCCTAGTCGCGATCAGACCTAGCACTCATGACTTGTGAAAGCGCTTGCACGCACTCCGACGCTGACATTGACGGATGGTGGCTACCCCAACGTCGCTGAACGTTTACCGTATCATGCTCAAGCAGTTGACTCGATCTTCATCTTCGTTGCTCTTTTGATCTTTCTGGTTCGATGCCGTTGTCTTCAACGTTGTTGCAGAGACTGACTAAGCTTATCTGGCAAACTTACAGAAGAGTGTAAATGGTCGAATTTCAAGGCATAAGGCTCGAGTAATGATGCTAACTCCTGCACATATTACTCGTGTAAAATTCAATTGAATGTTACTACTCGATTTGCCGCCATATTCTGCTCTTGTTCCAAACGTCACTCGAAAAAAACTTTTCCCCTAACTGATGGTGTGGAAATCGATATCAAGATCACAACGACGCTCTACGGGAAGTTGTGCATGAGCTTGGGGCCACGGTGTGGCATCTCCGGCAGGAAGTCGGGATACTCGTCACGGTTTTCGCGGATAAACTCGCGGTGGTCGCGCCACAGCATGGCGTTCTGTTGAACCCACAGTTTGACTTGGTTCACGTCGCCAGGCTCGTAGTGCGGTGGCTTGGGGGCTTGGACAATAGGTGTTGGGTCCAGCAGCGCGTACCAGAAGTGTTGGTTCTGGAAGTGCGAAAGCGAGAATGCCTCGTGCATCTGACTCGTGAGCTTCTTGTGGAGCTTCTTGAGGTCCGTGAGGCTGTGCGTGTGGCCATTAGGTGCCAGAAAAGCCCCCAGCGAGTCAGTCACGCCCGCAGGAAGGGACGCGCGATCGGCCAGCTCGTGCGCGTTGATGGCGTCCTTGACGGCCTTGGCCAGCATCATCTTGATGTACACGAGGGAGCTCGAGAAGAACACGTTGCGGCCTCTTTGCATCGAGCTCGGCAGCTTCTCCGTCATGTCGGCACCGCGCACGTCCAGGAAGGGCAGATCCATGTTGGCCCAGTCGTAGTGCGCGTCATCCCCGCTCGTAACGTACCACTTGATAAAGTCGTAGGCCTCCTGGTACCTATCCAGCAGCAGCAGGAGTGTCGGGATGACCTCTCGGATGCCGAGGTTGTCTGAGCGGCACAACCGCATGCAGTCCTGGGCTTCGGCCAGCGCCGCCTCGATCGCCGGGCGCGAGGCAATGGTGGACAGCGCGCGGATCACCTCCAGCTTGGCGCGCATGTATGGACGCGTGCTCTGAATCCCCCAGAAGAGACCGACGTGCGTCTCGAAGGCGTTCGCGGGCGTCCAGTCGTCCTCGTTGGCGCTGCGGACCTTGGCGGCCTCCTCCGCCATGCGGTCGCGCATCTTCTTGATGCGCTTGCACGTGGACTTGTGCGAGGCGAAGTGCTCGCTCTGGTGCTCACGGCCGCAGTACAGCACCGCCTGGCAGCGCGAGCATTTGAACAACGTGTCGGGAGACACGCCCGCACGGGGGCCGCACACTTGGCACGCCGAATGGGGCAGCGGCATCTTTGGCGGGAGGTTGCTTTTCGAAGGTTGCCTGCTTTCCGAGTGACCAGCCTCAGCTCTTATGAATAGATCTGTAGTTCTTATCACAAAGTTTAGACCATTTATGTGATTTTATTGTCCTTGTATTTGTACAGTGGGTACAAAAAGTCCACATCCAAGCTCAAAATTATACTGGGAACAAGCCGAGCAGAGCCCCGCAAGCGGGGCATTTCGCGCAGTGAACGGCCGAGCACACGTGAGATGCCCCCTCGCTTCGCTCGGCGGGGAGGTAGCTCAAGCTAAACACATACTAAAATTGAAGTATTTTTAAACACATACTAAAATTGAAGTATTTTTAAACACATACTAAAAGTGAAGTATTTAAAAATGGAAATACCATGATTGGGAAAAATCTATGAGGAGTTCGCTAGAGCAACATAAAATGGAAATCGCTCCTGGAGATGGATGTCATGGCCTTCAAATTCCCAAAATATCCACTTTTGGGAAGAAGAAAGCGCCTCGCTGAGCCAATACGGCAGCCATACTTGGCCTTATAAAATAACTATGGGCGAGACAGCCCAGCCACCTGGCGTGGAAGTGCGAGCAATGAACGCATTTACGAATATAAGGCCGGCAATTTGGCTGGATTCGTCACCCTCGCTTCTATAAAACATTATCCCCTCTCTGATCACCTTCGTTCCTTCAGAACATTATACGGTACCGAAAATACACCAAAAGTAGCTGATTGTCTGTAAAATCAATTTTGTGCTGTGGATTTTCTGTTGCTGCAGCATGATCCAATCTATAAGGTTGTACGGTGCGATTTCTCTGAATACGATATTCTTCGTGGAAGATTTCGCCGTTAGAGTGATAAGGAGGCCATCGTAGACTGTTGTGACTGTTCTCTGGATTTTATACCCACAGTCCGTCCCAGGATTTTACTAACATAATGCATACATTTTGTAATCCGATGGTATTTGTGCGTGAAATACATAATTTACACCTCCAATATGTAATATCCTCTATCGTAAGGCCATTATAATAGTATGTGACCGACCCATCCGCTCATCATTTGAACAAACTACCCGGGGTAAATAGTATCCGATAAAAAGAAATCATTACTTTCACATTCGACTAACGGCAAAACTAAATATCACCTTGATAAATGGTTGATCTACTCCACTTGTCGGGCAACACATGCGCACAACTTATATAGTATATGGAGGATTCGTTTGGCCCCAAGACCAAACACTTTTACTGCTTCTAGTATCTTCCCCTTTGTTAAAACACCCAACTGAGCACAGCCATCACCCTTCGCATCATTATTCATGTTACTTATAGTACGGGGGACCGCATCAATTCAAAGGGTTTATATTCATAATCTACGTTTCTTTTAGTTTGCGTTAGGTTTCGACGTGTCAGAGACAACGCCTTTATTATGCACCGGTAGTCTCTTATATACGGGTACACTATAGAGAGGTATGACTGTACCCTACATAGAGAACAGATCAACGATGTGGTGCTCACAGAGCCTTGTATTGGGGTGTACTCTGCCCATCCGAAGATAAGCGGTGGTATAGAAAAAAAGTATAAAGCGTGACAGGAAAGCTTCGGGTTCACTAATAAAAAGGGCGTACGGTACAACCCAAAAGGGCACCCAGAAATATATAACTGAAATATATATTAATAACTGATACCGAAGAATGAGGAATGGACAGCCCTCGAGGGCCAAGGGATTAATTCCACGGTGCTGCGTAAGCGTAACATGGGCTAACATTCGTACAACATTAGAAATTTTGCATGAACCGCGCGCAGATGCTGCATGTACTATAATAGCAGAGCAGCATGACACAAATGGACGGCATCGATGCAGTAGCACTGCTGTAACACTGCGACTACCTGCGTTTTTGCACTCCTTCGAAGTTAACGCCTATGCATCTGATACGGGGTAAGACGGTAGCAGTCTGCTAGCAGTGCTAGTAGCAGAGCAGCATGATAGCCAGGCCTCTTTATTTGAGGTATCATACCTCATTCCCTCGATTAGCTTAATGGAGGTATGCCACGGCAAGTTAAGTGAGGTCCGGTGAGGTCCAGGTGCAACTATAGTGAAATTAAGAAGAATCTAGCTATCCGCTATGGCTAGAGGCTCCAGCTCACGCAATTGAATGCTCTAGGCTAGAGCATTCAATTGCGTGAGCTGCTTCGAGTGCAGAATGCCTTCAAGCGAGAAATCGGTGAGCGACTGCCGGTACTCGTCGCGTTCCCAACCAATGACAGAGAAATCCGACTCCGCTGACGCCGTGTTGGGGAAAGTTGTTGCCAACGCTCCCCAAAACCGCTGAAGCACTCGATATCGGCCTTCAAACTCTTGCCAACCTTCTATAAAGTGTGTTGTGCTGTCACTGCATGCCTCGAGCTTAGTTTTAAGCACAGTATCCAAGCTGATGTCTAACAGCAACTGCTGGTGGTCAGCCTCGACTTGTGCAACTTCATCAGCGGTCCACCCCGCTTCGACTTTTGTGTCGACTAATGAGACCACAAACGGTGCTTGTCCGCACTTCAATGAGTTGATGTGGTAGCACGGGAGGAAGTTCGTTGTCGGAGCTTGGTTGGTTGGTCTGAGATCTTGTTGCAACAATGGTCGCGATTCCTCCAACCAAACCGGCGAACAACTCCGCGATCGAGCGTACATTAACATCGGTGCAACCTCATCGTTGGCACGGCGTGCCCGTACATTTCGGACGCTTTTGGCAACTACGCGTCCCACTCGTGGCCCTGCTGGCGATCTTCTACCTGCTCTGAAAATGGTTCCGGAGACGTCGGGCAAGTCGGCTGAGGAAATGGGTACGGCTTTTTTCCGCGTGTGATTTTGTGGTTTTCCGCGTGTGATTTGTCTGGTCAAGGTTTTCCGCGTGTGGCGGGGTTTTCGGCGCGTGACATGAGTTTCTCGTGTGCGGTTTTTTCGCGTGTGGTTAGGACACGATATATTCCGAGCGGGAGTTTCAGCTTAGGGAGGGTGATTATATTTATAATTTATTTTTATCGATGGTTTCCACTGTTCATTTCATCTTCACTTTCAGATCTGCTACACTCCACTCTGTGCTTACCAAGGTCATGTCCTCGGCAGAAAGTGAAGATGAGCTAGTTCCCGACAGCGATTCGTCGTTCGACTTTGACGTGACACCTTCATCGTCATCTTCGGATAGTGAATCCCTCGATGAAATTACGGACGGGGGTATGGATTCAAACCGCTCTATTGACACCGGTGCAAGCGTCGTAGCAGCAATCAACTGGCGCACAGCACTCTCGTTGGGCACATTTTCGTCTCGCAAGGAGGCGAGGATTCGTCTGGACACCATAGCGAAAGCTCGCTTTAAACACAAACACAACTACCAGACGCTTGAGAACGCCGTGACGCAGTTCTATAGCAGCTCTCACGCTGAATGTGGTCGCAAGGCTCGCATAATAGTTCCGAAAAAAACGTCTGGAATATTTGAGGTAGTCGTCGGTGGTCTTCACGGTGTCTCCGCTGCCGATCAGCCACGTACTGGAATTGACAAGAGATTCGAGATCGAGTGTGACAATCTGCTGTTAGGAGGGGCTTCCCAGCGCGATGCTTAGTGATTCTTAACGAGCGATACGTTAGTCAACCAGAATTGCTCGAGCTTTTGCCAGATGCAGATCAGCTTCGGAACAGAAGTTCCGTGCTGAAAGCCAAAGGACGCTTTGACATTAAAACGTTGACAGAAGTCAACCTCTGGGCTTCTCCTAAAATGTGTACTTCGAAGGAGCGGTTCGCTCAAAAAGGTGAAGGATCGCGTTTTGAAGAATTTCGCAATTTGCCTAACGCCTACCAAGACGAGTTACTAGTGCTGCATCCATTTCAAGAACCATTACCAGACGACGAAGTCTCGATGGGTATCGTCTTCACAAGTCGTCGCCTATTTCGCAATTTGCAACTTGCTCGAGAAGGTCATCGTCACCGTGGTCTGGTTGCTTCGGTTGATGGAACTTACCGAATCCACCACGGTGGATGGACGCTAGTTCCCTTTGGCAGTGTTGGTGTCTACTTTGACTAACGGCATGGCTATTGCCACCTGTAGCGGGGCTACACATTCGGCAAAACTCACCTTAGTGCAACACGCACTAAGTGGATACATTCAGGTGGGCCACATTGCAGTGTGGTCACCATTCATATTAGGAAGCAGTCCTATTGGTCAGAAAGCAGGGTCTTTCTGCCAGTAATACTCAAGCATTAGGTCAGAGTTTCTGCCAACCACTCGTTGGCAGAGCCTCTCTTTATAGATACCAGTTTTAGGTGGAAAGCCACAGTTAACATTCAATTCAGTTCTCATTTTACCGCAAAAGCTACTATTTGTACCTTTATTTAGATCTAATTATACTTGTGGATACAAGTATACTTAATCTATGTTAAATACACCTTACGCTTCCTCATACACGTGCGCTCACGTGTAAGCTAAAGTAGTGGGCTAAGTAAGCCCATTACACCACCGGTTCTTCCCTATTGATTACATGTTCGTTCGAGCTGAGACAACACCCGCCTATGATGCGTTCTTCAATGCTATCAAGCTGCGGTGCATGGAATTTCTGGGCTGGAATCTCAAGATTCAATTCGGAACACTCGATCATGCCGATTGCATTGCCTCCGCATACAAGAAACACTGGCCTGGTATTGTGCTGCTTAGCTGTTGGCCACATCTCGCCTCCAATTTGACGAAAAAGATGGCTTTGCTGAAAGATCGTAAGAAAAACGAGCAGAACGTGCGCGAGCAAGTGAACTATCTCCACAAGGCTCGCTGTCCAGGTCAGTTCCGTGCTCTGTCCGCTCTTATCTTGAAAAACTGGATCAAACTTAACGAAAACGACATTGCTTCCTGGTTCAAGGCGGAATATTTAGCAGAAGACTGGAAGTTCTGGTATTATTCTGCCAGTACAGCTCCTGGAGTTACGCCGAACCAGAATCCGGTTGAGGCTCACAACCGAGATATCAAGCGAATCATTGGACCTGACAAATACGCCGCGACTGAGGTGGTTCTGTGCACCACCCTTCCGAGAATATTGGTCTACATTGGCTCAACCCGGGATCGGAATGGTAGTGGAATTCACGGTACTCCCATCAAGCCATATTCGACCGGGCCGGTTTCGATCGAATGCGTACGTAAGGCAATGCTTTGGCAACAGAAGGGAACTACAGGGTACTGGAGAAAAACATAATCGTGGTTGGAATGCTGTTCAACACGCGTAAATTTCTCATTGGGGGCAGAAGTGTTGAACCTACTCGAGTCGATGAAGACAGAGCTACAGCGTTCAAAGCTTCGCTGCGCGGACGCTGGACAAGCCAGAAGTTGTTGAAAACATACTCCCTCGCTACTTGTCGCTGCACTTGGTTCGCGTCGAAGTGAGATTGCCGTTTACTCACAGTTGGGATTCTCCTAACTGGTCTGAGTCGGAGGTATGTATTATTGTTGGCTTTGAGCGACGACACAGTATTTCACCACTAACCATTGACACTAATTCTATTTTGTTATTAGGTTTTGCGTATCCGCCAAAAGTATCGCTGTGACTGCAAGGCATTTTATGTCTCTGGGTGGATATGCTCCCACATCTTGGCAATACTTAGTATCCTTGACGGGTTCAGCTTGAACATTTTGTCAAAGTCGATTCCAGCACGCAAACCACCAGGCCGACCTCGCAAACAACCTAAAGTTGGACAACACGACACACCAGACACTGGGCAGAACGCGATTCCGAAACTCTTGAAGAAGCTGACCGAGAAACCAGGCTTTCCGACGAACTGGAAGGTGCTCGTTCCACTAGAGATTGAGAATGAGCAGGGTGTCACTACGAAAAACTTCGACGGTATTGTGCGACCGTGGTTCACTAGAGACGGCAACTACTTTTGGGAGATCGACTTTGCTAATGAGGACATTTCAACGGAGCCATACGACATTCAAGAACTGGCGCACGTTCTGAATTTCACCGCACGGTCCGGTTATTCGTTTATCTGAGCTGGATCTACCATTTCTTTATTTTAGACATCCTACTTAAGCATCAAACACGGCATTCATTTTCCATGCAACTTTCGGGCATTGGTGTTGCTTACAGTTAGTAGTGTGTGATAACAAAGCCTAATCAAGCATTTGTTGATCTTGCTGCAGGACGCGGCAGAACACTCGCGGTAGGACAGGTCTTGCTGTATAGTGTCGGGTTCCTTCACTAGGTAAAAACAAAATACGGCAAATTAGGTCGAGAAACACGTTATCACACGAGAAAAAATTATCACACGCTGAAAACCCGCATACCACACGCGGATTACACGGCACACGCGAAAACCAGCGGGCACACGCGCAAAACAACTTTACACGTGGAATACCCCGCTCGAGCGAAGCACACGCGATAAACCTAAAAATCACACGCGAAAAAAAGTGCTGCCCGAATACGACTCGCGCCGCGAGCAGTAAGTCCTAAAGATTTTGTACAAGTTGTTTACGTAATTGTGTAGGCATTACATGTAGAAGCTGCAGAAAAGTAATTAAAACTGTTGTCTTCTACTGTCAGTACTGCTATCCTCAGTAGACTACTGAGGATAGCAGTGACCGTAAGGCTTGCAGTGGATGCCACATAGTGTAGGCTATGAACTGCGCACTTTAATCTTAAACTAAAATCGGCTACTGTTCCATATCTCAGCCTAAATCATAGCCCTAGTTAATGTTTTGGTGTTTTCTGGCCATCTTAACCGAAGATATGATCGGGCTTCCTAATTGAGGGATTGTGAGGGAAATGGTCCGATTTCCCTCAAATAGAGAGGCCTGATGATAGTAGTGGAGGCAATCGGTGCAGCAGCACTGCTACTAGAGAAGCATGATAGAAATGGACGGCATCGGTGCAGTAGCGCTGCTAGTATTATAGCAGAGCCCGACAACATAACGCAGGTCGCATGCAAAAGCGCTTCTTACCGGAATACTAGGCAAATTGGTATTCCCAGTCTAAGTCGCAGACGCCCTAGTTGGTCTCCTACAAATCGAATCTTCAACGATTTAGATACAGATTTACCTCTCTGCAAGCGCGGTGAGGTTGCAAAATCGATTTGACTGGGAATTGCAGATGGCATGCAAAATTGCTTGATGGACCTTCAGAAACAAAAACATCAGATATAACGGGGTATTTAACCATCGAGGTGCGCATGCGGAGAGGCATCTACCGGTAGACACTTTTTCGAAACTGTTCCCATCCTCAGGATTGCGACTCTCATTTGGAACATTAAGAACGCACCTTAGGCGCGTTCTTAAGTTGTGAAAACGTATAACAATATTCAGATAATATCTGAATATTGTACGTGTAATACCGGTGCCGAATTAGAGGTGCACGACTGTATATTATACATTGTAATACCGGTGCCGAATTAGAGGTGCACGACCATATATTATACTGTATAAGCTAAAATCGTGCGTAGAATTCAAAAATCAGGTCCGTGTTGGCCAATCCACAGCCATTTTCTAGCTATAGATGGTCAAATCTAGACTTTTGCCAATCAGATTCTTTCGGTAATTCGGTTGCACTAAACGCCTGACGCCGATTGGCTTATACCCCTGTTCCATCTGGATTGCAAGAGAAAATTCAAAATTTGGATTTTTGATTATAACCAAGCTGCCACATACAATAAGGAAATATGCGTTTGTAGAGGCAGGCTACCCGTCATCTGCACTCGTCGGTTGCTTTGATTATCCTGGAATTATAAGTTTTCATAGTTAACATACATATATCAGATAAGCATGCGAAGCGCAAAACTTGCCTGGAAGCCTGCCTCGGCGGTTTCCTTGTAGGCCTTCATTACGCGCGCGACCGTTGTCTCCTTGACCCCGATGCAATCTTCGACTAGTTTTCTCGTTCGGGTTCCAGAGAAACACTCTTCCATTTGATATTTCTCAAGAAACGTGTCCCATTTTCTTCTCCATGATTGTGAGCTCATGGCTGCCTTCATCTTCATCACTCATCACTTTATTTTTGTGATGTTGTAGTGATCCCCAGTTTCCTAGAGAACAACACACGCTGTCTTTTGGTTGCTCTTAGACCAGTAACGGGCTCGTAGGTGGATAGCAATATCTAAATTGATGAGCGGTTACAATCCTTGGTATCATCAGTTCTTACCAGGACAACTTTACTGATCCATCCTCTCACCCGTTTCTCGTCATGATCCTTGCCTGTGATATTCCTTCAGGTCCGAGATCACCGAGATTTTGACACGCTGGACAGCCGTGACCAAATATGAGACGGCGCCAAACAAAACGATGCTAGTTAACCTTTTTACGTTGTCGAGATAAACGGCTTTGAAGTTGGCGCATCTCTTTTCGCACCTAAGTGAAATTTTTCAGACGGGAGATTTTTTTCAAAATCTCTAAATTTGACTGGAGTGTATCGACAACGAAGCATGGAAGAGCTCGCAGCGTTTGCCGCCGCTGGGGGAGACCAGACCGCCAACGCCGCTAGCGGGGCAGACGCTAGCAGCTCCTGTGGCTACAGCAGTGACGGTAGTGCAGACAGCAGCTGGGAACCTGACCCGGAGGACGCAAGCTCTGCCGAAAACGAGGACGAGCGCGGAGAGGATCAATACGGGACGAAGACATGGATACAAGCATCATTTTGATTGACGAGGACTTGAAATCCAAGGTCACTCGACTGATTCGCGAAGAGGCTTGCAAGAAGAGCATTATAAGGGCGCTAGCTGTGCTCAAGGAGACGGATACAGTGCAGCGCCATCGTGGCACGTGTCTACGGGAGCAGTATCACTACTACTTTCCATTCGTCGGGCATGTCCCGGTAAATCAAAATGATTATTGTTTCCATCGCTACCAAATTCCAAAATATACACCTCTTTTTTTAATTTTCTGAATTTTGTGCTCATAACAATGCGTCTAAAACAAAGAAGAAGTCGAATTAGGACCCCGGAATAAGCGCAATCGCTCCGCAGGCTCAGTTTACCCCCAGTACAACAATAAAAAAATCGAGTTCGGCCAGATCGAGAGGTAACCTTTTTTTCCAGAGACCCTCCCTCAGCGAAGACTGAGTGGATTCTTTTTGCGCTGGGGGGCTCTACGTGTAGCTGAGACTCTCCTCTTTACGATGGTGTGCCTATCTCGCAATTTTCTAAATGGTTAACTAGCATTCTTTTGTTTCACGCCATCTCATATTCTCCCTCACCCAAATTTGTGCCCAACACGTCTGCTGTTGAGGAAGCCGCTACCCCCCCTCCCCCGTACTCACGTGCATCTGGGCCCCCTGGTCGTGTTGCCACATGTTATATAAATTGTGTAGACTTTCTAAACGTGTTGTACGTATATTATACAACATGTAAAATCAAGAGTGTTTACACTTGGAATTTGCATTGACATGCATATTAACTACGTAAAGTTAACGACACCTACCTACTAGTGTTGACATTTTACTTTTACATTTGTACATATTTACGTAATAAGGACCTTTTAGTCGATTTAAAACATTTTTACTTACATAAGACAGTTTTCGCTGCGGCTCCCAATGTCATTCCACAACGAACTAATCACAAAAAGGGCGGCTCTGTGGCAAAATCTCTCCCCCACCCACAGAGTCGCCGACTCCCAATCGACCTCATGGCTGCAATGACTGTTGCTTCGGAGCCTGCCACCGAGCCACCTCGCTCGACAGCCCCACCGCGCCGTAAGAACTACAACAGCGAAGAAGACGATGTCACTCTGCTTCGCCAAGTGCTGCTTGACCGGACTTTTGCCAAGCCACGGGACAAGGCCATGCAGCACTGGGATATTCTTGCTGCAACGCTCGTAGCCTCGCCGGTCTTTTCGCGTAGTAAGCTCAGTGGCAAGAACACACACTACCACATGAACCAGCTTGATCAAACTCACCGAGGGACGATGAAGAAGGCGGAGCTACTGTCTGGCGTGTCTGAGAAAGTCACGGAGCGAGACAAGCTGCTTGATGAACTTGTAGAGCTCCACGATGATGATAGAGGGAGCAAGAATGTAAGAAGCAAAAAGAACAGAAGAAGTGCGAATGAGACGAGGCAGCGTCGCTTGTGGCTCGTCGGGTAACCATGAAGGGACCGGAGCAGCCCTCCGCCGCAGGTGAAAACGGATCCCCACCGAAGAAGCATGTTCGCCTCGCTCAACTCACTATGATCAGGATGAAGATGACGGAGCAGCTTGAAAATAAGAACGAGAAGAAGAACGTCCGGATCGCGCTCGTGAGAGAGCTGAAGACAACGCAGAGCAAGCTCATTTACAAAAGCAAACATATTGGTCATGGGCGCACCTTTCTGATTGATAGCATCAGCGTAGATAACAATACGATTTTTGTAGTATATACTCGTGAAAGTAAATTGATTATTTATATCTTTTGAACAGCACTTCAACTAGTAGAATTTTAGAACAAATCGTCAGCTCCCCACATCATACAGTAATATAATCTTACCCATGTACAGAACAATACGACTGCGGGCACCCTCCGACCGTCCGAAATTCATGCGCATGTCCGCTAGTCGCTTGGAGTAGCTGTGGCGGTGCAGTAGAATGCCGAGAGCTTCCGTCCTATGCACACAGTCGCAGTGCTTCCTTATCACCCACTCGGGTAGCTCGAACAGCGAAGACAGCTGAACTATGCCCGCCACGTCGAAACGAAAATCGAAATCACTGCTACGACGGATGTGGACGCCGAGACAGAAGCGGATGTAATGCACGACTGGGCGATCGACGGGCGGGCGATAGAGGCTCGCAACCATAAAAACGATGGCGTCACCGCATCGTGTGCCATCGAAGAAGAATCTCGTCCACCGCCATCTTCACTTGAGTGACTGGAAGCAAGGGGCTCAACTTGAACCTTCTATAAAACATTACATGCTATTTATTAAGATGATTTGCTGGGACTGGAAAAACGCGAAAAGTTGTTTTGATCTCCTACAGCCACACCTGAGAGAATATCTGGGAATGGGAATGAAAAAACTTGCAAAAGCTCTCGTTGTTGACGTAAAACGATCTCAGCTGCCGCACTTCCCAGAAGAGAAGCCTGCTTCACAAGAATTTTTCTCCGTATGAATCTGCATCGTCGTCGTCGACGGTCTATTGTGGTGAGGAGCGGGCACCTCATCAGCGTTCAGACCAGACCTTGATCAAACTTGAATCACCAAACTTCAGATCTAAGCTCGGAGGGGCTCCGGGTCTTAGAGTCTCAGCTGATAAACCTCAGCTGGGCTCGAGAAGACTCGGCTTCAACCACCAAGCTTGAACCCTTGGTCCGACGCGGCGTGTGCGCTCCCCTTGCGATTCCCTGGACGGTTCTGCTGGAGCTACGCTTTGGGCCCAGCCACGCCAACCTTGATTCCAGTCCAATTGTCTTCCAATTTCTCCAACCGAAACTCGTTCCCCGCTCAACAGGTCTTCGTCTGCATGCCCTGACCCAATACACCCCGGGTTTTCTTCAGGATACTCCACAATAAAATCTACACACAACTTGCCTTTCCTCCAAGACCATAGACCTGGCTTCCTTGCTTCTTCACTTCCCTCTGGTGGCACCAGGTGATGACATTCCTATTGATGGGCTATCAGTACAAGGTACATTATAGTGCCGGCGATGAGAACGTCTGGGCTGATCTACTATCACGATGGGGCTCAGGTTTTCGAGAAAACAGTATGCGCCATTCGGCAGAGACCTCTACCTCTATCCACAACTTGATGAGACGTTTATGCGGCCAACTTTGAGTGAAATTATCGCGACACACTAAGCGGCTACTCCACCTAGTGGCTTAGTGCAAGATGAAATGACTCAGTGTGGAAATATGCAGAAGGCAGGATATGGATACCTAATGATGCGGCAGAACTGCAAGTAAGATTGTGTGTGGCTGGAAATTTTGGAGTGACTGGTCACAGAGGCACCGCAGTGACGCTGAAAAAAATGGTGAAAAGTTTGTTTGGACAGTAATGAACACCGACATCGAGTTTTTCGAGCACACTGCGATAGCTCACTTGGTGCCCCCCCCACACACAACCAAGACCGTTAGGTGAAGCGATGCATTCTGAGCATCCCAACGAGCTTATCCACTGGGATTATTTGTTCATGGGGGATATCACTAAGAAGCAAGAGTATGTATTGGTAATCAAAGATGGCGCATCCAAGTTTGTGTGGTTACTACCGTGCAAGGCAGCGGGCGCTAAGACGACATATTCGGGACTACTGGATTGGTTTGCCTCTTTTGGAGTTTGTCGCTCCTAGGTGAGCGACCAAGGAACGCACTTCAAGAACAAGACGATTGAGGCACTGCGGCATGCCTTTGGGGCACACCATCATTTCACGACCGCTCGATGCCCATGTGCGAATTGTACCGTGAAGGTGATTATGCGCGAGGTGCTGCGTTGCTGTCGCGCACTGCTATCGGAGTAGAGACTGCAACCACGAGAGTGAAATCGCGTGATCAAAATTGTTCAAATGGTCTTGAGCAACACACCGTCACTATTGCTAGGAGGTGTGGCCTCAATCCCACCGATGACTGGCGTTAAAGGGATGGGGCCGAGTGACACCATTGCGATTCCTGGACCAGTAAACCAAACTACACTGGAGAATACCCAAACTTTCCAAAGGCAGCATATGGCACGCCTCCAACAAGCACTTGAAGATATGCTCAAGCGCAGCAGTCACGTCAATGATTCAATTCGGGTGGCTGGGCGTGCCGGCGACGCAAAAAAGCTACTAGCATGGCGCAATTTGACATTGGCGATTTCTTCTAATACGCGGATGTGTGGCAACATACACGTAGTAAGCTACGTGTGAAATACAACTGGATTTTCAAGATCCAGAACTTGTTGACAGGTCTGCGAAGGAGGCTCATGCTAGTTGCTTCAAATTTTATTCCGACAACTCCCTTGACGTGACAGAGAGAATACTGCTGTATGTTACCCATAACAGCGAATGGCATCTGGTGGAATTGCTATTACAAGCGCGATACAAACGGCAGAAAAAAGACACGAGATTACAGTGCACTGGCGCGGACTTGACGCGCTTGAGGTCTTCTGGGAACCGGCGGACATGCTTTTACTAGACATTCCTACTGCGGTTATTCCATTGGTTCGGAAGCATGGCAAGAGTGCAACCGTGAAGGTGATGGCCATATCGCGTAGTGCAGGCCTTGGACGACCTGCCATTGCGGCTCACAAAGATGCCGCATATATATGGATCAAATTTTCTGGGGGGGTAAGGGTTGTAGATGAAACTACAACGCGCAGCTGTAGCTGGGGTTTGGCCCTGCCACGCCAACGAGTGATTATGCTAGGTGCAGTTGCGAAACCAACGACCATTTGGGTCGTGCAGTGTAAGAGCACCTAGAACATTAAAGTAGCAACTAGGGCGAGCTTACCAAGAGAGAGCTAATATATTCACTTCTACATTTACCGAGCGACAAACAACTCCGGACTGTGTGATGAGCGTGTTGACGGGTCCGAACGTGGACGCCTGCTAGTGTTATCAACACAAGCTCAACGTGAAATGCAACAAACCGATGGAGTGGACTGCATATAAGTATTGTTACGCATCCCACATAAGTGCCCGAGCAACCGTTTCATTTTTTCTCGATGTTAGCGGTCGAAAGGAAACTTGGGAGAAGCACTTGGCCGAGTGCTTGTGCTACGCTCGAGTAACCGTGAAGTCGACACAGAGCGATGAAGATCAGGCTGGAGTGAATGAACATACAGAAACTATCAACCCCCAACGCATCTTGCCCCTCTGCACTTTATACCTGCTGAATTACTAATCTTTTGGCGTTTGCTACTGGATTTTCAAGTGGAAGTGCTGCTTCCAAGCGAACTAACAACCTTCGTGTTCTTGGTCATTACGAGGTTTGGACAAAGATGGAGACGACCGTGAAAACCGTTCGGCCATTATGGACCACTTTCATTTGTTTACATAGTGATGAAAACATCATGGGTGATGTGGTTATGGTGATACCATGGCTTTGCTTGCACTGAGCGGGGGAACTCGCTGGCTGGCCTAGTGGAAGCTCGCTGAAATGCTTGCTAGCAACCTTTATTCATCTTGTTTTTTCCCCTCTCCAGCCTGAGTATGCGGTGCAAGCACGGTAATTTCCTTCGACTGTGTTCACGGAGCTTGACGATGTGTACCAAATCACAGAGTACTGTATTTTTAATATTGTCGCTTTGTTGATGACGATGATAGAGGCCTGCATGACGATATGTTCAGCTAGATTCAGGGAGATTATATAACATCGCGCTGTGTCGACTTCCCAAAAGACGCAGTGGACTCCTATTGGGAGTATGAAAGGAAGTCAAAGCAAGATAGCAAGCTGCCATTCTTGCACTTACGATCTTGTCAATTGCTGTTAACACTGCAACATGGGATTGCCTCTTTAGCGAGCTTGCACTCATACTCACGCCGAAATGGAACCGCATGAATATGAACAAAACTACGAAGTATTAGAACATGCGTCATACGTCCGTGAAACAAATCGCCGTGAAAAAATAATGCCAACGAGCTCGAAGAAAATACTATAAACGATAGACCCACATGAACGATCTTCCATAGTCACGCCACAGAATTCGGACCAAACTACTCCAGCTCGTACAACTCCAATGAATCCGACATCTGCACCAGCCGGTACTCCTTCTCATGAGTCTCAAAGTGTATTAAATTATTGCTACCCCGACCTGCTTGTTTATGATAAACTTCAGTCAATACCACTAGCACGGGTCCTATTATCTGAGCAACACGAAATCGGGGCGGTTGCAACGCGTTGCCTGGGGCAAAGGGAAACTAGTAGGCCGATGTCTCACAATCCCGCGACGACTGAACCTGCTCCACCAGATCCGCCCACCACTTACTGCTCCGCAGCAGCAGTTTGTCGCCACACATTGCGGGACGATGAGGCTGTCGATACACTGACTTCTGAACTCGATACTGTTGCTCTCAGCGGTCAACAGTTAGAAGACTCTATGGAGCACTTCGACTGGTAGGGGGTTGGAGAGTATGGCGGTTAAAATGTGGAACAACGCACAAGTTCAACCAGCAATGAAGATTGTCGGAACCCAACTGAGCGACGCATCACCGAGTGGGCCCGCGAGGTTCCACTAAGGTCTGCGCCATCAATCTGGCGCCATCCAAGTCTAGGGTCATCTCTGGTTCTTCAACTGCAAGGGGGATCAACAGGCACAAGGAGAAGACTGCGTACAGAGCGAGCACCAAGGACAACAAGATATTTGAGAGCTGGTAGCGCTCTTTCCATTCTAACCATTTCAATCAACTCTCTTTTCAACTTTCCAAGTGATCAGCAAGTCCCCAAGTCTTCTTTGCTCGATCAACATTCCAAAAGTTATGAGTTCTACGGCGTCAACCTCGGGTTCGGCTATGGGATCGTCGGCGTCCGCGACCACGACCGCCCACACGACCAGGCTTCGCAAGTTTGATGGAACCAGCTATCGTGTGTTGGCGCACCAACTCCACGTCTGGAGGCGGTGTTCAACCCAACAGCGACTGAGCTGCAGTTGACTGCTGAAGGGTCCGGCTTTGGTGGTCATCCGTTACACCAACTCTCACTGAATCAGGAGCTTGCCATGACCATCATCTTGGCTGCGCTCAGTGATGAGCAGACTGCGTTGGTTGTCGATCTCGAGCACCCGCAGCTGATGCCGACGGCGCTGCAGAAGATGTATCGTCATGTGTATAACACGACGGTGGGAACACTCAAGCGGGAGTACATGGCTCTTTACATCAATGTGTGTGTGTGGGGGGGGGGCGTGCTGCAGCACATCCGACACACACGGCTGATGCTGGCCGATCTGGAGTGCTACAAGGTCTCACTGAGCGACGGAGAAAAACAAGAGAAACTTCCTTCAAAGTCTGGGTTCCAGACTGGAACGGCTACGTGGGCTTGTTGGAAACGTGTCCAACGTTTGAAGAGCTGTTGATCAAGGTTGTAAGTTGAGCACGACGACGTGCTGTGCATATACTTGGTGGCAAGCGAGAAGGGGGACTTGTGGTTCGAGGTGGAAATGCCTTTACTACCAAGCATGATGGCAAGAAGACGGGAAAAGTGCTTCAACTGTGGGAAGCGAGGTGTTGGAAAAGTAAGGGCGCTGCGGGGAATTGAACTCACAATCATACCTGTAGAACATTCGTTGTTAGACCATTACACCATACAGGCGCCCGGTCGTCTTCACTTCGGGCTGATACTTGACACTGTCGATTGCATATTCCAGCACTCCCCCTCAATAGAGAGTGTCAGGACCTCGTGATTGCGACTTTTCCTGCGTCTTGTTGGTTCGACTCCAACGCCTTTGACAGTATGACCTCCCTGGATATAAGGCCATCCGTGTCTCCCCCTGGAGACACACTCCATACACAGACACACACCGTGTTGTGACACGAATTACACAATCATCACGACAGTCCACATTCCAGCAACCTTCACCTGACTAGTGCCACAGTCGAAGTGTAAGTCGAAAAAGCACTTGAATGTGTCGTCTGATAGTATGAATGAGTGTAAGTCGAAAAAGCACTTGAATGTGTCGTCTGATAGTAGTTCTGATCGAGGGAGCAGCGATGGCATTGCCGAGAGTGGATTTGCGTTTCAGGTAAGTGAACATGTTGGTGCAGAATGGATCATCGATTCTGGAGCTTCGAGTCACATGAATGGATGCACCGAGTTACTGTTGGACTTTCGCAACGTGTCGCACACCTGATTATAGTGACGACAGCAAGCGGGATGACCCTCAATGTCCAAGGTTTTCGTCCCAAGGCTCAGACAAAATCTGGATGCGAAGACCGAGAAGGAAATATTCCTGGGGTATGATAAGGCTGGTGGTTACCGGTTATGGATCCCGAGTGGCTACGGAAACAGTGGGAGCATTTTCACTGCTCTCACGGCAGTATTCTTTCAGTCCGAGATTCCCAAGGATAGGCTGGTGACGATAGACGCAGACGTGCCAATCATTGTGCAAGAGGCGACAACAGGACCAAGTGATCCAGGTGTAGGTTCTCCTGTGCCGATGCAGGTCGATGATCGGTGTGTGCCACAAGGGCTGACTGAACCCAGGGAGGAGAAGCGGCAGGTGCGCCGCAGTACGCGCGTCAAGAAGAAAACTGTTCGCCGTCTGGAGTATGAAGGCTCACACAATACTGTCGATAGTGTGCTGACAACTGAAGGGCATGATCCCTCACGCTGCAGGAAGCTATGACGCGCCCAGATGCAGAGCAGTGGCGTGAAGCCATTAACCAAGAACTGGTAAACCTCAGATGCAATGGCACTTACGAAGAAATGTTTCCTCCTGGCGACACCAAGCCAGTTAAGACGAAGTGGAGTTTTCGGCGAAAACTCTTCGCTGATGGATCACTGAACAAGTATAAGGCGCGTCTGGTTGCCAAGGGCTTCCCCAGCAATATGGCGTTGACTACACCGAAACATTCAGTGCTGTGGTGCGACATGAGTCATTTCGCGCGGTGCTTGCCTTGGCGGTCCAACTAGGCTGGTGTCATTTGCGACTGGCCTGCCTTCTAGAACAGTGAACTTATGGAGGGCATTTGCGTGACCCCGCCAACAGAAGAAATCAACGCGGCCAAGGTCTGGAAGCTGAAGAAGGCGCTTTATGGGTTTAAACAAGCTTTTCGAGTCTGTTACGATACGGTGACTCAATTTTTTCTCGAGATCGGTTTTCGTCAAGGTCTTGGTGAAACGGGAAGCTAACATCATTGTCGTGAGTCTGCTCTATGTAGATGACATTCTGATCTTCAACGACAAGCAGTCGGGACTGAAGGAGTTTCGTGGGTATGGAGCTTTTGTGGAGTGCCGATGGGGCAACGCTGCAGATTGCGCAGCGCAACTACAGCTCCACAGTTGTGAACCGATTCGGAAAGTACGGCTCAACGCATGTACCTCGGACGCCAATAGAACTTTCAACGTCGGCTGGCGATGATATTCTGACTGATGACTCGCATTGTCCGGTCATTGACTCTCTGCTGTATGCGGCTACAATCAGCCGTCCAGACTTGGCAACCTCGATTCACATTCTGACTCAAGGGAATGAGCAGCTGACACATACCGTCCAAGATGGGATCAAGCGTTTCGTCGGCTACCTGAAGCGGACAACTGACATGGGGCTCCAATATTGCCGTTCGAAGAACCCCAAGTTGCAACTATAAGTGTTATGTGATGCGGCGTTTGCGTGTGAAAGGATTTGCTATCTTCCTGAATAATTGCTGTATCGCATGGGGGTCCAAGAAGCAGCCTATTGTGTTGTCGACCACCGAATCTGAGTACGTGGCACTGACGCACGACAAAAAGGAGTGCATTGGACTCAAGCAGCTGCTGGTCAAACTCGACATAGATGTGGGGAAGATAACCGTTCATGAGAACAATCAAGCGGCTCCACATCTGGGTGAAGGCAAACCAGCGGTCGAAGCGCATTGAGCTTCGCTATCACTGGACCCGCGAGCAAGTCAAGAAAGGTGCCATCGAGCTTCGCGACGGCAGCCATGGTCATCGACCATTTCACCAAGCCTCTGACGCAACCCAAGTTGGACGCCTTCATTTTCAAGCTGGGGATGGGCCGAGTGGGAGTAGCGGTACCCAACTGAGTGGCACATCATCGAGTGGGCCCGCGAGGTTCCACTGAGATCTGCGCCATCAATCTGGCGCCATCTAAGGCTACGGTTATATCTGGTTCTTCAACTGCAAGGGGGATTAACAGGCACAAGGAGAAGACCAAGTACAGAGCGAGCACCAAGGGCAGCAAGATATTTGGGAGCTGGCAGCGCTCTTTGCATTCTAACCATTTCAATCAACTCTCTTTTCAACTTTCCAAGTGTCCAGCAAGTTCCCAAGTCTTCTTTGCTCGACCAACAATCCAAAAAGGATGACAGTGAAGCCAATGCTGTATCCGATACAAGTGCCGGTGGGGGCGCTTCCAACGGCGGTGTGGATCTAAACGAGAGCAGCACAGGTGAAGATGATACCACGGACGACGCAAACAGCAACGCTGTAATGACTCATCATTTACAAAGGAATGGCTAGGGTCTTGTGCAGATCTAATTCCAGCGGCGAACCGAAAACCTTACCCTCCTGAACATGACCCAACATTAGAGTGTTTAGCAAGCTCGCCGACGAGCAAAAACACGACCTCACACGAAGTAGCCTCGTTTTTTTGGCCGCTCAAAAGATGAGCAAAACGCTGTCCCTCGTCACAAATAATAGCAGGAGAGGCGCATCTTTTTCGTGACAACCTCGGCAATCTGTTTTCTTCTACTGTGACGTGTTCGTCACTCGCTAAGTGTGGTGTCCGCACTGCGTCACCGCCAGGACCGCCCCTAGCTACAGGACGGTGTCCGGTGGCTACAACTACTGCCGCCTAGCAATACAATACACGTATGCTATTCTAACACACACTAGACAGCAGTAGCCGTGTTCGTTGGGTTATTCGCAGTGTAAGGTAGCCGCTCCCGAGATCTTGGCCAAGTCACGCAATACTCAGCGCTGGGGGCTAAACGACCGGGGGCTAAACCACCCTCTCTTTGGTCGTAGAGTACGCCTTGCGGGCTGCATATACCGACGACTCTACGGGGCTGCAGATACCCGTCTCTCTTACACACTCGGGGGCACACTGTACATACTAGTTAACTACACTAACGAGAACTTACTCGCTTCAGTCTTCTCTGTGTTGGTCGTTAGCTCCGGGCACTATGCCAGTGCACTCTGCTCTCTTCTCTATGCTTCCCCGCAGATTCGCAACTGATCCCTAAGCTACATATCCACATCAAATCTTCTGTCGATCTTCAACCAGCAACCGCGGCGCTTCGCACGAACGCACGAAGATCGCCACTTGCTGCTGCCCTTGCCCGCCTTGTTCCGTAGATCTTGGTTGCCGGCTCGGGGGAAAGATCCCCCCCCGACCCCCCCGCTGGTCTCTCTGCGCCGCTGCTGCGCTGCCACCCGTCCGTCCTTGGTCTGCTTAGGCACGGGGTGGAGGAGGACGCGCCAAAAAAGGTTGCATTCTCTTACTTCTCCACGAGTTTCCTGTGCAGAAAGCCAGTCAAGAACGTCGGGTGGCTGAAGAAACGACAAGATGTCTCCGAGGCGATAAGGCCTTCGTAAGGCCGCCACCAAGCCTTCGCCGTCCCACACAAGCGGTTTACTAAGACAAAAAAACACGCCAGAGCATGCTGCGAGTACGTGCATCATACCGGCGCAGCATCTAGTGGTCATCCATTCGAGCAGCCCCAGCAGCTCGTCTGTAGACTTGGGCAAGTTGCAAGCCGACCCACGCTGGTCTCGGGCGGGTCGAGCGTGGAGATCAAGCCAGCCGAGCTCGGACTCGGGAAATTCAAGCCCGAACGCGGGCGGGTCGAGCGCGACCACAGGACGTCTGGTCGTACATGCGCCACCAAGACATCGGACTCAAGTGTGCTAGATGCAGACATCAACGAGAGTTGCGATATAATGACACTGTGTATAATTGTTTTGGCGTTTGGTTTGGTAACAGGGACCGCCGTAGCTACTGCAGTGAATTGTAGCAGCCATGGGTGCAACTACAGTGCGAGACGCTTGAGCAGGAAAAAACAGTACCGCAAGGTGTAGCTGCAGCTGCTGCAGCAAGAACAAAATCTGCGAGAGGAAGAGGGCTGCTCAGACGAGGAAGAAAGTCGCAATGCCTGCAAAAACTCGCAACGCTAATAAACACATGGTAATTAGTAGATGGATGATCGGCATCGCCCTGCATTACGTTCGGAGTTATTCCGCACTGAGAATGGCAGATCAATGCGAGCAATTTCACCACTTATACGGGTGCATCGATATCGAGACCAAGTTACCGTCGATACCAACTATCCAAACGGTCGATAAGGCATCTACACGGTTCGAGTTCAAGAAAACATATGCCATCAAACTGGTTGATTGCCGCCTTAGGAAGACGGCGAGTCCAGGTTTGCGCTAGCATAGGTGATATGGAAAACCAGGTCAACCGACGAATGAACATTTTGGATTGGGACTCGACTCTTCAGTATGCTAGCATAGGTGATATGGAAAACCAGGTCAACCGACGAATGAGCATTTTGGTTGGGTTGGATTTATCGGGACGTCTGGGACTCGACTCATCAGTAAGCTTCATCCATATATGTGCTTGTGGTATTCCTCGTTTCTGGAATTTGATGACATAAATCAGCGCTCGCACCTTTCCATACTGTACGTTTCGATTGTCATCTTGATGACACTAAGTTTAGCTGGGATTTTCGTGCAACCAAATCAGGGCGGTCCGCACTTCAATGGATCCCTGACATTGCCTCCTTGATCCCTGGTTAGGCTGGATTACATTTAATAATAATGAATAGATCGGACTTGCCTATTTCTCACCCAGCAGTAATGAAGTCATAGTATTATTAGCGTATGTATCTTTCACCGCCTATGAAACTTGGAGGGAGATGAACAAATATGATAACTTCTCAAATTACCGGCCTGGAGAGCTGCTCGATCACGCCACGGTAAAGGTCTACAATAAGTGCACTTTTGTGTAGCCTGATGTAACAAAGATGTTGAGAGTTTTATCTTGACGAACATTTCTGCACAGCACTACTGGAACAGCCGATCTTAGCGATGCAAAATCGAATACTCGGTGTTCAGGGTGAAGAGCTGGTAGACATAAAATCGCGCACTTACATATATGGATTTCTGTAGCGTTCAACACCCGGCTTGTACTCAACTTTAGTTGGCCACCTTTGCTCTCTCCAAACGGATACAGTATTCAGGATCGTAAGCTGGATGCGAATCCGATGTACGTCTCCATCACGTAATGTAAGTTCAGGTAGACTTCAGCAATTTCGGATGCGTGACACTATGCTTTGAATTCATGACATAGCGAAAACATACGCGTATCAAATATGTTCCAGTCTTATTGATGCACTTAGCGACGGAATGTACAGCGTGATCATTTGAGCTGCTTATTTGATTAGCGCTGTTGATGATCTTTGCTGCTTAGGAATATACGAAGTATGAAGGTGTATGAAGTTGTACTCTGCAATTCTTGCCGCTGCCATGACAGGAATTGGACACGTTTGAGAACTGGTGTCCAGCAAGTCGAAGTTGGCGGCGTGAGTAGGTGCGTTGATGGCTTGCGTCTCGCAGTTGAGTTGTGATGTGACGAAAGAGCTTTTAGGCGGTCGATCGGAAGCTCTCGTGACGTGGCAGAGCAGACTGTGTTGCAATATCTGGCGCATGTTATTTTGTTCTACGAATCCCATCTTCTGTTTGCGGCGTTGGGGTGGTCTCTATCCATATGTAAACTTTACGCGGTGATATCCGCGGGGATAGCCGGTGACCATGAGGTGCAATGGTTGCGGGCTGTACGCTTCGGTAAAGCCCGCCGTGTTTGCAACATTTTTGTATTGGAACTCGACGTTGAAGTGGATTGGCTGCACTTTCGGCTTTGCTCGTCATCGAGCACCCGTATGATTGATCTGCACGCTGCTTCGAAGCAGCGGCTGCTAGCCAAGCAAACTCGGTGCGAAACGGAAGCCCACTCGCTCGATACTCGGCTGCGGAGAACATGCGAAGAATCAAGTAGTGTGGGCAAGAAGCCCCACTAGTTTGTTTACAAGTCGGCATTGGAGCCGTATCATCAGAAACTAAGGACCAAAATCAACAGACTTTGCCAACCAGACAATATGACAAACTGCATGTATTTCTTAAAACGCTATCTCGCTCCTTAGCCGAATTCACATCCACGATAATGACTGCAACCTCATTAGCAGTTCGTCGGTCGTGGGTCCTTAAATCCGTCCCTGGCTGTTCGTATACCATCAAGCACAGATCAGCACCATTTCGCGCACTCACTCCGTCGGTTAGGAACTGCTTGACGTACGGATTGTTCGCAACTAACATTTGTCGCGTCGATTCGACGGTAGGGCGGTGCGCGCAGCTCCCGGATCCGAACACGCATCTGAATTTGTGCCAAACAGTATCGAAATGTGGTGTACTCCACCCTAAAGCCCCATATATGAAGAATGACGTCTATACCAAATGCTACCCAACACATTTCCATTTCGATACTACACGCGACTATAAAAATGTAATAGGACCAACACTGGCTGCGGTCCTTTTCAAGTAAATGCGGTGAAAGCTTAGAACTGACGGTCATTCCCCCGTGTGGCCCACGCCACATCGGTTGTCACACACCAGGCTCTCTCAGAAGAAGTCTTCTTCAAATACTCCCCCCTCCTACGTGATATGCCTAGATATCAGTCGGTCGTATTTAAGGACAAGGGTTCAACAACAGAGATTCAGTATAGAGGTAGAAGCAGATAGAACCATTGTGATTACTTCTCTGTCCCACCAAATTATAGGTAGTTCATATTTCGAGCCATAGATTCACCTACACATATGAGCTGAAGACCGGAATAGCCGCGTTTGAAAGCTCGCACTAGCGCACTTTGGATCACATTTTTGCAGATTAATAACAGCGCTCAGCAAGTAAATAAACGCGAAAACATTTTTGACAGAAATAAGGTTTTTACACGGCAAATTAGAGATATTAATAAAACTAATTACCAGATGTCCACTCCAACTTGATGACCACGTACATAACAACACAACTCCCAGAAACGTGCGGAACACTCTCTATTAGGCACTAAAAAGTGAGGATTAATTGCCTGTTATGACGATATGCGTCAAATCACATGATAATTTCATCCAATCATCGATTCATACAGTTTTAGGTACGGAATTAGCAAATGTAAGCAATATTTTATTGATTGAGTATCTGAGAAGTCAGCGCTTTGTAGCCATTTTCTATAGTTGAAGCTGTAGTGGCAAGTGACGTTGGATCGAGCCCAGCAGGACCGACAGTCTTACGAAGTCGAGGGAGCTTGAAACCGTTGCCTCCCTCGTTAATGATAATGCATTCCAACACTTTTTGCAAAGTAAGGAAGCATTTCTCTATGGTTTCGTGTTGAACACTATTGAATGCAGTAGCTACAGCTTCGATGAGCCCGTCGATCTGGTTTGTCGGTTGCCGATACTGTATGGACTGAATAGAATTAAAAATTCCCAAATCAATATATTACACTCGGATGAGCGAGGCGGTTGGCACAACATTTGGATGTCCCAACCACCTTCCTTTCTGGCTGCAACAACCTCACCATGATCTTCTTCTACGTGCGGGCCCGCGTTGTCCTGTTGGACACGTATAACGGAAGTTTTCCGACCTGTATACGTAAAATGGCAAACGTTAATAGAAAGATTGTATCAGCAGTTTGATAAATACAAGTACCTGGCCATTTGGCACGAATAGACGGTAAAACTTTTTCCTTGAGCATCTGCACGTATACCTTTCTTGACATATTGATGTTCTTGGTGATGGGCGTTCCGGGAACTCGAATTTTAGAGGTTCTCTTCGCTGCGGTGCGCTCAACAATTGGCCATATCCCAATTTTTCCGTCAAAATACTTTTTTCCGGGAAAAATCGTATCGGGGTCTTGCTACTGCTGCAAGAAACACTACCTTACCGATATAGCGTTTGTTCGAACACGATCGGTAAGGTAGTGCTTCATCAGAGGCTAAGTAGTGTCGCGACGACGCCTTGTACATATTAAACCATTTCTCGTCTATATGGACAACATCGTACATGGCATGGAAACGATACAAAAGTTCGCCTAACAATTATATTAGTCAACAATTAATTACAATAAATTGTAAATTAATATCATTCACAGCGAAAAACCGAGAAGCCAGATGGTATCCACAGAAGCGCGACTGATCTTGAAGAGCCGCTTGGCTCTTGCTACGGTTCCGTAGCGGAGGCGGCCTTCCTTACTTAAGGTGGTAAGGAAGACCACCACCGCAACACGCGTTTGCGGCGAGATGTCCTTGGCCCCGACGGTGCGTGTCATCTTGCAGAATCTGTTGTGGCGATTTAATGCCCACCACCAACTGGTTTACGGTGGACTTAAGCCCGCCTTAGCCAATACTTTTTTACCAATCAGATCGTTTGAACAATTTTGAGTGGTACACAAAAAACCAAACTACCTATAAATTGGTGGGACAGAGAAGTATTATTAACCCTTTCGTGGTCAAAAGTTGCATTTTGCCCCTTTTCATGGTCTTGCCGAAACCTGCGAGAGAATCGTCCATGAAAGGGGGCAAAATGCTCCCTTTCACAGAAGTTCAACCATCACACGACCTAGTTTTGTAACTACCATCGTGTTCTGGGATCCCTAACCACTCAATATTTTACCAGATGTTGCGTACACACCTGAAAGATATGCACTTAAGTGCGAATTTGTGCACTTAAGTCCGAGATTGCGTTAACAGAATCGAGAAAATGACAGCGCACGTGCCCCACTGCCCAGGTTTTGCTCATGTAACCAACGACTGGACCTCCGCAATTTCAATACAAAAATTAAGAGACTCACACCGCTTCCGCTTTTTTTGTTCTGACATGCGGACCCATTTTACTTTCGACGATGGCATGCAGCTAGTGAATATTCCTCGAAGATTCATCGCCGGCAGTACGCCAGTCTCATGGAATGACGTTTCGAGCCGCATGCGATCCACGGGTCATACAGCAGCCGCACTGACGCGGAGCCGCTGACGCAGTGCGGCCCCACGCGCTGTATAGTAAAGCATTGCGCGTTTTCCTGCTAATTTCTTTAGACCAGTTCGACGTCCACGTGGCTGCCAGCGCGTGGACGCCACCACCCGGCGCAGCGCCCTGCAGCCTCGTGTCGGCTCCGCTCACACCGACACCTCCACCACACGCCGCAGCTTATAGCCTCCCTTCGGCCCAGTTCGCAGCTACCACCCGGCGCAGCGGCCTGCAGCCTCACGTCAGCTCCGCTCACGCCGACAGTCACCACCAGACGCAGCACGCTACAGCCTGTCGACAGCTCCGCCCACGTCGACACCACCACCAGCCGTAGCGCCCTGCAGCCTCGTACCAGCTCGGACCACACCGACATCACCTCCAGTCGCGGCGCCCTGCAGCCTCACGTTTGCTCCGTCCAGGCCGACACCACCACGAGACGCGGCGCCCTGTACCTTCGAGTCTGCTCATTTCACGCTGTCACCACCAGCATTAGACACCGTCTCCCGCAGTCGCTCTCTTCCGTCGCCCTCCATACTGGCTGCATTTGACCAAAAGGGAAAATGGTCTCTTAGTGTATACTTAGATTGAATTTTGATTTTATATAGAAAAACTAAGAGATGAGACCGCGCAAAACAAAATCGTAATTTCCAATATTATTACAGTGGAGATATGGCCGTTTGTATGGGACGAGAGGAAGAATCGAACTTAAATGAAGTTTCGAGAAAACGCGTTTTGAACATTTGGTGTGTGATTTTTTCCCGGCTCCAAATCGCGAGGGAAGACGACGGTGGAGGGGAACGCTAGCGGTGGGAGCGTCGACGCCTACGAAATCGCCCTCGTCTTCGCGTGAGTGCGACAGTGATACCGACATGGTTGTGAAGCTAGACCTGGTCGTGCATGAGCACATCAACACTGCGCTCGGCTTATCCTGCTAGAACCACCGCCGCTGAACAAGACGGCGTCTGTAAAAACATTTTGGGTTGATGCCGCGCGCAGAACATTACCAGTTTTAACGCCACCACAATAACATTGTGTGGTGCACACAATGGTATTTTTCAAAATGTTTGTATACATTGATGTCACTTTTCCAAAGGGTTCTAGGTCGATTTCGGCTAAACGGATTGCAGATTCGGAATCTACACGTTAAATTACTCCTATATCGACATTAAAGCAAAAAAAAACATTTTTTTGAAATTTGAACGGGGTCGCTTCGCGCCAAACGGCACCCCGGCCGACACACTGCACATCTGAGGTCGTTTGATAGCTCAAAATGAAGCTAAGACACGAGGCTGCCTGGCTAGCTAATAATAAGGAATCCGTACTGAGGCACTAAGACCGGAAATGTTTTGCGCGGTCTCAGATATACCACTGTAGAAAATTCTTTGGATCCTCCCTACGTACCGATGACTGATGCCAATAGATTGCATGGCGGGACTCGATATATTACGGGATCTGATCCAGGATCTGCCGCTTTACGTCATCACCCCAGCATGTGTGCAGCCAATCAAGTGCTACGGTTGAGAGTGACACACTAGAAGTATCATTTTCGACCAATGAAAAAATGCCGGTCAGGGTGACAAGGTAGTACCGTAATTTGTGAAAGAGGGCAAAATGCCCCCTTCACGATAACTTCGCCTCCTAGCCCTTCTAAATCCCATCTCCGTATCACTATCCTGAGAGAGCAGCTTGACCGCGAGTACCGTGGTTTATGAAAGGGGGCAAAATGCTCCCTTTTGTGGCATAACGTCTTGGGTTGTATGGTATAGTGAAATCGAGTGACTACCTCGCGTTCACGAAAGGGTTAATACATTCAATTTAGATCTAAACTACAAGTCGTTCGGACCGCGGTTAGTAGAGAGCGGTACCTTAGGCGACAGGAATGCTAGGACTTTTATATATAGAGACGTGAGGCGTCTGCTCGGGTTAGTGTGACGAGGGTCACACGCACCGTAGCCTAGAGAAAGCGAAACACGCTAACCACAACTGACACGATGGGAATCAAGATTTTTACTGTGGAATGTGGTGATTGTTTGAAAAGCCAATACATCAGTGAGTATGGATTTGTGGGACATGGCGATATCTGCGGGACGCAGCGTTCTCAAATCCAGCCATGGATCGGATTGAGTATTCTGGACGCAATGAGTTTGGATGGACCAACTACCGGACGACGGTTCAAGCCCACGAGAGCGACCAAGGGCCCCAGTTTACATTAGACTGGTGGCCGCCCGTCTTGGCATGGTTGGACGTGACGAAGAACACCGAAGAACACCGAAGCACAATGAATACTCTGGACAGAAAGATCAAGGTATACTTAAGCCAAGTGATACCCGACCGACCAGGACGACCAACCAGGTTCCAGGAATATTCCGTGAAACATTGAAGTCCTACGCCTGTACCCACGACATCGCGGTGCGATCAAGCACGCCCAAGATGATGACGCCTCCTCAAAGTAGACTGAAAGTAAGTCAAAAAGCTGAATGTGTGTCTATTGCAGGATGATAGCCACAAAGATAAAAACCAAACAGAGTTCAATATTCCGTGGCGCTCGGACAGCTTCGGCCGGACGAATACCGGTGGCCCCGATCAAGTGCTGAAGGCGAAATGCCTTCTGAGAAAGGACACCCAGAGGTGTGGACTCCACCCCCAAAAAGACTCCGTCCAAATTAGGGTGAATTTCGGGTGTGGAGCCCGTGGTAAATCTACCCTATTTCATATCCCAATTGTAGTGTGCGTTTAGGCGATCCTACATTTCATATCCCATATACATCCTGGAAAGATTGGAAGAAGGTCCCATCCAGGATTGTGATCGAAGGACATCTTGTGTGATAGGTAGTGAAACTGTATTGAACCGTTCCTGCTTCTGAGGTGGTGTGCGTTTGCTAAAGCTGACCGGGATTGACCAGTATTCCGAAAGCGCAGCTAAGTTGACTGGTGTACGACCCACCGTTCGAGGATCTAAGAATAAGAACGGCTGTATATTTGCCTGTATAACTCTGTATTGATTTTGGTTATTTTTGTTGTTGGAGCTACGTCTAAGTTGGTGACGTTACGCTCTTCTCCAAAAGACCGGTATTGATACACGAACAACCTATCCCCGCGGTGTATCTCCCAATTCGAAGACAAACGAACCTAGAGGGATTACCACAAGGAGTACACGCTACCCAGAAGTTTACGTTCAGGCGTTCCAAGTGGAAGGCTTCCGGTACGGACGTACCTTCCAGACTCTGGAGCACAGCGCTATACACCTGGGCAGTCAAAAGACGTTCACCCGCCTCGCCACCCAACAGACGTCTGGTGGCTATGTTGCTTGCTGTACAAACGGCCCTGTCATATCGGTCGTCTTTAGTACCGAGTACTCAAGAGACTTGCACGCTCGTAGGTTAGAGTAAAACGGCTTTGTATTAATAGCCCGGGCCCGGGATGCCCAACGAATGTTGTTGCATCCTCCAAGTCGTCCTGCTACTAGCCATACACCAGGTCTTTTTCGTTCCTCGTAGCTCACTCCTGAGTGACCTTTCCCTAACAGGGTGCTTTTACGAGTACCGACACTTAGTGTGCGTCGTCTTCAACAGGTGGCTCTACTGCCGGCTGGTCTTGACTCAGAGACCGCTTGTTTTCCTCACGGGCTGCCTTGCGCTTTGCATTGCCCACCTTCCGAGCCGCCTGGACAACTTCCGCCAGATTCGCATGCTCCTCAGGCGGCAGCCCCTCCGCGCGTCGTGAACTTCGCGCCGCCTCTTTACGCTCGCGACCCTTACGACCAGCGTCGCGCATGTCCTTCTTGCTTTAAGCCATAATAACTAGTTTAGTGGGTTAGTACGTTTCCTCGTAATAAACCAACACAAAATATACAAACAACTTCGCCGTGAAATCCCCGGTTCAAATCCGGTCACGTGCATCAGCTCAACTGTTTTTTTATGCATACTAAATCCCTGTCTAAATTGCGATTTTCTTGAGAGGTTGGCTCTGAGGGGCCCTTGTCCTTTACGTACGAGTGACTCCTAATTAGCTAATTCTCTGAAATTTATTTCAGAGTATATCAGTGATCACATTTTCCGCTCACAAACTAAGATCTAAAAAAAGCACAATCAGCTCTCGCTCAAAATCTCACCTCCAAATTTAATAAGCCTCCAAGATCTAACAAAAATACACGTCATTTTGGCTTTTGGTCATACTCCTCTCATAACCCAACTTCAACTTGTAGACTTTAGAAATTTCGACACTAAAATGATCACATCTCCCTTCAATAACTAATTTATATTTATAACTAATAAAAATTATGGATGTTGCCTGTGGCGTGCTAGTTCAACATTCAGGCGACATCTCACAATTTCACTTCTAATTATGACAATAGGTCAGCCCATTGCGAGCTGCAAAAAACGTTTTTTCAAAGGCAAAATCACTTTCCAAATGTGCATCAAGATGGCGAGACAGCAAGGTGAAGAGCACGCTCGTTTTCGTCGGTGCCTCCAACCCATCCCCCGTTGCTCCCATATCCCCGCCAAGTTGGCAGCAACGCACAGGTGAAGCCGCCCAGCTCCGTGGCCACGGCTGTTGTAACGCAGGCGCCGAAGTCTGCGGCCGCCATCGCTGCAGCTCCGACGCGTGGGGTGGCGTCGACCGGCAAGAATATCACCGCCAACAAGAACTACAACGGCGGCAAGAATGCGAACGCAAGCAATCAGAGCGCAAGCACGAATGCCACCGCCAAGGCCACTAAGCCCAACGCAGACATGAACGCTGCCTTTGTGGATGTCGAGCCACGGCACTCGGCGGACGCACCACTCGGCTTGTACTCAAGACAAAACCATTTAGCTCTACTTAGACCGAAGTGCGATGCATGTTATGCCTAGTCCAAATAGCTGAACCTGACGGAGAATACATATAAAATATGACGAGTGCGATGTGCTATCAAGATTATGGTTTCGAATTAAAAAATTACCTTACGTGCTGACCCTACATACCAACCCGGCACCTTGCTTCTCACTTCATATTGCATACCCAACACTTGCAAAAGCTTAGCTTCGAGCTTTGGTGGCGCAATCTTCTTCACCAACACCGCCTTCATATTGCCCCGACGATTCCAACGAAGGTATTGACGTGGTGGCCCACCGTCATTGGCTTGGTAGTTTCGGGCTGAACGGCCATCTCTACGAATACGGCGGCAGCGACCACGCCATCCTTGTCTTCACCAAATCACCAACGCAGAAACCGATTGCCTCCTCGAACGAGAGAGAATAACACGGTCTTGCCTGCTTCCCGGAGCTCAGCAATCTTGATGCCCATTCACTTGAAATCAATTAGAATCTCCTCGAAATTGAGACCCTCGGCCTGTGCGACGGCACGTGGCATCTTTGACGGCACTGTTGATACGATGAAGTAGAGCTGCTCACGGTCGCAGCCCGGCTTCAGTCGAATGTGCTGCTCAGGTTCCCAGTAACCCACCAAGACGCGGGAAATTCGCCAGCTGACTTGAAGCTTGGGTCGTGGGGAATTCGGGGTCGGGGAGAAGCTGCACTTACACAGGAACGCACTCCTTAAACCAAAAGCTGCAAAGGAGTGGCTCGTGAACACGTGCCCGAGACCGTGCATGGCTGTGTAGGCAATGTGGAGCGTCATGCCGGCGTTAGCCTCCGGGTAGTGGCACAGTCCCGCACGCGCTCGCTCGAAGTAGAGCTTCTCTAGCTCCTCCTGGGGGTTCTCAATGGAGCGTCGGGAACGATTCCTTGAGCGCCTCAAACGCCTCGTCCTACAGTCTCCAGGGAGCCAGGTTGGCCATGATCTCGTTAGCGGTGCCCTCGTCATGCGGCGGGACCGCCGTTGCCAGGCCGTTAGCATGACACCCGCCGCGCATCCATTCTTCTCAATGTGGAAAGGCTGCAACCACCAGAGTCTCTTTGAGAAAAACTTGACAGACGAGAAAAACTTAAAAAAATCTCCAGCGATGCTGCGCAACTCACCACCAGCGGCGTCGCCACGAAGCCCTCGTAGAGGTAAACCTTGATGCCGTAGTGCACACAGACTGCAGCCGGCTGCTCCGCGAACCTCTTTGCCGCTTCGCGAACCTGTTGGCGGTGGTCGTAGCCCACCGCAACGCCCATGGACTTGTCGCGAGACAGCGCAGAAGACGAGCAAGTATGACTCGCGTCCATCCTCTCGTCCCCGATTTTAAATTTCAGAGCTCGCCCGGGCGCTTGCGCTCGGCCTTGTCATATAGGAGAGGTATGCAAGGAATATTCCTTCGAAGAGGGCCTGGTGTGTCAGGGCTGCCGATTATGGCATTTTTATTTATTAGGCCATGCAGCAGCTCATAAATAATTTGAGAAGGTCGCTTTAGGAGCCTGCATAAATTATGGCATGCACTCCAGTTGAACAATAAATAATGCAATGCAACTTCAACGTATATTAGTCAGTGTTACTCACAATACGGTCGAATGTCGAAACATCCCAAAAAAGGTCGTTTTCACGCAGAAAAAATCGTTTCCAGCGTGGCAGACTGCAGGCTATTGCGCTCTTGGCCGAAGTTCGTGCGGGCAACGCTGAAAAAGCGCTCGACCTTGTTCGAAGTCGGCGGAATGCTGGCGAAGAGCCCATACAGTGGCTTTCGCGCCTCGAGGCGGCGACGCTTCTCCAATCGCTGCACGAACGAAGCCCCCGCCGCGTCATCCTCCTCGTCGCTCGCTGTGGAAGGACTTCAAACGAAAGGCCGCAGCGCTCGTTTCTCTGCCGCTGTGAGCCGAGCGCCGCTGTCTTTCAAGACACCGACGCAGCCCGATTCGAAATCGGGGCTGTGAACGATAGTAGCGCGCGGTCCTAGTATTGTATTTCACAAAAATAGTCGGTTAGTATAGCAAATCAGCAGACCTGTACTTACCGATGTAGTCCGCGAAATTCGGCCGCGCTGCTATCAGCCCGTCAAACCACACTCGCACATCGAGGAGAGTAATATCTTTGGCTTGTAGAGCCTTCGATACAGACTCGATGCCTTTCAACTCCGCATAGAGAGTCTTCAGGTGCCGGTTGCAGGCCGGGGACGGGAGCAACTCCACGATGTCGTCGTCATCGACAACCAGGAACTTGATCAGCTCATGATACCGATGTACCATGGCGAAGGTGGAACCCCATCGGGTATCCTGCCGGATGACGGGTCGCGGCGGTGTCTTCAGGCTGGTATTACGGGTGAAGCAAAAATATTTAATCGGGTTAATACTTAAAGTATTAATATTCATCATAAAGTATGATTAATACAAAACTTACCGAAGTTTTGCAGACTGGTTGAGGGTGCGAAGCTTTACCATGAGAGCTTAGACGATAGCCAAATCTTCCTCATACTGTTCAAGGTGATGCCGCACAGCAAGATTGATGCCGCACAGCAAGATTGCGTCTGTGACTAGCACACCCGACGAGCGGAACCAGCATGATGGTAGCCAGGCGCTTGTTTACGGAGCAGTTGTCACCGACCAAGTAAACACAGTCACTCAGCGCCTTGCCGAACGACTCAAATACACCAGCCAAGTACTATCGGTGGGTACGGGCAGAAAGGTCATCGTTGGGCTCTTGGATGGTTGGGGCCATGATCAGGAGATCATACTTCGCGACACCATCGACCGCATAACATACGAATACGGCGACGTAGTGCACCGATACATGGCTCCAACCATCCAGCATGAGCCTGAAACAATCTGGGAATTCTCCCGCAATGTCCAACCCCACCAACTGGGCGACCGACTCCATCAGCGCCCTTAGGGTCTCGACCAAAATTGTTTCAAGGCTTGCGTACCTGTAATAGAAATAACGAATCATTACTATTCATCAATAATATATCACTAATACATTGGTCGTACCTTCGAGCGAGAGGGTTATCGCAAAACACAAGGGGTAGATTGGCCTTCACGACCCACTCCAGCCAGCCGCACCGATTCACGGACGTACGGCGAGCGTAGTGGATCAGCGAGCCGGTCTCAGCTGTTGTAGCTGTACGCATCTCAGCTTCGAAGCTGGGGTGCTCCCGACGGACGGGCTACATCAGGTTGCTGAAGCCGTTGCGCCTCGTTTGCTTCCGCACGGTACCACACCGGCCGCGGTAGTATTCGGGAACAGGCTCGGCGTCCTCATCACTACAGGGTGTGAAGAAGTACGCCGAGACCTGAACGTTGGAGAAGGACGGGCGTGGTCGTGGCGCGCGCAGCATGCTTGTTGAGATGAGTGGGGGGGGCCGGGTTAGAAATTGCAAAATGGTGCTTAGGCGTGAGCTGCCGGCCATCGCTAACCCAGGAAAATGGTTGGTTTGCAGAGTAGAGAAGTAGTAATGCAATCTGCATATGTGTTGCTGTATGAATATAAGCTTTAGTTTTGTTAACATACTATAGTTGTATGAGTCTGAGATGATATCATAAAATATGAGTGCAAAATCGTATTCAGCCACCATAAATAATGATACAGTCTTGGTAACACCTCATAAATTATGGGATACTATTTATGGCAATTGCTTCAGCGTCAATTTATTTTTCGGCTGCCCTGCGCTTCAGTATCTTCTCGACATGGTAGTAGGGGACGCTTTCGTTACCAAGGAGGGGGTGGGACCCCGATGTCTGACGAGGACGCACAGCGTCACTCGACTGTCAAGCGAGAATATGTCCGAGGCACATGATGCATCCTTCGTGTCCGACATTCAGGGGTCACCCAGCGGCTCGCTCCTGAAACACCGCCCTATTCTAAAGTACTTGAAGATACACTCAAACCAAAGTCTGTCAGCTTCGCTTTTCCGCCGCTGCCGACCCCAATGTTATCGCACTTAATGTCTCCGTGGTGAATCCCGCGCGCGTGTACATATTCAAGTCCCAACGCAGCTTCAAACCGTTTTTGCCACACTTCGTCGGGATGCTTTTTCAGATAATTAGTAAACGATCCATTCTTGGCTTCCTTGCAAACGAAGAATGGCGTTGCGATGTGGCAGCCACTGAACGGCTTCACGACGTGAGGATGATTCAGTGTGAACGACAACGCTAATTCGTTCTGGAAGATTTGTCTCTGTTAGCCCCGTGTATTGCATGTTGATGAAGAATCGACATCATCCAGGATCACTCACTTCACAACTACATTCGAGTTGAGCCACTTGGCTTTCGATACCTCACCGAAGCCACCACGAGCGAAACCAAACTCGTCATCGAACCATCCTATAAACCACTCCAGAAGCGATATCCCGAATTTACTTTATCGTACGCTTTCTGGATGATCGAGCTGAGATGACGTGTAACTCTTGCTCTGCAGCTCTCAGCGCAGCAACATCAGTAGATATTCTGTGTTAGTTGGGTGGAGCAGCGTCAGGGCCTTGTCAATTTTGGACAAAACTATATCGACCTTGCTCAGCTCGTCCCAATGCTCGTTTAACTCGCAACAAGTGTCGGTCGGAGCAACAATCACAGCCATCAAGCGCTCTAGTTGCTTGTGGACGAAATCCATGGACGAATCGCTAACACGACTGGATGACAGGCGCTGAATACCAGCGTTAGAGAGTGACCACTCGCATTTTCAATTTCTTGTAGTACGCTGATTGCGTCTTCGTACGCTCTCATGCTCGGCTTTGAACTCGAGTCGATACTTCGCTGGACTACGCTTTCGAGAAGAAAAAAAAAGAAGATCGCATCGTAATGGACTCCGTCCGTCGCGTAGATTATCTCTCACACACGTGCAACTTCAACAGAATCGCGTCGTAGGTTCCTGCTTAAATTCCTGCAGCGTCACCATGTCGCCCAAGCTTTTCATTAAGCTGACGACAATAGCAATGGTTGATCGCCCCAGAGGATCATCATGACGCATGACTACCACCAGATGGTACCTCGAGTGAAACTCCGAGAATTTGTTGAATAATACCATAACTTTGCCAACTACTGTCAGACAGTCTCCCAAAGCAATCACATCAGACGTCAACGACTTATTTTCTTCAACAGATTGCTTCAGCACGGTATTTCTTTTTACAGAAACGCACGAAAAGTTCGCCTATTGAGCGATATCATTGCCACCAATCAACGCGTTTTCTAGTCAAATATCTCCATAAACAATGCCCCGCTCGTGCAAGAACTGCAGGTCCAGTGTAACGGGCCTAGTGAGTACCCGTCACTAGCTTACACGTAGCGGTAAGGAAGCGTCCAGTTCTCAGTAATACTGAGACCAAGTATTAAGTCCGAAGTAAAATCAACTCTGTTTTATTTTTGGGACCAGATCGGGGGCCCGTGGTCTAATGTCAACCACTCAACTGCAGGTCAGCAGCTGATAGGCTGGAATGGGGTCCGGCTCCCCCACTTTCAGCCAATCAGATGATGACATGTCAGCACACGCTAGCCGTGTGCTGCTGTGCCTACTTATGTAATATCTGTAAGAGATCTACCTACTTATGTAAATGGAGGGCCCATTACATCCAGCGCCACCTCGTACAAGTATCGAAAGGCATTGGCAACACGTGTTGCATTCCACACCCTTTCATGCGTCTGTACATATTCTCGAAGCGATCTATCTTCCGTATGCTCGCATACAAACAGATTCAATAAAGCTTCTGAATGTTATGTCGAAGCGCAAACCAACGACTGCCTGGCTCGCCGAATGCCGTATCCGCATCGCAATCAAACACCCAAAGCTTGGTCCCCACTTCGGAGTCGAGCCATGTTCCAAAACAATCGTCTCCTATGTCCGTCGGTGCTGCAAACTGTCCAAACTCAACCTCCGGGGCACGGATAAGCCACTGCGATGGCTCAGGATAGGAACCGATTAAGCGTAGTTTGGCTTCGCTTACATGTGTTAAGAGGAACTTGTCGACAGCCTTTGCGAGACGCATAATCTCGTACAGCTCGATGATAGATATCGGTTGCATTTGAGTCTTCATTCAAGTCGACCGAGATGCTGACTATTTCAGCATGTCCACTTTCAGCGTTCAACAGAAGTGCTGTCGATCCGCGGTTGTCTTTTGCGTTGATGTCTGCTCCAAGATCTTGTACCAGAATCTTCACAACGTCTGCATCGGCTTTTTTTACTCAAAAAGGTACATCAATGCTGTCGTGTCGTAATTATCTTTTGCATTGACGTCTGTTTCGTTCTCCATTACCAGAAAGTTCATACAGCAAAGGTGCAGTAATGTTCTCTTTCGGTAGATTCCATTTGCGTTGACGTATGTACCGTACTTATTTAACAGAAATATCACAATGTCTGCAGTGGCTTTTCCTGACCTGCAAATATACATAAGTGCTGTCATTACGTCGTTGTCCACTGTGTTGATGTTTGCGCCGATCTCTTCCACCATCTTTATGAGGTCTGCCTCGGCCTATTTTAATCACAAAAGTAACTTAATGCGGTCCCTCCGTCATCGTTCACCTCGTCGACGTCCGCACCGGACTCCTCCACCAGAACCCTTACAACGTCTGCATCGGTATTTTCTACCCCACAATGGTACATCAACGCTGTATTTCCGCTGATATCTACTCCGTTGACGTCTGTGCCATACCTCTTTACCATAAATCTTACAACGTCTACGGTGGCGTTTTGTGACCAGCAAAGATAGATAAATACTGTGTTTCCTTCTTTTTCAATTGCGTTCAAGTGTGCACCACATTCCTCCACACGAAACCCCACAATATCTGCATCGGCGTTTCTTGATCCACAAAGATGCATCAATACTGTCAACCCTTCGTCGCCCACTGTGTTGACTTTTGCACCAAGCTCTTCCACAATAATTTTAACAACATCTGTGTTGGCTGCCTCCAATCTGGAAAGCAGCATCAATGGAGTAATTCCATCCACCGTTGCGCAATTTACATCAGTCCAATTACCTGCGAGCCACAACACCACCTCCACATGACCTCTTTCTGCAGCAATTATCAGGGGCAAGTACCCGCAAATGTCGGACCGCTGCCCTTCTTCAATAAAAGTTTTACAATGCCCAGATGCCCCTTTCTGGCGGCCGAACTCAAAGCTGTGCGTCCGGATTGGTCGTTTGCGCCCACATTTGCACCACACTCCAGCAAGAACTGAACCACGTCCAGACGACCGCTTTTGCTCGCTCGCATCAGAGACGTCTCCGCTGCCTTTTGATCTGCAACCATTCCGATCCACACATTATCCCTCCATCAAGCTTCGAGCCGTAGCCAGGTTGCTTCCCTTAAACGACTCGCGCAACCTTCCTTCCTTCTTCGATGCCAATTGTAGGTGAATATCTTCTTCTTGGGCGGCTTCCTTTCTTCTAGTCACGAACTTTTGTATTGCATGGATTATTGGGCTACATGCATTTGCCGAACTCTAATACCAATGCACGACAGGCCATTTCGTGCGTCACGTCCCTTATTTCCCACTCTTATTTCCTTGTCTTATCGTATATTCAAGTGACGATCGTGAACTCGAGAACGGCTGCTGTCTCTTCGTTGGCCAACGCGATCCTGGTTCTCCATCGTTTTGCTCTTTACGAATATCCGAGCCCGATTCTACCCCGCCACTTGCTTGGTTGTCTCTCCTCATTATGATCGCTTCTTTATTGCAGTCGTCATTAAGGACCCATGTGCTGTTGTGCGCCAATTTCTGTGTGTGGTCACGCGCGTCGGCTTAAAGCTTGAAGATGAAGTCCATGCTCACGGAGCGCTAGTAATTCGCCGGAACCGGTAAGCTCATCAGAGGAACGGACGCCGACGGCGCCGGCTTGATACGCTGACACGTTTCACATGTATGTACGTACTCACGTACCTATTTATAAGCCTTCTACGACCGAGTAGCGGTGCAAACGCGAGCTCTGCCGTGCCGAGAGTTCGACGAGATTGTCTGGAGCGCCCAGAGCCGCCATAGACCTGCGTGGTCATTATCATCGGCATACGCCTCGCGAATAAGCTCATAGAGCGGTGACTCGAGGTAGACCAGATGCGCCAAATCGTTGTCTGGTCGCCAAGAGAGCGCATCCGCGAGGACATTTTGCTTTCCCGGATTTTACTCCATCGAAAGGTTGTACTTGGCGAAGAAGAAAAGCCACCGCGCCATGTGCTGCGAGAAGTGAAGCGACGATGTTGCCGTCCTCAATCAGACCTGGGCAAATCTCAATTGTATTATTGATTGTGAACAGCAATCAATATCACGGTATTTATTGTAATTCACAATCTCAAACCTTGTAAGCATTCAATGTATTGCAAGTTGCTACTCGTCATCACTGTAATCTACATACTCGGCATCGTTAGAGCGCTCGATCGCTGCCGCCACCGAGTCCAGGGTAACGAAATCCCAGTTCAACTTCAAAAACAGCACCGTCTCTAGCGTCGATGCGCTCATGCTCTTGCGCAGATATCCAACGGAGCACTTGACCATGGAGAAGAAGCGCTCTGCCACTCCTGAAGTAGCAGGAATCCGCCCAGTTTCTTCGTACTTCGATGCCTTGGTAGTTCGCTGTCGAGCTTTCTTGGACAGCGCATTGTCGTTCGCTTGGGCAGCGCGCATTCGCTTCGATCGAGCTACCGGAGGCGCGTCGATGGGTTCATGAGCTATCGAGTGTTGCGAACGCAACAAGCGCGAGACAGCTTTTCGCTCCGCAGTGAGCAGTGTCTTCTCCGAGCCGCTTTGCACTTTTACAACGCCAGCTTCAATGTCGGGGAATTCAATAATTTGTCCATTGACAGCTAGATAGCCATAACAACGTCGAACATATCTCGAACCGTTGTAATGGTCATGTTCTGGCATTGAAGTCGAGTCGTGATCACGTCGAAAGCCGTCATTTCGTCTAGTAGCTCAGCAATTTTCCTCTGCTCCCCTGCCGAAGGTACCAGATCCACCATCGGGATTCGGAGCAACCCGGTGCTACTGTCGCTGCTGGACACCTCGTTAGCTTCGCCGGCTTCCACTTCTTCCCGTTAAATGTCACAGTCGTCCACGAACAAGTGGAGAAAGCGTCGTAGGTCCTCAAAGCGTTTCAGCATTCGGTAGCAGCCACTCCATCGCAGCTCATGAAGCGCGAGGGGCTTGTATTTGCACCCATTCAGTTTCAACTTGGCTACACGCTTCTCTGTCTTCAGCCTTTGCATCAGCGAGCTCACCTTTTTGATAAGAGGCATGTGTGGCTCGATCCATTGACAAACAGCAAGGTTGAAGCGGTGGGCAGCACAGCCAATCATTGCCACCTTGATGCGACGTGTGATCGCCTTATTCGTCTCCATATTATCCGCCACAATAGCAATCAAGTTGGCTACATCCAAGCCGTATTGATCTAGGGTCAGGTCCAGGAAGGCGATGTGCTCCGACGCGGTCTGAGAGGCCTCGTCCTGGAAAGGCGAAAACGTGAGAAACCGAATGCCCTTCTTCATGGCGGCAAAAATGACGATCGCATGTTCCGCGGCGTCCGTAAAGCCATCGAAGACAAGCACAAACTTCTCCCCTCCGAGTTCTTCAGCGGCCTTAATGTCAACGACGCCAACAAGCGACATCATCCGCTTCAGCAGCGTCCTCTTATCCATTGGCTTGAAGCGGATGGTGTCGCGAATCACTGGGTCGTCCACGTGCGCGAAGGGGAAGTTCTTCAGAGCCACGAGCTTGGTCCAGCCGAACGTGTTGGCGGCATCCTTGTGTGCAAACATACTGGGCGTGGGGGCGCAAGGGTTCTTCATGCACATTGCTGCGGCTTCCTTGTAGCCGTGGTGGTGCGAGATCAGGTTCTTGTAACCCGCGTGCTGTAACTGCGCTACAACGGCACCGCAAACGCAGCACGTGCGGTTGGAATCGGTGGGATTCTTGAATTGGACGCTGACGATGTCGGCGTTCTTCATATTGGTGAAGTTCTGTTTGAGTACCGGGAAGTGAATAGGCTAATGATGCTGGTCTAGAGGAGGGCTTAGCTTGTAGCGCGCGGGAATACTCCAGCTTTTGGCGCGCATTGCACCATACGGCTGTACAAACGACTGGTTATCTTTCTTTGACTCGATTGTGACAATCGTATTGGCGGAATCAATTGTTTTTGGCGCTGATTGGCTCGGAGTTCTACCGGGGACAATATCTGCAATCCCGGTAGGAGATTGCAAACAATATGGACAGAAAGATCGTAAGCGTCAATATTCCTCAATCTTACAATCGCAATACGATATTGCCCAGCTCTGGTCTTCAACGAGGCATAACATGAAGCACTTGGCGACGACCTGGGGCGTCGCAAGTCCCAGACTCCTCCACGAGATAGTTTTGCGTACTTAGAGAAGGTTCAGGAGTTAGTATCAACCTTGCCGGCTCTCAGTATCAGCCTTCAACTCATGTAGCTTCATTCGTCCCGACGAGTAGCACGGCCAGCGACCAAAACCGTCGCTCTGACGGTGTTGTAGACTCCTATCAACCTTCCTAATCAGACTGATGCTACCATTCCGCGGGCCAAGGTATATCCGCGCTGGATGTGTAAGTGGTCACGTAAAGGCCCCTGCCTTTTCTCAAGTACTCACACGTCACAGAAAAAAAATTGGTGGACACAATTATGGGCAGGTTCAATGCACTAGATTTTAGTATTAGAACCTAGACATCAGCAGCAGCCACTGCTTTCAACTTGACAGCAGCTCTCATTTCCTCATACCACCGCAGCTTTCCCCCACAGACCTTGGCGTCGACGAAACCACGCTTGGGTCGTGTCCGTACAGAAGGCTCCACTGGCATAGCCAACGATAGGCGGGCCATCTGGAGTGGCTAGGCTAAGTCGACGTCTCTTCATAGTAGCTTGCACGCGCTCGGAGATAACTTACCCGTTGAAGTGAGGCTGAAGCACAGCATGGTGCCGAATCAGAGGCGTCTATGAGCGTGGCGTGTTTGCAGTCCCCCCCACCCTCTTTTGTAGCATTATCTCCAGAGACAACGAAAATATACCGCTATCTCTGAAGTATTACATTCGCTGGTGAAAATGCGGTTTTAAACCCTTCGCGCGTCATCCCGGCAACTTCGTTCTTGACTGGAAGACCACCTCTATTCAGCGGGAATTATTTCACCGCCCCTTCGTACAGTGCCTTGAATGGCTGAAAAGCAGCCACGTCTAACGGCCACAGAAAGTAAGATGTATAGGCAGCACGAACAGATGCACCTCGTGCTCGGTTGCAAGCTTCACGATAGCTATGGACACATGGGCAAAGTGTCAGTCTGGAACAAGCAGCTGCGGTCGTGCATCGGGTAGACGCGAAATAAACAACTCAATCCACTTAAGGAGTTGATGTTCGATGACTCGATGACAGCGTCGACAGCGCCCTCTGGTGCATCGATTAACCACTGCAGCTTTTGCTTCGCTCCAGCATAGATGTACATCGGTGCAATCCAGTCGCCGGCAGCGTTGACGCACCCTATCATGCTGACATTTTTACGATATGATGAGCGACGCACATTCGTGCCCCGCCCTTTCGGGCAAAGCACCCGCTCCGACCCGCTGCCTGGGGCTGTCATCTCCGTCTCGTCACAGATCCAAATACGGGAAGGGTCGTCTGCAATACTAAGCTCTGCAATCGCGCGAGACAAGTTGTCGAAATAGTAGCGCACCGCATTCTCGTTCGAGCATGACGCCCACTTCGCGTCCAAACCTTGCCCTTTCCGGTAAGAAATGGTGTCATGGTTCATCTTGGCCCAATGATGGACCCACTTGAGGCCAGGGAAGTTGTCCAGAACGGGCTTCAGTGACGCCGCCCAATGCTGCTTGGCGGACGAGATCGCGAAACTGCTATGTACCAATACACATGCCTCTTGAAGTGCGATATTTAATGGCCTCTAGCAGCTCAGCGTCAGCAGCTTCGGGAATATACAGAAGTTGAGGGCCACGACTGTAGGAAAATGATAGTAGTCCTCTGACGCGTAGACGCAGTGACTCCAAAACGTTCAGCTGCCTCATAAACACACATCCCAGCGTTGACGATATCAAAAGCGCTGATAGTTCGCGGCCTTGGGTAAGCCAGATACTTCGGGGCGGTACTGATGGAGCATGGTTGTCGGGATGGTTTGACAAACAAGGGTTGCTTGGAGGCTCATAACGTTTGAAAAATGACGAGCTCAGACTCTAGTGAGAGCTCAACATGCGTGGGGCGATCATCTCCCCCAGACCAGTGAAGCTGGCATTAGAAAAACGCGTTTTGCAGCTAATATGAACGACTGAGCACAGTGCCCGCTTATACTTATTGACCTAGTTTTGTACACTTTGTCGAAATCATAATTGTGTCCCGACCATCAACATGCCCACCGCCGATATACATATTTTTTAACACCCAGATCGCTTTTGCCGGCCCGGGTCGCCCGAGCTGTTTCATCTCTGTAGTTCACAAAAGGGTTTTTGACCTAGCAGGTATACCCGAAATTTTACCAAGGCGTATTTAATCGCCAATAGATCTTTGGATTGTTCTTTTCCGCCGCCTTCAGCTGGAGGAACTGGACGCGATCGATGATATTTGTTTCCTGCCGGACGACACTACTCTACCTGTACTTCCTACAAGTGGGTATGCACACGTATCGACTTTCAGACCATCCCAAATGGAGAACGACGCAATCGGCACCCGTCATTAATAGGTAAGAACGCCCAGGCTGTCTTCGAATCGGCGCAACAAGGCTCTCTCTGCCCCCCCCGTGCTCCGTCTATATTACGACATCAGCCTTGGCGGGCTCATACTAATGCATTTCGAGCGCTTCATCCAAGAACTCGAGCAAAATACCTCGCCAGCAACCGGCGGCATAATCAACTTTGGTTGGTCCAATACTCTTCAACCAGCCGCCGCTCCAACTAGCATCAACGATATCGACGACACCTTCAACACACTTCTAAAAACCGGTGTTGGCTTCATGGAACGATTCGCTGTTCTATCGAGACCAAATGCAGCGACCTGTAACATGCTGGTATTCTGGATTAACTTCAAGCTCGGCAAGTTTTGCAGTCAAATCATCGCGACGAACATCCGAGCGGTAGCACTAGTCCGTCTAGAATCCACGAGAAACAACGACGGCCTAGATCTCTATCAGGACCCCCAGACCGCCATCTGGTCGCAGAACTTCCGAGCAACCTCACGCGCGTGCCTGGCGCACTCCCAGCCGATACCAAAAATTCCATCGACAAAACAATTCTCGGTCTGGGCCCAGGTTTTCAGGATCTGTGACGCCAGTCGTAGTCTACAGCTGGACCTGATTTCAACTACGATCCGTAGCCTCATGGTGGTTCCCGGAGCCACCAGCCCTCATCTAACGGGGCCAACGTTGGCTGTTGTCCTTGTCAAAGAAATGGAGTATGACCGCTTTGGACTGGTGGCCGTTCCCTGGTGTGGTCTACACCCCATCGGGTGGTACACACCATAGCCTCTCCGACGGAATACACATTATAGAGGCAGGACTTCCCTAACCTCTCCAACGTTCATTGGGCTACGCTGGAGAAGATGGTTAGCCGCCAAGGCGAGGCAGCCTTCGCTAAATTTCTCAATTTCCCTGGTGAGCAGCAAATGACGCGCGTGGAACGATCCAACAAGTGCGAGTCGTCGCTGATTGCTCACGTGAGCGCTGGTGCGCAAAAAGCCGCTCGTGCAGCGGTGCGGGATGAGGCACAGAGTGCGGCACAAGCGTCCATCTCGAGCACGGCCTCATTCGCTGCGCGTCCAACCACGATAAAGCCCGTCAAGATGTTGTTTCCGACGGCAGACTTGTCTTTTGAATCCGTGAGATCGCGATCGCGCTGGCCAGATCTACGACGCGCGAACTCAGGTGGCGTTCGCGCTATCCAACATTGGACGACGCGCGCGTGCATGGGTCATTGCCCGTGACATGGTGACCCTGGGGTAATTAACAGGAGCTTAGCTGCATCTTCCTTCTAGCCAATGTGGCCTATCGCCATCGCTCCAGTTTCTTGCGGTCCAAGCAAGGCAAGCGGTCGCTTCAAAATTTCGGCATGGACCTTCGTCATGGCCGGTGCACTAACGTTGACGGTCTTCATAGACGGTGTCCACTCGGGTCCGGTTCAGACGGAGCTCTAATGGCGTCAGTCCAAGACCTTCCATGCGGCGGTCCTTATCGCTTTGCTGGAAGACAACTGCGTACGCTCGGTGCAAGGACATACGCCCCATGTCCAAGCAAGTGAGGGTCCCACTCCAATAGAGATCGCTCATGCCGAGTCGGCAGGCTCTCAGCGTGGTCAACACGCGAGTGGTCGCTGTTTCGGTTGTAATCAACCTGGTCACTTCCGTCGGAACTGCCCCACCAACCCGTGGAAGGTACCACGCGACAAGAAGCCCCCGGTTCGTACAATCCTCAATAGCCTTAAGGTGACAGAAGCAGAAAACGGTGACTTCCAGTAGGGGCGGGACGCCCTTCTCGGCGCCACCAGCGCCGAGCGAAATGAGTATGTTAGCGAGACTGACGTATATGAGACTTTCTGGAGGAGGAATAAAACCAGCGCGTAGGAGTTGGCGGGCCTCCTCCATCGTACTGCGCCGCCCTAAGAAAGAGAACCCCACTCGGGAATGGATCGCAAACACAGTTCCCCAACTCTATAATGATAACCAGAACGGTCCGACCCGCCTTTCAAGGCCTCGCTAAAACGTCGAGTCGATCGGAGCTAGCCAAATTTCTTGTTAAAGCCGACAGCCAGTTTCGTGTTTTTGTTGAACCCATTTCGATATGTGTCGACAACCTCGACGCGCCTGGCCACCGCCTTGGTTCTGTTGAGAAACGTCAGGTCGTGTGCGTTGCGCACCACATCACTTACTGATGCAAGGAAGGCGGCGCGCGCGCAGCAGCACCTGACTCTTGGTAGAGGGGGCCAGAGCCTGCTTGATGATGGACTCCATCTTCTTAGGTATCAACGGTAAGTTTTAGCGGACAAAACTTGCCTAAGAGCTGCCTTGATCGCTTGAGAGCCAATCGATAGCGTGGATAAGACGCCGCGTGCGGGCGTCAGACAACGACCATCATGGAGCGCTTCATGGAGGGCCACGAGGACGCCCACAACATCGTCATTAAGGAGGATCTCCACTGGTGCAAAGATCCACGGGACAGCATCTCCACGGATGCCATTAGGCGTTGCTGGCAGCACGCCGGCCTGTACGTCAACCGCTCCAAGATTGATGATATCCTGAACCCCTAGGTCATAAAACTGCACTATTGTCCTGGTAAGAATTGATGTTACCAAGGATTGTAACCGCTCACCAATTAAGACATTGTTAGCTACCTACGTGTCCGTTGCCGCTCTAAAAGCAACCAAAAGACAGCATGGGTTGTTCTCTAGGACACTGGGTACAGCCACAGCGTCAAAACCCTAAAGTGACAATGGATGAAGATGAAGGCCGCCATGAGCTCACAATCGTGGAGAAGAAAATGGTAGCCCGGTACTAAATGTTTCTTGAAAAATATCAAAAGGAGGAGTGTTTCTCGGGAACCCAAACGGTAAAACCAGTCGAGGATTGCATCAGGGTCAATAGGGCACCGGTCGCGCGCGTCATCAAGGCCTACAAGGAAAACGCCGAGGCAGTCTTCCAGGCAAGTTTTGCGCTCCACATACATATCTGGTTTATGTATGTTAACTATGAAAACTTATATTTCCAGGATAAGCAAAGCAACCGACGAGTGCAGATGACAGGTGGTCTGCCTCTACAAACGTATATTTCCTGTTTTCATGCGGCAGCTCGGTTATAATCAAATTGATTGTGGTCAATCCAATCTTTGTATTTTCTCTTGCAATCCATATGGAACAAGGCTGTAAGCCAGCCAGCGTCAGACACTGGATCTGTAAACGTTTATATCGTATAGATTATAGAGAGGTTATTTGATATCAACGTGCTCTTATCTGTCATTCTGACGTTGGCTCCACACAGGCTCGGGTCCACACAGGCTCGGGTCCACACAGGCCTCCATATCAGGCGATCGGACACATAAGAGCGCGTTGGAGCAACGTTGGTTCAATGAAGCGATATGACGGTTGATTGGATTAGAGAGGGCTGAAGAGAGGTGATGAGGAACATGCCTCTGTTGTCCTGGTAAGAATTGATGATATCAGGATTGCGACTCCCATTTGGAGCACAAATCCTGTGAAAACTTATAGCAAAAACAATTATTATAGGGTAAAATCGCAAAATCGGGTCCGTTTTGGCCAATTCACAGTCGTTTTGAAGCTATAGCTAGTCGAAGCTAGACTCGTTGCCAATCAGATACTTTCGGGAATTGGGTTGCATACGCTGACGTTTGTAACTAGTTGGTGGGTGGTGTCAGTTTGTTGGTGTATGTTGTCAGAATGTTTCCTGCTGTTGCCGGAACGTTGATATGCGATAACAATTCGGTGGTAGGTAATGCTTCGGGATTGATAAAAAAAGATCTCGCTGACTAGCCAGTGGTCCCCTCAACCCAACCCGCATTCGCTCGTTTCCGGGCACTGAAGGACAGCTGATACGCCCGTCTCTCCTCCGCGCGCTTGGAGTAGTAAGCCTTCTGCCTTGCGAGGCGGCGCTCCCTGTCGCCTCGGTAGTATTGCTCTTTGTATGTGGACTGCATTTGACTTGAGGTTTTTATACTATTGAGTTTTAAAGTCATGTTGGCTCATTTTCAATTTTCCCGCTCTGAGGAAGATGTCTCCCCCAGTGACGCGCACGCTGCTGCTGACACGCCTGTCGCCGCTTCCCCGCCTGACACCAAGTGGACAGTGGGCTACCACTTTTGGCGGAGAAGTTGACGTCGTCTCTGACCGCCCACGAGTGATATGAAGGCCATGCTCTCCAAAGAGCAAAACCTCACGAAGAAGGCGACGAAGGTCCTTGTAATGGGCCCTCCCCATTTACATAAGTAGGTAGATCTCTTACAGATATTACATAAGTAGTCACAGTCATCATCTGATTGGCTGAAAGTGGGGGAGCCAGACCCCATTCCAGCCAATCAGCTGTCGACCTGCATTTGAGTGGTTCACATTAGACCACGGGCCCCCGCCCTGGTCCCAATAATAAAACAGAGTTGATTTTACTTCGGACTTAATACTTGGTCTCAGTATTACTGAGAACTGGACGCTTCCTCACCGCTACGTGTAAGCTAGTGACGGGTACTCACTAGGCCCGTTACACCTGGTAGCACTTTGTAGTCTTCCCATGACCAAGTTCGAGATGAGTGAAAACCAGCCCGCCGGATCCCCAGCCATGACGCTGGAGAACGCGGCCTTCCCCCGTCTGACGTCCATCGAGTGGCAGGCACCCCACCGCCTCGCGGCGGTGTCCGGATAAGTTGTCGTCACGTCGCTGCTGAGCTCAGCGACGCCCGACCAACAGCGCCAAGCCATCCAAGAGTTCATGGATCGCGAGCTCGCCGAAGCAAAGCGGCGAGTGTCAACTCCCTCGCACGCGTCCAGGAACAACGCCGTGAAGATGGAGACGTCTTTGTACTCTGGGACTGGCCCAGATCGTCTCCCTCTGAACCGCTGGTTCAGGGAGATTGACATCGCCATCGCCTCGAGGTTGATCGAGGCGCCGTCAGAGAAGGTGAACTTCTTGCTGTCCCGTCTCTCCGGCAAGGCCAAGGAATGGGCCCTCGGCAAGCTCGTCGTCGACCAACTCGCGTTCCCGACTCTGGAGGCACTCCAGAGTGACCTGCGCCTCGCCTTCGAGCCTCCTCAAGATGAGTCGCGCGTCCGCGCGACATTCTTCGCGCTCAAACAAGGCAAGATGTCCATGCGCGACTACGTTCAGAAGACGCGCCACCTCGCTTCGTGTATTGTCACGAAGCCGATCGACATGGCGTCTCAAGTCCACGTCTTTGTGTTCGGCATGCGCGAGGGCATGACGCGGTATTGTCTCACGCGAGCTGAGCCCGCCACTCTGGAAGAAGCATTTGCCCTCGCACTGCGCGAGGACTACGTGGTGACGTCGTCGTACGCACAGCAGATGCCTGCGGAGGTTCCCTCGTCGGGGCCCGAGCCCATGGGGATCGACGCCGTTGAGGCGTCGCAGCGCCAACAGTGGTCGTCCTCGGGGCGAGGACGAGGTGGTCGTGAACCACGTGCGCTGGTCTGCTTCCGATGCCGGAAGTCTGGATATCGCGCGGCAGTGTGCCGCGCGCCGGCTCCGGTCATTGCGCACATGGAGCATGTTGCGTCCGACGAGAAGACCCCGGCCGCACAACCAAAAAACGGCCGGGACCAGTAGGGGCGGGGCGCTCTACTGGTTGGAATGGAGGTCCGGGTCCCCCGGTGGCAGCCTGACCTTCTAGCCCCCCCTCCGTGCTTCATGCACATTTCAATGCCACCATTGCCAGTGGCGACTCGAGGCTGATCATCGTCAGCCTCTTTGTCGCCGGTGCTCGGCGACCTCTCCGTGCGCTCCTGGACTCAGGAGCGACGAACAACTTCTTCCGAGCCTCGTGTCTGTCGATCCTCCCCGCGGGCGTTCCCGTGCGAGATCTTCCTGGAGATGTGGTTGTCAAGCTTGCGGATGGGAAGCCTCGCCGTGTGGCACGGCGAGAGTTGTCGTTGCCGTACACGTTCGATGGTTTCCACCGCAACGACAACTTCATCGTCTTCGACATGAACTACGCGTTTGACTGTATCCTGGGCATCCCATGGTTGGTTCGGTACCAGCCCCAGATCGACTGGTTGGCTCGGTCGGTCAAGCGACGTCAAGACTTCGACGTGTCCGAAGTCTTAACGCATCTCTTGGTCGCGCCAAGAAATTGGCCTCATGTCACAGTCGTGGACGGGGCGTCCACGACGCACGTTGTGCGCAGAGCGAGCGATGGCCCTCTCTGCACGACATGCGCAGTGCTGCTGACTGGTGACGAAGATGAAGAACCCGCGCGTGGGCGCGCGAGTGAGAGGCGAGCGGTTGAGCATCCGTGGCTCCCGCGGATGAAGAACGAGACGGTTGAGCAGCGGCTCCCGTATGTGAAGGAAGCGGTCGAGCAGTGGTTCCCGCCTTCCAACGAGGCGGTCGAGCTGCGGTTCCCGTCCACCAACGAGACGGTCGAGCAGCGGCTCCCGCATGCTAACGAGGCGGTCGAGCAGGGGCTCCCGCATGACGATGCCGCGGGCGAGCAGGAGCTGCCACCGCGCGTGAACGGCGCGGTCGAGAACGAGCTCTCGCGCCTAGAGGGGGGTGAAGCCTCGTCCAGCGAGAGCGACACCTCAGTCTCGAGCAGGGGCTCGAGACGCACGAAGACGTCCCGTCGATCGCAGAGGCGGTTGAAGCCCCGCCGTGCGCCGGATCCACCCTCAGCCCCGACTGAGTCGGTCTGCACGGTCGAGTATGTGGACGGAGCCCCGAACCGCACCCGTGTCATCGAGGTCGCGAGTCCGCCTCGCGACGCCAAGTCCATCACGAGTCTCCCAGGCCTCTCCTGGAAGAAATTCCTCCGAGACATCAAGGCCGGAGACATCGAGCAAGTGTGCTTGATCACCGATCGTGACTCGGTGTCTCATACGATCAATTCCGTGGGCGCGGACGACATGTCGTCACGACCGAAGAGCGCTGAGCCGAAGTCAGCGCGCGAAGAGCGCTTCGCTGCGCAGTCCTGGGAGTCGTTGAAGGCGTCGGGCAACCCGATCTACGAGACGGCTCGCGAGTTCGCCGACGTCTTCCCCGACAAGATCCCAGCGGAGCTGCCAGCAGATCGTGGCGTGCGCCACGAGATTGACCTCGCGCCTGGCTCGAAGTACTGTGTGACACGGCAGTGGCCACTGCCGCGCGACCAGGTCAAGGCCATTGACGACTTCTTCGAGGGTCGCCGGCAAGCCGGCCACGTCCGCGAGAGTATCTCGCCGCATTCGAGTCCGACCTTCTGTGTGAAGAAGGCCACCGGCGGGTGGCGCATCGTCCACGCCTTCAACAAGCTGAACGACGCTACCATCCCGGCGCAGACGCCGATCCCCCGCAAGGACATGGTACTGGACTCCATGTCGGGCAGTGTCATCTACAGCGCCATCGACCTGACCGATGGCTTCTACCAGATCATGATGCGAGAGAGCGACATCCTTCTCACGGCAGTCAGTACTCCCAGCGGCATGCTCTGGGAGTGGCTTGTCATGCCCCAAGGTCTGAAGAATGCACCTGCGACGTTCAATCGCATGGTGTCCCATGTGCTTCGCCCGCTCCGTGACTTTGCACCGAGCTACTTTGACGACATCTTCGTCCACAGTCGCGCTGAAGGAGATCTCAGCGCGGTCGAAGTCCATGTGCGGCACTTGAGGCAAGTCTTTCAAGTGATGAGGGAGAACAAGCTCTACGCCAACCTCAAGAAGTGCGTCTTTTGCGCGCCGGAGATTCCGGTGCTTGGCTGTTACGTGAGCAAGAATGGAGTACGCGCTGACCCAGAGAAGATTTCGTCTATTTGTTCATGGCCTACGCCTACAAGCCCCACTGAACTTCGTCAGTGGCTGGGTCTGGCGAACTACCTGCACAAGCACACGAAGGACTACGCTGGATTGATCCAGCCTCTCTCGTCGTTGTGGCGTCCGGAGCACCAAGCCGCGTTCGACTCAGTGAAGAAGAGCTTGGCGTCAGCGCCAATCTTGATGCTTCCAGATGGCTCGAAGCCCTTCCACGTCGTGTGTGACGCTAGCGACTTCGCTATCGGGTGCGGGCTCATGCAGTTCGACGACGAAGGTCGCGAGCGAGTCGTGAGCTACCAGTCACGACAGATGAAGCCGGCGGAGCGCAATTATCCCGTCCACGACAAGGAGCTCCTTGCGATGCGCTACGCTCTGATCAAGTTCAGAGTGTATCTGCTAGGCGTGCAGACGTTCGCTGTGTACACGGATCACGCATCGCTGCGGACAGCGATGAAGTCGCCTCATCTCTCCCAACGTATGGCTCGCTGGTTGTCGTTCTTCGCCGAATACAACTTCGTCGTCCACTACAAGCCGGGCAAGAACAACATCCTCGCCGATGCACTATCTCGGCGACCCGACTACGACCCTCGGACTGTGCTGGGTCGTCAAGTGATTGACGACGAAGATGAAGACGACGACCATTGCGCTGTGTGCATCGCGTCAGGCATCAACCTGACGAACGTGTCTCCGGAGATGGATCTTCGCGACGAGATCGTCGCAGCGTACGCAGACGACGCGGTCTACGCCGGCATTGTGGCGTATCTCCGCGCCCCCAGCGACGAGACACTGGGGGCTCTGTCGCGCAACACGCGCAACTAGATCGACCACTACCACCTTGACGGTGATCTGTTGTGCTACAACATCGACAAGTTCGATGCTCCTCGAGTCGTCGTGCCCAACGACGACGACTTGCGAGGTCGGATCATCCACGAGTTCCACGACAGCCCCATGGGTGCGCATCTGGGCCGCGAGAAGACATTCGCGGCTGTCACGCGCGACTTCTTCTGGCCCCACATGTACAAGTGGGTGCCCAAGTGGGTCCGCACTTGCGAGACCTGTCAGCGAGTGAAGCCATCGAAGTCGTCGCAGGCTCCCCTGCGACCATTGCCGATTGCGACTGAGGCCTGGCGCTCAGTTTCCATGGACTTCATCTTCGGGCTCCCACCCGACGCCGAAGGTCGGACCGGCGTCTTGGTCTTCGTGGATCGATTCACGAAGATGGTGCATCTCATCCCCGTGAGTGACACGGTCACCGCGGCTGAGACCGCGGCGCACTTCATCGACTGCGTCTTCCGTCATCATGGTCTGCCAGAGTCGATCGTCTCTGACCGTGACCCGCGGTTCACGTCCGCGTTCTGGTCCATCCTCTTCCAGCTTCTGGGTATGAAGCTGTCGATGTCGACGGCAGCACATCCGGAGACGGATGGCCAGACGGAGCGAGTCAACCGGGTCCTCGAAGACGTGCTTCGAAGCTACGCGACGTCGTTCGCGAGTTGGAGCTCCTTCCTGCCCCTTGCTGAGTTTGCACTCAACAACGCAGAGCACGCGTCAACGGGTTTGACGCCATTCTTCGCCAACAACGCGCGCCATCCGCGCGTGCCTGCTCTCATCGCCGTGGGGTGGCCCACGGCGCCTCATGGCTCCACTCTGGGTGGGGATGAAGATGATGTACATGACATGACGAGTGCAGCTCACGGGGACGTGACGCTGAATGCGGTCACCCGCTCCACGACGAAGAAGGCCCTCGCGACGCCGGACATCGCGGCGTCTCCCCTTGCGAAATGGACAGCCCGCACATTGATCAACCCAGGCAACGCTGGGGTTCCACTTGCTGCAAACTACGCGCCGAAGACTCCGGCGCGTCCTGTCGACAACGCCGCCGTTTCGGAGTTCGTCATGCAACGGCAATCAATTGCCCTTTTTTGTGCGCGACGCACTGCAGGACGCAGTGGACAAGTAGAAAGAGAATGCTGACAAGCGTGGGCGCAAGAACATGGCTACGTTTGCGACAGGAGATCAAGTGCTCCTGTCAACTGACGGCATTCGGTCATCAGCCGTGACTAATCTTGGCGCGAGCAAGCTCGCGCCTCGATTCATTGGACCTTTCAAAGTTATGAAGGTAAATGGAGAAGCCTACACGTTGGATATTCCTACGTCGTTACGGCTGCACCCGACGTTTTACGTCGGGCGCCTCAAGAAGTATCACGCTGCCACTATCCCGTCGACGACGAACCCTCCGGCACCGGAGCGTAGAGCGAGCGGCCCTCGCGACGCGCAGTCCTCGCCACCGACTGGCGAGGTTGAGCTGCCGCCTGCGGTGCCCCGAAGACATGCCTCTCCAGCTCGCGAGTCCGCGCCAGCAGCTCTCGGTTCGACTGGCGCGCCGCCTCAAGCTCCGTCCGAGCCTGCGCCACTTGGGTCGTCGCCACCTCAGCCTCTGCCTGAGCGTCCCACGCCCGATTCGCAGCTTCCTCCAGGTCACCTTGGGCTACCCAAGCGTACGAGCTACCGCCGCGAGCCGCCCCCGCCGATTGTTGATTCGGCTGGTGATACGCGCTGGATCGTGGATCATATTGTTGCGCACGAGGACCCGCCTCGTGTCACGCCTCGTACCCGTGTCCGTACGAGTAATCCGGCCACGCGCGGGATTCCTGCCGCGCGGCGTTACCGAGTGCGTTGGCTTGGGTTTCCACCGGACGATGATACATGGGAGCCACGCTCCACTCTCCTCCGGGATGTCCCGGACGTTGTTCGCGAGGACGAGGACGAGATCGCGAGCGAGAACGCGACTGTCGCCGACCTTGCGGCGACCGAGAACGAGCGCGGCGGCCCCTGCCGCGACTAGAAGACATTGAGACGTCGGCAAGCGCACGCCGGTATTTCGCGAGCCAAGCTTGCTCCGCTTCACCGAGCGGCCGCTCGGTGACTTCGCGCTGCCAATCCGCCTCGGAGAGGTTCTCCAAGCTTCCACAGACGGCGCAGCCTTCACGCACTTGAACGTAGCAGATCCGATCGACATCCCGCGCGTTGGAGCACACGCGCGCCCGCAGCGAGTAGTTGCCGACGACTTCCTCGCGAGCCTCGAGCCACTCGACGAAGCTGGTGTTCGCACGAAGCATCCGGTTCCACCGGACGATCATGGCGCACCACGAGCGTTGGAGCGAGACGTGTGCGACGCCTTCGACACCCTTCCCTCGCAGCGCACGGAACCGGCGGAAGTAGGCCTGCATCGTCGCCAGCGGCTCTGGCAACTCAGCGCCCGACAAGTCGTACAGGCCCCATGGCTTCAGCTCGCGATCCATCACGCTCAGCTGTGATGGAGCCTGCAGCGTGGGTGTGCCCGCACTTGCCGCTGTCGCTGCCGTCGAGGTGTTCGTGTCCGTGGTCGTCGCCGTGTTGCTCGAACTCGTGATCGTCGTCGAGGTCCCCGCGTCCGCTGTCGTCGCCTGCTGCATCTTCTCCGTCGCCGTGCAAGTTCGGTTGTGCTCCTGCGAAACGCAGGAGCTGCCGCCTGTGTCCGTTCCGATCATCCCGTTGGCGTAGCGCCACCGTTGTCTACCAGTTTCTTCGATTTGTCTTTGCTTGCACTCACTGTGCGTGAGTGCTGCCTTGAGAGGAGGGTGATGTAATGGGCCCTCCCCATTTACATAAGTAGGTAGATCTCTTACAGATATTACATAAGTAGTCACAGTCAGCACACGGCTAGCGTGTGCTGACATGTCATCATCTGATTGGCTGAAAGTGGGGGAGTCAGACCCCATTCCAGCCAATCAGCTGTCGACCTGCATTTGAGTGGTTCACATTAGACCACGGGCCCCCGCCCTGGTCCCAATAATAAAACAGAGTTGAGTTTACTTCGGACTTAATACTTGGTCTCAGTATTACTGAGAACTGGACGCTTCCTCACCGCTACGTGTAAGCTAGTGACGGGTACTCACTAGGCCCGTTACAGTCCTTCTCATGCACAAGAACAAGAACGGAGCGTGGCCGGTACATGCGGAGGCGCCTAGTGCTCCCGGCTCAAGTACCTTCTCCCCGCTGAAGGGCAACTCGAGGACCTCTCTGGCGTTGATTCCGTGCAGCTGCGTGTTGAGGCGCCTTCCGTGTCGCGCTGTCGTTGCCTCCCATCCGTCTCATGTGAGCTGAGCTCCCCGATCATCGACGCCTCCACCATCATCGCTGGGCTGGAGGAAGAGAAGTAACCGGACGGCAGTTTCGCCAGCACGCCAGCGGCCTCCGTTGCGCGACTGGAGAGGGCACTCGGCAAGACAGGGGACAAGCGCAAGGCGACCTCGCAGTCGGTCAGCTTTTCGGAGTGCAACAAGGCGTTCATGGCGGAGATCACGGCGGACATTAAACGCACCACGTTTGTCCAGGAGATCTAGTTCATGCCAAACAAGTACCTCAACATGATCAAAGTGATCTACACGAGTCAAGTCATGGCGATTTGCGTCCCCTTCAACGAGGATGATGCACGCAAGGGTCTTCATCAACACAATCTTGACAACGTGCGCGCAGGCCGTGAAGGATGAGGACCCGCCGAAGAAGGATCTGAAGCTGCGCTTCAAGAAGACCCTCAGTTGTAACGGAGTGAACAGCGGCGGCGGCAAGGCAGATAACGTCATTACGCTCGGGAAGAGATTGTTGTTCGTCATAGAGGCCAAGAAGTGCAACGTCACGCAGGTCATGCGCCTCAACTTCACGGCTGCGAAGTGCGCGCGGCTGCTGAACGCCAAGATCGACCGCAAGGAGAAAATCAAGGTCATGGTCGTTGAGCAGTGCATGGACCCAGCGGACGCCCAGCGCAAACTGCCGATCGAGTAAAACTGGCAGGACATCCCAGACATCTACACGGACTACCAGAACTGGGTTCAGTCAAGCGTACAGCCAAGGAGTACTCGACGGCGCACTACTCTGTTCGAACACCGGATTCAACTGTCACAGACCCCGCACAGCTCCCTGAGGACGTGGTGTCAATTATTTACCACGTATATGGCATGCTAAAGCTCCTTTAATAATATTGTTGTTATTGTGTTCAAAGTGTTTGCTAGTGTTATCAAAGTGTGTCCTGCTGTTGCCAAAGTGTCTCCTGCTGTTGCCAAAGTGTCTTCTGCTGTTGTCAAAGTTTTGTTTTTATGTGTTGCCGCTATGTTGGCAGGTGTTGGGATTCTGTTTTCTAGTGTTACCAGTCTGTTTCCTAGTGTTGCCACGCGATCTTTTTCGCAAAGAATCGACCCCCAGAGGGACGTGTCCCGCCGGTACACGGCACAGTCCCTTGACCGTTTCTGACGACAACAGCCAACGAGATCGTGGTTAGACACTACTTCATGGTTGTACCGTTGTATCGGACGTGACAAGCAGTTTTCGACGGGAAAAAACGAGAAAGTTCTCAAGGTCGTTACTTCGCGGAACGTCCCCCTTCTGATTTTTCTCGTTTTTTAGTGTGTCACACGTGGTACAACGATACATTTATAGTTATGAGAGATGTTCTAGCTACCTTCGCATCGCGAGAAATCACGCGGGACAGGCCACGGGACAGACGTGACAGCCGCTACAAATGTTCTCTCTAGGGATCATCTACAGGATTGTATGCTATCCCGGTCAGGTGGCTGTGCAGCAGTTGCGCGTGCGCACGATCCCGTTCCCTGACCGCCATCCGGTCGTAGGCGTCAGATGATTGGAGAGCGGCCTCGTGGGTGTGTCGCATGTCGTTGGCCGTCAGGGGCGAGTCAGTATAGGCGCTGAATATGCGCGGATATGCGACGCGCCAAGCTGTTGCGTGACGCCACGCATCTCACCGCCTTGGAAAGACCATATGAACAGGACTTCTTCCCGTTGTTGCAGTCGCTGCAGCACGCGCAACCACGCGGACAGGACAAACACAAGGTCCGGCTTCACCTGGAGAGCCGTATTTCACGTGTGGCGGCTGTTCTTGAAATATTGCATGCCCACGCGGAACGTGAACAGTCGCCCTGATTTCTTGAAGTAGAGCCAATTGTCCTGGTTGGGAATAAAGCGCAGCCGTGAGGTCAGCAGCAGCGTTCTCCAATCAGCGCGGAGTGGTCTGTACGTCAACTGCTCCAGGATCGCGGATATTCTGACCCCCTAGGTCATAAAACTGCACTAGGGGCATATTGCCCATCACCTCTCTTCAACCCTCTCTAATTCGCACCCATCAGTTCGCCGTAGTGGTCCGGTGTCCTTGTGAACCGCAATGCGCGATCACGAAGATGTGCTTCATCACACACTTGTCCTTGTGGGGGATCCAAAGTCGCTTCCCCACATTTGGTGCGTCGCAACTGTGCTGTCGCTGCACCTTTACCACATCATTTCGGATGGGCCGGACAAAATGGCCTTCCTGCAATGAACGCAGCTCCGAGAGCGTCTGAGCAGACCGCGTGGTCACCCGCTAGACTACAAGAGCACGATCAGCGCCATGCTACGACCGGATGCCCCCAACGAGAGAAAATGTCGATCGAAAGGGTAATCTCGCCACCAATGCAGTGAATCACGTATCTGCAGTTGATCAGTTGCAGCACCCCGTGTTGCAGCTTTCCTTTTACATGTTGCTTCACTTCCTTGTCAGGCGAGAACACCTGGATCAGATTAAAATGATCACAATAGGTTTGAAAACCTTCCTCCCGAGCAAGCATGTAGTCGATTTCATCACACATGATGGACACTTCCTTTTCCACGATAGGCCAATTCAGTTGCGCGTCTTTGAACATACCACCACGGTAGATCAAAAGTGTATGCAACTGCTCCTCTACAGGAACGTCATCCTACCGACGGCGAACCTGCGTGACCCCCATGGTGTATCCAGACGGCGGGGCATCGCTAAACAGCCACACAGTTCCCCACGTCCAGGGAAATGCTCCTTCATCACTTGTCCGAGCTTCTCCTGTAACGGTGCCACCGTCCTTGCAAAATCTACAATGCTGTAGCGCAGCCAGCTCAAAGCACGCAAGAAATACTGCAAGATCGCTCAACCATTACCAGCGTGTTTGTAGTGCAGTAAACATCAACTTTCGGTGACTGATGTAGCAAGACACCGAACCTCGGGGGCATTAGTCGGTCTCAGAATTGGAGCGGTCCAGCGTCTCGGAGTAACAGCGGCTTCCTGTCTCGTTTTCAGAGCGGTAAGGTGTTTCAGATTGAGAGCAGTCACAGTACTATATCGCCGAGATCTAGAAGATTTCACTGTTTACGAAGGGGTTCAGCGAAGGGTCGGCTGAGATCCCCCCTCCCCTCATTTCATTAGGAATTTGTATATGGCTATAAGAAACAGTAGATAGAGATCAAGGTCGACTCCGGGGTGGGGTGTGTCTCGCCAAGCGCAAAAAAAGCCTCGTTGACTCGGCGGGTCGGTACGCCGGATAGCCTGGGTGCCGTGACACTTATAGCCGAGCTGCCTTTGCACTTGGTCATCTGTTCAGCGACTGTTGTAGTTTGTGTGGAAAATCACAACTGGCAGTATTTGTGTGTTTACAACACTACTACTGGTGCCGCGACCCGGGAACAGGGTGTGCTTGCTTATGGCGGGGTCGAGCCAACCAAGGTTTGAGCAAGAAGTGAGAGGATATGATCTGATCATTGATCAAGGGTACGAAGGTGGTGAGTGACAAGAGCCAGATGACGGCCGAAGGCTCACCCAGCGCATGGATTAACTCGGCCAACTTCACTAACTCGGCGAATCCTACTACGGCGACGGCTATGAAGACGGCGGTGGGCGTGGCGTGCAGTACTAAGTTCGACGAAGAGGCGAGCCAAGATCAAGGAAGTGACGCTGATGAAAGAGGATAAGGTACAGAGGGGGTAGCCGAGTTCGACGACGTGAAAACAAGAGTTGAGCTACTCGGCGAAGTGGAATAGTTGTCGTCCCAGGTGATTCGAATGGTCCGTCTACGACCCGTCGAGCGCAATCTGGTCTGCACGACCGCGTCTCTCCTGCTGACGCTCATGAGCACCATCCCGATCGTTTCGCCGGCGTCGCTGGTCTGCACGACGGCGTCGTTCTGGCTGTCGCTCACGAGCAGCATCCCGATCTTGTCACCGGCGCTACTGGTCTGCATGGTAGTGTTCCAGCTGCGGGTCACGGCGCAGGCGTTGGCGTTGGCGGTGCCGCGTTCGATCGGCGCCTGTTTCGCGAGCGTCGGGATCTGGTGTCGAGAGTTCGTGGCTTGTACAGTATTAAGAGTCTGGACCGGAATACGTTTTGGGGTATTTGCCCCCCACGATTAGGAATTCGGGTCAGTGCCCGCAAATGTAGGCGGTTGACCCACAACAGCCAACGTAGGTCAACTTTTTGGGGTTTACATGTTGTCCATATTGGGGCGTTAGCTACCATTATCTGTTTACCCAAATGACCTATCTGTAACGAGGGCCCTCCCGATGAGGGCCTTCCTTAGCGTTCCCCCATTTACTTTTGGGATTGGAGCAGATGCTTTATGATGAAGACTCAAACCTGGAACTGTACGCATATTTTGTTATTGGCGCCCCTGCGAACGTCCTTGATAATATTAATGTTGGGTGGTGGTGGTGGAGAGGGGGGGGCAACGGAACGTCCATTCTCTGGCGTAGGACGACGATACAATCCGTGATGCCGTATTGGTTCTTGTTGAAAAATGTTCGTCAACGTGGGGGAACAGTCGTTGATCTTCCATTGCCCCTGACTTTATCAATGTTCGGCTGGACGATGCCGGCAACGGTTTTCTACTTGCCCTACAATGCCCCCCCCCTCGAAAATAATTTGTAGACAGATTGGCTATATCGGCCGAATGGTGAGCATAAATGTAAAGCTTGTGTGGTGATACCGATTGGAGTCATGGGTGGAAAAGGAAGAAATCGGACCATTCACTTAGGAGCTGGAATTCATGACAATCTGCATATAATAGGGTACATTCACCATGCTGTGGACCTTGGGCTCGTGATGATTGTGTGGAAAGCACATGGTTCGACTCTAAACACGTTCGATTCTTTTTAGAACCATCTCGGCCACATGCTCCGAAATGGGGTTTCGAGCATTTTTATGTTGGTATGTCTCGAGTTACATCCTTTGCAATTTACGGTGCCTTCCGCTTTCTGGGGTTTTCCGGAAGTCGCGACTGCTGAAGCTGGGGCCAAATATATACACCACAAGATGGAGGATGGATAACAGGCGTGGCTTAGTTGCTCAGCGGGGGTAGTGGAGTCAGGGCGTTTTCCATTTCCACTTTTGTATTGTTGATCGTGCCAAGTACATGAACATGTTAAACCTCGAGCTCAAACGTTGAACTTAATCAGTTTCAACACAATTCGAGCACAACCCACTACACAATGGTATGTACCGGTTCGACCAAGCCTTTGTGGTCACAGTGTGGAAGGCGCACGGTTGCACTTTAAGACGCGTTATGCTATTCCTCGAACATTCGTTCCCAATGCTCGGGTCACCTTGGCCGTGCATTGTTTTCGGTGTTTTCCTCTGTCTAGCGCATTTCGAAAATCTGGCATTTCCAAACTGCGGTCAAACATATACACTATGAAACCACGACGTGCAGAGCCATCAAATGGCAAGACCTCCGACCCAATACGTACACGATACAATGGAGGCTCAATAACCAACTGTGACACTGAAATCCGAGCACCAACCGCTCCCGGAGCTTTATACCGCTCGCAAAAACGTATCAAGTGCAGACGCTTTTCCCTTTCAAATGTATTTTGTCTCGCCATTCCTGCTTCATTGTTACAACAGAGATCCATATAGGTTTGTATTTACCGGCGATCGCGTGACGTTAGATTGATGGGGGGGCTTTTCTAGTCACGATTGTACAGCTTTGCACCAGTTGTGTGCGGTTATGACCAGAAAAGTCTATAAATACGATTGATGCGGCATGATGAACTATTATTCACGATCTTCTCATTTCGTATTTTCACGTCTGCACTATTCCATTTACAGCGTGAAGTACCATGTTCACCGCTGGGGTCGACCCGTTTCCGTGGCTTTACCGCCGACCGTACTTGCCTGTGATTATCGCGCGTGCAGTCAACGACCACCCGCTAGCATTTACAGACCTCGACCCAGCCTTGTTAAATAGGGGAACAGATTTCGATGGTTACTGTCGTCTAGTTGAGCGTGAGTTCGGAGGAAGGGCGCAAGTTGTTGTTGGACATTGGTGCATTACACTTGATATTGTCGACTTGGGTCGTGATACCAGGGATTTGTTGGAACTGGTGGGCCATAGTACGAAGTCGCGTTAAAGTCTGACATTGTAGGCAGTTTGGGGCGCCAGAATACATCATGCGGCTTCGACATGCTTTCTTTGCCGGGCTCCTCATGGATTCATCGGCGTGGAAGAATCTGGTCCGGGAGGTAAAGGAGGCAGTCCAACCCGGATTTATGGGCTCGACGGGAGCTCCGAATGTTGGTGATTAATTCCATCACCAACATTCTCCCGTCAAGCGCACAAATCGTTACTGTGACTCCCATTAGCAGCGACTTAATCCGAGAGGCTGCTATTGCTGCCCCATCCGTTTACTGGTAGGGCGGCTCGACTCGACGGTCTTGTGATGCTCGAGATCGCGATAGCGTCATAAGCGTACTACTATAAAGGATAATTTCTCCTCGAAGCTTCACATGGAGGAGTTTTGGGGACAATTATTGCGCCGTTTTCATCAAAGGTTGGTCCAGTCTCTGAGTGTTCCACGCAGATGAATGGCTTCCTGGAACACTTTGCTCGCCAAGTTAGTCCTGCAATACACGTGCAGTCTGTGTGGAAAGGGTGATGATCACAACGCAGCCAAATGCTCGAGCCGTGTTCCTGAAAGGTTCCTTGTCAAGGCACTCCCTGTTGAATCACCTGCGGCACAGTAACGACATTGTCGGCGGTAAATACGTTGTAGAATCCTGTCCTATCGCCTTGCTACAGCGTTTAGGGAAGTAATGACTGTTGAAGCAGTCCTAATACAAAGCATACCCGCTGTAAGGAAACTTCGAGACTGTATCCCTAATGCATGTACTTCATTTAGATCGCATTGCTTGAATTTAGCGGTAAGTTGCCCTTAACGCCATTGTGACCCATTTTGATACTGTGTGATGAATTTATGACCCTATTGGATAAAGTTCGTAGTCCGCCCGAAATCCCTTTATCAGAAGTGCTGCCTTGTTCTGACACCAAGGACGAAGCCGAAAATCGCCAACAACAGCTATCGCTACCGAAACAAAAGGTGAGAACTACACGTAGTTGGATTATCGCTGTACTGCTTTGACGGTCGAATTCGTCTTCTAAATTCGCCTTGGGAATAGATAAATACGTATTCGCTCTAGATTAAGCAACGAATTGACCAACTTGGTATACACTTGCAAATTGTTTGCGAACGCCAATACTTGTTAGTACAGCGAACAGGTGTGCGACTACTGCAACAGAATTTATCGGGGAATGCTAAGGAGAGCCCTCATCGGGAAAGCCCTCGTTACAGATAGGGCATTTGGGTAAACAGATGATTGTAGCTAACGCCCCAAACGGACAACATATAAACCCGAAAATGTTGACCTACGTTGGCTGTTGCGGGTCAACCGCATCCACTGAGGCCTCTGACCCGATTTCCTAGGGTTAGGGCAAATGTAATATTGAGCCGATTTCAACTTTGTAGGTCAGCTAGAATCTTCGGTGGTTTTGTTTATTTAAAGGGGTTAATAATAGCAATGGAGATGGCTTACTTCCAAGACCTGAAAAACGTCTTCTTCAGACTGCTATTTGCTCGGAATTCACCCACTAGGTTGTCGTTACCTCTTTGTATATCTCCCGTGTGACCTGCATTTCGTATATCGGGTTGTGGTGTATTTTGCTCGAAGATGCTGCCGGCTGGCTGGCGCCATGCATCCAGCCAGTATAGTTAGCAGTGAGGCCTCACGGAGCTTCAGAGATGCAGAATCCACTAGCAGCACCGCATACCATGGTGATTCCATCTCTGCAATATCTATCAGTCGTGTTTTTCTAACTTGCCGGGAGGGGGGCATTTGCGCTGTAGCGGGATAGAGGCGGCGAAGATGAACAAGCAATAATCCGCCATGGCTGTATTATTACGTGCAATAGTGTTATTGGTGCAGATTCAGCAGTGGAGAGCGACTCGGATAGCCGTCACAGTAGTTGTGGTGATGAAAACATTTCATCAGAATTCGGAGGTTTACATTCTGAAAACGAATATTTGCCCTACGACTCTGATTTTCCGATGACATTGCTGATTTCCATTCTGATAGCTCAGACGATCTCGAATGAGTAGATGACGGCCTGTTTTCCCTGTGTGTGAGCACGTTTTGGAACAAAAAGAAAAATCCCACCGCTCCGTTCGAGAAGAGATTTCAAATATTTATTCGGAAATCGCTGATGGAACAATGCACGTTTCTAAAGGAAATTGTGATGATGACATCTGCATTATTTACCCGCCACCTGAAGATGTTTTCGATTCCCATGATGCAGCAGAGCGTGCTGTTCAAGAGTGGACTTTCAATCATGGATTTAATGGTCCAGCGTCCGTCAACCCTCATCAAGACCCACGCTAAAGGAAGCAGCAAGCACGGAAAGGCAAGACAATGTCACACACCGACCCCAAGGCAACCCCAGGCCCAGATCAACACGGACCTGCGAGACTCGATCCGGACAACCCAAGGTCGTGGACTCAACCGTACACCGGCGCAGCGAGTAGCAGTATCCCCGCTGCAACCACCCGTTCCCGCTGTCCGCCAGACAGCTCATGATTCTACCCCAAGTGCGTCTTCCGATATCAACCGAACGGCAATCCAGACCACCGACGGGTAGGATCAGCAACTTAACGGAAGCCCTCCGTTAGTCAGTAGTTCGGGCGCCGTGTGCAAGAGGACTACCGCGATCTGCAAATTTTGCGGAGCCACTTTACCACACTCTAAGTATGTCGGGTGATGCTGCTCGAGAAAACCAGCTGAACACCCGCAATCGGGTGTATCTACCTAGTCTAGGTCAACCTGAACCACACTCCAGTGGTCTTGGTGGACAACTGTGCCCCTGTGGAGCTGTTCACGGGGCTCCCAGCGCTCTCAGCGCTCGACGTCGTGATGGTGCAGGAGGACAAGTTGTCGCGCACAATGCCGTTGGACAAGGCCGAATTCCGTGAGCCCGTCGAGGAGTCCACCGCATAGTGCGAGACTAGCGCGAGCAGTGACGCACGGCCGTCATGGCTCGCTCCATGGGGGGGTGTCTGGGATTTCACGGTGGGAGACTGTGTACTGTGGTCACGTGTGGACCAGCGTCACCAGGGAGGTATGTTGCTCGTGCGTTGGGTCGGGCCTTTCCAGGTGGCCAAGGCCCTCCCATACTCGTTCCTCGTACGTCACCTGCTCGCAGGGGGTGAGTACGCTGTCAACGGGTCATGCTTCAAGTTCTACCATGACAAGGACCTTGACGTGACCGCAGAGATCCACGAGCTCGTCTCCCTACAAGTGATCGTATTGGAGGTTCGGAGGATTGTTGGACGCCGAGTGAACTCTGTTTCAGGCGAGCTCGAACTGCATGTTGCTTAGCGTGGGCTCCAGGATAACTTATCGAGAGTTCCTGGGAGCTCGCCAGTTCGATCCAACATGATGTTCCGGGAAGCGCGCGGTGTAGAAAACTTGCAGTAAAAGTTTGATGGTCGAAGGGTCGCTGGGGGCAAAGTTAAGGGGTCGCACAAGATGGCTACAATTTGAGTTATACGGGGCATGGCTGCAATACGCTAGAAGCCATCACCGTTAAGGGTACAGTAATGTGCCTCGATAACGAAGTCTACAAAACCAATAACCTGTGTAACCGCATACGACTGGAACCGAAGGTATTATAAACTTTGACTTTATTCTTCTTATAAACGCGCAAAATGTATGCACAGCCTGACTTTTTATCGAGGCATATTACTGTACCGCGAATGTGTTCTGAAGGTTTCTCGTGTATCGAGGGGCAGTGCGACGGCAGCGCTGGCCCCTCCGAGCTATCGACACATCGCGGACCGCACCATTGCTGCATCTACACAATCAAGTGCATGTGCGCCGCGTCAGCAACGGGACTTCATAACCGAGGACCAATGGTTGGTGCAGCGGAGCTTGCGGGGGCAGCTGCGAAGCAGGCGGGTCTCAATCTAAGCACTTCGCAATCCACTTTGCAGCGTCATAATACCTCTGCACTAACCCCCTTTTTAGTCAATTGAAGCGATCCTTGGATTCTGTCGGCTGTCATCAGTTGGCCGTGGATGAACGATTATCCGCTCTGCCAGAGTTGTGGGACACACAATCATGGGACACCAGCCGCTATTGATAATAATCAGGGTATTTTTGTAGAAATGGGATCGATCTTCTAGCAACCTCTGCGGCACTAGGAAGGCTCTGGAAATACCACTTCATAGTTATCTTTCTTGCCGCTATGGTGAAGGTCATCACGCCCGAACCGGTTTGCTATCAAGAGCAAATCGAGAGAGCTGTAGCAGCCGTGAAAAATCAGAAGATGTCATATCGAGATGCTGCTAATGCGTTTGGCGTGGGCAGGAGTTCACTGCACCGCCGTGTTACCGAAAAGGTTCCATTGAACGCTAAGCCAGGACCAGACCCCATTTTAACCGAAGGAGAGGTCAAAGGAGTGCTGGATGCCGTCGACGCGCGCACCAAACGTGGCCTTTGCTTCACGAGAGCCGAGTTGGGTATGTTTAACCGCCAAGCCGTTGAGAAAAGTCCGTACACGCGCGAAATTCCCGCAACATTCCGCTCCGTAAGCTGGACGAACGAATTCATTCGTCGCAACAAGTCGCACTTCAGCAGACGCAAGGCGTAATCCTTAGAACTTCTAAGTTAGAAGTGTGCCGAGCTGAAGCTTCCACGGTGGAGAACGTCGACTACCACTTCAACAGCCTGAAGAAAGCCATGGAGAGCTGTGAAGACCTCCCTCCTTCCAGAATCTGGAATCTGGATGAGACAGGAATGAGTGGTCAAGTATCAGGAGCAAAACCAAAAGTGCTCGCGTCTAAGGGATATCGGGCAAACGTTCAGCAATCCGACAGTCGCGAGAATGTGAGCGCATTAGTTTGTGGTAATGCAGACGGCGGGTTTGTCCCGCCTTTCATCATCTTTCCGGGGTTGAGCTACGACAGGACCCACACACACGGCGGATATCCCAACTCTAAGTATGCCTCGAGTCCCAGCTCTTTCTTAGTAACGAAGCTCTTCGTGCAATACTTCGAGTGGTTTGTGAACTTGATTCCTCCTGAGCGCCCTGTACTACTGATCATGGATGGGTACAAAGCCCACTTTTCGGTCCGCACGTTGCGTTGTGCAAGGAAGCACGGCATACTGTTGTATGCACTTCCAGCCCACACATCTCATTTCCTACAGCCTATGGATGTAAGCGTGTTCACCCACTTTAAGCGCGTTCTCGGCGTCGAGATACAAAATTATCAAAACTCGGAAAAGGTCATTGTGAACACAACAAATATTGTGGCGGTTGCAGCCAAGGCCTTTATGGAGACCCGCACTCACTTCGTTGCTGGGTTCGAGAAGACGGGTATCTACCCTTTAAGCCGAGAAAAAATGGTTGCAGGTATTATAGGAAACCAACCTGCGCCCGCAAAGAAGTCAACGATTCTTCTTAAGCCGGCCGTCATGATTTCCGACAGAACTACCAGGAAAATAGTTCGATCCGGAGACAACGTCGACTCCGTGCGCGTAGCGTCGTTGAATCATTGGCTTATGGAAGAGCGAGTGATGCATAAGAAGCCAAAGCGTGATATCAACGCTCAAATCGTGAGCGGGGCGTGCCTAATTACTAGCGATGAGAGCTTCGAGTACCATGTTGCCAAATCGAAGGAGAAAGCTGACAAACTTCGTGAGAAGGAGCTTAGAGCACAAGCTAAGGTCGCCAAAACCAAAGAGCGACAGGACAAGAAAGTTGCCAAGCTGGTAGCGAACGAGCTCAAGCGGCGAGAAAAGATCGAGCTCACTCTCGCCGCTGAGCAGAAACGAATCGCAGTTGCGGAAGCCAAAGCGGCAAAACGTATTGCCAAGGCGGAAGCTAAAGAAGCTAAACGAATCGATGATGCGGAAGCAAAGGAAGCGAAGCGAATTGCACGGGCAGAGGCTAAAAACATTAAGCGGGTTGCTGATGCCGAAGCCAAGGAATTGAAACGCATTGCACAGGCAGCAGCAAAAGAAGCCAAACGGATCGCCACAGAAGAGAAACGAGCAACAGCCGCGAACGCAAAGAAGGCTAGACACCTCACCACTATTCTCGGCACGGAAACAACGCAATCCACTGGCGGGGTACTCTCAAAGAAGCGCCAACGCTTCGACAGCGCTTCTGAGAGCCGACCGGATCTGGAGTTGAAGGTCGATACATATGGTGACTTCCATACAAATGGTGAGTATGAGATCACCTTCTAAGACTGTCCCACAATCCTGGCAGGTTTTAAAGCACTTTTTCAACGATCCATTTCTCAGTCCTAGATTGCTATTAAGCGAAGCCGACAGCACTGACAAACTACATTTTCCTTCTTCTTCACAGCTATGCCGACATGGCTTATATTGTTGCACAGGAAGTCTACCTTTTGGGGACCCCTCCAACTGTCCCATAACCCTGGCAGAGCGGATAGCAGTATCTTCCTTCCCTGGCAGTGAAATAGGTCAGGGTGAGAAGTCATTACTGCAACATATATAGCGATTAGGGTTCAGGGACGGGGTGAATTCAAACCCAGCGACCCAAGCCAAATCGATCTCACCGGTTGAGAGCCACATCCGCAAGCGAACCAAAAGCGATACGCCTATGAGTTTAGACACTTTCGAAGCATTTTATAGTGGCGTCGTGCTCTGAAGGGCTGTCGTTTTGGCTATCACGGCAGTCAAAGAGCTCCGTAGACGCTTCCTTTTCAGGATTTGACCACCATGACACCCGTCCCGCCAAAATGATGGTGAAGTGCAGCGAATCACTTGTGTTGCTTCTCGAGGCGACCAATGATGCTTGGTATGTTTCGGAAAGCCTCCTGTGGCGCTGTAAAGGCTGTCGTGTTGTCGAAATTATGTTGCAGTAACGCCATTCGTCAGGGTGCGTGGTCTTGCAGTAGAAGTTGTGGCGTGCTGGTGGTCTCGACTCCGAGTACTGTACATCGGCTGTGGATATGTCCTGCACCGGCATCACCACGTGCGTGTATGGATCCATTAGATAGCATCCTGACTTGGAGCACCCTTTTTCGAACAGTGGTTGCTCCATCCCTACGTTGTTGCCGATAAACGCCGCTGCGAAGGCTAAAACTGTTTCTTAGATACTATCATGAAGTTGAAGAGTCCGTCCACATTCCCCCATGAATGGGGGTCTGACGTTCAATCCGTCCACATTCCCCTATGAATGGGGGTCTGACGTTCAACAATAGCAGCGTCCCTTTCGGTGAAGACACCTCAACGGATCTAGCCTGTTCGTGGCAACTTTTTGAAGCCCGAACAACGTGGATGGTTTCAATGTTACCGCATAATTGCTTCACCGCACGCATTTTGGAGGGCTGTCGACTGCTTTTACATTACAACAAGCCCTGGTCGCCGGGAGATCTTTAGGGAACCCCAGTAAAGGTACATGTATTGCTACTACGTGGCACGTAGTACGTGCATAGCGATTCCCCCTCTGTCCCTGGATGGCCGTCGTTCGGCAACGAAGTTGCACACCGAATGACGACGCCTGTGTTTGCGTGCGCTGGAGATAAAGGCGTGACAACGTGGACTGACTCAAAGCGTATGAGCGCTATCCTGTGATGTGCTTGCCATCAAGTGGGGCGCTACGGTGCAAGCTGGGACACAAGATCGGCAAAACTCGCAGATAAAGATGCCGAAAAGGCTGTTGCGCTGGAAGCACCGATTTTGTGGCGCAGAGGTTTGATGACACGAGGAACAATCAACTACTCACAGAGACTTTCGCGGCCATGTGGTTGCGACTTCCCTGCTGCCGTGCTGATTGCGACCGGTTAACGTAAGTGCTCACGTTCCTCGAAAGCATACAGTAGCGTGATCTAGTCGATTCGTGGCATTTCTGAGGCTATTAATCGAACATTGAGAGAGACTAAAATGCTTGAACGTTCTCGTATTCTCACACTGACAGTCAATAGCCCCCGTGAAGACTTGGCGCGTTCCCTTGAGGGTAGCGGGAGCGTTAAATGCCGCCACGCTATACATGTATGATAGGCGCCTCTTGCCGATGGACTCCAATTCGCTAGTCTGCGCGCGTTTGCCAGCAACGACGAGCTGCTCTCGTCTCTCGTGCTGCACAGCTGGGGACCCCACGCAGCGTGTGTGGCTCGGAGGCGGTGAAATACCAGAGCCTTTGCGGTGCCGCTTGTCGTTTTACAGAGACGGGATCTCCCGTCCAAAGCCGGTTCAAAGCCCCGATTACGGCCTTCGCTGGACGCCATCCCGCTGCAAACGCCAAGGTGGACACAAATGAAATTCCCATCGAGGGAGTGCCTTGCACCGTCTAATGATGGGAGGTGCGCACCGAAAGCGCCAACGCGAAATGTCGGATCGCGCACCGAATCCGCCGTGAGCACTAAAGCGCGTGGCCGTCACGGAGACTTTCGCGGCTGCCACACACGGGGTTCGTCTCGTCAGACACAACAGGAGTGTGAGCCTACACTATCTGTACCCATCAGCGATCCCGTTTTCGATCACGTGGCTGAAGGTGGTATCATCAGCGGTGAGGTAGGGCGCATCCCTGCGTCTCGGCTCCACCAAAATCCAACCTGCATCCTCACTTAGCGCCAAGCTGAATGAGCACGGGCGGTGGCTCCGCGCCGGCAACTTTGCATCGACCGATATACGCTTATGCTTCGAAGTATTTGAACATTTTAATCGTTGCCACTGCTGCTTCAAGATTGTCACCGTGTCCTCAATTGTCCGCCCAAGCCTGGCTTCGAGGCACGAGACTGTCCCCCCATCTGGATCTTCGCTAGTCAAACTCGATGCCGCTATAATACACTGCAACTTCATACATGAAGCCGGGGCGTGTACTGGTACGTGCTTGCCAGCAGGTGGCCGGCGCCGCGGTCCTATCCTGCGCTTTCTCCCAGCGCTGTCGGGCCTTTTCCCGCTCGATCGAAGATCGGACGCGTCCGTCCGACCGTCTGCTACCCAGCAGGTTGCAGTCAGCCGGCCAGAAGGCCGAATGCACTGCTTCCGATGCGCAGGCAGCAGTGACCGGCACCGGGCGGCGGGTGCAGCGGCTCCGGCTCGTCCAGCATTGCAGGCTCCGACCTCCTTGATCTTAGTCACTAAGCTACAGTGTAGTGCGAGTGTGTGGCTGGGTCCCGTCGTACTGCGACGAGACCCAGCCACACACCCGTTTTCCTCAAGGACAGCCACTTCGCAACAGCCGCGATCGAGTGGGACGTCCCGCGGTCAGCGGCAGCAGCAGCGAACAAGGTCCCCATTCGCATTTCGCGGGGGTTGTCCTACAATACAATCGGCGGCATTAGCAAATCGCGTCGCCTGCGAGTACGATTGGCAGCGTTGCGCCAATTTACATTGAAAAATTGATTGGGATCTGCTGTCGCGCCATAATACTAATTGTTCAATGCTGACATTTAATTGTAAATAGTATATATCATATAATTTGTATAGAGACTAGTGCGGCGATTTGATTGGCTACTACAGATAGGTTTTGGTATACATTTGACAAGTCGTTGTCGTATTCAATACAATAATATAGTTGATGACAATTTTTAAATTGTAATTGTTTCTACCAATTTTCTCAATGATTTTATTGCAATTAAAATTGACACAACGCTGACGATTGGGCGGCTTCTCCTTAACCCCTCGAGCACAAGGAACTCCACTGCCGAGCGCCAACGCCAGAAGGGGAAAGGAAGGCAAGACAACAAAAACGAGGAGTTAATCCTGGACCTTCTCGTGTGTTTTGTGCGGGTATCCACGGTGTATTACAAGTATCGCCTGATACTGCCGAATTTGAGCCACCAACAGCCACGAGCTCCTCCCCCCTCACCCACTTGAGTCTCAGTGGCGAATTCATCTATTACTGCTCACTCAGTCCACGCCACCAACTCGGTGCCCTGCAAAGAGCTTGTCAACGGCGGGTTTTATGATTTGTGAAGCGCGAGCACCAGTCTTTGAGCCAACCTTCAAGAATTCAAGAATGCAGCCAAGTGGGGGGCACCAGCAGCCCGACTACGACTACGAATACAGCGGCCAGTACAGCCAGCGCCCCGTGATCCCGAGCATGCGACCGGCACTCGAGGCCCCCGCCTACTACCACCAGTCGCAGCAGTTCACGCCGCAGCAAACTTACTACCCGAGCCGCACGCCCGTCGCAATCTCCCAGTTCCCGTACTCCGAGTCTTCAATCGAGCACAAGCCCATCGCGGCCTACCAGCAGCAGCAGCAGGTGTCGGACTACCGCATTCAGGCCACGTCCGAGGCTCGTCCAGAGCCGCCCATGCCCATGGAACGCATGTGTGATGTCTGTCAGTACCCCGACCCTGTCCTCGTAGCTCCTAATTGTAATCACATCTTTCACTCGCGCTGCGTCCACGTGTGGCCGCTGGACGCCTGTCCGGCCTGCGCCGCGCCCATGGACCAGGTAGCCATCTCCCCGACCGTCAACATGATGGTCCGACCCGAGCCCCGCAGCGGCAAGTGGACCCGACCCGAGGAGAAGTTCATCGACAGGATCCTCCGCGAGTTCGACCGCCAGGCTCTGCCCCTGGCTCACGGCACGCCGATCCGACTCGTGCTCGCGAAGATGCTCAACTGCTCGACCATGAGACTGTCCAAGAAGTTCCAGAAGAATGCGCTCGGGAAAAGGACATTTCGGATCTCCAAGCCTGGCAAGGGGGAGAAGGCGCTGCAGTTTGATCAGATGGACCACGTGCGCAGGCAGCGCGAGTTGTCTCAACTCGAGCAGGTTTTCCGACAGGAGCTCGTGGACCAGTTCCGGCGTGAGAACAACACGGACGAAGGTGCGCTGATCGAGACGCAGAACCTGCGGCTGGCAGTGCAGCAGTTCTGGGTGAGCAACCTTCTCAAGTTTGCTGTGCTGATTGGGCAGCCGGTGCTGGGTCTTGATGTCTCCGATGCCAGGAAACGCAAGCGCGCGATGCAGCTACTTCGAAACGGGCAGTTCGACGAGTTGCTGGCGTGGAATCACCACCCGTCGCCGGCCAACACTGCTAGCGTGACCCCGATGCCGCCCAGCACTGCCGTCTCGGCGTCGTGGAGCGCTGGTGCTGCGGTGTATTCCTCCTCGGTGCAGCATGATAGTGGACCGTCTATTCCAGCTCTATTGCAGCAAGTCCAACCGGAGCAGTCATTGCGTCCTGTCAAGAAGATGCGCACGCCCGAGGCGAACGTGGAGGTCAGTCGCTTTGGATTGCACTCGATGGACCAATCTCAGTACCCACAATTTGGAAGACTTTCACCGCCGGCGTTATCAGCCACCGCTTTCGATTACAGTCAGCAGCAGCAGCCACAGCAGCAATATCAGGCCGAGTCGTTCCTCCGACCGTCGAGCCTGTCGCCGTATTCGGACGTCAGGTCGGACAAGACCATGGGATACGCGAACGTGTTGCAGCATCAACAACATCAACAGCAACAGCAAATGCTGCCGGGGTTGGCCACACACGACGAGCAGAGAAGTGGATTTACACCGTCAGCCTATCCACGAGCCGGAGATGCCTACCACGGCAGCAGCACAGGCCAACCGGCCCCGTGGGATGATTTGTTGGAGAATATGTCGGCTTCCGAGGCAAATGCGGGCGCCGACTCGCAGGTTGCATCCACCAGCCAAGCTCAGAGCGGCGACTCAACCATGCAGAACTGGTCAAACATGCACATGATGTGAAAAAGTCCCCCGATCAACCCACGTGCCCGACCAAGTTTTTGGTGTTAGTGAGTGACGCGAAAGAAAGCGTCGATGTAGTTCTGGTATGTGTACGTACAGTATCGTGTTCAAAACTAAAATGCCGTCCTAATAAAGTGGAAATGCAAGGTTTCAGCTTGCGTTTATTGCTCGATTCAAAGCTCCCGCGTTCACGTTCGTCATCTGACTTGAGGTGCACCTCCCTAGAATTTTGAGCCTCGTGCGTAGAGACTCTCTATTGTTAATAACGCTACATGTAATAGAGAGAGGAGATGTGTGCCATGTATTCATGTATCATACCAGTACATGTCAAAGATGTCAGAAATGAGAAGCTATCAAGGCATCTTTTACCCAAAGCTTTGCATGGTACAGCGTACCATATTTTGGTTAGAAACGTTTCTATACTCGCGTGTTTGACCCCGTGACCGCAGTCCGCACAATCCATCACAATGCTGAGGCGCGGAGGAGTTCCGCTGCTTCGCGGGCGCTCGACGCGCGCCATGTCGCTGCTAGGTTCTATCTTCGGTATCGGCGAGTTCGAGGGCGCGCGCAACACGTCGCTGAGCCGCAGCACGAGCAAGCAGCAGGCGTTCGACCTGGCGCTGCTGGACGTGAGTGTCATCCGCCGTATAATGACGTCGTTTCTAACGTTTCTAACCGACCTCGTGCGTGGCAGTACGTGAGCATGAACTCGCACCCCAAGTTCATGCTGCAGCAGGTGATCGCCGACGACGCGCCGTTTCTGATGGGCCACGTGCTGGTGGGCGCCAGCCAGTGCCTCGCTCCACTGATGCATCAAGACGCGCTGGACGCTGCTGTCCGACTGCAGGTGGCTGCCAAACTGGCCCAAGAAGGTGGGCGACAGGCCTCAACCAGCGTTAGAAATGAGGACAAGGAGCTTAAAGTGGAAGGTTTCTATTGTGCTGTGTGGTGCTGCAGGGGAGACGACGGCGGGCGAGAAGATGCACGTGTTGGCGCTGGACGCGATGGTGCACGGCCGCCATCACGAAGCTGCGGCTGTGTACGAGACCATTCTGCAGCAAGACCATTCGGACCTGCTGGCGCTGCGTTGCTGCTACGATATCTACCGGTTTCTAGGGTGAGAGGTTGGAGAGTTAGTTGTTGGCTGGGGGTGGAAGTGGGTGTTGACGTGGGTTTTGTTGGGGCAGAGACTACAAGAACATGCTGGCTACGGTGACGCGTCGTCTGCCGTCGTGGTCTCCGAATGATGCTGGGTACAGTCACTTGCTGGGCATGCAAGCGTACGGAATGCAAGCTGCAGGGCGACTGGATGCTGCAGAGGCCCTGGCGGAGAAGACGCTGTCCATGAACGGCAACGATCGTTGGGCATGTAAGGTGTTGTGTTCTTGGTCGAGATCTGTTGGAATCGTGCTGACACGTCGAATGATTACCGTGCTTGTTACTTTGGATTGTGATAGTGCACACCATGCTGCACGTCCTAGAAGCGCGCGGCAATGCTAACCATGGAGCAAGCTACGCGAACCAGTTTAAGGCGGGTTTTGACAATGGCGGGCCGCTGGAGCGTCATTTGTACTTCCAGTGGGCGTTGTACATGCTCGATCTCGGCAACTACGACCGCATTAACAAGATGTTGGAGGTCAACATATTCCCGTATCAACTGGACGGCGCCCCTCATGCAGTGCCCACACTCTGCGATGCCACTCAACTGTACTGGAGAATGCGCTTTGCAGGCCATGACAGCGTAGAGTTAGGCGAGCAGCTTTTTCAGAATTGGTCTGCCATCTCACCTTCGTCGAGTGAAAATGACACTGTGAAAGCCCGTCTTCACCCTCTTGCAAGAGTGCTCCGATACGTAAGTACCAATGCACCATCAAGCAGACAATTTCGATCTAACCCCTACTTCTTGTTTGAACAGAGCGTTTTATCATGCGTTCCTTCTGGTGCGACTCCTCCAATCGAACCGCTAGATGCAGAGCCTGCTGTCGATACTGCCCGCTTGGAAGCTCAACTGGGGCTTACTCCGTTCCAGTTTAGCTATTCTGCTTTTCCAGGTACGTTGCCGCACTTAAGTCGAACTCGCTAAGCTTAACCGTTTGTGTAGTAATCCTAACTATCACTCTTTTCGCTACCGTAGGTGAACTGGAGGAGGTATACCAGAGCGTATGCCGAGGATTTCAAGCGTACTCAGAGGTACCGTATATGCCTCCGCATTTTCTCTCTGTTGGCGACGATAGGAATTCATCACGTTGTCGTCGATTTTGTTATCTAAAACCGTAGGCGCGTTTTGAAGATGCATCCCAAGCGCTGCTTCCAGTGCGGGGAAAGCTCAGTCTTCTTGGTGGCACAGATGTAGACCAAGATGTGGTGGAACAACTGCTTATTGAGTGGTACGGATCATCCTAGTGGCTACTATCGCACCACTTATTTTTTGCTGATATTTTCGCATGATTAATGATCGTTGATCATGGTGTACAGCGCTAGTAAATGCGACGATCTCCGACTCGCTAAACTTCTCCTCAACGAACGGTAAGTCCATTTAAGACTCAGTTGTTACTTTCGTGTCAAGTTTTCTAATTCCTGTATGTTGCACTTCCAGTCTAAGTGCTAGACCACAGAGTGCGCAGTGCTGGAACACTTTCTCACGCGTGTCGGCGGCGATGGGAGACTCGTCTGCCGTTCGTGACGCACAGGGCATGAGCTACGTACTGGGATTGGGCCAAGGCGGCAACCAAACCTACTAGCCAGTGAGAGACCCATCGCCCCGATCTTCCGAGTTTTGGCGATCAGGATACGAGTGTCTTTACATGTAAAATGTCTCTACCTCCTGGCCGTATAGAGAGACTGCATCCTTTTGGACAATCTCTAATACATGTAGAGAGAATACACTTGCATTTCAACGGCAATTCCTTTGTCCCTGTCATTTTCGTACCAATTTCCTGGTACATGGATACATTTTGCCGTTTCCACTTTTGCCCAAAAACGCGGGAAAACTTTTCACGATTATGGCGTCCAAGCGGATTTTGCGCGCGTGCAAGTTGCAGGGCTTGTCGCTGCATGCTGACGCGCTGCGGCGACTCACCGAGGAGCTCACCAAGTGCGTTTGCGTCTTGCACTTCTGTCCATCTAATTTACACCTCCTAACGCCCAGCAGAGGCGTCACCATACTACTTCAAAGCCAGCGACCAGTCTCTCTAACATAATGGACATTATCTTCTGTTCCACGTCACAGTGAGGCTTCGCTCCAGCTGGAAGATGTTATATACGCCATCAAGAACAACATCGACCGCAGCAAGAGTGCGTTTACGCTCTGGGACGCTCTCAAAATCATTTAAAACGACTGCTTAGGGCTAAACAATTATACTTTTTATTACTCTTAGTGACGACGTCTGTGGTGACGCTGGAGGCGCTGGAGAGCGCATTGGACACGCTGCTGGCCGTCTCCGCCGAGAACGACTACGAGCAGATCCAAGTGTTCGGCGCCTTCGACACGCCGAGGCTGCACTTCAACACGCACAACAATTCCTACGAGTTGAAGGCCGATGCCCACCGTCGTCTCCATGCTGGGCCAGAGTCAAGGATCCAGCTGCTGAGGAACAGATTCACGTCGGTGGACCTCCGTGTCAAGCGGAATCGACTCTTCGCGCCGCCCTCGGCTGCGATGGCCAACACCACGGAGTACATGGAGGTGGGTAGTTTAAGTGGACAGAATGGGTGGGTGGTGGACTCACTTTGTTGCTGTCATGTTTACTACTGTAGTTGTCGAGGATCGAGTCGCTGCTGGGTGTGAGCGGAGTGCGACGTGTGATTGGTATGCTGGGTCAGGACGAGCGCAGAAGGTTTTACCTGGAAGACCTGACGTCGCGAATCATTGTGGACCTTACAAATGCCGCCTACACTGACGGACTCTTCACGATCAATTGTGTGGTTCTGGTGGAAGGTGAAATCATCGACGACGTGCTTCACGTTCAGGTAGGAGTTGTGCTGATGGTGGATTGTCCGGGGTTTGTTATGCTGGTAACTGATGCTGTTACTGGTGGGTTAGTCAATGGGTTTCCCGCCCCCAGAAACGAAGGAGGCATCATTGGCGGTCCTTGGCGGCATCGACCCTCTCGGAGTGGAAGTGTCCGCCCAGCAGCGCGAACAGATTCGAGAACTAGAAGCCAGTGACCACCACGCCACATTCATCGTGCTGTCGGACGTTCATCTGGACGACCCACAAGTCATGAGCAAGCTGGACGAATTATTTCAGGGTCTCGAAAGCGTTCAGCCTACGCTCTTCATCCTCATGGGCGATTTCATGTCAACCTCTATCGGAGGAGGTGCTGGTTCCAATTCACTTCAAGACCTGCGCGAGTACTTAGAGGAGCTTGGCAACCTCATCCTAAAGTACCCTGGGATCGCTGAGAACTCGCGGTTCGTTTTGGTTCCAGGGCCTAACGACCCGGGTTCATCTCGCGCCTTCCCGCGCCACCCGGTACGCTCAACAAGCTTGCGGTGTTTGTCGTACTGCAGTTAAAGCTCACTGTTGTGTGGTGTGAACAGCTTCCCGACTTGTGCACACGCGAGCTCATCCGAAAGGTGCCCAATGTCACGTGCAGCACCAACCCTTGCCGGATCCGGTACTACACTCAAGACATCGTGATCTTCCGTGACGACCTTCAGCCGAAAATGCAGCGGCATGCCATTCTCACGCCGATGCCAAGCGAGCAGGAGGAAGCTGCCATGGACGAGTCAGCCCAGTCAGTCTCTCAAACGGACATCTCCAAGCATGTACGACACCATGTTGGGTTAATTGGTGTTCGTGCAGTCGTTCGCTGACTTGTGTTTTCGTGCTTGCTTCCAGTTGGCCAAAACGCTCATCGACCAAGCGCACTTGTGCCCGCTGCCGATGATGGCGAACCCGATCAACTGGGACTTCGACTCATCGCTGCAGCTCTTCCCAGTCCCGGACGTGCTGATCCTCGGCGACTCGACCGAGCAGTACCAGCTTGGCTACTCGTCCGTCGGCGTCTTCCACCCAGGCCCGTTCCACGCAGACTTTTCATTCGTCTTCTACCGCCCAAGCACCAACACAACGGAGTTCAGTCGCGTCGAATAAGCCCCACCACGATCAATCCCTAGTTCAAATATGGATAACACTCTGCCAGGACATCTCGAGGACATTTGTTTTTCATGCTGGTCTGGATACTCCATCTTAACCGTTCAATTAGTCGCCGTTTTAGCAGCGTATGTGACATGCTCCACATACAAACATCAAGTGTGATCTGACTATCCCTATGTTTTGTCCGAGCTTTTATCTCCGCGGGGTAGGGGTGAGCACATTAGTGCTTCCATCCATCGCCGTCACAGCGCAATTGAGACCTCGTCGCTCAATACTCAGCGGGATGCGGCGGCGCCACCATCGGCAGTTCGGGCTGCCGAACGCCAACCAGATCCTGCTGTGCATGGGCGTGTGCGCGCTGCTGTTCTTCGCGCTGCTGCGACGCCATTGGCTGCAGTTCGGAGACGACCCGGACGTGCACGCGTCGCTCAAGAGCGTCTACGTGGTGGGCGACGGGTCCACGGACTCCAAGTCGTGGCCGCAATTCTGCGCCGACGACTCGTTCAAGATGAATATGTAGGGACATTATTTACTTAACATATTGCCCCACGTGGGTGGGTGGGGTTGACACTAAAAGGGTGCTGGGTTTTTATAGTCCCGGGACGAATCGGACCGTGACGGTCGTGGACATGCAGGACGGCGCCGTCTTGTGCCACAAGCGCACGGGGGCGCTCGTGCCCGTCTTGATGACGTGGATCCTGGCGGTGGCGCTCAGTTGTGCGCTGCTGAGTACGCTCATGGCGCTGTATCTGCAGCTGGGCAACCCAACGAGGGAGGTCGTCTTCTGGGTCGGGATGCTGCCGGGCATTCTGCTGTTTGGAGCTGGTACGAGGCAGTGACAGGAGAAGAGGAGAGGAGGTTGCTGACGGATTGGACGGTTGGTTGTGTGTAGCGGTGTTGGGGACGACGGCGTTGTTCGTGTGGCAGAGATTTTATCTGCGGTTTGACAACGGAGACTGCTTCAGTATCACGGTGGCGGCCACGGTCATCGCCTACGCGTCGGCGATTTCCATGGTCGTGCGGTGGCGTTGGGTGAGTTTTGTTTTGTCGTCTGTCAAGTGTTTTAGTGGCTCTTGTGACTTACGCTTTGCTTATGCTGTTTGCCGATCTTTTGCTGTCCGAACTCGGTAGCCGGGCCTTTGTGCTGTGCCCAACGAACAGCAAGCGTTAGGATCGCGCTCGTACAGGGACCAGCTCCCACCTCGTCGAAGACGTCGACGGGGCTCCGCAACGACCGCTCCGACGGTGACTGGTACGCCGGCGAATGATCTCGAGTCCGCCGCCGTGCCATTGAATCGCTGAGGTTGCAGGGTTTTGATCTCTTGCTCAGCGTGATGCCACAGAGATCAACTGCAAACCCCGGCGTGCCTAGCGTTGAAGACGAAGACGTAGCAGACCTGTTCATGCTTTCTCGCCTAGATTATTGTCGACACTAGAGAGCGTGCTTATTTTATTTATCGATCAAATGGACGTACGATTATCCCGTGCATGCATCCTTACACGCTATACCAGGTACTAGTCTAAGCAGGCCGGAATCCCTCTTGCTAAAGTCTTTGTCCACGCTCTAGGGGCTTGTGAATGGTAGTGACTTCTTAGTCGCTTTCGTCGCCGCTGTCAGCCTTGAGCTTGCTCAACACACGACGTGCGTACTCACCAATGATCTTGGCATCGGCAGCACCACTGCGCAGATACTCCGCCTGCGTCTCCGGTCGCGACTGCACCTCCAGCAGGTACAGCAGTGTCCGTTCAGCCGGCAGCTTCACGGCCATGTTGTTGCTCTTGATAAGCTGGAAGACAGCAGGCACAAGAGCCGTCAGGTGCGCACGGGTCTGCTCCGGCGAGCGCTTCGCAGCCAACTTGACTACGCGCAGCGCACCACGGATCGCATCCTTGTTCTTGTGCGTCACGCCTTCCACCAGCACTGGCGCCATAGCGGCAAAGTCCTCTACGTGGTCCTGGCACTTCACCACAGCACCGACAGCCTTAAGTGCATGGTTACGGACAGCAGTCTGCTCATCTTGCGCCAACGCCAGAAGTGTCTTGGTCAACGGAGCCGTCACATCGGCACCCAACAGCGCCAATTGCTTGTGCAGCACCAGCGATGTGAACACCGCCGCGCTCTGGCGACGCGGCCACGGCAGCGCCTGCAGGTCATCCACCGCTACATTAGCCAGACTGTATTCAAGCAGCTGCTTCTGCGCCGCCTCCAGGTCGTTGCTCGCAGTGGAAGCCACGCAGGAGGCAAGGCACTTGCTAGCACCATCGCGCAGTGCATCTTCGCTCGACTCGAGCATTTCCTCGAGCGCACTCTCCAGAGTGCTGCGGCCAGCTGCAGACAACTTGTCGCCGACACGCTCCACCACAGATGCAACAGCTTCAAGGTTGGCCTCACGCACGCCGCCAGTAGTGGTGCGCAGGCGTTCCGTCAGCTCCGCTAGGAGAGGCTCCACGCGCGGGCTGAGCGTGACGAGCAGACTCAATGCCGAAGCACCACGGGCGCGCACATCGACAGCCGTGTCGTTCAGAGCCTTGACAAACGTCGTCTGCAGCTGGGGCAGGAATGGCTTGAGCGCCACACCTCCCTTCGTCAGGATGGTTTCCAGCGTCTGCAGGATAGCAGCCTTGACGTGACCCGGGAAACGATCACCAGCAATACGAATAAGCGGACCAGTCAGCTTGATCAGGTAAGGACGGAGAGCGGCGGCACTGCTCAACTCCACAAGTTCGCCGAGACCAGCAGCTGCGCTCTGGCGAAGCTCCGGCGACCCGTTCATCAGAGCCCACTGGTAGCTAGGCAAGAACGGCTCCAGACCCTTCGGAATGCAGAGACCCGGCAGCAGATACTCGCCGTCGCCCACACCACCCTTGCGGTGACGCGCATCGCTGACCATCGAGTTGATCGATTGGCGAATAAAGTCCAAGTGCTGCGCAAACTGCTCTGGCTTCGTCGTCGCATTCATGCCCTTGAGTGCCGCAGAAGCCGCGCGCACCACAGCATCGGTTTGGTCGTTCAGATGCAGCACAATTTGCTTGAGGAAAAGAGGTGCTTGGTCGTCGTACAGCACCACGGCATGAGAGCAGAAGTCACCCACAAGCTCGAAAGCCAGGGCACGATCCAGTGCGTTCTCACTTTCACAGTATTTGCAAAGCTCAATGGCCAGCCAGTGCACTCCCGGAGCTTCCACAGCCAGCACCACATCGCGCAAGGCGCGCTTGATTTCGTCGGCCAGTTCGGTCTTCGCAGCATCCGCTTCGTCCAGCATATTCTCTACATACTGCGCGAAGAACGTAGCGAAGATCCGTTCCACTTGGAAGTGGATAACGGCGCCGGTAGCTTGCGCCACGCGCGATACAGCACGCGCTGCTGATGCAGTCACTGGAGTCACCAACAGACGAGGGATCAGATACGGGAGCACTTCACGCGACTTGACACGCAAAATCTCCTGCAGTCCGAGAAGCGCACGTTCCTGCTGCTCAACTGTCGGAGAAGAGTGGATACGCTCCAGAACCATGGGCACAGTCTCGTCGATAGCGCGGTAGCCGATGCCCTTGTGCAGCACATCGAAAGCTTGCGCAGCGGACGCGCGAACCTCGGGCAGTTCGTCGCAGACACCGTCCAGAACAGCATCAACGAGCGTGTCAACATAGTCCTCAATCTGCTTCTTCGTGCAACAGTCAATGACTTCAGCCAGACCAATGCAAGCACCCTGTCGTCGACCCGTAGGAAGCGAGGGCGACAAGCCAGCACGCAGAATGGGCACCACCTCGGGAAGCACGTGCTCACCAAGCTTGCGGACAATTTCACCAAGAGTACGGCCTGCCATGGTTTGCTTCTCCATGTTGTCACCCGACAGTGCTGACACGATCGCGTTCATCAGTGCCTCCAGAATCTGGCGCAGTGTCTTGGGCGTGTTAGCCACGACACTCTTCCAAACCTGCAAGGCGCTCTGGCGCACCACAGCCGAGGTATCCGATCGGATCATGTACAGCGACGCCAAGATAGCGTTGCGGCGCTGGATGCCCAACAGCTTGATGATAGCACGGTCACCCGCAGCGCTGCCCGACGTCTCATCATCATCTTCGTTGTCTTCGTTAACAACGGCGACCACACGCGTGCCACTGATACGGTACATAAGATCACCCAGGAGCATGACCGAACTCTGGCGGATACGCCAGCTATCGTCAAACAGACCAGCCTCCAGGCTCGGCAGCAGGTCACGCGTGTGCGAAAGCGCGTGTGCATTCACCACAACGTGACCCGAGTGCATGGCAACGTCGCGCACAGACTCAGCTTCGTCACTCAGACCCGCCACAACAATCGGCAGAGCTTCGCGAAGGAACATGGAGAACTGCTTGCCGAGGGCAGGCGGCAAGAATGCCATAACCCAAAGCACTCCCTCACGAACTGAGTACTTCGGATGGCGAGCCAAAAGCAGAATATCATCCCGCATAATGCGCTCGACGCGCTCAATACCAAGCGCAACCACGACCTCACACAGACCTTGCGCCGCTCCTGAACGCTCCACAGGACCAACTTCGTCGTCCTTCATGGCCTCAAGCAACCACGTCAGCATATCAGCGAAGTGACGCTCACCAAGACCCTTGACCAGCTTGCCCAGAGCCTTAGCAGCAACGGCACGCACTTCTGGAATAGGGTCCATGAGCTGGGTCTTGAGGCTGGGAAGCACCGTCTCCATGTAAGGCACCAAGTCCTTGGCATCGTTAATCATGGTACACATGCTGCCCACAATAAGAGCTGCCTTCTTCTTAGCATCACCAGCGCGGTCCTTAAGACCACGCGTAATGATGGGCATCACAAGGGCCAGCGACGGCGCATCGATCGAGTGCTGGAAAGACGTAGACTGCAGCTGCTGCAGCGCCTCAGGAGTGTGGCGGTTCGGGTCTTCGAGAGCATCAAGCAGCACCTTGGAAATTGTAGCGATTTCCGGGTTACGTACCACAGAACCCACATCGCGCAGGGCGCTCTTGCCGGCGTCGCGCACCTTGGGGTGAGAGTCAGTGAGCGCTGCCATCAGCTTAGGCACAACCTGCGGCAGACAGGAGCCTAGCTGACGGGGAGCACAATACGCCATCGAGCCCAAAATTTGAATTCCCGACTGCTTCGTGCGCCAAGCGCTTTCCTCAAGCGCACCCAGGAGCGACGGCAGCACCAGCTTCACACCATGTGCCGACAAGTTGGCCATGATACCCTTGGCAGTGTGGCTAGCCGCCTCACGAACCTGCGGGCTAGCATCAGCCGAACACTTCAGCATAACTGGCAGGATCACGATGATGTAAGGCTCGAAGAGCAGTCCGAGACGCTGGCTCAAACATTCGAAAACAAGCATAGCACCCTGACGAGCGTTGGCACCGCCCGCCTTCATTGCCTCCTCGAGGCGCGGGATAATGTTGTGGAGTTTCAGTGCCGAGATACCAAGCCCCTTGACCACAGCCGAAACACCATAAGCTGCTCCCATGCGCTCACCGAAAGTCTCGCCTTCAGTCACACGCGTCAGTAGATCGTCAAGGATATTCGTGCTACGGCCCTTGACAGCACCCATGAGCGGTGACAGGCACGTAGCAACTGAGCGCTGCACAGACTCGGACGGAATGCTCAGCGCTTCAATCAGTGAGTCAACAATGAAAGACACCTTCGGGTCCGTCGGAGCCATATGCTTCGCCAGAGAACCCAAGCACACCACGACGCCTTCACGCTGGTGGTCGTAGATTGACAGAGCCTGCTTCCGCTGCTCCAGCATCTCCTCTTCTTGCGCAGCTAGGTGAGTACCAACCTTAGCCTTCTTGCCCGTGCTGACTGTAGAAGTGGCAGGGGGAGCGGTGGTCTCGAGGAAACGCTCAAACATTTCTAGTAGCGGTGCTGTGTTCGCACCGCCACCGAGCGAAGCCACGGCCTGCACACCAGTCTTGCGCATCTGAGAACGCACCTTCGAGTTCGGGTCACCCAGACCATGTTCCATCACGAAGGTTAGCAACGCCATGGTGTTAGCACTGGTCATTGCCTCAGGGCCTGCAACTTCCGCTGCCTTCTCCAGGCACAGAGCAACACCCAAACGAGGATACATGGTGCGAGCGTCTTCGTCCAATTCAGCAGCCTGCGCGCCCGGGCGACGAACACTAGGGATACCAAATTCATCCTTGCGCTCCATCGGCTTCGGCTGGCTGCCCAGGAACTGCGTCTTCAAGTTATTCAGCAGAGGAGTCACGGACTTGGGGAACTGACGCATACCGTCAGCAAGCGCAAGAGAAGCGCTCTCACGCACGCTAGCATGTGGGTGGTTGAGCAACACAAGCAACGGGCCCGCGAAGAGTGCCGTGACCTTGGCGCCGGTGGCATCCCATATCTGCTTGGCAAGCGCACGGTTCTTTTCATCCGAGTCGAAGCAGCAGCAATACAGACGGCTGATAAGCAGCGAACTAGGCTTGGCGTTGCGGAATTCCTCACCACCTTCGTCGCTTTGGACGACATTAAGAAGCGCAGTCAGAACCTCTCCACGGGCACTAGCCTCCTCCGAGAGCAGACCATCATCACCAAGCAGAGGAGCCCACTCAACCGCAGTCAGCTCGGGACCCATGCACACGGAAGTCAGCAGCTTGCCCGGCGCCAGATCGGGGTTGGTGATTGGCAACGCACTGCCCGTTGCCTGCTGGGACAGAAGCAGCAGAGTAAGCTGCAGCATGTCGCGGCGCAGCAGTCGTTGAGCCGCCACATCACCAACCTCTTCCTCCTCCTCGTCCGGAATCATACGCGCGTGAACCGCAAAAAGAGGCAGAACCCAACGGCGCAGGTCCGGGGCAAAGCGAAGCAGGTCACGCAGCACTGGGAAGAGCAAATGAAGCGTTGGAGGAGGAATCATGTTGCACGGCGCATCAGCGTCGAAGTCGGTCTCGCTTTCGAATTGGAAACCAAACACGTACTCCATGAATTCGGCCAGCAGGCGCAGGAACAGCGACTCCACTTCGGCAATGTGGGCAGCCTTAGCCTTGTCAGAAGTGAGCTGGTTCAGCTCCAAGGCGACGCGCAGAGCGCTGGCAACGTCTTGGTAGTTCGTGCGAAGCAGCTTCGGGCAAATGGACTTGGCCAGGGCGAGCAACGCACTGGAGGCCTCGGACTTGAACAATGGGCACGTGAAGAGTACACGCACTGAGCGCAGTAGGTACGGTAGCGTAGGGTGCAGCTCATCCGGTCTAGTGGCTGCCAGCATGTTGACGGCTTCCAGTACAGTAGACACAACGCGGTGCGTTTCTTGGACTTTACGGCGAACCTCCTGCTGCTGCTCCAGTAGCGCCTTTTGTTCTCCGGTGTATTCCTTCTTTTGAGCGCCTTGCTCGGCCCGCTTTTTCCGCTCGAGTTCCTCGCGCAGCTCCTGTTCCCACTGCTCATCATCATTGCCCTGACGGCCTCCGCGCTTGGTACGGCTGCTAGAGTTATCCTCCTCTTCGTCTTCCTTCTTGGGCTCGTACAGCTCATCAAAAGGCGTCTGGCAGACTAGAACATCCTCTTCGCTACGTGCGTCGATTTGTTCATCATCAAGACGCTTGGCCAGCAGCTCCTCGATAACATCGTGCAGCGCAAGATCCTCACCCTCTCCGTTACCAGCAAACTCCAGCAAGGTTGCCAGCGTCCGCTGGGCAGCCAAACGCTGCAGCGGATTCGTAGAGTATAGCTTACCCGTCGAAGGGTTCGCCAAGAGCTCAACAATTGCGGTCTTCACTTCCTCGTGCTCTTCGATAAAGTTGTCTACGCGACCAGCGTCGCTGGGAGCTTCATCATCTTCATTGTCCTGATCCTTGGCAGGAGCGGAGCTGGGCGACAAGAATCGTCGGCGAATAGATTGCCACTCGCGAGCGAATGCATCAGCCTTCTTGCCTAAAACAAGGAGTGGGTGGTGCGCCAGGAAGAGGACGGGGGCAAACACCTGCGCCTTCGTGTCATCGGCCTCACTAATTGCAGTAGGAAGAAGCACGCGCAACGCATGGCGAAGCACACCGGCATGGGGAATGCTGGAATCTTCTTCAGTTGTGAGAGCGTCAAGCTTTTTCTCGAATGCAACCACGAGACCAGAGCAGTGCTCCAGGGACGACAGATACGTCGTCTCCACAGCACGCTCAGCACTCTGGCGCACCGTGAGGCTAGACGAGCACAACAACTCCACCAACAGTGAGTAAGCCTCACTAGCATCCGACTGCTGCGACGCCAAGACCCACACGATGGCGCGAGACAGCGCAGCCAGAGCAGACACTTCCGGGGCTTCCGGCACAGCACCCTGTCGAGAGGTGCTTGCAACAGTGCTCAACACCGTTCGAACGCTGTGTTGAATAAAGGACGTGGAGCTCAAGATCAAGTCCGCCACGCCTTCCTGGGCCATGCGGGCATCCATTTCGCTGCTAGCAGACGCAATCGCGCCTGCCACAGCAATAGCCAGCACGCCATCAAGGTGCACCACGTTGGGCTTCTTGTCGGATTCCTTGATCACCGCGATCACTTCGTCAGCAAAGGGCACTACTGCATTGGCTCTAGTGCGGCATAGCACCGCCAACGCACGTAGGTAGCCAGCCACGACGGGCTCAGGCTTGTTCTTGAAGCCCGTCTTCAGTCCAGCGACGGTGGCTGCGTCGAGTTCGTCTGTGCTAGCGAGCGCGAGCCACTTGCCCAGCGCTAGCAGGCCAAGGTGGCGCGTCTGTTCGTGAGCTTCCTTGCCCACCGCCTTGAGCAGCGAAGCAATCGCCGTCGGAGCGATCTCCTTCACTTCAGACGCGTCCAGCTGAGCGGCCGCAGCATCTGCAGCGTCGATCAGTACGGCGGAGGCGACCTCGCGCTGGTAGAACTGCGCGAGAAGGCCGTGCTTGCCATCCAGCAGCGCGCTCATGGCGGCCACGAACTGCTGCATGTGTTCACTCTGACGGAACGAGCGCGCCAGTGCGCCGGCCAAGGCGACGGCAAGGGCGCGCCCGTCGTCCTTGGGCGCGCGCAGCTTGCTGATGAGCAGAGGCTGGAACACGTCGCCCAGGTAGCGGCCAAAGTCCAGCGACGCGGCGTGCACGAGGGCGCCGACGGCTTCGATGACCGTGTCGGGCGCCTTCTTGAGCATCTTGGCCATGGGCGGCAGGATCAGCGCCTCGAACTGCTCGTAGCTCATCGTCTTGAGCCGCGCGTCGGCCTTGAGCAACGGCACAAACGTGCGCTTCTTGCTCTCGAAGGCCCAGAAGGCGTATTTCTTCCACAGCAGCTCCTGGGTCTCGGTCTCCAGCAGGCCGCTGCTGCTCAGCACGAGCCACAGCTGGTAGTGCTGCTCCTCGGGCGCCGCGGCCGCGATCACGTCCACGTAGGCCTGCAGCAGCGTCTGGCCGTGCTTCTTGAGCAGCTTGAGCAGCGCCGCGCGCGCCTGTTGCTGGCTGCGCGGGGCGTCGTCCACGGTGGCCTCCAGCAGGCGGCTCTGGGCCGCCAGTAGCTCCGGCAGCCAGGCCTGGGCCGGTCCCTCGGCCGCCTGTAGCGCCGCGTCCAGCACGACGCACGAGAGGTGCAGCGCCACGACGCGCGCGCTGGCGAAGGACGCCACGAGGCCTGCGGACCGGACGCTCAGCACGCGGGCGAAGGTCTCTGGGAAGGCCGGAAGCTGCGCGCAGGCCTCGGCCAGCAGCGCACGCAGGTGGCGCTCCGAGCTGCGGTACTGCGAGCGCGAGGCCTCGGCCAGCGTCTGGCTGGCCAGGCGCTTGAGCGGCAGCTCGCCGCGCTTGCTCTTCTCGATGACTTCGTGCTGGTAGCTCTGGATGAAGACCGCGTGGGAGGGCCGCAGCACGGCCGCGTCCAGCAGCGAGCGCAGCACGTCCTCGTGCTGCTCCGTAGCCATGGTCACTAATGTGCAGGGACTTGGGACCAGTGGCTGGGGGTGGATACGCTTGTCCGTGGCAGGAAGTGTCATATTACGAGGTCCTATTTGTAACGGGATTTTTCGAAATAATACTCAGTTTTAAACCAAATAATCAAAACGCAAAATGCGAATACTATACTTGATATTTGTATTGACGTAACTAAATACCGATGGGGTACGCCGTGGGTTACGTTTTAAAGGGTACTAAACGGTGCGGTTTAAACGGGTAAATGATATTATTCGGTAAATACGTTACTTATATAACGTTAGTTTTTTAGTTTTTTTTTATAACAGAGGATACGCTCTGATCGGACGGTTGAGTGTACAACTGCCACAGACCACGGCAACCGCTCGCAGCGAGGGAGCTAAGCTAAACAGTAGCTAACCCGGCACATTAGGCGATGGCGGACGAGGACGCGGGCGGCTTCGCGGCCTTCATCGCCACCATGGACGGTGGCAAGGCCGAGAAGGAGAGCAGCGCACCTCAGGACGAGTACCACTACGAGGAGCAGCAGGAGAAGGAGGCCATGATGAAGAGCTACCACCACCCAATGAAGCAGTGGTTCCGGCAGCGGCCTCGGCTCGAGGTGCGTGGTTTCCAGCAGGAATAATGCGCCGTATTCACCTTCTAACGTTATTAACACTATTGCGGACGGATCGCAGGCCAAGTATGGCGCGTTCCCGCTGTTCTGGCAGGAGCTCAAGACGTGGGAGCCGTACCGGGAGGTGCTCAAGGCCTACATCAAGTTCACGGAGCACGGAGACGACGCGGACAACAAGGAGAAGGCGGAAGAAACTGCTGCTGGTGGTGAGAAGGTGAAGGAGAATGCAGACAACGAGAAGAGAGACGCGCCCGAGGCAGCAGAAGAGCAGCCGAAGAAGCGACGCAAGAGTCGCTGGGGAGATCCGGTCGAGCCCGCGGCCGACGGCAACGGGGAGAAGAAGCGGAAAAAGTCGCGCTGGGCGCCTGCACCCAGCGCCGCCTCGACGATGACGGGGCTGCTCACGCAGAAGCAGCAGCAGACTGTCATGCTGCGTGCGCAGCTCGATAACATCAACCAGAAGATCAAGACCGTGGTGATGGACGCAGCGCTGATTGAGAAAGATCCGAACAGATCGCCGTCGCCCCCGCCGCAGTATGACTCGAACGGAAAGCGTACCAACACCCGTGAGGTGCGCATGAAGGCCGCGCTGGAAAAGCGTCGGCGTGAGACGATTGAACAACTAGTGAAGGTCAATCCGCTCTTCCGTCCGCCGGCAGACTACACGCGTCAGAAACTGCACCGGAAGATCTATATTCCGATCAAGGAGTTCCCGTCGTACAACTTCATTGGCTTGATCATCGGCCCTCGTGGCAACACGCAGAAACGCATGGAACGTGAAACAAACTGCAAGATTGCTATCCGTGGCAAGGGGTCTGTAAAAGAAGGTAGCAAGGGCAAGAAGGCGAATGGCGATGAGAACGACGACTTGCATGTGCTGGTTACAGGTGACCGAGAAGAGGATGTTGACAAGGCGGCAAAGGAAGTCCAGAGTCTGCTGGTGCCGGTGGACGATACGAAGAATTCTCACAAGCAGAAGCAGCTTCGTGAGCTAGCACTCATCAACGGTACTCTTCGGGATGACGACTACTGTCATATTTGTGGCGAGAAGGGACACCGACAATGGGAGTGCCCCAACCGAGATGCTCAGCGTACGTTTTTCACCAGTTGCTACACAGGTGTGTTGATTGTTTTTTGTTGTTGCTAATGCTGTGCTCAACGTCTACCATACCAGGTACCTTCAAGGCAGTCAACGTAAAATGCGCGATTTGTGGAGATTCTAGCCATCCGACTCGCGATTGTACGCAGAAGAAGAAGTCTGCAGAAGAAAACGCCGCTATCGACAAGGAATACCAATCATTCATGCAACAACTCGGCGAAGCACCTATGTCATCGTCAGCCAAGACTTCGGATGCAGCTGCTCCCCAGACATCAGCGGCGTCAGCTCCGTGGTTGCAACCGACTAAGTCGTCTTCAAGCGCCGCGGCACAGCCTTGGATGATGCAGCAGTCGGTTGGAGCGCCTGGTACTGCAGGTGCACCTGGTGCAGTTGCCTTGGGCTCCACTCCAGCTACAGCATTCCCGCCTCCGATGGCGCCTCCCGGTGCGTATGATTACCAAGCTCAGGGTCAAGAGTGGGGGGCACAGCAAGGCTGGGACGGTGGTTACAATTCGTATTACGGCTCGTGGGATCAAAGCGCTACTGCTGCCCAAGGGGCTGAATACCAGGCTTATGGACAATATGGGCCTCCTGCTGGTGCACCTGGGGCTAATGGGGCTAATGGGGCTGATCAGTATCAATATCCGCCTTACGGCAATCCGCCGCAGTAACGAACTAACTGCTGCGTGCCTTGATCTCAGCACTCAACGATCGAGTCAAGTGGTGCAAAGCAGCAGGTACGCCCCGCCGTTTGAAGCCACAAAATTCGCAGCACTCGGCAATGCCGGTAACAGCGCAGAGGCACTAACCCGTAGGAATACACAGGATTCACTTTTGCTTGCTGATCATGGGTAACTCCTCTTGTGTGTGTTATTGTTTGTGTCTGCTATTTGCGAGGAATACACGTTGTGAGCGGGTAGCTCGGCTGATAAAAGTACAACTGCGGGGTTCGGCATGTACTACTACCTCTGGAGATAAAAGCATTGGGTCGGGTGTCATGATGCGAACATACGACAGGACTGCGGATCTCTGGTTTTCGTGAATCGAAGGCGAAGGCGCGACTAGCTCAAATGCAGTTATTGTAGTTTATAGGATTGAAGATCGAATGTTACCTAAGATGAAATACCACTGCTTTTTGTTAGGCGCGATTCACCTAAGCGGTTGACTTCCTGAGGAATACCTCTTGCCGACGTAGCTGCTTGAAGAGCTCCTGAGGGCGGAGGTCACGTGTCAACACAAGAAATACTCCAAGGGTGACAAATGAGCATACCTGCTGACGACCGGCGTCAGATACTAAGTAGTTCTCCAAACGGTTCCGTAGTTCGGTCAAAGAAGGCTGATCCGAACAACTTCTAACATTCAGTAGCGCGTGGAAAATGTATTTCCACATGTCAACCTGCCAATATCGCTTGAATGGTTTTGCGATTCCCCAGTGCGCCGTGCACTTCGCATTCCGACGGAGCTTGACTTCCATATACTCTCCAAACAGCATGCAGTGCATCATCCCGCACAAGGCGAATGTGTCGATTTGATATGTCCATGGGCGTTGCGTAAGCATTTCAACAGATTGGAAGCCTTTCGCGTGGCAGTTGCCTCGGAACACAGTTCCTTCGGGGTAAAGAGCGAGGTCGATCGACCTTCCGTAGTCAATCAGGTATAGATCGCCAGCTTGGATATCTTTGTTGTTGTGCAGTTCTTGGTGGCTCATTGGTATCTCCAGCGAAGGGTTCCCAGGTGTCATCAGCCAATTGTCCGGCTTGATATCGCCGTGAAGAACATGTGCACCGTGAAGCAGCTCAATGCACCGTAACATCCTGATTGTGTAGTAAACTACTAGCACTTCAGGAAAAGGTACACGTGCCTGGAACAGGCAGCAACTGTGAGTTGGCCCAAATATGCATGGATTAAGAATAAGAATCAAAGGCACGCAGTACTTGTTTGTAGCAGTTGAGTACGTCGAAAAGCGTGCCGAAATGGCCCTTGTCCATTATCAGCAAGGCGCCATTCTGTCCACACCGATGCATGCGAAAATGTTAGATAATCTGTTTTGTTTTTGTTTTGCGCCGTCGACCGTACGCACTGGAAACAAATGCAGCCCGCTAAGCTTTGGCAAGGGCATTTTCTGATCAGGAATCCCGTTTTCAATCTGCAGTTTTTTCTTGACTTTGTTGGTGATATAAAATTCCCATGCCAAATTCTGGTGTTCCTTTTCAAACTGAGAAGCATGCAAGCGTTAGGTGCAAGCAAGCTCGCTGGTTTGTTAAGTTCGTACCTTGATAGCTTTGTTGTCAGTTGTGTTCCGAGTTGTGTCAACGACGTTGGCTGAAAAGACAGAAGCAAATGATCCTGCGCCAAGGACGCCGACCAGCTGAAGCGTTAACGTAGGGCTGGCCTTGATAACAATCGGTTTCCTCAACTTGCGCTTGTTCGGGTTATTGCACGGAATTCGTGGCAACTTTTCTGGGTGAAGTTTGACAGCGTCGGGCCTTGAGCACAAGTACCAATCGACTCGTCGATCCAGGATCAAGGCTTGACGGTTCTCAAACGTGTACGGATCAAGTTCGAGGGCAGGCACTGGTTTGCTTGCGTCTTGTTGTACTAAGCTCTCCTTCATAGACTGAACCATTTTTCTTGAAACAGTGTTGTCAGTCAAAGCGCAATGGGTATTGATTGCAACGCATGCTATAACGTTTTCATTGAAAGATCACGCGATAGTGGATTAGAAGGCCAGCGATATAAAATGATAACTATACCTCGGTGGCCCCTCTCGTGCTACATTCTTGGCGGTGCCTTGAATACAGTAGCTAAAACACACGCTGTTTAATGGGCAGTGCGGAATAATGGCAGACTTGCTCCTGAAACAATAGATAGAGGAAGAGCAGACAGCGGATCTCCTCTCTACCTTTTCGTGGAATCCTTTGCGGCGGCATCCTTCTCAGCTTGCATAAGTATGTCCTTATTGGTAAGACGTCCACTGCGTACCAGGTCATCGCGGGCACCAAGGGGCTTTCTCTTTTGGCTCCAAGATTTGTTTCCTGTGCGGGGCTCTTCACCCACGTCATCGGTGAAAACTTGAAAAGATTGCTTCGGGATAGACTCGTTTAGATCTTGATGGAGCGACTGGTCTTGTGCATTCACTGCGACGCTATCCACGGAGTCATCAAATACACTGAAGTGGAGCTTCCGTTCAACGGGATCATCCTCTTTCACCTCCCAGACCCTTGGCTTTGGCTGTCGTGGTGGGCTGCAAAACATGTTGTTGATATCCTCCAACGCGACACGAGTGTTAATGGTCATGTCCTCTTGATCGTCGTGCACTGGTACCAGGTCACTTGACGCGGTAGCAGCCGACGCTACGAAAGGTGCTGGCTTTGGCTCTGCAGGCTTTATTCCGTGAGAAGCTGATGCTACTATGGCCGGTTTCCGCTCTGGTAGGCTAACTTGGTGAGAAATAATCGGAGTAGTGGCTGGCGTGGTTGCGGCTGAGATTGCTGCCGACGAGATCGCTGTTGCATTAACTGCAGAGGAGACGCTGCGAGAGACGTCTTGAAGTGCTCGATGACCGAGCTTGCGGCGTCTGTTCATCACCTGCTGGTATGCACCAGCTCGGATCTCTTCAAAGGAAACTGCTTCACCCGTCCGTGATATCAGTAGCTCCACATTATAGCACGACTTTTCCAACCTGCTCTTCACCCCCTGCTTCTGCATCAGCTTTTTGTCGCTAGCTGTGAAATTCTTCAACGGTTCCTGGGCAAGCATTTCTTCCTCTGTTGCCACTCCCTCCATTCGCTGCCGCAGCGTTTGAGAACGATGCGTCAGTGGTGTACGCTGTTTCGATTCACTCGCAGGCAAAGTAAATTCATCATCCACGAAAACCTGAAGAGGACTCATGTCTGCACGGCTGCTCAAAATGGGCAATGATCGACGCTCGGGTTGGCCCTCAGCCTCGACCGCTGCTCGAACGGAAGGTGGGTTCCACGAGCTGGGCGCGATCTCGTTTTCCTTGTCCTGCTGCTGGGTCGTACCAAGCTTTTTCCAGCCACCGTTGCCAACAAAAGGGTCAATCGTGTGACTCACAGGATCCTCGTAAATAATAAATACCGGCTTGTGTGCATTTTCTTGCTGGACACGTTGGGCCCGGGCAGACGCGTGATGCTGGTGAAGTCGCTGGCGCTGAGCATCATTCAGTTCCAAAGTTCCATACGCCGACAAACTCTCAAGAGCACGACGGTGGTTTACCTCATCTAGTTCGCTGACTCCGGTCTCCTCCGTCATCCTCAGCCATTGGCGACTCATTCGACGCTGGAACTCCTTGTATTTTCTCTCCAAAAGGTCTTGCGGTTCAGCGTTCCTGTCGAGAATTAGAAAAAAAAGAAAAAAATTAACACCAATCCAACTTACTGCCCTCACGATAATTGCACGTACCGCTGGCTCGCTTTTAAATAAATCTTGTGTGCTTGAGGGTAGTTGGCCATGGTCTCCAGCACGTAGGCCCAGCCAATGTAGAAGAGAGAGACCCGCTCGCCGATCTTGTTCTGGTACAGATACTTGAAAATGTCCTTCGGGTTGGACACCAAGTCCGCCTATCAACCACAACATACCACCGTCAATATAAAGCTCACAAACCAGAGCCAGCTCTCAACTCACGACAGCAGTGCTACTCACGTATTGGATCCAGAGGCGGATGTAGCGCATATCGTTCCTGTACTTGGCGTTGTCCTTGAGCTCCCGCGTGCACTTTTCCAGCACCTTGAACTTCTTCCTCGTGTCCTCGGGCATCTCGACTTCGAGCCAGCGCACGTAGTCGAGCCAACCAGCGAGAGGGTCGTCTCCGTCGTAGGCCGCGATGGCGTCCTCCTTGCCCTTCATCTCGTCCTCAATCCGCAGCTTGGTCTGGAACGAGTCGTGCGCCCTCAGCGCCTTGTTCAGGTCCGCGACGTTGCGGCCGCGCTTGAGCGGCATGACGTTCTCCTTGGACGACTCCCACTCGAAGTCGTCCGCCTTGCGCTTGCGGCTGAAGGATGCGGCGTCCGCGAAGGCCACGCCGTCGGGCGAGGCTCTCGTCATGGCTGTCGTCGGCTCCGATGCTGCTGCTGGCGTCGAGTGCGCGTCCTGTGGCTGCTGCAGAGAGCGGAGATCGCTGCCTGTCGCGTTCGTCGCGCGGTTGACTTGGTTTCTGTATGCTGTCGCTGTGCGAGTGCGGACTTCGATAAGGGGTCGGGTTCCAACTGACCATCACTCTGGTTTACTTAATTTTAGTATCGGTAGAATTCGCGCCATTTCATTCGCGCGCCTTTCAAAATTTTGAACTGCAAATTTGAATGTAGGTACCTCGTTTCAGTGACTACATTTTCCTCGACGCAGTGACGTCTCAATTCGGCGATGGTTTACCACGCCAATTGATGGTTTATAGGATATGCCGGGGCCGACAGGCCCCGGCATATCCGATTCCGACCTCCGATCTCCGATACTCCGACAGATTTATTTTTATTTTACCAACTCGAAGTAATGGAGGCAGAGCTGGCCGAGCTGTCGGCGGGGGAGCGCTTATCGCAGCAAGAAGTCCGGCGCTTGACCTGCGAAGCCATGGCAGCGAGGCGCTTTCCACCAGTGATGCAATACCCAGAATCAAGACGAGGAGACTTTCTTCTGTCGACACTTTTCTCGTGGCCAGTCGTTGTGTGGGTACCAGAGTCTCTCTTAGCTTCGAAGAAGCCTGTCTGCACAGTTCGGGGTTGCAGTTGTACGCCTCGCGTGAAGGAGTACAAGCAGCGTGTGGTAGAGGAGGTTGACACGAAGTGTCATCTTCTCTACATCAAGTATCAGTGCACGGGAGCAACAAAGGTTTGTTTTTCTACAGTGGCTTCGGAGTATTTACAACGTGAAGGTCGTCTCGTTATGCACTTCCCTTATGTGCTAACCAAGAAATCTGGGCTCTCGAAAGATCTCATGGAGCTAGTGCACGAAGGCATGCTCTCCCCACACGGCCTCTCCAGTACTGTCGACAACATCAAGCGTCGTCGTGAAAAACGGTACTACAAGTTGCTCTGCCTGTTTGCTGACCAAGTTTGCCAGCGCCGCCTCGCTAACCCTCTCTACTTGGCGCCGATGCCACCTCCAGCTGACCAATATTGCGCCAAACAGCGTCCAGTTGGTGCTGAGACGTTGTCCGCGGCGTGGATGCAGTCCTCTAGAATCTATAGCTCGGTTTGTGAAAAAGTGATGCGCTGCACGGATGTGAGAAAAGCTTTACGCATGGACCATTCCGTGAAGTTTTGTAAGCGATTGAAAGTTTGGCCTGGAGGGACCGGCAAGAGGGAGAGCATAAAGGACGCCAAGATGCTTCTTCTTCTTCAAAATGAGATTGGCCAAATAGTTGGTCGCCGCCTTACGCGATCGGAGAATAATGACGAGACGAGAGAACTCCTGGAACACGTGAAGGGCCCCCTTTTGGCCGCTGAGGATGGACAAGAGCGGCTTTTGATCAGTGACAACGTAAACGCCGTTCGAAACATGGTGAGCAGCGTGTTTGGAGCTTCTGTTGGTGTTCGTCAAGACCCCTTTCATATTATTCAGCGATTTACAGAGAAGGTCAAGGATAAGGCAGCCAAGAAGCAGCTGTGTACTCGACTGCATGATGCGAAAATATACTCTGTTGATGACCAGCTCCGTATGCCAGAAGAAATGGCTGCTCGTGTTCGTGATGCGGTGGCTGCTGTAGCCATTCGCGACGTGAGCTGCCCCGAGTCAGAGTGGATTAGTTGCTTGAACAGCAACCTAGAGCAGATTGAGCGTGGAGATGTGGATGTGAAAGACAATAGCTATGATGAAGGCGGGGGTAAGAGTGTTCGTGTGCTGTCGACAAGCCAGTTGGAAGGGTTTCACTCGGCTTTGAAGAAACTGTTGGCGAGATCTGTGTCTGCTGAGATCGGTCTCCGCATCCTCGATGTATTCATTTTGAGGCATAACCTGAAGATTGGGTCGAGGTATGGTTGCAATCCACCGCTGGAGCACGCTGATATCGCCACACTGGCCCAGGCAGCAAGTTTCTGTCGCGACGTTATTTCGGAGTCTCCACAGCTGGAATTCGTCTCCAAGCTGCTGTCTACGAAGCTAGTGTCGCCACAGTACCGGTCGGTCACAGAACACGATTTTGGTTTTGAGCAGTGGGGTCAGCTATTCGAGACGGCCCAGGTCGACCTCGCAGCGCTCGAGACGAATCTCCACCGCGCGCAGCAGCATAGCGCAAACATCAAGGAGCTGCTGTCGATGCAAGCTGTGTTCTCAACCACCAGTCGCTTACCGAAGGCAGCTTTCTTCAACTCACTTTGCACGACTGAGCTCGACTATGAGGCAGCGACCGGGTTCTCATCACAGGAATTTGCTCTGCTCAGACATCTCCGAGCTGAGCAATTAAGCTCAGCACGCAGCTGGGATAAGTGCGCGTTGGTCACCACAATTATGTTCAACGTAGTCGTTACGTCAAATTCCAACAACCATTTGAGGCTGCGTCGTCGCAGCTACACCACGATATCCGCCAAGCTCGAAGGCATAACTAAACACGACACCGATGCATCGGCCCAGAAGCTCGCTGCTGCAACGAAGAAGCTGTTCAAGTTTGACAGCTCAGAACCGGTAAACGACGAACTCACAGGCCACGAACAAGCATTTCAAATTGACCTCTTCGATACTCTCCGACAAATGCGCGGTCTTCGAAAGAAGCGACAAGTTTTCACACAGATCTACGACTTCGCTAGTTGTACATGTAGTGGAATCCACTCAAAATCAGCCACCATTCTGCTCGCAAGATGGGAGAACCTGAAGCGCGCTTCAAATCGAGGTGCAAGTCTGAAAATTAAACTCAAGGTCCCTCCAGAAATGATGGCGAAGATCAGCAGTGGCGAGTGTCAGGCGCCACTCACCAGCGGGGACAACACAACCAGTGAAAAAGGGGTGGACTCTACACTGCAAGCCGCCAGCCACTCAGCGGTTCAAGCAACTCAGACTCGAGCCGAACCAGCGCCACTCCTCAATACTTCCTCGCTTCTCGTTGTTCACTCCCAGACGGTATCACCACCAACTCCAGGGCAAGTTGCTCGTGGAATCTCCACAAACACGCTTGAACAGTGCAGCACAAGCGAAACCATCGAATCCACGATGTCGCCAAGTCCTGGAGCAACGCTATCTTTACAGAAATCTCCAGCTTTCATTTCCCCGGAGCACATCCGAGCAGCTACGCAAACTGGAAGCGCAGCTGCCAAACCAAAATGGCAAGTGGAATCGTATTTTCGCGGAATATACGAGGCTCTACCCAGATCCTGGTGCGCAAGTCTCCATTAATGCTCTCCGCTGCCGCTTAAAATCCACACCAGCACCAAAGAAGATGTCAGCTTCAGTTACCACAGCAAACTCGGAACCAACATCATCATCGCGCAAACGTAAGGAGACGTCTTGCGCTAGTTGTCGTCATCACAAAAAGAAATGCGGAGATCGGACTTCGAATCCACACTGCCAGCGTGCAACATCACAAACGATAGACGTCCGTAGCTTAGATCATTTTTTGGGGCTGTGAAAAATTAAGATTGCTAACTCACCAGTGATAGTCTATTCACCACCAAGCGAGGTGCTTCCTCCCAATGCGCAAGCTCAGTGCTATGTCACGATGAAGCTGGTGTGACTTTAATCAAGCTGGCTGTGAGTCGGCATATCACATCACAACATCAAGAGTTAGGCTTAAGTCGCTGCAACCAGCAACTGTGCACATCGCGCTTACCTCTTACTGTAGCGCATCAGCTTTCACGGCGGCACGGCTTTCACTCTCTCTTCAGCTGCGATATTCCTCCTGTCTTGCGCGTTCTCGTTGACTCAGCTGCGGAACCTACGCATCCTTCTCGTCCGACTTGAGCTCAACGCCCACAGCCTTCATCATCTTCTCGAACTTGGCCTTCTTGTCGTTCATGATGGCGCGCTATCCGTCCAGGACGTCAGGTGACGACCGCCTTCCCGCTTGCTCCCTCACATCGACTCGGCTGCATCAATACATGAGTACAGCAAGATATTCATCACGCCGTTGTCTTAAACAAATAACTAGTTATACGGCGAATATCTATCCGGATACCTTGCCGTGCTGTTGATGTAGTTTCCTGCGCTCAAGCCCCAGGTTACCGTCGTTGTGCTGTGTGTGGCTCTTCAGCGAAGCGCCAATCCGGTTCTATACGAAATAATGGGGCTGGCGGGACAGAAAATGCGGGACACAAAAGTGGTGAGAAAAGGTCGAATCTGGTGTCGGTCGGTCGCGGGACAACCCCCAGTAAAAGCTATAAACCCAATTGATGCCGTGTTCAATATGGAGGCGACGATGGCGTTCGCCATCAACAAGCAAGATCCCCGATTAAAGCTATGCCTCCGGCTTTCCGCTTGAGAAATCTGGCGCTGTAGCCACACACCGTGCTGCTCCTTGAAGCTGTCATCGAGGGCTGCCAATCAGCGTTGCTTCCAATCAGCGTGTTGAGTCGGAACAGGGAAAACGGGTCCGCGGGTTTGGTTTTGATTGGCGGGCACGCGGCCCGCCGATCCTCAACTTCATCCGACGTCAGTGGCCGGCGCCCACACAATTAAATAGACAAGGCGCCACCTCCGACCTCCACTCGCTCGCCACCATGACCCTCAAGCTGCAAGGAACCTTCACGGCGCTCGTGACGCCCTTCACGGAAGACGGCAGCGCCGTGGACTACGCGAAGCTGCGCGAGCTGGTGGAGTGGCAGATCCAGGAGGGCATCAACGGCCTCGTGCCGGTACGTGCAGAAGCCTATGACACATTCCTCCTTCCTGTAACATTGTGCTAATGGTGGTGCCGTGTTGCAATGACTGCGACAGATGGGCACGACGGGCGAGTGCCCCACGGTCTCCCACGAGGAGCACGACCGTGTGATCGCCGAGGTGGTGGCCGTGGCCAACGGCCGCGTGCCGGTCATCGCTGGCACGGGCTCCAACAGCACGGCCGAGGCCCTGCGCCTTACGCGTGCCGCTAAGGAGCACGGCGCCGACGCCTGCCTGGTGGTGTGCCCGTACTACAACAAGCCCACGCAGAAGGGCCTCTACGCCCACTTCAAGGCCGTGGCCGAGGTGGGTCTGCCCGTGGTGGTGTACAACATCCCCGGCCGGACCAACGTCAACCTGTCGCCGCAGACCATTGCCGAGCTGAACAAGCTGCCCAACATTGTGGCCATCAAGGAGTCCACGGGCTCGCTGGACCAGGCCATGGAGATCGCCGCTCTGTGCGACATTACCATCCTGTCCGGTGACGACAACCTGACGCTGCCGCTCATGGCCATGGGTGCCACCGGTGTCATTAGTGTGCTCTCCAACGCCTGTGAGTAGCTGAAGCTGTCGTTGATGGGATCTCTTGTATTGCAGATCACTCACTTGTTGCGTTTTTCTTATTCTCGTATCTAAACAGCCCCCAAGAAGGTGCTGGCCGTCACCGACTCGATGCTCAAGGGCGACTACGCGGCTGCTCGCAAGGCTGCTCTGGAGAACGTACGTTTGTGGTGAATAATGGCTCAAGACTGTTGTTGGTTGCCAGATGCTAACATTGCGTTGGCGTTGCTGATTACAGATCTTCCTGGTCAAGTCGCTCTTCAGCGAAGCTAACCCGCAGCCCATCAAGAAGGTGCTGCAGCTCATGGGTAAGTGCACGGCCGCCGTGCGCGCCCCTCTTGTGGAGTGCGAGCCCTCGACCGTCGAGAACCTCACCAAGATGGCCAAGGAGCACAAGCTTATCTAAGCAACTGGCAGTGGCTGATCTAAAGTTGTGGTAGCCAGCTTCCATATTCATCATCTTGTGATCAAATACATCCAAAGACTGCTACATGTTGTACTGGTAGTGTAAATGCGTAGTTGGTTTGTTGCTTGTTACCGTCTACAGATGTGAATCAGGCAAGAAGGAGTAGATAACAAAACATCATAACATTATCAACAGACTCACATGAGTACTGGAGAACGAGATCAAAATCACAAGGCTCACTCACTCGTTGACCTGCGTCCTTCCTAGCACCAGGAGGCCAATTACCGAAAACTTCACTTCGTCTAGTAAGTGCTGGAGCGGTCCGAGCCGACGCTGAAGCCGCTAATACGCGAGTCCTCGCGACTGTAGGGGGACATACCCGAGGTGTACGAGTCCGCACTCTCACGCGATGCGCGGAATCCGTAGGAATCCACAGAAACCTCGCTCTGCATCCGCGAGTCATCCCTAGCCTCCGAGAAGCCCGTAGCGCGAGAGTCTTCCGTGACGTGCGATTCCACCGTGGCGCGGTAGTCTTCAGTGAAGCGCGAGTCGTCGACGACAGGAGCGTCCTCCGTCTCGCGGTAGTCTTCAGTGTAGCGCGACTCAACCGTGGGGCGGGATGACATGGAGAAGCCGATGTCGTGGTTCGAATCATGCTCGCTGAGTCCAGTGATACGCGTGTTGTCCTCGGATAAGCCGCTAACCGTGCTGAACCCGCTAATGCTGCCGAATCCTCGGGCCTTCAGTTCAGCCTGCTCCATCGAATCCAGACGGGAGTCCATGCGAGACGACTCCGAGTCGTTCCACTCATTCTGCAAGTACTGGTTCTGACGTGCAGACACGACCGAGTCGCCGAAGTTGGACATCGACGCTTCACTTTGCGCACCACCAGCGATCGAAGAAACGTCCGACATGTTACTCATGCGGTAGGCATCAATCTCGGACTCGTTCTGGTGTGCAGCGGCGCCCACCGCACCATAGCTCACCTTCTCTGAGTACGCGTCCGTGTCCAAGCTGCTCTTCGGGAGCGAGTGCAGCGAGCTGCCGTTGCTCGAGTTGAGCTCCGATCCACGCTCCGCCGACGACATGATGGCCACCGACGACTCCTCACTCATCATGTTCTCCGCCGCGGCGTTGTTGTTGCGGGACGAGATGTTGGCAACGTACGTCAGGTCGATCTTGCCGCCGTTGTTGAGGGAGCTGTCGTCCATGTCGCTCGACATCGAAGGCGACTGCAGGTCGAACGCCTTGTTGGCGTGCGTGCGCTGCTCCTTGCGGCGACGCATCACGAAGGCGAAGCCCACGACACCGACGATACAGCAGGCCACTAGAGCAGCCACGATGATCATGCCGTTCCCGCCCAAGAAGCCGTCGCTGCCACTTGAGGTGGAGGCGGACTTGGCCGCACCCGACGATCCCGTGTCCGTCTGCTGCGTCGTGTTATCCGACGTCGTCGGGGTCGACGTAAACGTGCCCTTCTTGGCGCTTTCGGTGGACGCAGAAGACTTCGAGTTGTCGTCGTCCTTGCTGGACTTGTTGCTCTGGTCCGCCGAACTGCCGGAGGCGCCGCTGTGTGCGCTTGATAGGCTGTTGCTGTTGCTGTTGCTTTTGCTGTTCGAGTGGCCGGCCGACGAGCCCTTGTCTGAAGAACCTGTGGAAGAGGAGGGCCCCGAAGTTAGCGGGGGTGCAGTAGTTACGGGCGGGGCGGTGGTCGCCCACGCGCTCGAGCCACTTGAGCCACTCGAGCCATCAGAAGTTCCTACGCTACCTGTAGTCGAGTTGGTCGAGGACGAGATGACGGTGTCTGTCGACACGACGTTGATCTTCTTGAACACGACGTACTCGTCCGCTGAGAGACTGAGCGAGCTGTCGCCGGGCAGTGCCACCAGACCCACGATGACGTAGTCGCCGGCGGTGGGCAGCGTGAACGTGTTGGTCTCCAGGGCCTTGGTGCCGTCCGTGGCGAAGGCGCCGGTGCTGGTGCCGTCGGCGCCCGTGGGGGTTCCGCCCACGTTCGTGGCGCAGTTGGTGCCGGCCGTGCAGGCGTAGAGCGACGACACGGTGACCGCACCCGGCAGCTTCGTGGCGGTGTCGATAGCGTTCGGGAAGATGGCGTTGCTCACGCCCGCGTTGGCCTTGGCCGACCACTTGACGGTCACGAGGTCGTTCACGTGGAACTCGGAGGCTGTGAGCGACAGCGTGACGCCCACGGGGCAGCGGCCGGTGTTGCTGGCCTCGAGCGTGTCGAACACGAGCGTGCCCACGGCGCCGGTCACGCCCATGCAGTAGGTGGTGGAGCCGTCCTGCGTGAAGCCATTGTCGATGTCGGCGGAGCGCGCAGCTCCGAGGAGCGCGGCCACCGCGGCGGCGAATGCCGAGACTACCTTCATGCTGAGTAAGTTTCTCTGTGGAAAAGTAGCGGCCGGTTGGTTTTGGGGACTACGAGGCTGGTCACTCACTCACTAACAGTTGCTACTGCCTTCTATCGAGGGCGCGGCAACGAGCAATTGGCCGAGGAATCTCGAAATGAACAGCCAGTCTGGTCGGCCCAGGAGAGGAGAGTCGGAAGCAGCATGCGCGCTGGCCTCTCCCTGCACCGCAGTGCGAGTACTTTACGCCACGATAGGAGCCCAGCTGGTTTCACCGCATTAAACCGCACATTTACCCCAACCGCGGCACAAAACTCTTTGCTGTGACTTTTGCAGCATGCAGCGCTGAAATTGACAAGCTCCGGACGCTTTTTGGCAAGATTTGGGAAAGACCTTCCGCCGAATGAGCGGCGTCATGGTCGGAACGACGACGACGGGCGTGCACTGGGCACCTAGGTTGGCCTCCGATACATGCAAACGACTGCAGTACTGTACACGGTAGCAAGGTGACACATAACCGATGTTCTTCAATGAAGAACAAGAAACTTCACTTCGTGAAGAATCTTCGCGAGCCGAGACGAAATAAAGTTGTTCCGATTTTCAGCATCCCCACAAGCGGGCGACACCACGGTGGACAAGTCTTTCACTATAGAGCGCCATTGCTGCGCGGAACTCGCAATGCTGGAGCGGTGCCGGGATCGGCAAGTTGCATTGAACCGATACCTGCAGCGTAAATCTTTCCCTATAAAGCTTTATTGTTGCGTACTGTAGGGCTCACACTGCTCACTTAGTACGGTGCCGAGATGGGTAAGTTGCAGTGAATCAACAAACTACATGTACACAAACTACAGTGCTGTTGCACAGGACATCAAGCGGCAGACATTCCATTCCATGCCTATCGGTGCTGGTCGCCAGCCTGATGGGGACGAAATGGACAAGCAAGTGCAGAGATCGTCCCCAACGGTCCGATGTCCACGAAGAGGCAATCGGTGCAACTCGCAGCATCTCGAGACGGCGACAGAGATTGCTAGCCATCACTCGGGCGTGGCTACCTGTCGAGCATTCGTGGTGAGCTGGCTCGCGAGTTCAGCGCCCACCATTACACAACAAACTCGTGCCCCTAGACGACGTGGCTGTTGCAGCCGCCGCTGATCCAGACCCCATGGGGACCGATGACCCCTGCTGCAGTCATATCGCTCGCTCTCTGCCATGACCAATTCATGCCCACGGTTGGCCCCACGCACAACGTCGCCAGCTTGTGTCGCTTTGAGAACCCAAAGGCAGGTGTTGCATTACCAACTGCGGCCGTCCATAGTCGCGGGCACAGCACCACAGCTTCTGGCGCGGGGTGCCCCACCTTTCTCTCAGGAACATTCACGCCCGGCAGGCGGCGGTCGGCGCGAAGTCATCCCCACTATGGATATGAACTTTGACTGCCAAACGCTCAAGAGCACACAAGCAGCTCCTCTGGCTCTAGGGGTTAGCCAAAACCAGGGCTTCCGGGCATGGGTGCTCGGCGAGCCGCCAAGCTCACCGCCGCACGCACCAAACAGCTGAACAAATAAGACAGCAACGTGCGAGGAGGACTCATATCGTGCCCCTCCGGCCGTCAAGATCGTCAAGACAGAGAGGCGGCGACGGTGTCCGTTATTTGGCTTATCAGATCTCTAGTCGTCCACTGCAATGACATAGGCATCTTCAATAACGCTGTCGGCGTCGGCAGTCACCACCGCAGTGGATTCAGGAGCTGCCAAGGCGAACTCGTCGGGCTGCTCCCAGGTCGTGACCAGCGTCTCCACGTTCACGTAGTACGGCGCTTGGCTCGCCGGGTCAATGTACATGATCCAAGGACTTGCGGCAGTCTCAGCTGTTGCGCCGGATTGGGGCGACGCCACGACTTCCGCTGCATCGCTGTTTGCGGCGGGCGCCTCCCACGAACACTCGCCAGTCTGGGTGTTGTAGTAGTACAGCTGGCCGCTGGTCTCGTCTAAAAACTCCTGCCACACCTGTGCGGTCTTGGACGCGCTGTTGACCTTGGCGGTCACGGTCACGTGTGACGTTGTGGGGGTACCGATCGAATTTATGACAGAGTGGTCCTCTGGATTGGTCCACTGTGTCTCGTTCGTGGCGGGGTTGAAGTAGAAGGACTTGTTGGTCGCACTGTCCATATAGCGCTCCCAATGCGGTTGCAGTCCGCGCAGTGGGTCCTCGTGGACTGCAGGTTGCTCGCCTTCAACATCGTCGAATGCAAGCTCCGCGAGCAAATTGGAGGAGATCAGACCTACTCCAGCCGGGTGTTGAGTTTCAACCCCCAATCCCAAGCTATTCGGCCGCAGAGGCCGTTCATCAAAGACCCCTTCCTCACGTTGAAGGGGTTCACGGCTGATAGTAGCGTTGGCAATGTTTACCGTGTCCACATCCTTTTCAGACGCAGCATAGAGATCCTGCTGGTCGACTAGATTTTCCGAGCTAGTCGCACTCTCACCGATGGCATTGTGTGGTAATATCACGGACACCTCGTCCGCGGTCTCCGCTATGTTTCCAGTATAAACCTCTTGCGTTACCTCCCCATTTGCTTGGTTTGAACCATCGAAAAGATCAAACACGTAGTCGCCCGAGTCTTTTTGAGCCGCAAACTTTACGTCCTCACCCAACTGAATCAACGGCGCAGCTGAAGACATCTCGACTGCAACTTGGTGGATGTCTTCTGACAGGCCACCGCCAAACCTGTTCACATCCGTTATGTGGCTCTCGTACTCGCCAGTTGGAACCGATGCAAAGGTGTCCACTACGACCTCCTTCGTCCTTTTGGTCTTAACGCGCGACTGCCTGCGTGCCTCACGCCTCTGCTTCGCCATAATGAAGCGCAGCTGATCGAGAATGATCCGGCGTCGAGCAAAGCATCGATATTGAGCTTGGATCTTGCGCGCTGTGCGTTGGTAGTGCTCGGGTGCGAACGTCCTGGGACTTTGAGCTTGATTCGTGTCGGCGACAATGGTAGAAATCTCCAATTCAGGTTGCGCGTCCTCGCTGATTGGCATACGACGTTCCTGTCCAAGGTTGGATGCTTCGACATAGCTACTCTGCAATGCTTCCGCATAGCTTGCAACAGTAGCAGGTGAAGACGTAAAATCCTCATCAGCACTGCATGTACTAGTGAGACCTGGTGTCATGCCAACCCTTTCGGTGCTTGGTGTCGTAGCGACGTCGGTCGTAGCAGCAGGGCTACGAACAGAGACCTCTGCGAGTTGATGCTTTTCTACAGTCGACTCGCTGTCGCTGGGGCGAACAGGATCTAGGGTCGAGTCAGCATCCCCATTATATTCATCTTTTACTGGTATGACGTTCAGCTCCACTTCGTCCTCAATATTCGTGGTGGTAAGGGCAGCCTTTGCCGTCACGGACTCTGCGGCCCCCACCTCATCGTCACCTGCGACTTGCTCTTTACTTGGTTGCGACTGGATGGATCCGGTCTCCAGGTCGACCAACTTGCGTGACGAAATTCGCTTCAAGAACGACCGGGTGACATCTTGCTGGTGCAACCGTAAAGGATCTTCCTCTTCCTCACTTCTGCGGCCGTGATCTTTCGCAGAAGATATTCGAGACTGCAACACTACGAAAGTGGAAGCGTCGACAGCAGCAGGTTGAGAAGAACATTGCTCCGGATTATCCAGAGGTCTTGACTTCTTTGGCGACACGCTTTTGGCAGACAGAGGATTTTTGGGTTTCTTGGCTCTTCGCGTTGGTGAACGGGACGCTCTCTTGGGACTTCTGCTACCGGTACCTTCCACGGCGAAACGATCGCCTTTGACTTCCAAAGCGGGTACAATTTCGTCAACTTCGTTAGGTGGCGAGCTAGTGGTTGCAGATTGGGCAGCTACGACAACGTTCGGGATTTCCATGGTCGGACACTCCCGAGACGGCGGGCTTGATAATATAGTAGTGTCATCTTGAGCTTCTTGACGTTCACCACAGCCACTTCGTGATACGTGCCATTGGTTACTCTCGGATTGAAAACCATCCGAGCCTCTATCGCAACGATCAAGGATATCCGAAGTCTCTAAGATCGTGGTTTGTACGATCTCGCTTGTTCTCTGGATACTCCCTGAATCAGAATCACTCGTAAGAAGGGTAGATGTGCGCGATGAAAGTTGATCCAGTGAACCAAGCCCGGAATCGGATGACGGAGGTACACCAGCATTCTTGATCATGATAGGATCATACTGCTTCTCACTCAACGACTTGTTTAACCTATGATCGACGCTGAGGGGGAGATCCAAAGAAAAGTTGCTGGAATTTGCATCATTTATTGCAGCAATCAGCGACATTGTTGAGTTCACATCCGCTTCATGTACAAGCCTATCGGACTTATCCGAAATATTTCCACTCCCCTTGTGCTCACCACTCGCACTATCTCCAGTCAGAGCCATGTTAAGTAAGTCGATCCCACTATTTGTGCTCTCACTCGTGGTGTTCTCGACGCTTCCATTTCGTTCATAGTCTCTGGCATCTATGCTGGCGTTGTTCACGGACGTGCAAACTTGAGTTGAACTCTGGTATGATGCTGGTTTGTTATTTGTTGTATCGATGAATGCTTTTTGCTCGATGGCCTTTGTGCGTACTGCTGTTTGGGAATCTTCTCTATTTGCTGAGCCCAATAAGGTTTCCACCAGAAGCAACTCGTTCGAGTTTGAGAAACTTTGGGCGTTGTCCAATCCAATTGGCAAATTATTACTGGGCAAGAATGTAGGCGTACAAGCACCAATATCAGTAGGTGCACCCTTTTCATGAGTCAAGAGGGGTTGCAATTCTTCAGCTCGTGGAACTGGTGGTGACTTAGAGCCATCGGTCGAAGATCTCGCACTTCCTTGCTCCACATCACTTTCGGCCAGATACACGTCTTCAACTGTGGGTCTACGCGGTGCTTGAGCTGGAGTCGTGGGTTTATCTCGCATACTACTGTCTGCTTGAGGTTTCTCATACTTCGGTAGGGAGAAGCTTGCCTCATCTTTAGATGGCGCGATGGTGTTCATATCCTTCAGCGTAACATTTGATACTTCCTGATAAAGCTGTGAATCCTCATCGAGCGTACTGCCAGTCAGTTGATATTCCCACAAATTTGGCGGTAGTTTGAGCGGAGGAATTACCAATCTCAAGGATGCAGATGAACCCCCTGGCAAAGACGCCTCTTCGTTCGCTGGCGATTTTGATTTACTTAACAGCACTGATGGAGTAGCTCCATTGACATCTTCGAATTGATCATCTTCTTGATTGCCTCGAGAAAAATAATTGGAGGTGTGTTCATTGACTCGGGATGCTGACGCTGGACGCCCGTGCTTCGCAGGAAATTTGCTTTCGGAAAAGTGCTTGACTGCTTGTTTGGTCTTTCGTGATTCGTTTGCAATAGCGGTCTTTGCACATTTTTGTGCCTTCTTCAACTGCTTTTGAACGTGCTTTGAGAAGCGGAAATGTGCTTTCGCATGACTCTGGAACACTTCTAAGACCTGAGCAATCCGTTCTTCTTGTGTGACAGGTAACCCACTCGCTTCTGACGATATCCCCCTGATGGCGAGCGAACTTGACGATCCCGAAGGTATCCAGGGGCCCCTTTTCGTCCGGTGTGCACTCGATGGACGCTGCAAGCGTAGTTCTTCAGGATGATTTTCCTGTTTAGCGACCTGGTCATCTCGTCGACACCCCCGAAGTTGTCGCTGGGGTTTATTCTTGCTCAACTGCTTGTTGCGCCTCCGTGTCTTCTCTTGAATCATTTGTTTGTCTTCAGCTTCACCCTTAGGTTTATCTTTATCACTTCTACGCGAATTTTGTCGACCTTTGCCCAACATCATTTGCCGGTCGTGTTCTTGTTGTCTCTTCTTACGACTTCGTGCAAGGTGGAGACCACTTCCGCATGCTGGTGCCGGACTGGAGCTGTTAGGCTTACAGGTACTCTCTGCGTTTTCACGTTTCCTCCTTCTTCGTGTGGGTTTCGCATTGATTTCTTGCCGCTGGTCAAGAGTTTTATAAAGCAGCTCATACGTTTCGAGCTCTAACTTGCGCAGGGTGAGCTGCTGGAATTCTGGGCCACGAGCTAGCATTTCTCTCCACTTGGAGGTCTTCTCCTGAGCTGATGTATTCCAATCAACTTGGCCAACGCTTTCGTCACAACGAGCCATATCCGACCGATGCTTTGCAGACTGAGGCCTCTGACGCACAGAAATGCCTCTCTGTGCTGTACTGCTATCGGCTGCCCGACGAGCAAGCGATGCCGATTGAGGACGAACTCTCGTCGGTCTGACGGGCGTTTGGGAGTTTCGGTCAGATCCAGGGCTCTCACATCGCGGTGCCCGAAGAAAGTGAGCGTCGATTGCGGCAGCTCGCATATCAAAGTCCATCGCATTGAAATTGCCGTCCAGATGGTGCTCATGCCGTTGCCGCATAAGTTCTGCTACGCGATCCACGCCGATACACTGCACTGCTGCCTCTTCATGCACGTCATCACGGTCCTGGCCATGATCGTATGTCCATTGCGATATGAAATCCCGCGTCGCCAGCTCGGCCATCGTGAAGAATCTAAAAGATGAACACCCCCAGGCGTCAGTGCTAGCAAACTCAAACGCCCTCAGGCCAGGAATAAAAATTCTGCCAGTCTCCTCATCCTGCATCTTGAAACTGTTTCACGACGCTCAAAATAATGTTGACAACAGCAGTACACGCGCTTCACCACGAACCTGTTTTCCTCGCTCCTGCAACAAAGTGACACGAAGCACAGCCCAAACCAACAACACGTCGAGTTTCCGGGGCGTGCCCTTCTTCATCTTCTTACAACTTTCAGTCTCCCTTCCTTCCTGTAGCTTCAACCACGACTCCCGCTCGTGGCGCACTGTGATATGATGCGATGCAAACCACCCCCGTCGCCGCCCCTCCACTAGCAGCCGCTCTACTTCCGCTTCTTCTCCGCCCACTTGTCCGAGCCGTAACACGCCGCCGCGCCAGCCCCCACCGCCAGCACCGAGTTCCGTACCGCCGACCACTTGCCACCTGCAATGCACCACCACACAAATCAGCACCAGCTTCAGCACCAGCCAATAGTCAATCGTCAATAACCTACGGATCAGCAGCGACGGCACGCCCACAACGACCGCCAGCCCCGCCGCCGCCACCTCCGGGTGCTCGCGGCGGAACTCGTTGGCCTTCACCAGCTCTGCACAGCACACAACACGTTAACATCAGTACACCCGCACTACCACTACTTCAGTACTATCAGTAGATTGCTCACGCTGCTGGGCGACGACCAGCGCGCCCTTGACAGGCACCAGCTGGCCGTCCGCGATCTTCCGGGTCTCCTGCAGCTGCTGCTGCGCCGCGTAGAGCTGCGCGTTGAAGCTCTCGCGCACCACGCCCAGCTGCTTGCGCAGCTCAGTACCCTCGGCGCCCTCCGCGCGCTGGAAGACGTCCACCACGGGTGCCACGAACGTCCTCGCGACCTCCCACGCCTGCTGCGCCGACTCGTGCAGCGCGTGGCGCGCCGAGCTCGAGAGCTCCTTGGCCTGGTCCACGGGCCCCGCGGCCGCGTCGCGCACGCTCTTGGAAGCCTCGTCCAGCTGCTTGGACACGGCGCCCAAGGCTCCGTCCCAAGGCTTGCCGCCGCCCTTGTCCGCACTCGCCATACTCGATCCAAGTAACGGATTAACTTGTAGTGGCCGCACGTTGGGTCCGAGTGCGGTAGTGTGGTGTGTACCACATAGTTTGTATTATGTTGTCCACGTAAATGTAGTGTGGCATACATAATTCGTATACAGGTCTTGACAACCCGGTGCTAACGGCTCGATGGAGGCGGCGGAGACGCAGCTGGCGCGGGCGCTGGCGGCGCTCACAGAGCGCGAGTTCCCGCAGTCGCGCGGTCGGGAGACGCGCCTGGACGTGTACTTGCAGCTGGAGGAGCTGCTGCGCCTGGAAGACTCGGAGACGTCCGTGGTGCAACTGCGCGCGCACGTGACGCTGCTGCTGGGCGAGTTCCGCTTCGACCTGCAGCACAGCACGCTGAGCGACGAGCTGCAGGCGGCGCTGCGCTGTCTGTCGTACTTCATGCACCACCGCAGCCTGGCCGCCGCCTTCTCGGACGAGCACATCGCCTTCTTCCTGGGGGAATTGGCGCGGCTTCTGTTCGCCACGGAGGACCAGAACGTCTACAAGCTGAGTCTCTGGTGCCTCACAGTGCAGAACTTCCCGGCTGAAAGACACAAGTTCCTGCCTCAGACGGTGGAAGGATTGGTGCAGGCGGTGGTGAACCCGTTCAAGTCGCGTGCAAGTAGGTGAAGGCTGTGACCAAATGCTGAGAGGAGGAGGAGGAATTGATGGAGTTTTTGTGTTGTTTGTGTTGATTTTCAGTTGAAGTGCAGGCTTTGAAGGGGCTACATTTGCTGCTGGTCAAGTATCCGGAGCAAGTGGCGGTGAATGGTGCAGCTTTGAACATCTATGCGCGGCCTATTGCCAGTCGACTCGCAAGCAGCGAGTTGTCGACGAGGACACAGGCTCGACTGGTGCTGACAGAAGCAAGTAAGCACTTGCCGCAGTGGACGGAAGAGACGCTGACGATGGTGCAGGATTGCGCGCAGAAGTATGTGCTACCTGTGATGAAGATGCACATGGATCGAGATCGCCACAAGGACGCAGTGCATCTGTGGCAGTTGGCGTTGGTACTACTGAGGTCGAGATTCTCAGCTGACTTGGCAAAGCTGAACCAAGTGCTATACGTTCCAGAAAAGTGTATGGAAGATGAAGATGCAGCGGTGAGGCTAATGGCTATGCAGGCATGGGGCGACCTCGCGGATATTTTCCATGATACCAAGCTGTGGCTCTTCCAGAAGGCTGTAGTGAGCTTGCTTGCGTGGCCTATTAAGGTCTGCTTGAAGCAGGAACGGTCACTGAACATTGCAGAAGCAGCGTTTGGGTCATGGCGTAAAGTTGTACGCGTCGCAGTACAGGACTTTAACGAGTTCTGTGCGTCCGACGAAGCTGTGGCTCAAAACTTACCGGGATGGAGAAAATGGTTCAGTGAGCTAGTGATGTCTCCCTTGCTAACGGTGATGAAAAATCGAATTGGCAACAGTGACGGGAGAAATTCTACACTCGAGTTGGAGCAATTCATTGACTTTGTAAAACAGATTTGGGGATTCGAGGTTCGCAGCTCTGATAACGACAAGAGCAGTTCTTCCCGTAGCGAAAGTAGTAGCAGCACCACAATGGGAGAGTCTTCAATGGATGGATTAGGTGGAGGAAAACAGGCAACTCGCGAGCCTAGTACCGACAGTCAAGGGCAGGAGGTGGATGCCGCACTGACACAAAAGTCTAATACGCCTTACTGTCAGAGCTGTGACCATGTCTCTATAAGCTCTACATTGATTGGCATTGCCTGCTTGCTGGAAGACGTTGCTGGCGCCGTGCAAAATTTGATTGAAGTATCTGATGAAAGTCGCAGAGAGTACTGTAAAAGTCGTGGAAACGAGTTGGCGATAGCTATTTGGACGGGATACTGCCAGCGTTTTCACTCAAATAGTCGTCGCAATGGCACTTTACCTTCCGATACGACGCAGACATTGACGCTCGAGCTGCGGGAGTTGCGGATGTGTATCGATTTTACATTTGGAATTTTGACGTCGCGTTCAGATGTGCCCTCATCAAATGATCAATCGGGGCAAAATCTCGAGAATCCAATTAGTCAAGTGGTTGTGGCCTCCGTGGGGTTCGGCTTGGAGTGGGAGCTGCGGTTGTTAGCTCCGCTTGTGTCTGGTGTCGCAAACCCAAGTGACTTGCATACTGTGATGCTTCACTCAAAGAGCAAATTATTTGATCATATCGTCCGGCGTATGGATTATTTGAAAGAAATGTACGCTCAGTGTCTAATGGTGCTGAAAAAATGGGACAACAGTGAAGCTGGTGAGCTGGGGATCGACTTCTCAGCCAGGGCAAACGTACTTCCGTATCTTCTGATAAACCTGCTTTTCGAGTACGCTGTTTTCATTGATGACATGAATAACGACCATGGGGATGGAAAACAGAGTACGCTAACGTCTCTGGATATCGTCGTGAAGAAACTTGTGGCAAGTATAAAAGCTAGCTCTTCGAATCGGTCCCGTAATATGGACACTATCATTTGTTTTGGCGAGGAGGCGATTCGTGCAGCCCATGATTTGTTTGATGACAATGCCCTTGAAGCCGAGAAAAGAAGCATGCTGGATGAGCTCGTTAGGATTTCTTCTAAATTCACTGAGCACACGTTCGAGAGCCAGCAGAATGCTTCACTGTTGCTTGATTTGCATCAGTCTCACCGGAGCGTTGTCATTCCTCCCTCTGCTAGTACAGCCACCTCGGCAACTCCAAGTGGTGCATCCGATGTCGAAGAAAAGCATGCAAACATTGTTGGGCAAGAGTCCGAGTATGTGTCAGCTTCGTTAGATACGAGTACCTCCTCACCCTGCCTATTGAGTGGAGAAGTAGCGACAATGCCAAGCGCGAGTCCTGTTGATCCCAGTCCAACTCCATCATCAGATGAGCAGCAACAAATTCCAAACACTAGTCACGAAAGCCCAGATCACCGTAAAAATACTGATGGAGAAAAGGAAAGCAGACCCAAGAGCGCGCTAGTGACACCTCAGAAAGCAAAAACTTTAGAGGAAATGGATTCTACGTCTTCTGCTGTGTCAAAACCGAAGCTACAGCCCGCTGGATCACAATCTGCACCTCCCAAGCTTGTAGCAGCTCCAAATGGTGGGAACACTAAACGGCCAAACCTTAAAGCCCCCCAGTGCATTTACCCCGATCTCGTCGGATGTACTGAAGGAATTGCGTCGCTCTATCGGCACTTTCCAATGGGGTTCCGGCCATTCTTCTCGTTCTATAAGGTGAAGACGATCGGTGATTTAAGCGCGTTACCCGTTGAAAGAGTGAGAACGTTTGGACTCAAGGAACCGGTAAGCACCGTTCGAAGGGCTCTTGAAGAGTTTAATAGTCGAAAGGACCGCATGAAGTCTTTGAACGGCAGTCCGTTCCGTCAGAGGAGCGGTTCTGCGACAACAAGTCCGGCAATTCCTACGCCATCTCCACACAAACCACCAAAGCGGCTATTCCAGCTGGAAACTAGAGGCATCGCGCCTCTAGCTCTCGAGAAGCGTCAACACAAACGAACGAAACGATCTCTAGTGCTTGATGGAGTAAACGGTGACGACGAGGAAGAGAGCGAAGGAAGTCGTCAGAAGCCGAAGTTAGCAGACCGAGTCACGTTTTGTCTTCAAGCTGGAGAGACCGGGGAAACTCGTATCACGCGTCCTGGTGAGGACTCACACGACCAGCTGAAGCCTTCTGAGAAGGTCGAGGAAAAAGAGAATGCGCAGGAGAAGATGGAGACGTTTACGCTCAAGCTGTTGCAACATCTGCGCCGATCCGTTTACTACATGGACAAACTCGTAGCTGAAGAGGAGAGTGTGCAAAGTGAAGAAGCAAGTTTGCAGACCAGCATCACAACAGTGGGCGGGGTGATCACGAACTACCAAGAAGCTCATGATCTGGTGTCAAGACTAACATCGCAACTCCAAGTAGCAGCTGAAACAAGCTCCAAGCGATGCGAGAAACTGCTGGATAAGCGAGGTCTCAAAGGATAAAAATACGAGATAGCGGACTATAGCAAGGCTTGGTTTTCCGCCGTCATGGAATGTCTAGCATCATGGAATGGTTTGACAATTGACCGCTCAGAAGTGGCTCTGGATGAGGAAAGACAAGGGATCATTGCCCAGACGCCCCATTGGAGTGTACGCGAAGGCACGTACAGCGGAGCGCAGGTGGTATTATTTTCGTGTCGGTCAACGCCTCTCAAGCTGGAGCTATGGACAGTCGCTATGGACACGCTACAACATTTTGTAGCGCCATTCCCTCATCCCAATATTGTCCAGTTTCTTGGAGTGGTGACACCATCGGAACAGCTTCAGAATGATGCCCCACCCCCACATGAATGCATCGCCATGGAATATTTGCCGACAAGTCTTTATGATGTCGTTCATCGCGATCAAATTTCGTTATCCCGGCGAGAGATTGCTTTCGTAGCGATCCAAATTCTCCAGGGACTCTTATTTCTACATCGCAAGCAGCAAAGTTTGGGTGCATGCTTGACCAGCAAGAAGGTGATGATGGACGGGGCGAATGGTGTCAAGCTTCGTCGATTTGGATTCGAGTTGGTTTTACGATCCGGCAGGGCTCCGTCGCAACTCTCGAGTCCTGCACTAACGACTGTATATGAAATGCCGGTCGAAGATCGCGAAATCCCAAAGTCACCAACGAGATGTTCTACCAAGTCGTCACTCGGTTCGTTGTCACCATCGCGGTCCAGTTCTGTCCCTTCTCGATGCCCTTCCCAGCCTGGAACGCCAGCCTCGCCCACAACCGATACCTCCAATGCTGCAGAATTCACATCGATAAAGCAAGATCTCTACGCTTTTGGTGTTCTTCTCCTTGAAATGTGTGCGTGTGAAAAACCCACAAACGAACTCTTCAACCGGATATCCTGCGCGAAACAGATTGACCCTATATTCTATAGCGTTCTACAGCTGACACTGTCGCTCGGAGGTGCTATCGCGTCCGAAGATCATCGGGAAAGTTCTGCGCAGCTTGATACGGGCACTTTACTAAACATGCTAGTGGCAAACGAACAGCAACGAGCTGTAGAAGAGTTGCGGCTATCATCGTCGTCGTTTCCATCTTTTTTGTATGCTGATCGATATTTTGCAACCAAGGAAGCCGAACAGATCGAACTTAAGCTACGAGAACGAGATCGCCGAGGCGAAGTCGATCTAAAGCGGCTTTCTGCTGTGGAACAGGAGCTGTTGGATGAACAGAAAAACTTTGCTGTGCTTGTGCTTCAACTGGAAAAAGCACAACAAATCGGGGCGCAAGAAACAAAGGAAAAGGAGCGAGTGCAGATAACTTTAGAAATGCAAAAGAAGCAACTGTGCGAACGTGACGAGGAAGTAAATCAGCTGAAGCCACATATTCAAGCACAGGAGGAACACGCTTCAAGGTTGCAAGTCTCTTTGGATGAAGAGCACAAACGAATTGTGGCATTGCAAACTTCAAAAGTCGCTGATGCAGAGGAAAAACAAGGACTTCTCTTCGAAATACTGAAACTCAAAGATGAGAAGCGCAAACTTACCACAGAAAAGCAGGAGGTGGAAGAAGAACGCGCGGCAATAGCCCGCAAGGTGGGTGGCGACAAGGAATCACTAGAAGATCTCGAGGGTCGATTGGTCCAAGCGATTTACCGATGGGAAGAAGAGCAGCGTGTACGCCGTAAGATGGAAAGACAAGTTGAAGCAATAAGCCGTCAACTCTTGGAAATGGAAAAGGAGAGGTGTCATTATTCAAGTGTACTCCGCCAGAGTCCGACAAGAGAGCTCGCTCCGAAAGAGTCTCTTTCGTATGTACTTGCGCTGAAGGACAAAGAAATCCAAGAGCTTTCTCGTCAGCTTCAAGTTGCGCTCGACGATCAGGTCTCGTTACAGTCAGATATTTCTCGCTATGAAGCTAGCTTGAGTTTTGCAAGTGCCGAGAAGGATGCCTTGCTGGCACAGCAAGCCGATATGCAAAGCGAAGTCCTCTCTTTAAGCTCTCAAATTGAAGAGCACGTTGGAGCCATCGCAGCGCTGCATAAACAACTGCAGGGCGCGAACACTGAGATCGAGATGTTGAAGTCCAGAATTATCGATTTTGAGGACGAATTAGATCGACAAGCGAAGAAGAAAGCTGAAGACGGTAAGTAGTTGGTTGGTGGCAGTTTGCACAACCACGACTGACATGTTGTGCTCCGACAGAGAAAGCTCGCAAGATCAAACAGTGTCTTACACCTCAATGCGATGCTCCACGGTACCTTGTGGGTGCATCAGGGTATTGCAAAGAGTGCGAAGAGCGTTCTGGTCGTGCTCCGTCCGTAAGTGACGCGAAGAAGCTAAGGCATCGTCGGCACCGTAGCTGGGACGACGCGAGTATCGGTGGTGTTGGCGTGCGCAAGGCTGTCAAGAATATTCCGATTATGAAGCTGGTCCGTGTTCTCACAGGAGGAGAAAACGAAGACACTCGGGTGGAGAGTGCAGACCAGCAAAAGTTACTGGAAGCACTCAAGCAGCTAACCTCGCTGCTGAAGTCTGATGACAGCCTGAAAGATGACCTACCGGAATGCCTCGTGATCAAGTCAGTGCTTGCGCTTATGCATCAGCATAGAAATATTCTCGTTCTTCAGCTCGAGTGCTGCAGGTGTTTGAGTGTAGTGGTGTTCAACCACGACCGGAACCGCCTCATTGTAGTAGCAGAAGGTGGTGTCGACCCGGTTGTAGCAGCAATGAAACTCTTCCAGTTGGAACCCAAGATGCAAGAGGCAAGCTGCGTGCTGTTGACAAACCTTGCGCACAATTGTGGTACGGCTGCTCTGTAGTTTGGGTGGGTTCCGTTCACTTGTCTAACATTTGACGAGTGCTAGAAACGAATCGTAAGCGGATCCTTGACGGAGGCGGGATTGATGCAGTGCTGCAAGCGATGCAAACATTTCCTGAGAATCCTGGCGTGCAAAAGCGTAGCTGCTGGGCTTTGCTGAGACTTGCAGGATCAGGTATAGTCGGAATGTGCCAGGGATGGTTGGTGCTGTATATATTCTGATGGTGGTGTCGTGAGCTAGACTTGCTGTGTGACAGCATTGCGATGCGAGGTGGACTAGGCGCTATCATAGCAGCGATGCTCAACTGTCCTGCAGACGACCATGTCCAATACTACGGCAGCTGGGCTCTGGTCAACTTACTTTCAGGTACTGAGCGCCTGCAGGCTTTCGCACGCCGGGAAGGTGTACGAGAGGTGGCCGAAGCTGCTCATGCCTGCTTTCCGGAGCACGAAGGCATTCAGGAGAAGACGCTTGAGATTCTGCGGCTGCTTGGATGACGATTGTGAGCTTCTCTATTGTATTTTTTACTGCTCTGCGAAAGAGTACTGAGCGTCCTTGAGCACTAGCTCCCCTGCCACATTAGATGCTAGTGAACACTGGGTGGAGAAAATATCGCCTGGACTGTATGGGGCAATCCGCTGTCCTTGGAGTCCGAGGAAAATTCCATCTTCGCATGCTGCCCCGAAGCAGTGCTCAACTGCAGCACTCACTTCTAGTGCGATTACGTCCGGCTGCTCGGCGCGGTGACGATAAACGCGACATCTATCAAGAATTTCAACGATCAGTTAGAAAGAAAAGTCAGTAACAACAGAGCTCAAGAACGTACCGGATCTTGCTGGGTCGAGTGTTAGCCGCTGCATTCTCACTCTGGAGAGCGAACACCACACTGGAAATTTGCAGTGAGACCTGAAGATGCCTTGCATCGGCTCTACCGTCGTTGTCCGTTTCAGGCAAAATCGAAAGCATTCGCTCTCTGTGGGGATCAACTTGATACGCTTCAGGCTCCGACGAAAACCCAGTATCCCACTGAAGTGCAAATGTTGTCAGCGATTTTGTCGGCGTGATGAGCACACTAACGCGACCAGCGTTGAGGTAGCCGAAACGCTTACTTTTGTTCTCGTTCCATACATCGGTCTGCGCAGCGAGACGACGACTATCTAGTGACTTTCCGTTCACGGTGACGCTGCCATAGAGATTGACCACGCTAGCGTCGGAGCCGATATCGATAGTCGAGCTTGCCACTCCAATTGTCATATCCTTGGCTTTGGCACCAATATCTACATTTGCTCCTGGTGCGCCAATCGTGATATCACTCGTGGTCTTGCTGCCAATATTAATTTTCATTGACTGCACACAGAGAGATGAACCGTTGATTATACTTGCTCCTGTCATGCAGCATCACAAAATCCATGTTAGTAGCGTAATAGCATCTAAAGTACAACAAGTTGGACGTCACATACCAGATAGCGACACAGCTTCGGCCTGTAGGTTGACGTTGCCGACCTCCTCGCCGCCAATATTAACCTCGTCTGCTTGTTCGCCGACAGTTAGTGTTTCCATTGCATCCACCGCCACGGACTTCCCTATCAACGAGACTTCCGATGCTACAAAAAACCCAGAAAACCACGTGCGTGAGATACCAACTCCTCAAATCAATCAGATCATCAGGAACAAAACCAACCTTCAGAGCCGACAGTGATCATGGAGCTAAGCAGTTCAAGCTTGCTGTCGCTAGGCGGAAGAACGGTAGCATTCGCACCGGGTCCACCGATAGTCACGTGAGTTGCCTCGATCGATGCAATACTCGTTTTTCCTTTCGGCCCCACACGAAATCTGGGAGGATTAGCTCTGACAGCAACGTCTGTAATGGACAGCAACGAGGCCGTGGTGGAGGTGCCGTTGAAGTGAACGATCCCCGATACGGTTGTGATAGCTTTGGTGTTGCGCGTATTGATGGCGATCGAATCCGAGGCATCGAGCTGAATCACAGATGATGCTACCTTGACGACTTGTTTAGAGGCGTCAGCGTCGCCAATAACAACTGACGGAGCAGTGCCACCGATAGCTACCTTTTTGGTTGCATCAAGTGAGGTACTAGTACCTTGGACTTTTACTGTCGACAAACCGGATTTGCCGATTTGAACGGATGGCGAAGATGCACCCAGTCGGACATCGTTCGAGTTAATGTGCAGCTCGGATAAGCTGGTCGCTCGGTTATCGAGTGTGATGCGCTGTGACGACACATTAAACCGACCTCCCCCAACTTTAACCTGTGTAGTATCGTTCACACTGCCAGCTTTATGGTTAAACGAAACCAGCCCATGGATGTTCACCTCGTGGTTTGTGCTGTGAGAGCCGACCTCTGTATAGGATGAGGCTGCCTGATGAAGCCCGGCATTGATTGCCACAGTTCCATAACTCGACTCCGAATCTGTAGCTTGACCCCCGATAAGTGTCACGTCACCGCCAACATCCAACCCGTTTCCGCCCACAATTCGTACATCACCGCCTTCTTTTTGTGTCGACGATGTCTGTCCGACTACTTCAAGAGTAACGCTCTTGCTCCCCTCTGCTTCCAGCGCTCTTGCACCGTCGTCTTCATCACTGTTGTCGCTAACTGCACTAGGAACTGAAATGCGTACTTTTTCACTCTTGGAAGCACCCACGAAAAGTGTGCTCGTGTCAAGGTTAAGGGCTCGAGATGTTGACAAGCTTGACGCATTTTGGTCGTGCTTTATCGTCAACCCATTGCCGATGCTAATAACTCCATGCGTGCCATCCAGCGTGATACCTGCTGATCTAGGATGCTCCGACTTGGTGTTGGCAACCGTTACGGTGCCAGCTGGATCGACAAAGAGTAAGGACTTTCCTCCAGCGCTCGTGACGACAGTTCCGGTCCGCGATACGAGGTTCAGATCGCCCTGCTCCTTCACACCACCGGAACTGTTTGCAGCTGTAGTCATCATGGTGCCGTCATCAAATACAACGCCCTTCCTGGCACTCAAGTAATCAGCCTCGATCATTGGAGCTACCACACAAAACGCAAGCAGGATACCCGTCAGCCAACTCAATTCATACCACAAACCAGTAAAATACTTTCACACTTACAGTTCACTCTATGCGTAAACGACGATGTTCCATTAGGAAAAAACGCCACACCGAAAAAACTTTTCGACTCCTCCGACTCCACCGCACGACGTCCTATCCGCAGCTCGCCGTCGTCGAACGTGATCATACCTTCCGAGTACACGGTGTTAGAATAGCCTACGGTACACACATCATCAACAACAGCCATGTCAGTACACACACACACGTCTTCCGAACCTCCTCCACCCCACCCCACTCACCGCTCTTAAGGAAAATCTGCGCTTTGTCCTGCGCTACAACCGTGAAGCGATTGTCCACCGTCGTGCCGAACAGGTCGTTCTGGTGCGACTCGAAGAAGTCCGTCTGCGTGAGGTAAATGACGATGCAGCTCATGAGCGCGAAGCTCAGCAGCGTGAGCACCCCAATAGCCGTCCAGAACACGTCGTGGTCCTCTCGTTCCTTGCGTCTTCGGAGCGTGATGCGCTGCAGAATTCCACCGCTGGACCTGTACCGGAAGCTGCGGACGTCGGCGTCTGAGTGGAAGAAGCCGCGTCGTCCTCGCAGTCTGCGCAGTCGCTGCACGCCGACGCCCGCCGAGGCTTTGGCCGCGTCCGCGTCCTCCGCGTCGTCGTCGATCAGCAGGTGGTCGCTGCGCAGCTCGTCGCCGGGCGAGTCCATGGGGATGGCCTGCCGTCCGCGGCGGTACGCGTGCTCCTCGCCCTGCGCATTGTCGTCGTCGTCCTCGTCGTCCTGCGGCGCGTCCTGCTCGTCGTCCTCCTCGCTCCGGGACGAGTCGTCGTAGTGGCCTTGGGAGTCCGCACCGTCCAGCGTGAGCGCGCGCCGCCCGCGGCCACGGGGCGGGGCGCTGTCCACGTCGATCACCTCGTGCCGCGGAGAAGACATGTACTGTATGTCTGTCTGTGCTCAAGATAGTGTGACGTGGTGTAAACACGGGGAGGCAGGTGTAAATAAAGGAAAAGTTTGAGGGATAAATAGACTTAGGTTTACTATACGGCAGATAATATTTACCGATCTGTGCATGAGACGCAAACTGATGAGACGCAGTTAAGTTGCAGTTTTGATGGACTCAGCTCACTTTTCAATTTGCCGACGATGCCAGAGGCCCAGACGACCGACAGCAGCGGCTACGTGCTGTACTCGTACTGGCGCAGCAGCTGCTCGTGGCGCGTGCGCGTCGCCCTCGAGTGGAAGGGCGTCCCCTACGAGTACCGGTCTGTGCACCTGCTGAACGGCGGCGGCGAGCACTTCAAGGACGAGTACACAGCGCTCAACCCGAACCAGGTGCCAGAGACTCCATGCAATCAGACAAGACCTTGACGCTTGCTAACGTGATTCTGTGTGCAATGACGCAGCGCCTGCCGACGCTCGTGGTGGACGGCCACGTGCTGCCGCAGTCCACCGCCATCCTCGAGTTCCTGGAGGAGACGCACCCGGAGAAGCCGCTGCTGCCCAGCCACCCGTTCGCTCGCGCCCAGGTGCGCAACTTGTGCGCCATCATCGGCTGCGACATCCAGCCGATCCAGAACTTGACGGTGCAGGTGAAGGTGAGAGAAGAGAAGCAGTCAGTTGGAGAGGTGGAGGTTGGTTGTTGACATGTGTGGGGTGATGGATGATCAGGCGACGGAGGACGTCCCGGAGGAGCAGCGACCTGCCAAGAAGCAGGCGTGGTCCAGGTTCTGGATCGAACGAGGCTTCGAGGCATTTGAAAAAGAGCTCGTCAAGACAGCGGGTGTGTACTGCTTCGGAGACCAAGTCACACTGGCGGATTTGTACCTGCAGCCGCAGATTTACAACGCCAGCCGCGTCGGTGTGGACATGGCCAAGTATCCGACGATCGTCCGCATTGCCGCTGCGTTGGAAGCCGTACCAGCGTTCCAGAAGGCCCACCCGTCTCAACAACCCGATGCCGTCAACTAGACTGCCAGGATACGCACGACCTTGTCCAGTAAGTATCCAACTTTGAAGAAGTGATAATGGGCACGCGTCTATTGAGTTTGCTTGAAAGACCGCAACTTCTCCTTGACTGCTTTCAGGTGCTTCTTGATGGTTTGAATCTGCTGCTTGTCCACTTCGCCTTGAGCTTTTTCTAACGCTAGTGCAACCTCCATCTCTTTCTTCAGCTTGACGTACTGCTCCTGGGACAAGTTGTCTCCGAAGGGCGAGCTCAATAGCAAGTTCGCGTCGACGCTGTCTCGAAGCGTGCGAAGCGTGTTTGCAAACTCGCGAATACAACGCTGACGCCGGAAATTGAACCACGGCTCGAAATGAGGTGACTTGACAAACGCCGTGTAGAGTGCCTTCCACTTCCCTTGCTTGATCTGCGGGGGAAGCTGTCGAGGCTTGATGCTCGACAGCAGGCCCGGCAGAGTAAATGGTTTCATGTAGTCCTCTGCGCTCATGTACAAGTTCGACCGCCGCCCACCCGGTTTCCAAATGCCGAAGTACTGTTCGAACGGGTGTAGGAAGTCCTTCGTGAGCTTTCGGAAGTGCTGTTTCCGAGCAAAGCAAGTTCGGTTAGTACAACCGTAATACGTATGGGGTCTTCGTAACAGTAGAGCTACCTCCTACCTTTCGCAAAATCGCATTGTTGATAGTGACGTAAGGTTCTTCTTCGAGGCTCGTAGTCTGGGTAATGTGGATCTCCGGGGGTGATACGAGTTGGCGGAGGACTGTGCTATCTGGAACCATGTAGCGTGGACAGCGTCTCAAAATCTGGTTTCGCAGCAAATTCATCGACATCATCGTCAGAACATTGAGTCATTCAATGATAAATGCGTCAAATGGGCTTACCATGGGACGGTGACTGTTTTCGAAGTCGTCGAGCTCAACGTTCTTTTGAATGCGAAGACAAATCGTGCCGGTTTCATCCGCCTCACCAGCAGCTTCAGCACCACTGGCACCTATTTCATGAAGGATAGTTAAATTAGCCACAACAAATCTAAAAAACACACTGTAATGGACTCAGTTCCAACCTTTTCTTTGCTGAGGTTTTACGCTTGGTGGCTCTAAGAAGGGGAAGATTAGCGCATTTGGCCAGTGACTCAGCGACTGCACAGAGAAAGAGAACGACAATTAGGTTGTGATCTGTCGGCTCGACAGAGAATGATGCACACACGGGTACCTTCATAAAGAACGGGTTTGTGGTTCCGATCACTGTCACATCTTTCGGGCTGCTAACACCGTGGGTTTGCCGACTTGCGAGTGTCTATTAATCGTAAAAGCGTTAGAATATTAGTAGAAACCCCACGTAAACCTGAGGTAGCAAGTAACCTTTGATACTTACGTCGAAGTCAGCTTCGTAAACGGTGAAGTAAGGCCGGCAATCACCCTGGAACTGAAGTGGTGCTATCAAACTGGCCACAATTGTTCGACTATCAGATTGAGTCGGTCAACATACCAAGAAAAAGCGTGCGTAACCCTACCTGGTAAATGCGAGAGAAGCTTGGCTGCACGTTCTGGCATGAGGAGATAAAATGAGGACACTCTCGCCAGTAATCGCGAGCTGCCACAAAAGCCACAGCGATTCCTCAAGACTCACAAAGCTGGAATACAGTCCAATGTTCTGGGGATGGCATAAAGAAAGAGATAAGGAGTGTGGCGTAGTTTCGTGCAATCAAACCAACTTGTACCTCAAACGGAGTCGACTGGTGCGTTTGCTTTGAGAGAAGAAGATCCCCAAACGATGGCGATGGCGGGTGCTGTCTCCTCGAGACCACAAAATTTCCACCTTTAACCAGCACGGTTTCTTCCGTATCTTCTTCTTCGTCATCGTCGTCATCATCAATGTCATTGAAATCAGGGAAATCGGTGGCATCATCTTCTCCCTCGACAATGAAATGCGAGTGAAGTGGCGAGTCGCCGTCCGACTCGTACGTTGAATCCAGATGCTCGTAGTCGAGGAGCTTGGGGATGATGCACGAGATATAAGTGCCAGCTAACGGCAGCACGACAGGTGCATCATACACAAGGTCGGGCCTGCAACTCACACCAAATCCAACACAAGTCAGCAGCGATCCCTCAGTACCAGCCGAGTCGTCGCGTTCCGTACCAAGACTGGATGTTATTGTACACCGCGGCCAAAACCTGCGGTCCGACCTTGAAGAAGAGCGGCCCGACCACCCGCAGCACGCGGTCGTACAGATCCACGAAGGGTTTCGTGCTCACCAGCACCAGAGCTTTCTGGAAGTATCCGCGCGTGCGAGACTCGTCCTTCTGCTGGCGGAAGAGCACGAAGCCGAACAGGAGCTCGCGGCTGTTACAGTCACAGTCTCCGGTTAGCAGAGGGAGCTGGGGGTGGCGATTGCAATTGCGATTGCAGCGGCTGCTACTGACTCGTCGGCGTTGTCCCGGAAGCGCACGATGAACTGCGTGTCGCCCTCGTCCTGGTTGGTGCAGTGCGGCAGCGACAAGTTCGCCAGACTCGTCTTGGCGGCCTCCGAGAGGCAGCTCGGCGGATGCAGCGCGTCCAGTTTCTGCCCCGCGTCGATGTCGAACACGACGGTCGCGAGCGCGCGCAGGCCGTAGGCGGCAGCAGCGTCCGCCTCGGTCTGCATCGCTTCCATCATTGCCTTGTGCCCTGTCGGTATGATACAGGCTGTATCATAGTTTGGTAGGGAAGCCGTGCTATTGGCTGACACAAAAGAGTAGAAGCCTCCCATTGGACAACATTTATTCGACGACAGTTATAGATTTAGGATCCAAAGTTTGGACTCCAAACGCAAGTACGCGAAGGGCTTAATTTCATCTAGTTATCATGCTAGATTTATGCTAGCATATCATTTTTTGGCCAATCGGCGATCTGTGGTTTGAAACGCATAGCGATGCTGGGACGGCGGGGCCTCGGCGCCGCGCAGTGCGCGTGGCGCGGCTCCTGGGCGGACCCAGTGCGTGCAGTGTCCACGAAGGCGCTCTCTAGACGCTCCACCATCCGCGATGCGCGTCTGCTGGACAGCGGCTCGCGCGTGGCCGTGGGCGGCTGGGTCAAGTCGGTGCGCAAGCACAAGTCGGTGAGCTTCGTGAACGTCAACGACGGCTCGTGTCTGGGCGAGCTGCAGATCACGCTGCCAGCCGAGGAGACGCAAGAAGCGGCGGTCCAGTCGCTGGGGGCCAAGCTCAGCGACATCACCGTCGGCTCCAGTGTCTACGCGGAGGGAGAGCTGCGCGAAGTGCCGGGGGGCAAACACAAGCGACTGGAGCTGCACCCGAGCACGCTGGAGGTGCTGGGCGAGTGCGACATCCAGAAGTACCCGCTGCAGAAGAAGTACCACTCGCTCGAGTTCCTGCGCGAGAATTTGCACTTGCGGGCGCGCACCAACACGTTCGGGGCGGTCACGCGCGTGCGCAACGCGCTCAGGTACATGGCATCGATGTTTGCGGGTGGATATAGTACGGCATTGCTAATAGTTGATTGGTTTCTGGTGTATTGTAGTCAAGGATTGCACTCGTACTTCCAGAAGAACGACTTCCTGCATTTGCACAGCCCGATCCTGACCTCGAACGACTGCGAAGGAGCCGGCGAGATGTTCCGTATCGCCAAGATGGGTGAGTAGCTCTACTGTAGATGGGGTTATAATGCCGGGATATTTGATTAAATGATGTTGTTTTGAACTATTGCTGTGACGCAGATGGGAAGGATGAGGAGTTCTTCGGTACGCCGACCTATTTGACGGTGTCTGGCCAGCTGCACGGCGAGATGTACGCCTGCGCATTGAGCAAGGTGTATACCTTTGGACCAACGTTCCGAGCTGAGAACAGCAACACTACCCGTCATCTGGCAGAATTCTGGATGGTCGAGCCAGAAATGGCTTTCGCAGGCCTTGAAGAGTGCGTTGCCTCGGCGCAGGGTGCGGTCCAGAGTTCTGTTGCCCACGCGCTAGATACGTGCTCGGAAGATATCGCCTTCTTTAACAAGAACTACGACAAGCAGATTGCGGAGCGCCTAGAGCGTGTCGTGGAAAAAGACTTTGCCCGCTTGACATACACGGAGGCTATCGGTGTTCTTCAAAAAGCGGTGGCGGAAAGCAAGGGCAAAGTGAGCTTTGAAAAGAAGCCGGAGTGGGGCATGGACTTGCAGACGGAGCACGAACGATTCCTCGCCGAGAAGTACGTTGGTGGGCCGGTTTTCGTGACGGACTATCCAGCCGACATCAAGGCATTCTACATGCGCAAGAATGCACCGGATGAGCAGGATCGCGAGACCGTGGCTGGTATGGACCTGTTGGTGCCAAAGATTGGGGAGCTTGTCGGTGGCAGTGTCCGCGAGGAACGTTTCGAGGTGCTGGAGAAGAAGATGCGTCACTTAGGTCTGCTCCCTGAAGGAGACCTTGACGAAGACAGCATTGCAGCGTCAGGTGGCGACCTCGACTGGTACTTGGACTTGCGCCGATTCGGTTCGGTACCGCACGCTGGTTGGGGCCTCGGCTTCGAGCGGCTTGTGCTTTTTGCCACGGGTATGGATAACATCCGGGATGTGATTCCGCTGCCGCGCTTCCCTGGTCAATGCAAACACTGACCGTGTTAAAAGATGCATAAAGAGAAGAACTGCATTTCAAAATGGTGTACAGATGTTGATTTCTTTGTTTTGCACATTTCGTCTTCGTGGGGATTTGTTTGTGGTTGATTTTTGTACATGGATGTCCGTTGACCGTTGTTGTCCTGTGCGATTCGCCGCGTGTTATCTTTCTGCTTTATCGATCCTCGTTCGGCATCGTGTGCGCGGCGCAATTTACATATACCATATAATCACCAACTACCGTAGTAGTCGGTCAAGTCCCTGGGCGTTCGTCGCTCACCTCGAGCCAGCTCTACTGTTTCACGTCATTATTGTCTTCGCTACTGGACCGGTGAGTGTATCGAGGGCGTCAGTCGCTACCCTGCTAGCGCTGTCTTCTCGCCTAACATCGCCCGTCACTGCGGAAACAGCTTACTCAGCAGGCCACGATTGATCTCGAAAAGCTTGTTCTTGTCTTCAAGTAACACCGAATTTTCGTGCTGCATTGCCTTGCGCTCGCTCTGGAGAGCGTCTACTTCGCGGTTCTTGGTGTCCAGCATGTGCTTCAAAGCTTCATTTTCTTCTGCGAGAAACTTCAATTGCGCTTGCAGGCGGTTGGTATACAAACTATTTCCAAGCAAATAGTTGTGCAGCGAGGCAAGGTTTTCGTTTTGATCGTCAGCGTGCTCTTGGTTCGTACCCACGTCCTTTCCTTCACCCGACGATGTTCGCGACTTCTTGATGCGTAAGAGGATGTTCACTGGATCGCTGAACGAGTTCGAGAACACAGGACTCTGAACTGGGTTCACTTCGGCTCGAGTTCCTGGTGGCATAGACAACGACTGAGCAAGAAGTTCGGGACGGTTTTCCATTGCTGGAACGACGATGCCCTGAGGCCCACTTGGTGCTGAGAACCCAGAGAAGCCGTTGTAGTCGAAGCGCTGCTGCGATTGTTGCTGAAGAGCTGGCTGCTGCTGTTGCTCGGGGCCACCAGCCTGCTGTCGTTGAATCAGGCGGCTGCGCACGATGTTCAAGGTGGGTAGCGCAGTTGATGTGAGCGTTGCAGCAGCAGCGAACCCACTCACTTGTGAAGATCCACCATCCGAGCTTGCGCGACTGCTGTTGCCCATTGAAACACTGTTGCTGCTGCCTGGCATTGAAGATGACGGCATAAATCCTGACGGGCTCATCGATGGCACAGTCGAAGTGTTGACGAGAGAGCTGGACGCATCGGTGGGTGACACCAGTGGTGCATGTATTGTCGTGTTCGCCAGGTAGTCCTTCTTGTCGAGTTTCTTGGCCTTCTTCTTGCATTCCGTAGCTGCCACGGGGGAGATGACATTGTTCAGCTCTGGCAAATAGTGTCGAGTCAGACCGTCGTGTGAAAAGCCCAGCGCCACGTTGGATGAAGCACCGTGGGGTGTCGTCATGGCACCTAGTGGCATCCCGTTGATTGCAGGCTGGATGGGGACTCCTGAGGTGGTCATCTGAATGTGCATCCCGGTAGTTTGGACAGAGAATCCCTCCGAGTTGCTGTCGCCAGAGGGAAGCTTCCGCTTTCCACACGGGGACAATTTCTTGGACGTTTGGGCTGCAGCCGTCGTGGTAGTTGTGTTGGACGTGGTGCTGCTGGCCCCACTGGTGGGCGTTCGTCTCGGAGCCTTTTTACGCTTGATAAGCTGCAGCAGCTCCGGCTGGTTCTCTCGGAAGAAGGGGTGGCTGAACGTGCAGATATCCGTCTTGGACTTGGTCCACTTGCGGAAGCCGAAGTAGTTCAGCTGGCGCTGGAAGCTGTGGAAGTTGGTGTGGTTGAAGTACTTGGGCAGGATCTGCTCCGTGACGGTCACGGGGTCCAGGATCTGCAGCGCCAGGCCATCTTCCGACCACCGGATCACGCGGGAGCTCTCCACGTCGAGGATCTCGTACAGCAGCAGCAGGAACTTCGGGGCCTCGGGCTTCGCGCGCTTGCTCCCCTCCTTGATCGTCGCCAGGTTCCATCCGTTCGGCTGCTGCGGCAGCGACTGCGCCGACGAAGACGCAGCCGCGCGCGACTTGGGTGCTCGGCGCTTGGCAGCCTCTGTTACGTCTGGCTCCTGCTTCATGTCGATGCGCTGCGTGACGGGGTCCATGAGCGTCGCCTGGGCCACCATGGACGAGGGGCGAACTGCGGCTCGGGGGCGAAATGCGCGTGTGCTGCTGGAAAAAAGAAGCCGCCGACTGCCGCTCGCAATCTTCCGCGAAGATCGAAGAAAAAAAAGGCGAGCGAGCAACCGTCCGCGGTCTTAGTCTTAGGCGGATCTTCAGGCCGTGCGTGCGTGTCCGGTAAGGAAAGCCTCGAGCTGTCTGCCTTGAGGTGGCCAAACGGTCGGCAGATTCGGTGAGGCGCTATGCGGCCGTGCTGCTGGGCTCGTGACTGCTTCGGGTGCGAGTAACCGCGGGGGTTTCGGCGAATCTTATATAGATTGCGAGTGGGGGCTGCCACTCACTCGTTGAGGTTTCTTTTATTTTATTCTCTTTTTCGCCCCGAGCGACGCATTGCGGATTCGATGGGGAAGATTTCCACGCAGTTGGGTTCGCGGTATCCACCAATGGGGGGACGCGGTACCTTCTGCGAGAGTTCCTTCCTTTTTCTCGGGAGACGTTCGAAAAATCAGTGCTTCCTGATTGGCTGCTAGGCTGATCTGCCGGTATCTTCAATTGTTGGAGGGTATTTGTGTGGCCCACACAAGCGGGACTCGAAGATGACTGCCCGGGCCACACTTTGACAACCAAAGGCAGCCGCTACGCCGCGTAGCCTACTCAGCGGTGGGTCTGGGTTAGGTCCCAGTTGTGTGAACGGACTAAGGTAACATAAAAAGGACAATTTTCTCTTTCGAGGGGATCGAACTCTCAATAGATAACTAATGCCGTGCGTTGCCCGGGAAGCTCTGGATATTTTCAGATTCGAATTTCTTCGTGAAGTACAAGTTTTGTTTTAATCGTAACAGCTTACTTGGATAAGGCTCATGCATCTACTGTAGAGTGGTGAGCAAGATACTTCCCGTCTACGAATGGCATACTTCGAGTACTAAGAGATATAAATTGCGAATTGCAAAATCTACTACGCTGAAGTATTTTATTCTGATGAACTCGGACGACACCTTTTCGAGCACAGAGTCGGACACCGGCAGCAATCATATAGTCCATCCCGAGGAGACAGTCTAAGCCCGCACCGATGTTTCCAACCCAAATATTCATGACGTAGGTCACACCTACTCCGAGGGTCAGCTTGATCGTAGCTTTAGCGGTACCATACCTCGGAACATCTCCAAACCCCGAAACTCGGAGTCTGTAACCACGTCTGAGCTTGAGTTTCAACTTTCGTGCAAGATCTAAACTCATGACGCTCGTCATAGCTCCAGTATCCATTAACATCTGAGTCCGACGGTTGAAAATTGCTCCATGAACCATCGCCGTATCACGTTTCCCGCCGACCAAGACGTGATCACCCCACCAACCGTATCGGTCACCATAGGTCAGAGCGAATTCGACATCGTTTTCGAACTCCAGCTCTGAACTCGAGTCTTCGACCTCAGTGAGACTGGGATAATCACTGGCTTGGTTAGCTGAGCTCATTCATTTGGAGGTGTCGCCGCGCCAGCATGGAAGCGCTGGGCCCACATATGCAAACGCGCACAACGTTTGGGACTAAGGTCCGTCGAGGACTCGGTTCTGAACTAAGCTTACCAGTTTCTCCGGGTCTGAGCTGTCCAACAAAAGTCGAATCGTCTCAGGATCGAGGTCTCCAACTGATCCCTTCGCGCGAATTTTATCCCACACCGCCTTGAGTGCCGACCACATGTCGCATAAACCGCGGCGATGGTAGTCTCCACACTTAGAACACACCTGACTTCTGCAGCACTGGGCTGGGTGACCCTCGTCGTTGCAGTGTCCACAAATGAGCTTACTCCAGCAGTTCCCAGATTTGTGGCGTTTACTTCCACATTCACTGCATCGTGTTTCTCTACGCTGAAGTGCTCCATCTCGATATTGCGGGTAATCCGATCTTGGCTTACATGCTGAACGTTCAGCGACTCGAAAAATATTGTCATCGTTCACAGCGGTCGAGTAACAGGGCTCAGCCGAAATCGAATGTTGTACAGCTCGACTCGACTGAGATTCCAAATCATCAGTTCTCGGCGCTTGATGGGTCAGCTCAACTTCAATGTTTTCATCGAAGCTGTACAACATTTCATGATGGAAATGAGCATGATGTCCGGTATCAGCACCTCCTCCAAAACCTTCAGTCAAGGGGACTCGACTATCAGCTCGTCGCTGCTGAGGGCTAAATCTGTCGAACAGCATGTTCTGAGCTGGGCGCATTTTCTGCTGGCACACTTGGTCCTCACGGCATACATCCTGATTCAGAGCTTCAATACGCTTCAGAGTCTACTCCAACTCGCTCAGGGTGTCAAACCGCTGACCTCTTAGGGTGGTCCTCAGTCGCGTATCACCCAAAGCGTTGATGAACCGACGAATATGAGCTTCGCGGACAGTGGCCAACGCCTCAAAAGGTATATTAGCCTTCTTTGCTGCTCGGTTGAGCCGATATAGGAACATCCGAGGCGTTTCAGAGTCATGCATCTTCATGGCATCATACCAGTCAGCTTTGGAGTCAATACTGCGGCACCACTCCGTCTTGAATACGTGGGAGAGCATATTCCAATCCAATCGAGTCGAGTCTGGGAGCTGAGCACACCAATCTTCCAAAGAACCTGAGAGTCGCATCTTCAGCTGAACGCTCCGAGCCTTCTCGTCCCAGGGAACCATAGTCGCGTAATACATGAATCGTTCCCACCAATTGACGCGATCCTCCAAAGAGGCTCGCTCGTCAAAAATTTCCAGGGCGTCAAGCGGGACCATGTTTTGCACCAGCTCATGTGTTCTGGAGCAGGTGTCAACATTCTTGGTCTGAGCAGCAGCACCAAACTGGCTTTTAAGCTCATCCTGAGACGAGTCACCACAGCTTGAGGCATCTGAGCCCCAACGATCGCCATCACGTTTCTTCACCTCGGTCGCACGGATATTACCAATCCGCTTCGACACAGAATCCGACGGGTGAGATTTGGCTTGAACTAAACCGCTCTGGCTCAAACCTCGAGCTTCAGTCGTCTTGGCGCTCGAACGGGCGGACTCTACCTGGCTCATGTTAGCTCGGTCCAACTGATGTACAAGATCCAACAGCAAATCGAGTTTAGCCAGGACGAGTTCAATCACCGGAGGAACCATTAATATCTCAGACGGAACCCGAGTCTGAGTCGAAGGCGAGATTGAGCTAACCACTTGGTCGCTGGAATTGGTGCGAGCGCCAAGCTGTTCTTGGGTCATTTGAAATCGTTGGAATTTCTCATCCTGTTCAGCAACAGCTCGATCGTGCTCAGCTTGCGCTTGTGCATTCAGTATCAGCAACCCCAATTCATACTGAACTTGGATCTTGGCTGCACGTTCATCGTGAATCATAGTTCCGCTTGCTTGGCTGTGTCTTTAGCCTCTTGGAGTCCCTTCAGTGCTCCCAGATAATACTGAGCCCGAGTTTCATCCGTCCTACGCATCTCAGATGCTTCGCCGACATGCCTCTCAGCCACCTCCAAATCTCCTACCTGCTTCCAGTGATCAACATCGACTTTCTGCTGAGCCTCAGACAGCTGGGTACTGGCTGCCTTGCACTTCAGATACTCCTCGTGAAATACGGTTGACTGGTCTCGGCTATCAGCTAAAGCAGCCTTCAGACGTACTTCAGTTGCCATTTTTCGACTTTGTTCCGCATCGAAATCGGTCCAGATATTAGCCGTACTGCGAGTCAGATCACACTGGTATTGTTGGTCGAAGTTCGACACTTCAGCTGATGTCCCAGAGGAAATAAAACGATCTGAGTCAGGTCGACCACCGGAATAACCCTGATGGGTAGACCTTGTCTCATCAACTTCAACGTTTTGTTCGTCTCATCGCTTTGATTCTGGACTACCAGGCAGCGAAATCTGAGCCAGGTGTTCTGGTCGGAGCGTCCCCGTCCCAGTCTGTAATGACGTAGAACTGACTGGAGATGTAACAGCAATCGCCATCCCAGGGAACGAGCTCCGAGACATACCTGTCGCAGGTCCTCTCGTCACTGTAGCGCCCGAAATTGGCATATGCGTCCCAGTCCCGACCATAACGTCGGTCACAGACATCAGGGATGAACCGGAGGAACTTAATCCAACTCCATTATCTGTGACCATCACTGACGTGTCGGAGCTCGGTCCCACAGTGATCATGCTATGCTCAGGATCCCCCGCAAAATCACGCCTAGTCTCAGAAACACTTTCGCTTGAGTCGCGTCCCTGTGAAATCGCACTTCCAGCCGAAAGCAATTGGCACTTCCCAGACAACTCGTCTTGAATACATGAAACCGAGCCTCGAGCTCTGAGACCAGCTAGCCAAAGTCGCAGGACAACCTCAGTGTCCAAAAACAGCTGCGTGTTTTTATCCATGATAGCATCACCGTCCGTGTCCAGCGGGAAACCAACCTGAGCTTCAGCAGTCTGAACAGAACCCAACGGTTGCGACTCTGAAAGCGACCGCACATAGTGTAATGGGCTTACTTAGCCCAATACTTTAGCTTACACGTGAGCGCACGTGTATGAGGAAGCGTAAGGTGTATTTAACTTAGATTAAGTATACTTGTATCCACAAGTATAATTAGATCTAAATAAAGGTACAAATAGTAGCTTTTGCGGTAAAATGAGAACTGAATTGAATGTTAACTGTGGCTTTCCTCCTAAAACTGATATCTATAAAGAGAGGTTCTACCAACGAGTGGTTGGCAGAAACTCTGACCTAATGCTTGAGTAATACTGGCAGAAAAACCCTGCTTTCTGACCAATAGGACTGCTTCCTAATATGAATGGTGACCACACTGCGATGTGGCCCACCTGAATGTATCCACTTAGTGCGTGTTGCACTAAGGTGAGGTTAGCCGAATGTGTAGCCCCGCTACACCATCCCCCCGTTAGGACTTGATGTGCCGGTCTCGACACATCAATCCAAAGTCTTCTTTGGAGAGAACTTCGTGCTCATTTCGAAATGAGCACGCCTACGACGCAGACTTCCGACGAGCTTGCTGCACCTGCAGCAGGCAACGCGGTCGTCGCTAACACAGCGACGACTGCCACATCTTCAGCCTCTTCGGCGTCCGTCTTCACTTCCACGGTGACGACGTCAAGCTCCCCCAAGCGTACTATCTCGGTTGGGGAGTACCACAAGACGCGTGGCAAAGTTACCTATGCTAACGAAACCCTCTTTGACGGCATGGAGGATCTCGACATGGAGGAGGGCGAGGAGGAGCGAGACTCCTCGTCTTCAGGGCGCAATGAAGCAAGCGTGGGGACGCGTCGTCCCCGCGAGGACGACTCGGACGCTTCGAGCTCAAAGCGCTCGCGCAGCGGCAGCGACAGGCCGCTCGCTGATGCCGGAGCTCTATCTACTCCGCGGGGTGGAGACGACGACGACTCCACTCCGCCTGCGGCTGTGACGTCGCGGACTAATCCGGTGCGCGACCCGTGGATGCCGTCTCCGAGCGAGATCCGATCTCGCTACGGCAGTACCACGCCGGCCAGCCCATACGCGTTGTACTCCTGCAACGCCATCGTTGATGACGATGTCACCAAGGAGCTCGACTTTGATCCGGCGACGGATCGAAGACGTGATTATTACATCGGGCTCTTCCACGAGCTCCGATTCTACGGGAACAAGAAACATTCCCGTAAGAGTAAGATGACAGAGTGGGAGGCACTCTGTCAAAGCTGGCGGATGTTCGTTGAGAACTTCAACACCAATCCTTCAGGCTACCGCGAGCGAGTCCGCTCTGCGGGTGAGCGCTACGAGCGCTACTCGAAGCGGCCCAAGATCTTGCGGCTGCACGATGGTGCAGTCGAGGCGGGGATTCCGTGCGCAGTGCCGTCTGGCGTTGCGTGCGAGCGCTGCCAAGCTGGGGCAGTGCGGCTGTCCGAACGGGACCTTAACGGGTACACTGGTATTAGTGTGCCTGTGGAGTTGAAGATGTAATGAAGTGGTGCAGCAGCGAGGCCCCGACGTTACCAGGAGGCGCCAGCTGCCGTGTGCTGACGCCGCTGGCGAAGGCAGCCGTGTTGAAGTTGCCGAAGGGCTGCCAGGCGACGCGAAGAATGCCCCGGACTCGAAGAAGTCGCTGGGTTTGAGTCGTCGGGGCGCTGGGGACCGCACGAGTGCGATCTTACTGCTGAGGAGTCGCCATGAGCAGTCGGGTACGCTTCATGTGCGGTTCCGAGCGACTCGACGGGAATGGGTGGCGATGAGGAACGCTGGTGAAGCAGCGCAGCGGTGGAACAGGGCGAGGGCTCAGTTGAGATTTCGCCGGCTCGGTGGCAAGCGAGTGCCAGACCAAGCTGAAGCAGCAGAGAGAACGAGACGAGACGAGAGAGACCAGCGAGTGACGGACGCAGAGTGCACGGTGGTGCAGTAACGTGAGCGGAGAGGGGGCAATCGGTTCCCAAGTCGGCGGTGTGGCTGCGATCGAGGGCAGGCGCTCAGGGCGTACGCTCAAGTGGCTTGGCGACTGGCATCAATCCGGACGACTCACGGCAGACGCGCAATCGGCGTACCAGTTGGGCGACGAACAGAACGAGGCGGGTGAGCGACGCGTAGCTGACCTGCACGAGTGACGGGAACGAGACGAGAAGAACGAGACGAGAAGGACCGAGTGCATAGCAGGCTTAGCTGACAAGTGCAAGCTGACAGAGTAATAAATAGGGACCAACGCAAGAAGGTTCCGGCTGCTGAAGTGGCCTGGATTTGTTGAAGTTTGCCGCTTACAACTACCCGGTCAACCCCAGCAGCTCTCAGCACTGCGAGCTTTGCGATCCGCCGGCGAGCAGGCGTCCACAGACTCGTTATATGGTGGTCATACAGGGGCCTCTTTGATTGAAATTGGCACCTTTCGGACAATTGGGGAGTACAAGCAACTCACGTGACGAACTTGAATGTTTTGTGGAATTAGTGACTATCGAAGATGGTGACTACTCGACGCGGACAACGCCAACCCAGCCCGGTACAGTCCGAGTCCGACCACGAGGAGTCTGATGAACTAGGTTCCGTGCCCACGGACGAGGAGGAGGAGCAGAAGAATGAAGATAATGACGAATGGAGCAATTATGATGAGGAAGTGAGGAGCGACCGGCGAGTTGAAGTGATGGAGCAGACGACTGAAGTAAGCCGCTCTACCAGCAGTTCGACGCCGGTCGGACTGACACCTGAAATGGCCATGATCACGTCCGCCTTACAGCATCTGACGGCAATGGTGGAAGCATTCAGGGCACCCGCAGTGGGTAGCAGTGAACCGGACGACGACCACCTAAGCAGATCGGAGGAAGTGGCTGCCCCACCTCGGCCACCACGTACTTCACGCGTCAACGAAGAAGCACGCTCGGCCACAGTCGCTTCGAGCTCTACACCAGCAGAACAGACCAACGCAGGCTTGGAGTCTCCAGCCACTACCGAATTGTCGAGAGTGGCTTCCACACTTCAACACTTGACGGAAACGATGGCTCAGCTGCAAAGAGCCCCGACAGCTGAACGACGGACGGAGCCCGCCACCGGAACCGAGTTGACGACGATCATGGCAGCGATTCAGCAGTTGGCAGCCGTGATAACCAACCGGCAGTCAACTCCGATCGGCACCACCAGAGCAGCTCAACCGACACGACGGCGAGCTGGCACTGTACATGGCACCTCTCGGACTTCGCGACGGCGAACCACGACTGCATCTCATCACCTTCGGACAGCAGTAGCAGTAGTTCGAGCGAGTCGTCTGACGATGGTGCTGGGCGTCGAAGCCCCGAGTCACGGCGTCATGGCAGAGATGGAGACAGCTACCACGGAGACAGTGACGGCTCGGACCGTTCCAGCCGTGGATCCAGTAGAGGCCGAAGACGGCGAGGACGGCGTCGACAACGCGACATTGACGCCCGACCTCGACGCCACGCATCGCCAGTGCACGAAGAAGATCATCGACGCCGACGAGGAGTGAAGGACTTGGAGCTTCCCACATTCACACCGTCGCCGAGAGTGTCGGTCTCTACATGGATTGATCGTGTCGATCTGGCACTAAAAGGGGCTGAGGAATCTGGACGAGGCACGTGGACGGATCATTCACTGTACTTCCTCCTGGGCAATAAGTTAATGGAGAACGCCGCACGTTGGTGGGTTAATATGGACCGTAGGCTGAAGCCCCGGAAACGGACCTGGACTTACCTCAAAAAGGCGCTGTTACGTCGGTACGGGGAACGCTTGGACAAGTTGGCCGCCGAATGGCGAGTGAGCATGAGGAGGATGATGCCGGGGGAGACGTACGCGGACTTTGGAGCGGGTCTGCGTGATGTGGTGGGCCGTAATAAGGTGAGCGAGCGCGTCTTGCTCGCCCAATTCTACAGGTGCCTGGATAAGACAACCAAGAAATTAGTCAAGCAGGATCCAAAGCCCAAGACACTGGAGGAAGCAGTAGACCAAGCCACCGAGATAGACGATCCCATGGACAATGTTGCCCAAGGGATGCTAAACATCGGGCAGCCATGGGCAACCGCCCCAAGCCCTTACCTGGTCCCGATGGCAGGAACGACTGGCCAAACCCAAGTGATTCCGGGGATTGGTGGAGCAAGCCTCGCAACCGAGTTTGCAATGGCAGGAGGTGGCGGTCACGCTGGAGTGACGCATCCAGAACCTGAAGGAATGGCTCTGTTCACCAACCCTCAAGGCGTGTGGAATGCTTACTCAGGCACGTGGGACGTACCCCCTGGCCACACCTGGAACGGCAAGTTCTGGTCGGAGTCTGCTCGAGGCGAGAAGAAACGTAGTAAGGCGGGTCGCAAGAAAGACGACCGACGAGCCGAAAAGGGGGCGGCAGCAGGTCGAGATTCGGGTGCATCCAGCGGAGGCGACTCAGGGAACAATGCGAAGACGAAGAAGATCAAAGCGGCAGTGCGACAGGTGCTAGCCAAGGATCCGAAAGGGACGAGTAGTCCACGCACTACCCGGAGCCCAGCAAGCAGTGGAAGCACCGGGGCCTGTTTCCAATGTGGACAGGTGGGTCATTGGGCGCCAGCCTGCCCAAATGGACCCAAGTGTTTCGCCTGCAATAAGTCCGGTCACTTCGCTCGGGACTGCACGGATGTCGAAGCTAAAGCAAGAAATGATGTGTATTTGCAGTCGCGTAGGCCGGCACGGAAGGAAGCGGAAAACAAGTAGCGGGCATGGTAGGAGGAGTACGATGTCCCGGACACGACGATCCTCAACAAGAAACGACGACTGGCCAACTTACCGAGAGCGGAGGCGAAGGCGAGCGGCGGAACATCAAGACATGGGCAGCCATACGCCTGATGCGGAGTCAGCCCGCGACCCAGTTGACACAGTTGGTAGAAGACATGGAGGGAGAAACAAAGGAGAAGGACGGTGGAAGGGCGATGCGTTACGTGGCTACAGTGCGCCCTGCAATGGCTGCGGCTCGCTACGTACGCGCAGACAGTGTAGCTGGACAACGTGGACAGGAAGGGGGAATTGCGCATGAAGAAAATGAAGTCGAGATCCGAAGCGCAGCCGGCGAACAGCAGCTCGACAAGAGCGATCGACCAAGTGGAGAAAAGGCGCCAGCCGGAGGTGCGATCGAGAGTGAAGAAGGCGAGCGTCCGACAGAACGAAGTGCAACGGACGAGACGGCTCAGTGTGACACGAGGACGGAAGACAGCCCTGAACTGGTAAAGGAAGGGGCAACGGAACAAGAGCTTCAGAGTGATGAGGCTCGGCGCCGGCGAGCCGTGCGTAAGTTGGTGTTGAATCAGCGCAAACGAGCGCGCCTCAAACGTACACAGGCCGCTCGGAAGCTAGTGATCCGAGCAGAAAAACAGCAGCGAGAAGACGAAGCCGCACTCCAAGCGGACCGGCAGCACCAAGCTAACGCCGCAGTTGAGCAGCTACAACAGCGTCGGCAGCAGCGTGAAGGAGCTGCACCAAGTAACCCGGTCGGCGAACGGGCGAAGGTCCGTCTGGTGCAGCGGAAGCAGAATGATGAGTCAGTACAGCTAGCAGAGGCCGATGATGGGCTGCCCACGGCAGTCGTGACGGTAGCGGGCGGACGACGCGAAGTCAAATTGGATAGTGGGGCCCGTTATTCTATCGCGGGTACGGAATGGATGTGCTACGGTGATCGAGTGGTGCGTCCTGCTCCCGTAGACTACGTTGAAGGCATTGGTGGGTTCCTGCTGGATGTGGTAGGTGTGTGGAATTTCAAGCTACGAACTATTTTCAATGAACTCGTTGAGGTGGAAGCTTGTATTGTGGAAGGGTGTACGACTGAATTCCTACTCGGAGTCGACTTCATGCAAGAACGCGGAGCTACTATGGACTTTGGGAGAAACGAGCTGAGATATCATTGCTCAAGTCGAGCAATAGTGATCCCATTTCGGACGTTTGGGGAGGGCCAAGGGGACAGGATCACCGCCGAGCGAATGGCGGTGAAAACTCGGTTGGGGAAGAGCACTGTCACCCCGGTGCAGATCGCAGTCACTGCCAAGAACGGTGAACGCGGCATTTTCGTGCCCACGATACAGTTGGGCTCCGTGATGTTGGCCACCACTGTAACGGAGGTGCAGGACGGCAAGGCCTGTGTCCCTGCTATCAATTCAGGGCGTGATCGGGTTAAATTGCCCTCAAAGAAGGAATTGGGGACGTGGATACCCCTCCAGGAGGACGTCGAAGTCCTCGAAGTGAATGGAGCGTTACGGCGGGAGCAGATGGTGAAGTGGTTGAGTGAAATGGGCGACGCTGACACGCCCCTCGACAACGAGGACGAGATGAAGATTGGAACGGAAGACGACGACAGTCGGACGCTGGTCAAAAGATTGCTGCGAGCCTACCGCCGGCTGGTCACCGACACGGGGGACTGTCCGCCGTCTACCGCCTTAGAAGTCGAACATCACGTCGACACCGGTGACGCCGCCCCAATCATGCTTAAGCGGCGGCGCCAAGCGCAAAGAGAGGACGCGGTGTTCGAGAGCAACGTGAACAAGATGTTGGCGGCCGGCGTCATAGAGGAAGGGAATGGCGCATGGGGTTTTCCGGTCGTCCTGGTCAAAAAGAGGGATGGGGAAGTCAGATTCTGCGTCGACTACCGGGCTTTGAACAAAATTACCCGTAAAGATGTCTACCCGTTACCAAGAATTGACGAGACTTTGGAAGCACTAGGCGGCGCAGTACTCTTTACCACGCTAGACTTGAAAGCGGGGTATTGGCAAATTAGAATGGCGGCGGGTGACAAGGCGAAGACGGCCTTTACCACCAAGCAAGGTCTGTACCAGTTTGTGCGCATGCCATTTGGCCTCACTAATGCCCCATCCACATTCCAGCGCATGATGAATGGGGTGCTACGTGGGCTGACTTGGAGCACTTGCCTGGTCTACCTGGACGACATCGTGGTGTACACTCGTGGCGGCATTGAACGCCATGTACTGGAATTGGCGTGTGTATTGCAGAGATTGGCCAATGCAGGGCTAACTCTAAAATTAAAGAAGTGTGTCTTTGCTACTACAAGCATGGAGTATCTTGGACATGACTTAAGTTCGGAAGGTGTTCGACCCCTAGATCGACTGGTCAATGCAGTACGAGAATTTCCTCGGCCGCAGGATGCGGTAGAAGTGAAACGTTTCGTACATCTCGCCGGCTATTACCGGAGATTTGTTGAAGGTTTCGGCGCTCTGATGTCCCCAATGACCAAGCTCCTACGTAAAGATGCAGAATGGGAGTGGACGATCGAGCAGGAAACGGTGTTCGAACATGTGAAGATGTTGCTCACCAAGAAGCCGTTGTTGGCATATCCAGACTTTAGACTACCCTTCCGAGTCGTGACTGATGCCAGCAAAGTCGGACTGGGGGCCTGCTTAATGCAGGACCAAGGTCGAGGTTGGCAGTCGATAGCCTACGCCAGCAAAGTCAACAGCAAGGCCGAGGGCAACTATGGGATAACGGAGTTGGAATGTCTGGCCGTCGTGTGGGCTATTAAGTTATTCCGTCCGTATCTGTATGGACGTCAATTCACAATTGTCACCGATCATGCCGCCTTGAAGTGGCTGATGACCAGTGCTAACCTCACCGGCAAGCTCCACAGATGGGGTTTAACCCTACAAGAATTTGATTTCGAGGTCGAATATCGACCTGGCGCTACGAACGTCGTAGCGGATGCATTGTCGCGGATCCCGGCCAAAGCATTAGCCGCTGTGGGACGGAAACGGCGAGCCCGGCGCCAGACGGCCGGATGCGGCCTGGACGTGCAAACGGCCGCTGAGACTGCAGGACGTGGCAGCGAGGCCACTAATGCTGCCACAGCAGAGTCCGGGGTCGACACTGCATCTACTAGCATCGATGGACGGAGTACGAACCCAACGACGACCTCAGGAGATCACCAAGGGAAGGACCAGACGACGACGGCCACAGCCGACGAAGACCGAGAAGTGGTGACTTCTAGTGCAACGACCGGTAGAACAAGCAAGGGCGACCTCCTGGAAGGTCAGCGACACCAAGGGCACCGCGACGCCCCGATACCCGCGAAGACCAGGTCACGGGAGCCGGCGGAGTCAGCACCGAGCTCACGACCAATGACACGGGCTGCGAAACGACGAGCTGACGAGATGAAACGGCAAACTGAAGAAGGCGTGCAGCACGCCAAGGGGGCGCAACGACTCGCAGAACGAACCGGTTGCGAGGTAGAGGTGACTGTTGCCGGAGACCAAGCACGTGAAGAACTGCCAAGTAGTGAACGAGTAACGGAGTTGGACGCAGCAATCACCCCGCACCTCGGCGAAGCAAAACCAGCCCAACCACCTCCGACGACCAAAGTACGACGGCAAGTATCGTGGGACCCGTCAGTGGAGCAGCTACAGGCCGCTCGATCAACGGCGCATGGAGCAAAGAGACAGCGGCCTGACATGGGGGCTGCACGATCTGAGCCAGTGGGGAAAACTACGCAGAAGAAACGACCTGCGACGGTGTCGGCAAAGTGTGATTCGGCGCAGGTTGTTGGCGCCGGAAAACGCCGTAAGACAATGGCCACGAAGGCAGCAACGCAGGCGGGCCAGACGACGCCAACAATGACCAAGGAAGCAACGACCCCGCCAATTATGGGGCCCCTGCGAGTCGATGAAGCACCACCGCTGCTCCCATCAAGTAACGATGGAGTGAGATGGGATCGGGGCCCAACCCTGCAGCTAACAGATCAAGAAATTAGTGCGACACAAGCCAGGAGCCGGCTCGTGCAGCGTCTAATTGTCGAAAAGGGCTATCGGGGTATGGAGGTCACGACGGAGTACACGCTGGCGATGATCAAGACGCCGAACGGAAAGAGGGTGATATTGCCCCCTGAACTATGGGCGGTCGTGTTTAAAGAGAGTCACGATTCAGTATGGTACGGCCATTTGCGGGCCCCACACACCTTCGCACGGATCTCGCAGATTTACTGGTGGCCAAACCTTCAACGAGAAGTGAAGAGCTGGGTGCTTGGTTGCCAAGAGTGTGGCAGTCGCAAAGACAGACCTCGAGAAGTGATACCACCGCTGCGTAGCCTGCGAGGCGGAGACGTTGGAGACCGCTGGGCTCTGGACGTAGCGGGGCCGCTACCCCAGACTGGCGGCGGCTATCGTTACGTTATCGCTGCTGTGGAATACGTGACTCGCTATGCTGTAGCCACGACAGTAAAGAGTCACGTGGCGGAAAATGTAGCGGAGTTCATAATGAAACAAGTGGTGTTGAAGTTCGGGCCATTTAGGGAACTCTTGACGGACGGAGCCCCTGAGCTGACAGGAAAGGTGATTGAGCAACTTGTGGTGCTATTGCAGGCGGATCAAATCAACCCCGTACCTTACCGCCCACAGATGATTGGACTGGTAGAGAGGTTTCATCGCACGTGGAAGGATTGCGTCGCCACCTATATGCAAGACGAATCACAGCGCGACTGGGATGTCTGGGTCGACTTTGCTGTCTACGCTTATAACTCTGGACGTCACTCTACGGTGCTTCTGTCACCTAATGAACTGATGATGGGACGCAAGCTGCGCATGCCGAACGAGCTGTTAAGGAGTGCTGCGGTGTCGGAAGCTGGAGATCTGACGGCGTACCATCAACGGCTGATGGCTGCCATGAAGGCCAGCCACGAGTGCGCTGAACGCGCACGAGTAAAGGAACAGGAGCGGCAAGCTCGCTATTACAATCTGAAGGCGAAGGCGTCGCGCGACTTCAATGTCGGAGATCGGGTATGGTTGTTCAAACCTCAAAAAGGGCCAAAGGCGTCGAAGTTCGTCCATGCCTGGATGGGACCTATGCGAATTATTGAGCCCGCGGGCTATGAAAACTATTTACTGGAGCGAGAGGATCAGGACGAAGCAGGCGAGCGGTTTTTGGCACATGTATCGTTCCTCACGACTTATCATTATCCTACCCCTGTACTCGCCGCCGCGGCTGCAGATATTGCTGCCCAGTTAGAGTATGAAGATGCCGCGGGGAGGACGTCCAATGGCACGGCGGCAGGAACGACTGCTGCTGCAACGACAGCTCCTGTCCAGACGGCAACCGCAGGAAGTGGCGAGAAACGATCTGGAACGGCAGTGGCACGTCCGGCAGGAGAAGAGGAGTCAAGTACACGACTGGTGGAGTTTCGGCGGCGAAGACGACGAAACCGGGCTAGTCAATACGTGCTCGAGTACGAGCTACGACCCACCCGAAACGATCAACACCCTGCCCGCTCCAGAGATGGGGTGTCCCAATGGGTCTCAATTGCGGACTACGAGAGACTTTTCGAGGACGATAGAGTCGTGGAAGACTCTATTTTTGAAGAAGGCGTGTAATGAAGTGGTGCAGCAGCGAGGCCCCGACGTTACCAGGAGGCGCCAGCTGCCGTGTGCTGACGCCGCTGGCGAAGGCAGCCGTGTTGAAGTTGCCGAAGGGCTGCCGGGCGACGCGAAGAATGCTCCGGACTCGGAGAAGTCGCTGGGTTTGAGTCGTCGGGGCGCTGGGGACCGCACGAGTGCGGTCTTACTGCTGAGGAGTCGCCATGAGCAGTCGGGTACGCTTCATGTGCGGTTCCGAGCGACTCGACGGGAATGGGTGGCGATGAGGAACGCTGGTGAAGCAGCGCAGCGGTGGAACAGGGCGAGGGCTCAGTTGAGATTTCGCCGGCTCGGTGGCAAGCGAGTACCAGACCAAGCTGAAGCAGCAGAGAGAACGAGACGAGACGAGAGAGACCAGCGAGTGACGGACGCAGAGTGCACGGCGGTGCAGTAACGTGAACGGAGAGGGGGCAATCGGTTCCCAAGTCGGCGGTGTGGCTGCGATCGAGGGCAGGCGCTCAGGGCGTACGCTCAAGTGGCTTGGCGACTGGCATCAATCCGGACGACTCACGGCAGACGCGCAATCGGCGTACCAGTTGGGCGACGAACAGAACGAGGCGGGTGAGCGACGCGTAGCTGACCTGCACGAGTGACGGGAACGAGACGAGAAGAACGAGACGAGAAGGACCGAGTGGATAGCAGGCTTAGCTGACAAGTGCAAGCTGACAGAGTAATAAATAGGGACCAACGCAAGAAGGTTCCGGCTGCTGAAGTGGCCTGGATTTGTTGAAGTTTGCCGCTTACAACTACCCGGCCAACCCCAGCAGCTCTCAGCACTGCGAGCTTTGCGATCCGCCGGCGAGCAGGCGTCCACAGACTCGTTATAAAGACACTGCGTGAGAAGTTAATCACGCAGTTGTCGTCTGAGAGTGCTGAGGGTGAGCGCAACACTCAGTCGAGGGCTGTAGGCGACTACAGCTCTCGCTCAAGTTTTACGCCCTTCGGCGGAGCTGCTGGTGGCGGGATTCGTACTCCGTCACCATTTCTGGAACGTCGCTCATCAGGACGTTCCGCGGCTCCCACGTATCGTGGTCAGGAGAGTATCCTAACCAACGAATACGAAAATGAACCGGACCTTGGGTCCGGATCTGATGATCAACGATTCGCTGGACAATCCAGCGAGTTTCCCCGCGTGCATCTCGCAACGGGGGCGGCGGCGGCGGAAAGACGCCACGGACCGTCGCCGGCCGAGGTCTGGGATCGTTTGGAGGCGGTGGAGCGCATCCAGACGGCTGAGCTCGCCGAGATACGGCAGGAGCTGAAGCTCTTGAAGGCCCGAATCGGTCAGGCTGGACAGACCGCTTCGAATATCCAGGTCGACCTAGGGTCGATCGTTGCGCGTTTGGGGCAACATGTCTCCGCGCTCGAGACGAGGGTCGCGCCGAGTCACCGGGAGTAGGTGACTCGTGTTGCGAGTAAGGCTTCAGCCGCCCAACGTAAAAGGTTGGGTGGAGGCGCATGCTGGACGGTATGTCTAGCGTGTACGCGTTGCCATGCTTCGCCAACACGGTAAATGGCCCGATGAAGCGCGGGGCAAGCTTGCTTGCTCCGAAGTCGGAAACGGCATGTTTAGCTAGGTTCTGTGTAGCTAACAGAACTAATGAACCCACTTTGAATTCATTTGTGTTTCCTCTGCCATTGTTGTCAGCATTCAATATCTGTCGATCGACAGAAGCTGCAATAGCATCTTGCACAAACCGTATTACGGCTTGGCGGCGCTGGACAAAGTCCATTGCCTTCGAGTTGAACTCCTTGTTCAACCCGTTGTTCTTGTTCACTACAGGCCCGGCCTGTGTGTGGTTGTTGTGGTTGAGAGTGTCTACGCCCGGCGTAGACATTGTGCTCTCGTCGATTGGACTACGCGCAGTCCGTGCGCGTGTCGACACAGCTGATATGTTGCTCGTATCAGCGTGTTCATTCGGTTTGGTTGAAACCGGATAACCCCCCCCCACTTAAGGAAGGAGCTACCGCACCGAGTACGCTCGGTACGCGTGGATGCCTCATGGCGTTCACGTAAAACGGTGTATGTCCTGTTGAGACATGCACCGAGTTGTTGATGGCAAACTCTGCCATCGGCAAGCAGTCGCTCCAGTATTGGAACGAGTGAGCGTAGCTCTTCAGGGCGTCAACCAATACCCGGTTGACGCGCTCAGTTTGTAGCGGGGCTACACATTCGGCTAACCTCACCTTAGTGCAACACGCACTAAGTGGATACATTCAGGTGGGCCACATCGCAGTGTGGTCACCATTCATATTAGGAAGCAGTTCTATTGGTCAGAAAGCAGGGGTTTTCTGCCAGTAATATTCAAGCATTAGGTCAGAGTTTCTGCCAACCACTCGTTGGCAGAACCTCTCTTTATAGATATCAGTTTTAGGAGGAAAGCCACAGTTAACATTCAATTCAGTTCTCATTTTACCGCAAAAGCTACTATTTGTACCTTTATTTAGGTTTAGCTATACTTGTGGATACAAGTATACTTAATCTAAGTTAAATACACCTTACGCTTCCTCATACACGTGCGCTCACGTGTAAGCTAAAGTATTGGGCTAAGTAAGCCCATTAGACCTGGTAGCACTTTGTAGTGCGTCCAACGACCGACTAGTTACGTATCGGATGAAATTCGATACGGGGGCCGAGGACCTGCCTGAGGACGCGAGTATGTCCACTGGTAACCCAAACACGAGTGCAACGCATGTGGCACGCGAAGACTGTCTCCACCTGGCGGATCCAGAGTGGGAGGCGCTCCAACGACTGTCGACGGTCATTGGAGAAGCGGCCGTAGCGACGAGGCTACGCACGCTATCGCCGACAGAGCAACACGGTGTTGCTCTAGGCTTCATCATGAAGGAACAGCGCGAGCCCGCTACTCGCGCTACGGTGTCGACTCCATCCACACCGCGCGTGGAGTCATTGAAGCTCCACGTGAACAGCTACGTTGGAAGAGAGGGCGAGCCTCTCCTCCGTTGGCTTGTCGAAGTCGACACTGCCATTACGGCTCGACGTATCGTCGACCCGTTGTCGAAAGTTGCGTTCGCCATGTCATGCCTTGGCGGGCGAGCAAGGAGCTGGGCGTACGGACGCCGACTCACTGATCCTACGTGCTTCAGCACGTATGAGGTGTTCAAAGAGGAGCTCAGACAAGCGTTTGAGCCCCCGCAGAATGAGTTCAGATCGAGGGCCGAATTCCTCGACCTGCAACAGGGCAATCATGACGTGCATGCTTACGCTCAAGGGGCACGGTACCTGGTCTCGAACATCGTGACCAACCCGATAGACGAGGCGACTAAGGTCGTCACGTTCATGAAGGGCCTGAAAGATGGGCCTGTGAAGACCTATCTCTTCCGAGAGTACCCAAGTACTCTCGAGTCTGCGATTACCCTTGCAATGCAAGAAGAGTTTAGCCTGCGACAGGCTAAGCTCCATGTGAACGTTCCGCGGCCGATGCCGCGACCGATGGTAAAGCCGTCGGGAGGTTCCGAACCAATGGACCTCTCGAGTGCGACGGCTGCTGGATCTCAGCAGCGTCGTGGACCAACGAATGTCCGCTGTTTCCGGTGTGGAAACAACGGTCACTACGCCCGTGAATGCGCAGCGCCTGTGCAGGCGGCCAAGTGCCGGCGTGGCGATACCGGGTATCGCCAGGGGCAATAAAAAAACTAGAGCGACCAGCAGGCGCGGGGCGCCCTGCTGGTGATGCAGTCGAGCGTGTCGATATTGGACACGCCGTATTAAAGACTGCTGCCCCCAGTGAGAGTCACTCTCACTGTAAGAAGCAAGATGACAGACCTAACCTTGTCATCCTGAAGGTTAACTCGAAGAGAGAGAAGTCTCTTCGTGCGTTGGTGGATTGTGGTGCGTCGAACAACTTTGTTTGACTGCAGAGCCTAGCGAGGCTTGACTTCGAGGAGGTTGTAATGCCTCGAAGTCTATTGGAAGTAAGACTAGCAACGGGTGTCGTTGTTAGAACCGAGAAGCGTGGCGTACGCGTACGCTTCTCGTATCGAGAGAAGAAGTTCGTGGACGAGCTTATCGTACTTGACTTAGACGATAAGTTCGACATGGTGTTGGGCATGCCGTGGCTTGCACGGCATGATCCGGTGATCGACTGGACGAAGCGCACGATCGTGCACTTCGGGAGTAGCGGCGCGACAGTGAGCGATGGCCCTGTCGGCGCAGCACGTGCACCTCGCGGTGCACGCGACCCACCAGGAGAGGCAGCGCGACGCGCGGCTGTCTCCGGTCACCCCGCACGGACACCGACGACTGAGAGAGTCGTCGGGAGAAAATGTGAGTCGAATCAGAAGACTCAGATTCGATCGGATTCGAGAGGTTCTCGAAGCGTCAAGAGTGACGCGGTCGTGTCGACTATTAGTGTCGACACGCCAGTTCAACAAGAGGATCCAGTCACTAATAAGGACAGTGACTCGGACGCGTCAGCTCAGGGAGCTGATGCGATTGGCCCAAACGTCGAAAGACGCTCCGCCATCAGGCGTCGAGGTAAAGAAAGCGCACCGGCTCTGGGAGCCGACGCTGCAGGCAGTGCGGACGGTTGCAAACGTCCCGCACCGGAAATGCTTGCGTGCTCGCGTGCAGCCGGGCTGCACGACGAAGCGGTACGCGACCAAGCAGGGCTTGATTGCGTGCGCCCGCGGGAAGAACCCGCCGGCGACAACAAGAAACGCATTGCGTGCTCACGTGCAGCCGGGCTGCACGAAGAAGCGATACGCGATCAAGAGGAAAATCTGTCCACGGCCGGGCCTGAACAAAACAAGAAGCGCGGAAGAGGGTTCCGCACTAGAAGCGAACGGCGCAAGCGAGCCAAGCTGCGCAAGTCTCGGTCAGGGACCGAGGCGCGACTCGCAGTGTCTGCCGGGCAGACACAGGAACTGGAGACGACCGTCGAGACACTGAGTGTCTTGACGCGTACGAATACTGGTCTCCAGTATAAGAAGATGAAGTTGGAGAACCCTCCGACGTTGGCGTCGGAGTTGACTTCGCTTCCTGTCACGAGGTGGAGGCGCTTCGCCCGCGACCTGCACGATGGACGCATCGAGCAGATTTGCATCCTCTCGGATGTCGAGAGGATGAAGTGTGAAGCGGAAGAGTTGAAACAGCTCGTCGCTGAGGGCGTCGACGCCCTCAGCGCCAAGTCGAAGAAGGAACGCTTCGACGAGCAGAGCTGGGACTCGCTGAAGTCGAGCCCCTTCTACGAGGTCTTGCGTGAGTACAGAGATGTACTCCCGGACGATATCCCTGCGGAGTTGCCGCAGGACAAGGGTGTTCAGCACGAGATTGATCTCGTGCCGGGAACGAAGTGTTGTGTGACACGGCAGTGGCCACTGCCGCGAGAGCAAGTCAAAGCGATCGACGACTTCTTTGAGAGTCGTCGCAAGGCTGGGCAAGTGCGGGAATCGAAGTCCCCGCACAGCGCGCCTACGTTCTGTGTCAAGAAGGCACAGGGCGGGTGGCGCATCGTTCATGCTTATATCAAGCTGAACGACGCAACGGTACCGGCGCAGACGCCGATACCGCGAAAAGATGTGATCATCGATTCGATGGCTTTGAGCATTATCTTTAGTGCTCTGGATCTGAGAGACGGATTCTATCAGATCCTCATGCGTGAGAGCGATATACCTCTCACGGCGGTGAGCACCCCGAGCGGTATGCTCTGGGAGTGGCTTGTAATGCCACATGGACTAAAGAATGCCCCTGCGACGTTCAACAGGTGCGTCACGCACTTGAACCAGTTGGCGGTGGCCCGGGCTACCACAACAGCCCGGGTCTCAAAAATCCTGAGATAACGCATATGCAAAACATGAGGTGGTATATTCAGTTACTCAAGAGTCGCAGTTGGAGCGCACACCTCGAAGCTGTTTTCACTGGAAAAAAGAAGGTGACTATCGACGGGCTCTTGGTGATGTAGCGTGGCAGCTTGGGTGGACCTCCAACTCATTTTTATGCTTTGAGGAGGGACACCAACCGCTACTTTTCTTTTCCTGCCAGGTGTCTTGACGGTAGAATTGGTCTGCTCTGATCCGCACGTGGTTCCATTCGGCCCCGTTGTAGACGCTGGATCCACCAGATAATATGCAAGTTTTTTTGTGGTAGGATCAAGAAATATTTTAACGAAAGCGACATGACTTTCTTCATGGTCAGCGAGAGAGGTGCCTCATCAATCCTAGCTCACGCCCGCTCTACATGTAGTACCGTGGGGCTCTCTCGCGGGACTCTGCTTCACCTGGGCTTTGTCTGCGCGGAGCCTCCGCTAGAACTTGCAGGGGCATCGAGCATGGCAGCACACTCGTCGCCTGTCCGATCTTTCAATGCGACCTCGGCGACCTCCAAAAAAATTAATTAAGTCAGATCGGGGTTCTTTTTTTTTGCGGTGGCCCGGGCCACCGCCAAATGGTTCACTTGTTGCGCTCGGTGCGCGACTTCGCACCGAGCTATTTCGATGATGTGTTCATCCACAGCCGGGCTGTGGACGGGAAGTCGGAAGTGGAGATGCACAAGGAACATCTCCGCAAGTTGTTTACACTCATGCGCAAACCCAAGCTCTATGCGAAGCTGAAGAAGTGTATCTTCGGGGCTAGCGAGATACCCGTTCTTGGGTGTCTCGTAGGGAAGAACGGCGTACGCCCTAAACCAGGAAAGGTTAGAGTGATCAATGAATGGTCTACGCCTTCCAATATCAAGGAACTGAGGCAGTTCCTTGGACTCGCTACGTACTTATGCAAGTACGTGAGCAACTACGCGGGCAAGATTCGCCCGCTGTCGCAACTCCTAAAGAAGGACGCTGCATGGATTTGGACTGCTGATTGTCAGCAGGCCTTTGATGCAGTCAAGCAGGGCTTGACTGAGGCGCCGATCTTGGCGGTGGCCGACCAAGATCGCCCATTCCACGTCGTGTGTGACACGTCCGATTTCGCATTCGGATGTGCTCTAATGCAACACGATCACGAGGGACGTGATTGCGTGGTCTACTATCAGTCGCGTCAGCTGAAGCCAGCTGAGCGCAACTACCCGGTACATGACAAGGAACTCCTTGCCATGAAGTATGCACTCGCGAAGTTTCGAGTGTATCTACTTGGGAGTAGACCATTTGTGGTCTACACCGACCACGCATCATTGCGTACGGCGATCAAGTCGCCGCACATCTCACAAAGAATGGCGAGATGGCTCTCATTCTTTGCGGAGTACAACTTCCAGGTTGAGTACAAACCTGGAAGGTTGAATGTTGTGGCCGACGCGTTGTCGCGTCGACCTGATTATGCGGTGCACAAGGCCGACGCCAATGCAATTGGCGTCGCACGTACGTCTACTCCCTCGTCGTCTTTGTTAGACGACGTGCGGTCCGCATACACGAAGGATGCGGATGCGAAGCAGTTGTTGGACTACTTCGCTGCGCCTTCTGACAAGTCTCGTCAGAAGCTGGCGAAACATCTCCGTGCACGTGTACACCGCTATCGTGTACACAATGGACTGCTGCTTTACAGCGCAGTCGACGACAACGCTGATCGCATTGTCGTGCCGGACGATCATGAGCTGAAGCTCAGGATCACTTACGAGTATTACGATGCCCCGACGTCGGGACATCAGGGTCGTAAGAAGACATACTTGCTTCTCACGCGTGACTTCTATTGGAGTCACCAGTACAAGTGGGTACGCAAGTACGTTCGTGCTTGCGAGGTTTGCCAGCGCGTGAAGCCTGCGCCCTTCTCGCAGGCTCCACTTCAGTCACTACCGACTCCGTCGGAGTGTTGGCAGTCCATCTCAATGGACTTTGTGTGTGGTCTTCCGCCTGACAACAAGCGGAGGACTGGTATTGTGGTCTTTGTTGACCGATTCAGCAAGATGGTACATCTTGCTGCAGTACCAGCCGAAGTGACAGCCAAGCAGACGGCACGTCTGTTTGTTGACATGGTGTTTAGACACCATGGCATGCCGATCGACATCGTGTCTGATCGTGATCCGCGCTTCACAGCGCGTTTCTGGCAAGAAGTGTTTGAACTTCTTGGCACGCAGCTGTCCATGTCGACTGCGGATCATCCGCAGACCGACGGACAAACTGTGTAATGGGCTTACTTAGCCCAATACTTTAGCTTACACGTGAGCGCACGTGTATGAGGAAGCGTAAGGTGTATTTAACTTAGATTAAGTATACTTGTATCCACAAGTATAATTAGATCTAAATAAAGGTACAAATAGTAGCTTTTGCGGTAAAATGAGAACTGAATTGAATGTTAACTGTGGCTTTCCTCCTAAAACTGATATCTATAAAGAGAGGTTCTGCCAACGAGTGGTTGGCAGAAACTCTGACCTAATGCTTGAGTAATACTGGCAGAAAGACCCTGCTTTCTGACCAATAGGACTGCTTCCTAATATGAATGGTGACCACACTGCGATGTGGCCCACCTGAATGTATCCACTTAGTGCGTGTTGCACTAAGGTGAGGTTAGCCGAATGTGTAGCCCCGCTACACCATCCCCCCGTTAGGACTTGATGTGCCGGTCTCGACACATCAATCCAAAGTCTTCTTTGGAGAGAACTTCGTGCTCATTTCGAAATGAGCACGCCTACGACGCAGACTTCCGACGAGCTTGCTGCACCTGCAGCAGGCAACGCGGTCGTCGCTAACACAGCGACGACTGCCACATCTTCAGCCTCTTCGGCGTCCGTCTTCACTTCCACGGTGACGACGTCAAGCTCCCCCAAGCGTACTATCTCGGTTGGGGAGTACCACAAGACGCGTGGCAAAGTTACCTATGCTAACGAAACCCTCTTTGACGGCATGGAGGATCTCGACATGGAGGAGGGCGAGGAGGAGCGAGACTCCTCGTCTTCAGGGCGCAATGAAGCAAGCGTGGGGACGCGTCGTCCCCGCGAGGACGACTCGGACGCTTCGAGCTCAAAGCGCTCGCGCAGCGGCAGCGACAGGCCGCTCGCTGATGCCGGAGCTCTATATACTCCGCGGGGTGGAGACGACGACGACTCCACTCCGCCTGCGGCTGTGACGTCGCGGACTAATCCGGTGCGCGACCCGTGGATGCCGTCTCCGAGCGAGATCCGATCTCGCTACGGCAGTACCACGCCGGCCAGCCCGTACGCGTTGCACTCCTGCAACACCATCGTTGATGACGATGTCACCAAGGAGCTCGACTTTGATCCGGCGACGGATCAAAGACGTGATTATTACATCGGGCTCTTCCACGAGCTCCGATTCTACGGGAACAAGAAACATTCCCGTAAGAGTAAGGTGACAGAGTGGGAGGCACTCTGTCAAAGCTGGGGGATGTTCGTTGAGAACTTCAACAAAAATCCCTCAGGCTACCGCGAGCGGGTCCGCTCTGCGAGTGAGCGCTACGAGCGCTACTCAAAGCGGCCCACTGCACGATGGCGCAGTCGACGCGGGGATTCCGTGCGCAGTACCGTCTGGCGTTGCGTGCGAGCGCTGCCAAGCTGGGGCAGTGCGGCTGTCCGAACGGGACCTTAACGGGTACACTGGTATTAGTGTGCCTGTGGAGTTGAAGACACTGCGTGAGAAGTTAATCACGCAGTTGTCGTCTGAGAGTGCTGAGGGTGAGCGCAACACTCAGCCGAGGGCTGTAGGCGACTACAGCTCTCGCTCAAGTTTTACGCCCTTCGGCGGAGCTGCTGGTGGCGGGATTCGTACTCCGTCACCATTTCTGGAACGTCGCTCATCAGGACGTTCCGCGGCTCCCACGTATCGTGGTCAGGAGAGTATCCTAACCAACGAATACGAAAATGAACCGGACCTTGGGTCCGGATCTGATGATCAACGATTCGCTGGACAATCCAGCGAGTTTCCCCGCGTGCATCTCGCAACGGGGGCGGCGGCGGCGGAAAGACGCCACGGACCGTCGCCGGCCGAGGTCTGGGATCGTTTGGAGGCGGTGGAGCGCATCCAGACGGCTGAGCTCGCCGAGATACGGCAGGAGCTGAAGCTCTTGAAGGCCCGAATCGGTCAGGCTGGACAGACCGCTTCGAATATCCAGGTCGACCTAGGGTCGATCGTTGCGCGTTTGGGGCAACGTGTCTCCGCGCTCGAGACGAGGGTCGCGCCGAGTCACCGGGAGTAGGTGACTCGTGTTGCGAGTAAGGCTTCAGCCGCCCAACGTAAAAGGTTGGGTGGAGGCGCATGCTGGACGGTATGTCTAGCGTGTACGCGTTGCCATGCTTCGCCAACACGGTGAATGGCCCGATGAAGCGCGGGGCAAGCTTGCTTGCTCCGAAGTCGGAAACGGCATGTTTAGCCAGGTTCTGTGTAGCTAACAGAACTAATGAACCCACTTTGAATTCATTTGTGTTTCCTCTGCCATTGTTGTCAGCATTCAAATTTTGTCGATCGACAGAAGCTGCAATAGCATCTTGCGCAAACCGTATTACGGCTTGGCGGCGCTGGACAAAGTCCATTGCCTTCGAGTTGAACTCCTTGTTCAACCCGTTGTTCTTGTTCACTACAGGCCCGGCCTGTGTGGGGTTGTTGTTGTTGAGAGTGTCTACGCCCGGCGTAGACATTGTGCTCTCGTCGATTGGACTACGCGCAGTCCGTGCGCGTGTCGACACAGCTGATATGTTGCTCGTATCAGCGTGTTCATTCGGTTTGGTTGAAACCGGATACCCTCCCCCACTTAACATATAATCCACGATTCAACCAGAGGCCCCACGGTAGGTGAGCCAAAAAGTATAGAATCCGCTTCAAAGGTTATAGATCAAACGAATGTACAAACAGGATATAAGGAGTCTTAAAGTGTATCTGGCGCGCTACAACATCGCTGATGTGCGGTGGGCCGGAGCCGCACGCCGGCGCACGAGCGCGTTTGCATTATTTTAGCGCCTGCATGCAGCGGCATCGGTTGCATAGAAATTCTAATATAACGTGGGACTTTCCCTGAATCTTGATTTGTGATTGAACTTAGACATGTGGTCGCTTGGAAGTCCACAAAATAACCCTACACTGGCGATACTAAAAAGAGCTTTCAGGTCATTTAAAATAAGGCTGATGCACTCAATGAGGTATCTCTGAAGTACTTATGGCGCCAGCTCTCGGCTTCCAGATGAGCTAACGAGCTGAGACCGACGTGAACATTGGTTTTTATTTACACTTATGTGTATGCAATCTTAAGCCATACAGTTCCAATCGGATTTTACGTATTTGCCTCTACCTACCACAGGAGCCTGAATATCTCTGGTTGGGTCGTGGATTCGTTGTTACGGAAGGAGCTGCCGCACCGAGTACGCTCGGTACGCGTGGATGCCTCATGGCGTTCACGTAAAACGGTGTATGTCCTGTCGAGACATGCACCGAGTTGTTGATGGCAAACTCTGCCATCGGCAAGCAGTCGCTCCAGTATTGGAACGAGTGAGCGTAGCTCTTCAGGGCGTCAACCAATACCCAGTTGACGCGCTCAGTTTGTCCGTCGGTCTGCGGATGATCCGCAGTCGACATGGACAGCTGCGTGCCAAGAAGTTCAAACACTTCTTGCCAGAAACGCGCTGTGAAGCGCGGATCACGATCAGACACGATGTCGATCGGCATGCCATGGTGTCTAAACACCATGTCAACAAACAGACGTGCCGTCTGCTTGGCTGTCACTTCGGCTGGTACTGCAGCAAGATGTACCATCTTGCTGAATCGGTCAACAAAGACCACAATACCAGTCCTCCGCTTGTTGTCAGGCGGAAGACCACACACAAAGTCCATTGAGATGGACTGCCAACACTCCGACGGAGTCGGTAGTGACTGAAGTGGAGCCTGCGAGAAGGGCGCAGGCTTCACGCGCTGGCAAACCTCGCAAGCACGAACGTACTTGCGTACCCACTTGTACTGGTGACTCCAATAGAAGTCACGCGTGAGAAGCAAGTATGTCTTCTTACGACCCTGATGTCCCGACGTCGGGGCATCGTAATACTCGTAAGTGATCCTGAGCTTCAGCTCATGATCGTCCGGCACGACAATGCGATCAGCGTTGTCGTCGACTGCGCTGTAAAGCAGCAGTCCATTGTGTACACGATAGCGGTGTACACGTGCACGGAGATGTTTCGCCAGCTTCTGACGAGACTTGTCAGAAGGCGCAGCGAAGTAGTCCAACAACTGCTTCGCATCCGCATCCTTCGTGTATGCGGACCGCACGTCGTCTAACAAAGACGACGAGGGAGTAGACGTACGTGCGACGCCAATTGCATTGGCGTCGGCCTTGTGCACCGCATAATCAGGTCGACGCGACAACGCGTCGGCCACAACATTCAACCTTCCAGGTTTGTACTCAACCTGGAAGTTGTACTCCGCAAAGAATGAGAGCCATCTCGCCATTCTTTGTGAGATGTGCGGCGACTTGATCGCCGTACGCAATGATGCGTGGTCGGTGTAGACCACAAATGGTCTACTCCCAAGTAGATACACTCGAAACTTCGCGAGTGCATACTTCATGGCAAGGAGTTCCTTGTCATGTACCGGGTAGTTGCGCTCAGCTGGCTTCAGCTGACGCGACTGATAGTAGACCACGCAATCACGTCCCTCGTGATCGTGTTGCATTAGAGCACATCCGAATGCGAAATCGGACGTGTCACACACGACGTGGAATGGGCGATCTTGGTCGGCCACCGCCAAGATCGGCGCCTCAGTCAAGCCCTGCTTGACTGCATCAAAGGCCTGCTGACAATCAGCAGTCCAAATCCATGCAGCGTCCTTCTTTAGGAGTTGCGACAGCGGGCGAATCTTGCCCGCGTAGTTGCTCACGTACTTGCATAAGTACGTAGCGAGTCCAAGGAACTGCCTCAGTTCCTTGATATTGGAAGGCGTAGACCATTCATTGATCACTCTAACCTTTCCCGGTTTAGGGCGTACGCCGTTCTTCCCTACGAGACACCCAAGAACGGGTATCTCGCTAGCCCCGAAGATACACTTCTTCAGCTTCGCATAGAGCTTGGGTTTGCGCATGAGTGTAAACAACTTGCGGAGATGTTCCTTGTGCATCTCCACTTCCGACTTCCCGTCCACAGCCCGGCTGTGGATGAACACATCATCGAAATAGCTCGGTGCGAAGTCGCGCACCGAGCGCAACAAGTGAACCATTTGGCGGTGGCCCGGGCCACCGCAAAAAAAAAGAACCCCGATCTGACTTAATTAATTTTTTTGGAGGTCGCCGAGGTCGCATTGAAAGATCGGACAGGCGACGAGTGTGCTGCCATGCTCGATGCCCCTGCAAGTTCTAGCGGAGGCTCCGCGCAGACAAAGCCCAGGTGAAGCAGAGTCCCGCGAGAGAGCCCCACGGTACTACATGTAGAGCGGGCGTGAGCTAGGATTGATGAGGCACCTCTCTCGCTGACCATGAAGAAAGTCATGTCGCTTTCGTTAAAATATTTCTTGATCCTACCACAAAAAAACTTGCATATTATCTGGTGGATCCAGCGTCTACAACGGGGCCGAATGGAACCACGTGCGGATCAGAGCAGACCAATTCTACCGTCAAGACACCTGGCAGGAAAAGAAAAGTAGCGGTTGGTGTCCCTCCTCAAAGCATAAAAATGAGTTGGAGGTCCACCCAAGCTGCCACGCTACATCACCAAGAGCCCGTCGATAGTCACCTTCTTTTTTCCAGTGAAAACAGCTTCGAGGTGTGCGCTCCAACTGCGACTCTTGAGTAACTGAATATACCACCTCATGTTTTGCATATGCGTTATCTCAGGATTTTTGAGACCCGGGCTGTTGTGGTAGCCCGGGCCACCGCCAACTGGTTCAAGTGCGTGACGCACCTGTTGAACGTCGCAGGGGCATTCTTTAGTCCATGTGGCATTACAAGCCACTCCCAGAGCATACCGCTCGGGGTGCTCACCGCCGTGAGAGGTATATCGCTCTCACGCATGAGGATCTGATAGAATCCGTCTCTCAGATCCAGAGCACTAAAGATAATGCTCAAAGCCATCGAATCGATGATCACATCTTTTCGCGGTATCGGCGTCTGCGCCGGTACCGTTGCGTCGTTCAGCTTGATATAAGCATGAACGATGCGCCACCCGCCCTGTGCCTTCTTGACACAGAACGTAGGCGCGCTGTGCGGGGACTTCGATTCCCGCACTTGCCCAGCCTTGCGACGACTCTCAAAGAAGTCGTCGATCGCTTTGACTTGCTCTCGCGGCAGTGGCCACTGCCGTGTCACACAACACTTCGTTCCCGGCACGAGATCAATCTCGTGCTGAACACCCTTGTCCTGCGGCAACTCCGCAGGGATATCGTCCGGGAGTACATCTCTGTACTCACGCAAGACCTCGTAGAAGGGGCTCGACTTCAGCGAGTCCCAGCTCTGCTCGTCGAAGCGTTCCTTCTTCGACTTGGCGCTGAGGGCGTCGACGCCCTCAGCGACGAGCTGTTTCAACTCTTCCGCTTCACACTTCATCCTCTCGACATCCGAGAGGATGCAAATCTGCTCGATGCGTCCATCGTGCAGGTCGCGGGCGAAGCGCCTCCACCTCGTGACAGGAAGCGAAGTCAACTCCGACGCCAACGTCGGAGGGTTCTCCAACTTCATCTTCTTATACTGGAGACCAGTATTCGTACGCGTCAAGACACTCAGTGTCTCGACGGTCGTCTCCAGTTCCTGTGTCTGCCCGGCAGACACTGCGAGTCGCGCCTCGGTCCCTGACCGAGACTTGCGCAGCTTGGCTCGCTTGCGCCGTTCGCTTCTAGTGCGGAACCCTCTTCCGCGCTTCTTGTTTTGTTCAGGCCCGGCCGTGGACAGATTTTCCTTTTGATCGCGTATCGCTTCTTCGTGCAGCCCGGCTGCACGTGAGCACGCAATGCGTTTCTTGTTGTCGCGTACCGCTTCGTCGTGCAGCCCGGCTGCACGCGAGCACGCAAGCATTTCCGGTGCGGGACGTTTGCAACCGTCCGCACTGCCTGCAGCGTCGACTCCCAGAGCCGGTGCGCTTTCTTTACCTCGACGCCTGATGGCGGAGCGTCTTTCGACGTTTGGGCCAATCGCATCAGCTCCCTGAGCTGACGCGTCCGAGTCACTGTCCTTATTAGTGACTGGATCCTCTTGTTGAACTGGCGTGTCGACACTAATAGTCGACACGACCGCGTCACTCTTGACGCTTCGAGAACCTCTCGAATCCGATCGAATCTGAGTCTTCTGATTCGACTCACATTTTCTCCCGACGACTCTCTCAGTCGTCGGTGTCCGTGCGGGGTGACCGGAGACAGCCGCGCGTCGCGCTGCCTCTCCTGGTGGGTCGCGTGCACCGCGAGGTGCACGTGCTGCGCCGACAGGGCCATCGCTCACTGTCGCGCCGCTACTCCCGAAGTGCACGATCGTGCGCTTCGTCCAGTCGATCACCGGATCATGCCGTGCAAGCCACGGCATGCCCAACACCATGTCGAACTTATCGTCTAAGTCAAGTACGATAAGCTCGTCCACGAACTTCTTCTCTCGATACGAGAAGCGTACGCGTACGCCACGCTTCTCGGTTCTAACAACGACACCCGTTGCTAGTCTTACTTCCAATAGACTTCGAGGCATTACAACCTCCTCGAAGTCAAGCCTCGCTAGGCTCTGCAGTCAAACAAAGTTGTTCGACGCACCACAATCCACCAACGCACGAAGAGACTTCTCTCTCTTCGAGTTAACCTTCAGGATGACAAGGTTAGGTCTGTCATCTTGCTTCTTACAGTGAGAGTGACTCTCACTGGGGGCAGCAGTCTTTAATACGGCGTGTCCAATATCGACACGCTCGACTGCATCACCAGCAGGGCGCCCCGCGCCTGCTGGTCGCTCTAGTTTTTTTATTGCCCCTGGCGATACCCGGTATCGCCACGCCGGCACTTGGCCGCCTGCACAGGCGCTGCGCATTCACGGGCGTAGTGACCGTTGTTTCCACACCGGAAACAGCGGACATTCGTTGGTCCACGACGCTGCTGAGATCCAGCAGCCGTCGCACTCGAGAGGTCCATTGGTTCGGAACCTCCCGACGGCTTTACCATCGGTCGCGGCATCGGCCGCGGAACGTTCACATGGAGCTTAGCCTGTCGCAGGCTAAACTCTTCTTGCATTGCAAGGGTAATCGCAGACTCGAGAGTACTTGGGTACTCTCGGAAGAGATAGGTCTTCACAGGCCCATCTTTCAGGCCCTTCATGAACGTGACGACCTTAGTCGCCTCGTCTATCGGGTTGGTCACGATGTTCGAGACCAGGTACCGTGCCCCTTGAGCGTAAGCATGCACGTCATGATTGCCCTGTTGCAGGTCGAGGAATTCGGCCCTCGATCTGAACTCATTCTGCGGGGGCTCAAACGCTTGTCTGAGCTCCTCTTTGAACACCTCATACGTGCTGAAGCACGTAGGATCAGTGAGTCGGCGTCCGTACGCCCAGCTCCTTGCTCGCCCGCCAAGGCATGACATGGCGAACGCAACTTTCGACAACGGGTCGACGATACGTCGAGCCGTAATGGCAGTGTCGACTTCGACAAGCCAACGGAGGAGAGGCTCGCCCTCTCTTCCAACGTAGCTGTTCACGTGGAGCTTCAATGACTCCACGCGCGGTGTGGATGGAGTCGACACCGTAGCGCGAGTAGCGGGCTCGCGCTGTTCCTTCATGATGAAGCCTAGAGCAACACCGTGTTGCTCTGTCGGCGATAGCGTGCGTAGCCTCGTCGCTACGGCCGCTTCTCCAATGACCGTCGACAGTCGTTGGAGCGCCTCCCACTCTGGATCCGCCAGGTGGAGACAGTCTTCGCGTGCCACATGCGTTGCACTCGTGTTTGGGTTACCAGTGGACATACTCGCGTCCTCAGGCAGGTCCTCGGCCCCCGTATCGAATTTCATCCGATACGTAACTAGTCGGTCGTTGGACGCACTACAAAGTGCTACCAGGTCTAATGGGCTTACTTAGCCCAATACTTCAGCTTACACGTGAGCGCACGTGTATGAGGAAGCGTAAGGTGTATTTAACTTAGATTAAGTATACTTGTATCCACAAGTATAGCTAAACCTAAATAAAGGTACAAATAGTAGCTTTTGCGGTAAAATGAGAACTGAATTGAATGTTAACTGTGGCTTTCCTCCTAAAACTGATATCTATAAAGAGAGGTTCTGCCAACGAGTGGTTGGCAGAAACTCTGACCTAATGCTTGAGTATTACTGGCAGAAAGACCCTGCTTTCTGACCAATAGGACTGCTTCCTAATATGAATGGTGACCACTGCGACGTGGCCCACCTGAATGTATCTACTTAGTGCGTGTTGCACTAAGGTGAGGTTAGCCGAATGTGTAGCCCCGCTACACATAGGATGTGGTCGAGTTCACTGCAGTATTCCAGGCCACCAACTCAGCTTCAATAAAGTATCCAACTCGTTCAATCTCAAGTCGGATCTGGGATTCTGGCACACTTGACAATTCAGACAGAGTATGCCACGCCGGGACTTGGTTCAGGTATTCATAGCCAGCCTCGTGTAACATGGTCTGAAGTAAGGCGACGCATGCGATAGGTGGCATCAGTCTCAACGAGACGCGGACAGCTTTCAGATCAGACACCAATGGGATCGGTCGACGCTCAGCTTTAAAAACGTTCAACCATCTCGCTGAGGGTGAACGAGTCACTCTCATCAAGTATCTGGCCGTAGCACTTGCCGCTCGGATAAATTCCCAGAGACCGTGACCATTATGACGCGGTGCATACGCCACATCAGTTGGATTCACGACTCCAGGAGGCGAAGCCATCCACTTCTCAAGCTGAGATCTGCCAAAAGTGATCATCTCAGCCTTGATCATCTCAGGTAGCTGAACTTGACCCAAGCCCTCATCTCCAGCAAATTCGGGAACGTCTCTTAACCACTGAACGGAGAATTGCTCTGGCCAAAGTGAAGTTGGCCAGGACCCATCACCACTTAAGTCAAAAGAGTCTGCTCCAGGTGTACAGTTCAGCCGGACTGGGTTCGTCCCAGTCGATGCTGAACCTTGTATCCTCAGCTGCGTCCAACGACATCCCAACGAGCTCAGCGCACCGCCGTCGACTTGGCTACTGCGGGGATCCGCAGCAGTTGGCTCCGGGTTAGCACTTCGCGGCTGAGAAGATGCGGTCCCAGCATTGGATTCAGTTTGCAGCACAACACTTTCACTTTCAGCGCGTACATCTTGGCTCCGATCACCATCAACACGAATACTCGGCTGAGCACTCGCTCCGTCACTTTGTCCAGCCTCAGACGTCTTCACCTCAGACGAACTTGGTGACGGCACAACATTTTCCGGCATTAGAGGCGCTTCCGGTACAGCGCTTGGTTCAGCTTCACTTGACTGTGACACTTCCACTTCAGCGCTGAAGACTGAGACTTCTGAAGTCGATCGACTTGGTTCAGACTTTCAGCTGCTTCCGGCACCACTTCAGCCGGCAATCTAACAATTCGCAAGCTCCGCCTAAGCGAAGACTCACCCTTCTCACCTCTCTTCTTCGACGCACTTGGACATGGCTTAGGCGACATAGTTGACTCTCGTCCGCCCAAAGTCGTATCCGGATCCGGGCACGCGCACCAGTTGTGGTGAGGTGTGGGCAACTTCCTAGCGTCCAGAATAAACCTTGAATGAAACTTGAATCAGCAAACCTTGAATCTAAGTCCAGGGGGGCTTAGAGTCTTAGAGTCTCAGCTGAAAGGTCTCAGCTGTACTCGACAAAGACTCGTCCGACACCTCTGAACCCGAACTCTTGGTCTGACGCGGCGTGTGCGCCTCCCTTGCGATCCCCTTGACGGTTCTTGCTGGGGCTACGCTTTGGGCCCAGACGTCAGCCAACCACGTCTTCTTGTTCCTTGTCCAGTCGTCCCTGGGTACTCTCCAAACGAAGCCGGCTCCCCGCTCAACAGGCCTTCGTCTGCACGTGTCTCGACCCGATTTGCCCCGGGGTTTTCTTAATGTAGACACGACTTCCACACACACACTTGTCTGCTCCTTCCAAGACCGCAGACCCGGTCTTCCTTGCTTCTCCTCTCCCTCCAGGCGGCTCCAGCTGAGAGCCACGTACACAGGTCTTCACTCGCCCCCCGACCTAGGGTGGCTCCGAGAGTTGGCTCGGGTTGAGCCGGTCTTGATCCAGGGTTCTCGCCTCTGCCCTGGGACTTCCGCGCTCCACGTCTTATCGTAGACGGAACGGCTGAGCGGGGAAAACGCGGTCCCAGGCTCAGCGCCAGAATGATATGAAATACGCGCCAGGTTCAGCCGCCTAGTCGGCCTGCCAACGCGTAAGGAAATATGAAATAGTCAAATGGGTACCCCTTCACACCGAGGTACGCCCAAAAGGTCTATATGGGGCTTGAGTTTTGGTTGGAGTCTCCTCAGACACCCTTTTCCGCAGCAGCAAACTTAACGCTGTGGCCTTCGGGGCAAATTCGATTCTGATTGATTCTTTACACATGCAAACAAAGACCTATCAAGGGGGGGGCGCTCGGCTTCCTTCGGAGCGCACCCAAACAAAGGTGAAAAGAAAGATATCGCCTTGTGAGCTGCCTGCAAGCCAACTGCGAGCGGCGCTTCAACATGAGTCTAGCCAATGACTGACCGAGCTCAGAAAAAGTCTAGCGACGTCAGGAAGTGACTCAGTGATGCTTCACCAGTGAGTGGCAGATCTCGGGCTTCTCATTGGCTGGTCGAGGTGTGTCATCTGGGTTCACCGGATTGTGCCACAGCTGATTTATTCCCGGTCATCATTTGATGACGCGACCCTCCAGCGTGTGGCGACCGTTCAGCCATCCGTCGGCGACTAGCCAAACCCCCCCCGGGCTCAGATAAGATCCACACCGACATCTTCGAAGTCAGCGTCCTCCAGCGTCCGCCTCCGCCGAGTCTCCAAACTGTCCGCTGAGACCCAAGATGACTCGCTGAGCTCGTGTATACACCTCTCCGACAGCTGAACTCCATCATGACTAAGTCAAACACTTCTTTGCCGAGACTCACCATCCTCAAGGACACAACTTCGGAGTTCGGTGAGTCACTGCTGATGTTGTTGGAGCTCAGCCATCTTCGACCTGGACACCTTGAGCTGAGCGCGGATACCGTCGACATCACCACTTCTGAGTTCAGCGAACAACTGTCGAAGCAGGGCGAGCTCAGCCATACGTGACTCGCAGGCTTCCAGCACACCAGGGTCGCTCAACTGCTTCGGACTGAGAGTGGGTAAGATCAGACTCACCGCTCTTGAACTCAGCAAGTGTCCACTGAGACATGGCAAGCTCAGTCATACGTAGCCCACAGACGTCCAGCACTCAGCGGATTCAAGGCGTCGTCGCTCAGACTCCATTGCAATCAGCGTGATCCAGAGGGGGTCCATTCAGCACAGCTTAGCCACTGTATACTCAGCTCCAAATACCAGCACGACGTAGTCAAGACGGCTCGCACGGACACGGTAGTAGCCTTCGGCTAAGAGCTGAGATTTCACGTTCTGGCTGGCGTCTTGGGTACGCGCTCCGAGCTAATCACCGTAGAAGCAACCACTCGTCAAGGTCAGCTGCTACCAGACTTCTTGTCAGGCTCAGAGGGGAGCAGAGCCAGTCGCTTGACGGAGTCTGCTACAGAATCTGAGCGGACTTTGTCACAACCGTCCCTTATGGGTGCTGATGGCACCGAGTACTCTTGCGAGTTGGACTGACATAACCGAGCATGCCACTGATCCACTCTTGGCTCAACCACATCTGCTTTCTCTCAAATCGCTGCGGTCGCCCGGACCTTCGCTCCCCTTGCAACCGTTCTCCATATGCACTTTTCGAAATCGTAACACAAATCAAACTCGAGCATTCACACAGAGACGCCACGCACATACACAGTTCTCAGCAGGGACGTGCCTATTGAGCGTTGGGCGCAGGCAGCTCGTCCCCAACTTGCATGTTGAGCCAAGAGTGGATCAGCGGCATGCTCGGTTATGTCAGTCCAACTCGCAAGAGTACTCGGTGCCATCAGCACCCATAAGGGACGGTTGTGACGAAGTCCGCTCAGATTCTGTAGCAGACTCCGTCAAGCGACTGGCCCTGCTCCCCTCTGAGCCTGACAAGAAGTCTGGTAGCAGCTGACCTTGACGAGTGGTTGCTTCTACGGTGATTAGCTCGGAGCGCGTACCCAAGACGCCAGCCAGAACGTGAAATCTCAGCTCTTAGCCGAAGGCTACTACCGTGTCCGTGCGAGCCGTCTTGACTACGTCGTGCTGGTATTTGGAGCTGAGTATACAGTGGCTAAGCTGTGCTGAATGGACCCCCTCTGGATCACGCTGATTGCAATGGAGTCTGAGCGACGACGCCTTGAATCCGCTGAGTGCTGGACGTCTGTGGGCTACGTATGACTGAGCTTGCCATGTCTCAGTGGACACTTGCTGAGTTCAAGAGCGGTGAGTCTGATCTTACCCACTCTCAGTCCGAAGCAGTTGAGCGACCCTGGTGTGCTGGAAGCCTGCGAGTCACGTATGGCTGAGCTCGCCCTGCTTCGACAGTTGTTCGCTGAACTCAGAAGTGGTGATGTCGACGGTATCCGCGCTCAGCTCAAGGTGTCCAGGTCGAAGATGGCTGAGCTCCAACAACATCAGCAGTGACTCACCGAACTCCGAAGTTGTGTCCTTGAGGATGGTGAGTCTCGGCAAAGAAGTGTTTGACTTAGTCATGATGGAGTTCAGCTGTCGGAGAGGTGTATACACGAGCTCAGCGAGTCATCTTGGGTCTCAGCGGACAGTTTGGAGACTCGGCGGAGGCGGACGCTGGAGGACGCTGACTTCGAAGATGTCGGTGTGGATCTTATCTGAGCCCGGGGGGGGTTTGGCTAGTCGCCGACGGATGGCTGAACGGTCGCCACACGCTGGAGGGTCGCGTCATCAAATGATGACCGGGAATAAATCAGCTGTGGCACAATCCGGTGAACCCAGATGACACACCTCGACCAGCCAATGAGAAGCCCGAGATCTGCCACTCACTGGTGAAGCATCACTGAGTCACTTCCTGACGTCGCTAGACTTTTCTGAGCTCGGTCAGTCATTGGCTAGACTCATGTTGAAGCGCCGCTCGCAGTTGGCTTGCAGGCAGCTCACAAGGCGATATCTTTCTTTTCACCTTTGTTTGGGTGCGCTCCGAAGGAAGCCGAGCGCCCCCCCCTTGATAGGTCTTTGTTTGCATGTGTAAAGAATCAATCAGAATCGAATTTGCCCCGAAGGCCACAGCGTTAAGTTTGCTGCTGCGGAAAAGGGTGTCTGAGGAGACTCCAACCAAAACTCAAGCCCCATATAGACCTTTTGGGCGTACCTCGGTGTGAAGGGGTACCCATTTGACTATTTCATATTTCCTTACGCGTTGGCAGGCCGACTAGGCGGCTGAACCTGGCGCGTATTTCATATCATTCTGGCGCTGAGCCTGGGACCGCGTTTTCCCCGCTCAGCCGTTCCGTCTACGATAAGACGTGGAGCGCGGAAGTCCCAGGGCAGAGGCGAGAACCCTGGATCAAGACCGGCTCAACCCGAGCCAACTCTCGGAGCCACCCTAGGTCGGGGGGCGAGTGAAGACCTGTGTACGTGGCTCTCAGCTGGAGCCGCCTGGAGGGAGAGGAGAAGCAAGGAAGACCGGGTCTGCGGTCTTGGAAGGAGCAGACAAGTGTGTGTGTGGAAGTCGTGTCTACATTAAGAAAACCCCGGGGCAAATCGGGTCGAGACACGTGCAGACGAAGGCCTGTTGAGCGGGGAGCCGGCTTCGTTTGGAGAGTACCCAGGGACGACTGGACAAGGAACAAGAAGACGTGGTTGGCTGACGTCTGGGCCCAAAGCGTAGCCCCAGCAAGAACCGTCAAGGGGATCGCAAGGGAGGCGCACACGCCGCGTCAGACCAAGAGTTCGGGTTCAGAGGTGTCGGCCGGGTCTTTGTCGAGTACAGCTGAGACCTTTCAGCTGAGACTCTAAGACTCTAAGCCCCCCTGGACTTAGATTCAAGGTTTGCTGATTCAAGTGTCATTCAAGGTTTATTCTGGACGCTGGGAAGTTGCCCGCACCTCACCCCAATGAGGCGTACAACCCCGACGACGATGAGGACTAAGTAGGCGACCACGACGTGAATGATGCGAGCGATGAGGAGACAAAGGTCGCAGACTCGCTCTGCTCGTGTTGAATCCTCCAGACGGGTATTGCGCGATCAGGGTGGGCCATCTCCGCTACGCTTCGACTACGCCGACATCTTAGACCCTAATTTTGTCGAGCCAGACGGGGAGAACTCGCTTGATGCCGACGGAGAAGGCGATGACGACGCTGCAGAAGCTGCAGCGAGTGAAAGTGACGATGCCTCCAGTGATACAAGTGAGCTGTGCAAGACTGACGGATTACAACGAGAACTAAGTCGTATGACCGAGCTGCTCAGAAATGAAGAGTAGGAACGTTTGCACATGAATATTCAAGGCGAGAATATATTTTTTACGCTGACATGATCATCTGCTAATTGTTTTATAATGCTGACAGAGTCATCTGAAGTTTATAATGATGATCAACTCGACGAAATGAAACGTACTGGGTGGGAGGTGTTGCCGGACAACAGTGTTACGGGGGTTACAAATGAATCGGCGGTGGACAAGTTGTACGACGGATACTGCGGACCATCCAGAGATATCATGGCAGCTGCGAAGTCGCCGCTCAAGCCCTTTTACTACTTCATGCCCAAAACGTTTTGGAGGAAGGTTGCAGCGCAGACGAACTTGTATTGGAGCCAGACCCTGTAGGCCCGACTACAGAAGGCTGAATAGAAGGAACGCTTGGTGACGAATCGAATCCAACGTAGTAGTGCGCAGTTACGAAGAAAGCTTGAGAAATTTCAGAAGATTTCTCCCCACGAGGTTGTGCAATGGGTTGGTTTGATGCTAGCTCATGCGCTGAGCTCGTGCAAGCAGATGGATCAGCACTGGAAAACAGGAGAGGTTGGTGTGCTTCCTGTTGGCACGTTTGGGAGAGTCATGGTGCGGGACAGATTTCGCGAAATCTCCAGGTTCATCCACTTCACCGATAACACCAACCAAGCCGCTGCCACAGATAGAGCTTAGAAGATTCGGTAGGTGCTAGCGACACTTGAGAAGACATTCAAAGTGGGATACGTGCTGGGTCCGCGGGTCGCGATAGATGAAGGCGTGCTTCCGTCACACAATCGGCGCAACCCTACGAGGCCATTCATGAAGGATAAGCCGCACCGCTGGGGTTCGAAGTGTGTGGTGACGTGCTGCGCTGAGACCGGATACTGCAAGAGGTTCGTATGCTGACATATTATGCATAAATATTGGCTGTTTACTGACATGTGTCTTATTTCTTTTAGAGTTGAGCTGGATATCGGCAGATCTGGCGACACGGAAGGCTCACAGTCTGTGGATACCAAGAATGGACCGGCAGCTCTCATTCGCAATATTGGTTGTGGGTTTCGGGGACTATCATACCAAGGTCGCCGACTTGTGATCGGTGACCGATACTACATATCGATTCCGCTGGCGCAGCAGCTCCGAACTATGGGGTTCAACTACGTCGGAACGATTCAAAATGACAGGAAGGGTTGGTGTGCGGAGCTGAACTACCCCAAAAAAAAGCGTCAAGCGAGAGTTAAACAGTGCCAAGCCGCTGGAGTCCTATGAGTAGAATTGAGAACTGATTGATTGAATAAAAAGCTTAGCCTGGCATCGGCTACAACTAGCTACACATGACTCAAGCGGCTTGGCACTTAGAAACGTTTCAAAAAATGCCTTATGCTGTTCAGAACAGCATAAACGCGGAGGGGTGACAAGGACGTGATAAGAAAATGCCTTATGCTGTTCAGAACAGCATCAGAATAATATGCGTTAAAGTATATCATAGTTTATACTAGTTTCATTTTGCACCTTTTGCACGCAACATGTAGCTAAGCTCCCTGGTTATTATTCCCACAAAGATGATGTGCACCATGACACCCGCATTAAAGCCAATAGCAACCGGTTCATGAATACTGATATTTGTGAATTCAGGTGGCAGGTCGCCATATCGCGTTTTGCTCGAAGTCACTCAAGCCACACCACCGACTCGTGGGCGCCTTCGCCTGCCCCCAGCCGAAGAGCAGAGCCTCCTTCTCGACGCGCTTATGATCCGCCGCTCACAACGGTCGACGTCGGCTTGGAGCTTCCGCTTGGAGACTAAATACTACTCCAATGCGCTCTTCAAACTACAAAAGACAGTAGCGTGTGCGTTCTTAAAGATGGGGCGACGAATCCAAACGAATCGACATGTATTGCATTCCTTATCTCAGTTACCCTACTCAGTTGCTAAACCTCTGTCTCTGCTGTGGCTTGCAACTGGCGCAAACTCGCCGTTCTCCCATACAATGTGCCAGATCTGCGCGCACGTGAAGCCCTCATTCTGCGGATGACCCCGCACTTATTTGCACTGAGTGACCAGGCCTCGCTTACCTTCCGATCACTTCGCGCAGTAGTATGTTGATGCCCCCCTCTTCTTTCCTTCCGGCTTCTAGACAGAATAAACTTTGCATTGCCTTTGTCTGAGACGCTGAACACCACTATTCACCCGCGCGTCGGTTGTCTGCGTAAGAGCATGCTCACTTTGAGTCACGACAGGTCGTTTCGTTACAAATTGGTCGGTGGATGGCGCTCGCGATTGGGTGAAGCTTTCTTCCGTCTCGTCCACAAGCTCCTTGTGAAGTTGCGCAACAAATTCGTAGTGAGAGTTCTTCTTTGGTCGCTTCTCCCACATATGCCGATGAACGATGTAGGCATTGACCAATGCCATGTCAAGAAGTCCGAGAAACAGCCCTTTGTAGTATTTGTTGAATCTGTTGTTTAGAACAGTAGAAGTTAGTACTGGTAAACAGAGCATGTCAGCTTAGCAATAATACCTGATAGACAACTGCATGGAGTACGATTGGAGACGGAATTGGTTGTGCCGGTTGACGCCTCCCATGTATCGCTGATATTCAGCAACAAGTCCAGGACACGGCACAGTGCTGGGGGGTCCTGATCGTTCTCGCCGTCGGACAGTTGTCGATTCAGCTACGACTTGCGAGGATAAGAAGTAGACGATCGTATTGTCGACCTACATTGTCGCCACGAGTCCCGGATTAGACTTGACCACCGCCATCTGGAAAGAACCACAATAATATGCGTTAAAGTTAACGCCTTGAGGGACTCGTTAGGACCGAAAAATAAGTCCTACTGCTGGAGATGCTCTAATAGGTTTGAATGCAGACTCCCTGATTTCATGGGCGCGAATGAACGAGCTCTTTCAAGGTGTTTCAAACACGATCCAGGGTAAAGGCACAAGAGGAAAAGCCAAGAGCATATCCATAATTATCTCGGAAATGCCGAGATACATAGTAACATTTGTAGTAATAACCTCAAAGCAGCAAGACTCAACAGCATGAGAGCCGTTGGTGATCTCTCATATGTCCAAACATGTCAAACAAAAGCATTTGAACTTCTAGGTTCGAGATCAACCTAAACTAGATATCAAGCTACCAAGAACTACGCACAGTGTAAAAATATTCCGCGATCTCCGCAATTAATTTAGCGCGATCGAAATCCGCATATAAAAGTTTGTATTGGATAAATTTAAGCAGGTCAACTGTAGTGTCCCGGTTAGGTGAGACATGAGATTTGCGGAAAGAGGGTTATCGATATAAGAATCCGGAGAGACCGCGGGTCTCTCCCAGCCTTTCATTCCAGAATCCGCGCCCGGAAAGACACCATCACTCCTGGCGTGTTTGTCATCGAGACAGCTTCCAGTAGATCTGGTGCGAGCTGTGTGACGGGGGTCACACGCACCGTAGCTTAGAGGAAGCGTAACACGCTAACCACAACAGACGCCTGGCGTCTCTGTTGTCCTTAGTACAAAAGGCCCTGCCTTATCGGTCTCCTTTTAATACCGAGTATTAAAGAGACTTGTACACTTGAAGGTTAGAGTTAAACTGACTTGTATTAATAACACTCATAAAGTTATATCTACTGCTTTCTATCTGCATACTGAATCCCTGTTTAAATTGCGATCTTCCCCAGCGGTTGGCTCTCGTGCATCGTGGTCCTTAAGTACGACCGACCCTTAACTTAACATAGTACTCTGGGGAGGTCTACCGTGAATCCTCTATATAAGGACCCCTGGTACACAGTACACATCGTGGTGTGTGACACTCAGTCCTTGTGGGCCACACCGGTCGGTGTGGTCTACACTATAGAACACCCCTTTTCCTTGAAAAGGTCACTGGCCAATCCTGGCCCCATTACGCCCTCCCTCACCCAAACGGGAAGCACCTTCCCCAGTGGGGAATCCAGTGGAAACGCGAACACAGCCTCATTCGGCAATCTACGCTCAAACGGGCACACGCGCAAGGCCCATCGGGCATGACGACGGAGACTCGGATCATCGTGCGGCCCGCCCCAGACGTCCTTCGGGCTGTAGGCCCCACCAAGCCCCATGCCGACGCGTCCGCCCCAAGTGACATGGAGGAGAAGCCTCCGGCGCCTGCTTCCAAGAAGCACTCGGGCGATCCGGAGGCGGCGAAGGACGCGTCGGCTTCCAAGAAGTCTGCGAATGTGACGGAGAAGGCGAAAGAGCCACCTGCTTCTGCGAAGCACGCGAAGGCCGTGGACGAGGAGAAGGAGCTGCCCGCTTCCAAGAAGCTTAAGGTCGCGGCGACCAAGGCGAAGGCGATGCCGAAGGCGAAGAAGACGCCAGCCTCGCCGAAGGACACGCGGAAGACCAAGAAGGTGTCTGCATCTTCGAAGTCCACTCCGAAGAAGCCCATGGTGATGAAGCCCGCTGCCAAGCAGCTTCCGAAGAAGAAGGGCTCCGCGAAGGAGGACCCCAAGACGCCGAAGCTGCCGCCCAAGCGCACGGATGTGCTGCGACCCGGGCCTCATGAGGATGTGTCCAGCGACTCGTCCGACACGGACACTCCGAACCCCAGGTATGTCAGTGGCGGCCACTCGCCTGTGGCTGACGCCTCGCAGGCTCCTCAAGCCCAAGCGCCTGCTAAGGGGCCTACGGCTTCACCAAACTGCGCGACCACTTCCCCTCAGGGGCGTAGTCCTTCGCCGCACCCGTCTTTGGAAAAAGACTACGAGTCCTCGGGGTCGGAACCCGACATCGACCACGAGGCCGGCGAGGTTGCGCGGTCGCCAAAGCAGATCACGGATGCCCAACGGGCTATCCATCCGGGCAGCCCCATGTCTCCCAAGACCGTGGTGGCGGTGGAACGCGCCCGACTCTTGGAGGCGTCCATGTCACGTTGAGACGACCCGCCCGCTCCGGTGCCGGAACCCCAGGTCATCACCAACGCCGGTGTCGACGACGGGGTCCCGCCTGAGCTGCTTCAGCCCGCGAATCGGCAACACCTGGCCGATCGTTCCCGTCAGAAGGCCTCTCAGGCTGTGGGTACCAAGCGGGATCGCGAGACCCATGCCCCTCGCACCCAAGACCAGCTACTCGCGCTGCGATACTGGACTCGGGACGAGTACCGTGAGCACCTACGTCAGAGTCACATGCCTGGCCCAGGCGCGCCGCAGTGCGACAAATGTCCGGTCGTGCTCCTGGTGGACACCGGTTTCTCCCGCCAACGGAATGAGACGGAGTTCGAGGGGTGGTTGGACCACCTGGGCTATCCCAGGCCCGAGTTCCTGAACTCTCCGTATCGGATCGATTGGCTGGCTCAGCGTCGTCTTCGAGATCGCATGGCGAAGATGATCGCTGACAGCACATGGCCGAACCGATTCTTTGATCGCCACAAGCCCATGCCGGGCGTTCCTCGAGGGGGTGCTGCAGAAGATTCAGAAATCTTGGCAGTCGCAGCCGATAGAGCCTAAGAGTGTTCTCGGCCCTGTCAGCGCCGACCAGGTCCGTGGGTACACTCAAAAGCGGCCACGAGGTCGGCGCAGTACTCCTCGAGGCGAGCCCCAGGCTCCCACGAGTTACGACTACTCGGGTAGCCCCGCCACTTTACCAGATACTGGTACTGACCGCTACGCCCGCGGAGCTTGAGTAGCCTCTCGACATGGTAGTAGAGGACGCCCTCATTACCAAGCAGAGACGGCGGAGCCCGCAGCGGGAGTGGTGTCGGACCAGGACGCTCAGCGTCACCCGACTGGCTCACGCACCGGCCAGGAGGGTCTTCTACCCGCTGTTGAGTCCTGTCAGCGACTACTGGATGGCCAGCGGACCGAGATGGTGGCGCTTCGCGCCCGCGTCCAAGATGCGGAGGCCCGCCTGGAGCACCTCCTGGATGTCCGACAGGACTTGGACTGTCTGCGAGACCGCGTCTGGGATCTGCCTCGGCAGCTTGGTGGTGATGTCGACCGTTTGCGGACCCGCTGTTTGCAAGGCGAGGAGAGCGACGAGCAGACACGGGCCTGGATCCGTGATCTGTACGACCGTGTGGGTCACTTGGAGGCACGGAAGGCTCGCCGCGTAGCGGCTCGTGCTCCTGATCCGGCTCCTGCGCCTGCCCCTGCCCAGCTTCCCTCGGAAGAGCTCGTTCGGATGATGGCGAACGCCTTCCGTCAGTACTCTGCGACCCAGTCGGCTCCTCAGAACCAACAGCCCCCGCCGGGCGATAGGGCTTGAGCAAGCCAACGTAGAATGTTGGGTTCGTGGCCATGGACGATGGCAGGTCCAGCGTGTAGGCGTGCCCGTGGACCCCGATGACCGTGAACGGCCCCCCACAGCGAGGTCGCAGCTTGGTGCTGCCCACAGCGGAGACCGCCTGAGTAGGAAGGTTCTTGGCTTTTAATACGACTTGGTCTGCCAATTTAAACACATGTGTGTTCTTACGCCCTTGGCGATCACTTTGTTCCTTCTGAGTGTCTTGAGCGGCGGCCATGGCGTCACGTACGCGCTGTCTGACAGCCTCGCCGGTCTCGATAATCGAGAGAAAAATTCCGTTTGACGGACGTTCTTAGGCCTTTGAGGCCCCTTGGGCTTCAGCGTTAGCCTCTCCCCCACCCAAATTCGAAGCCGGCGGCTACATCAGTGGCGTACGCGGGTGCCGCAGCCCGTTCACATAGAACGGTGTGAAGCCCGTAGACGAATGAACGGCATTGTTGAGCGCGAACTCCACTTGTGGGAGTAGCGTACTCCACTTGGTGGGCTCTGCTGCCCAGACACTCCGAAGAATGTCCTCCAGAACACGGTTCACCCGCTCAGTCTGACCATCGGTCTGGGGATGGTCCGCTGTGGACATGTCCAACCTCGTGCCTAAAAGGCGGAAGTGGTGTTGCCAAAAGTGGGACACAAACCTTGGGTCTCTGTCACTCACGAATGCCTCGGGGAGGCCGCGGTGACGGAAGACATTGTCCACAAAGAGCTGAGCTGCCTGAGGCGCCGTTACGCTCTTCCGCACAGCGGCCAGCCGCACCATCTTGCTAAGGCGGCACACAAACACCAATATACCAGTGTGGCCCCGCGCATCAGCCGGAAACTCGAATATGAAGTCCATGCTCACGGAGCGCCAGCAATCTGCCGGCACCGGCAATCTCATCAAAGGAGCACGTCTCACATGTCTGTACGTACTTACGTACCCATTTGTACATGTGGGGCCACCAGAAGTTGCGGGCCACAAATGTTTACGTCTTCTCCCGCCCCAGATGACCGCTAAGCGGCGTGTCATGAGCCTCATAGAGGACACGATGACGCAGGTCCTCGCCGTTCGGAACGACAATGCGAGGTTCGTCGCCCCCTTCTACTTGGTAATAGAGCAAACCCTCCACTACCGAGTAGCGGTGCAGGCGTGAGCGCTGTCGCGCCGTGAGCTCAACGGCCTTGCTTGGAGCGCTCAGCGCCTCCACTAGACCTGCCAGGTCGACGTCGTCGACATATGCCTCGCGAATAAGCTCATAGAGCGGTGACTCGAGGTAGGCCAGATGCGCTAACGCGCCATCTGGCCGCCGAGAGAGCGCGTCCGCGAGGACATTCTGCTATCCCGGCTTGTACTCCACTGTAAAGTTGTACTCGGCGAAGAATGAAAGCCACCGCGCCATGCGCTGAGAGAGGTGAGGCGACGGCGTCGCCGTCCTCAACGAGGCATGATCTGTGTAGATCACAAAGGGCTTCTGACCTAACAGGTGCACCCGAAACTTGACCAAGGCATACTTCATCGCTAGAAGTTCCTTATCGTGGACGGGATAGTTCTTTTCCGCCGCCTTCAATTGGCACTGGAAAGAGACTACCCTTTCACGGCCCTCGGCATCCACCTGCAACAGGGCACAGCCAATGGCAAAGCCGGATGCATCGCATACCACGCTGAAAGGACAATCCTCGTCTCGCAGCGCCAGGAGCGGAGCGCTCTGAAGGCTACTCTTGATGGCTTCAAAAGCCTGCTGAGCCTCAGAGGTACATGACCACACAGCATCCTTCTTGAGAAGATTCGTGAGTGGTCGTGCCATCTCGGCGTAGTTGGCGCTATACTTGTGCAAGTAGTTGGCCAGGCCGAGCCATTTACGCAGATCCTTCTGCGAGACGGGCACCGGTCATTGTGCAATGGCACACACCTTCTCCGGATCCGCACGGACACCGTCCTTCCCAAGGAAACAGTCCAGAAAGGGAATATCTTCGGCCCCGAAGATACACTTGTTGATGTTCGCGTAGAGGCGATACTCGCGCATGCACAAGAGAACCTCACGGAGGTGGCCGAGATGTGCTTCGACGGCAGTCTTGCCCTCCGACTCACGACTGTGCACGAAGATGTCGTCGAAGTACGTCTGTACGAACTGCCGCATCGGCCTGAAGAGCTGCGTAACGAGCCTGTTGAACGTGGCGGGTGCGTTGGACAGCCTCTGGGGCATGACCAACCATTCCCACAACATCCCGCTGGGAGTGCTCACTGCAGTGAGTGGGATGTCGGATTCCCGCATCAACAGTTGATAGTAGCCGTCGACCATGTCGAGAGCACTAAAGACCGTGCCATGTTGTTCTGCAACACGTCCTTACGAGGGATAGGCGTCGACGCCGGAATGGTTGCCGCGTTCAGCTTGTTGAACGCGTGTACCATGCGCCACTTTCCGTTGGGCTTGCGCACACAGAACGTCGGGGACGAATGCGGCGACTTAGACTCGCGCATCATGCCCGCGGCGTGCTTTGCGCGAAGAAGGCGTCGATTACATCGACCTGTTCCTTCGGAAGCGGCCACTGCCGTGTGGTACAATACTTAGTACCTGGCACGAGATCAATCTCATGCCTCACGCCCCGATCCGGGGGAAGGACCGAAGGGGGGTCGTCGCTAACGACATCCGAAAACTCCTTCAGAAGGGCGTAATACGGATCCGAAGGGTCCTTCAAAATGGCAGCGCCATACCGCGTCTGCCTCTTAGAGGTTCACCCTGACATCGAGACCGGGAGGCACAGGGATCGATACCGCCGAGTGCGGATCTTTCACCTTAAGCCGGAGATAGGCAATCTCGTGGACGAGCAACCACCCCCATAGGAGTGGCCGCCCTGCCAACCCGCACCCATAAAAAGGGTGTGTGATAGTTGGGTGGGCTGGAGGCCCTACGTGCCGAAAATCCCCAAAGTGTAATGACGAGGTTCGGAACCCGGTCCCAGAAATGGGTCGGATAGCTACCAGCACCTGCACCAGAGGTGGGCTTAAGCCCTGGTGTACGGGTTCCGGTAGCTTAAATCTCTCTTTTAGACGTTCGTTCGTCTTCTAACACCTCGGGTCCATGACCGACGAGGAGTTGAGCTCTAGTGAGCTACCCTCTGGGCGAAGCATAACCAATTCTGCCAACTCTCCCGCCTTGAGAGAGTCCATAAACTCGACATACGCTCCTCGAGCTCAAGTAGCTCTGCTACTGTGGGTAACGGAGTCAACACCTCCCCCACCTTGGGTTCGCCCGTGAAGACGTCGAACACTTGAGGAGCCTCGTCCTCAGCCGCGGAATCCGCATCGCGGCTAGGCGCCTCTGCCTTGAGCGCACTTGTGACCTTGTCACTCTCCTTGTCCTTGCAAGCGGGAGCCCCTGCTCAACCACTCGGGGTTGCGCGAGCACAAGCTCTAGCGCCTTCTGTCGCGCGAGCTGAACCAGCTACAACGCCGTGCGTAGTGGGAGTTCCGACTCGGCCACTCTTGGTTGCGCGAGCAACAACTCCAGCGCCTTTCTCGACGTGGGCTGATCCAGCCACCACGCTTTGCGTAGGGGGAGCTCGGACGCTACCACCCCTTCCTGCGCGAGCTGTTGCAGCGTCAGCGCCTTGAGTCTTCACTGCCCCTTGGGCAAGTGCAACTCGGTTGCCAACTGCAGAACCCTGTCCTCTACCCGGAGAGGTACTAGGATCCTGCGGATCTTCTACACCACCTACCTCGAGCTCCCGCGCTCGTGGAGGCAATGCCATGGGCAATTCCAACACTTCCGAAGTGCCGGCAAACTGCCGTTCGCCGCGTGGCACACGGTGCTCATGCACAAACCCGTCTCGGGAAGAGGAGGGGGCATGACCCGCCAGGGCTCTGTCCGCGAGGGGGTTGTGGCTGGCACCAATGGTGCGACTACGCCAGTCTATCCACGGCTCATGCTTAGCAAGCCAAGGCATGCTGAGGGTAAGATCGTACCGATCATTCATGTCCAAGACAATGAACGGTTCGACCGAATTGAAGTCATCAAACTTCACGCTTAAGAGTACGGTAACCTTGCGTGTAGACACGATGGAGCGAGTCGCTAAGCGAACAGATACATTGGCATTACTCTTAGAAGCTTCTAAAGCACTAGCATACAATGCACTGTTCCTAGCCACAATGGCTTTCGTCGCAAAGTTAAACGACGCCCCTGAATAGATCAGGACCGTCATCGGTTCCGGATACCCTTTTATGCTGGCAGTGACGACCACGAGGTTAGACCGCGCGGCGGCCACGGAGAGACACAGAAGTCTCGTCCCAGGGACTTACTCCTTTGGAGAGGCTGGTGAGGGACTCACCTTCCTCAAAGAGGAGCGAAGTCTCCCAGCAGGGCGTCCCGCCCCTACTGGGAGTCGCCGTTTTCCGACTCTGTCGCCTCGAGGCTGTTGAGAGCCGGACGCGCCGCGTACTTCTTGTCGCGTGGCGCCTTCCATGGGTTGGTGGGGCAGTTTCGACGGAAGAGACCAGGTTGGTTACAACCGAAACAGCGACCACTCACCCGTTGCGTCTTCTGAGGACGTGCCGACTCGGCGAGAGAGATCTCCATCGGAGTGGGAACCTCACTGGCCTCGACATGAGGCGTGTGCCCTTGCGCTGAGCGCACGCAGTGGTCCTCCAACATAGCAATGTGGACCGCCTCATTGAAGGTCTTTGGCTGACGCCGGAAGAGCTCCGTCCGAACCGGACCCGTGCGGACACCGTCCATGAAGACCGTCACCTTGACGTCCTCAGAGAGAGGTGCGCCGGCCATGGCGGCTTCGAGGTTGTGGAGCTCCATGACGTAGTCTTGAAGCGACCGCTTGCCTTGCTTGCACCGCAAGAAACTGGAGCGGTGGCGGTATGCCACATTGGCAAGGAGGAAGGTGAAGCGTAGCTCCTGTTCCATGAACCCCACGAGGTGAAGTACCCCGGCGTCGCCGTTTCACGGGCCATAGCCCATGCGCGTGCGCGTCCTCCAAGGTTGGATAGCGCGAACGCCACCTGAGCCCGCGCGTCGTAGATCTGACCAGCGCTCAGCGCGATCTCGATCTCGCGAACCCAGAAGACAAGACTGTCTGAGTCTTTGCCGTCGAACGTCGGAACCGACATCTTGACGGGCTTCGTCGTGGTTGGACGCACAGCGAATGAGGTCGTGTTCGTGGCGGACGCTTGTGCCGCACTCTGCGCCTCAGCTCGCATCGTCGCACGAGCGGCTTCCTGCGCAGCAGCGCTCACGTGAGCAATCAGCGACGACTCGTACTTGTCGAAGCGTTCCACGCGCGCCCTTTGCTGCTCAGCAGGAAGGTTGGGGAATCCAGCGAAGGCTGCGTCGCCCAGGAGGCTGACCATCTTCTCCAGCGTAGCCCAGTGGGCATCGGAGAGGTGAGGAAAGTCCTGCCGCGCCGGCAGCCGACTCCCTGAGTCTTCCATACTCAAACAGACCCTGATTGTAGAGATCCGCGTCGGTCGCGGGATTGACTACAAGTGCTACCAGGTGTGACGGGGGTCACACGCACCGTAGCTTAGAGGAAGCGTAACACGCTAACCACAACAGACGCCTGGCGTCTCTGTTGTCCTTAGTACAAAAGGCCCTGCCTTATCGGTCTCCTTTTAATACCGAGTATTAAAGAGACTTGTACACTTGAAGGTTAGAGGTAAACTGACTTGTATTAATAACACTCATAAAGCTATATCTACTGCTTTCTATCTGCATACTGAATCCCTGTTTAAATTGCGTTCTTCCTCAGCGGTTGGCTCTCGTGCATCGTGGCCCTTAAGTACGACCGACCCTTAACTTAACATAGTACTCTGGGGAGGTCTACCGTGAATCCTCTATATAAGGACCCCTGGTACACAGTACCCATCGTGGTGTGTGACACTCAGTCCTTGTGGGCCACACCGGTCGGTGTGGTCTACACTATAGAACACCCCTTTTCCTTGAAAAGGTCACTGGCCAATCCTGGCCCCATTACAAGCTGTACCTACAAGAAGTTCACCGGACTTAGCAACGATCTGCGCGATTTCCTGCCGAGCGGGTATCGACTTCTTTGCCGGTAAGTGCGCTGCATTTGCGAATATATCAACTGCTGCTAATTTACGCGTTTTGTCCAGGCGAGGAGAGTATGATGAAGTACTATCGGCGCCCAGGGTGGCTTTCCGTTGTCCAGGCACCAAGACCACCGACGTTGCAAGTAAACACGAGGACAGCGAGTGCCATAGCAATAGCCAGCCAGACACGAGATCTTCTCGTCCTGCGCCAGCGACTCCAGCCTCTGCAGAAGCCGCTCGGACGCTTTCCGTCAACGCTGTATTACCGCACGCCACCGCTGCTGAGGAAACCAGGCCCGCACGTCAATGAGTCGTTGCGAAGGCAACGCCTGCAGGGCAGCGACCTCCTTTCGCGAGAATGACTTCAACGCTGGACAATTCAGCTGCCCCGCGGGCTCCACGAGCGGCTAATGAGTCGACTTCTGCATCGACCGGTAATGCATACGAACATGGCCCAGGATCCAAAGTGAAACGGAAGGCTTCTGCGTTTGGTCGACGCCAAAACGCCGTCGGTGTGGTAAGCCCGCGTCCTTGCTGTCATTGTTCGTGGTCCGAATCTAATGTATATTTCTTTTACGTACGATCCAGTAACCGCCACGCACATCGGCCTTGCCACGACGCACAGACCTCCAAGCGACCTGAGTTCACGCAAACTGCTTTCCCTCTCACTCACCATGCGCATTCACCATCCATCAACGGGATCTCACCATACAGCACACGGAACTGAAAAGAAGCGGAGCAAGAAAGCAAGTCAGTTCCGCTTCGCGCTCAGCCTCGACCCACCTTCGTCCATTTGCGCGTTAGCCAGTCTCGCCTTGGGAATACCGTGAGTGTTCGCACTTGCCATGTGCTCAACGAGGCTATGGGCGTACCTCGGTATGCCAGGCTCGGGTGGGTGGGTATCGATTGGCCTGGCCTGCCTGGTCTTCCGTCGCCTCGTTTTGCCGAGGTCATCATTATGGAAGCATAGTAGTCGTCACTGACCGTGCGTAATGCTCATGGGCTACATCGTTGTCTTTGACCACAGCGCAGCCGTTCGCAGTGCCACGAGTCGCTGTCGTAGGCGTCTGGTGTCGCAACGCGCGGGCGGTCAGGTCAGGTCAGATCAATGTGCTGCTAAGGCCTTGTAGCAGATCCGAAGTAGCCGTGATTCGTGGGACGCCACGGTGGATAGAGGGGGGTGCGACGAGGCCACCAAATACAGTAAAACGAGCGAAAAGAGCAATAGATGGTGGGGAAAGGCAAAAGAAGAGCCCCCAGGCGGGATCGAACCACCGACCTTTCGCTTACGAAGCGAGTGCTCTACCACTGAGCTATAGGAGCTGTACGAATCCGCACGCACCACACAGCTCACACAAACAAACAACACACTCACCGAACACAACACCAACACGCTGCAACGCACGCGAACCAAACGCACACACCAACCACCACACGCACCCACGCGCATCACCATCCGATCGCAACGCCGCAGCCACTCACGGCATCGTCATCCATTTGCTCGCGTTGCCCTCCTTCCGCATCCAGTACTTTGTAAAGAAGGTAAGGAAGAGCACTGCGGGGCTTGCTAATGAAGAAGGCCTGGTTTGTAAGGTTGCAAAACCAAAACTGAGGGCGAGATTGAATCGGTTAACTCTAATCACTCTGCTTATCGGTCTCTTTTGTGCCGTACGCCCTACCATTCTTATCTACATCCCAGTGGTAGAGTCGTACGAATACGCTCGACTCGACAAACAGACGATTCGAAAGATCCTAATTATAGAGCCGTACGATTGTGCACAAACCTACGAGTCGTAAGGTTCTACGCACAAAGTCGTACGACTCTACGCAGATGTATGGTCGTACGATCATCTCTCGCCATCCAATGCAATTGCACATGCAATCCAGCAGCGCGTCACGGAGGCGTAAGCGCGTGACATCACACTCGCCAACGCTATTCCTTGATGTGCGCGCGGCGTTTCGTGTTATGTCGTTATGCCGAGTCCTTTATGTATTTGTCGTGCTTGTCGCGCGTCAATGCCTTCGTCATTCCACCCGCGATCATCTCGTCTGTCGGCTTAGTCGAATTGTTTCGCGCTCAACCTACTCGCGCAGGAAGTGAAACTTGATGTCGATGTGCTTCGCGCGCGAGTGGTAGAGTGGGTTCTAGGCAAGCGCGATACATCCCTGAGTGTATTGGTGGATCAGCATTGCATCTTGGCCATCGTAGCTCACACAGTAGGCGTAGCCAAGTTGCCTCCTGTGTTGCGCTGTACAGACTCATGTGCTCTGCCTCCATGCTTGAGCGCCACAGCCATCCACGTAGACGACGATGATGCTGTATTCGCTGCTTGATCGATGCATCAGAGCGCCTGAAACTTTGATCCACGAGATGCTGGTTCCGCTTGCTGTTCCACTGGCGCACCGCTTGCATCGTACCGTAGAGTGCTTGTACAATGAATCCGTCTGACTGATCAATGTAGATTTCCGCTTCGACATCACCGTAGAGATACGCCGTGTCAATATCCCCATTCTCAGCTTCCATGTCCTCCTCTGCAGCAATCGCGGTTGCGGTGTTCATCTACCCCTTGCGCGCAACAGGAGCGAACGTGTACGTCCGGGACGCATTGTAAACCCCTTCGCCATCAAGCGTGCTTAGAACTTCGCGATGTCCCCGTTCGGGTCGCGTTGATCCTTGCACCCAATCGGCTTCTTGTTAGAGGGCATGTCTACCAAAGTCCAAGTGCGATGATCTACCAACGACTTCATCTCGCTCTCCATTGCACGAAGCCACTCGTCCTTGTACTTGCTCTTCATAACTTCATCGTACGCCACTACACGTTCGCCATCGTCATCCTCAGTGTGAAGGCAGTAGAGAGAGTCATATTCGGCTTCGTAGTCGTCCAGATTGAACTGACCGTGCCGGACTCCTGTTCATACCGAGCAACATCTCGGCGCTTGCGTTCAGGTCGCACCATCCACTCCTCTTTACCGTCCCTTCCTGGTGTGCTGGAACCACGTGTTGGCATGGAGTGGGTCGGCCCATCGTGCTCCTCTACAGCCAGCACCTGACGTGGTCGAGTAGGTGGTGTGCGAAAGCTGTCTTGATCTCCTTAGTGTCTTCGGCTTCGTTATCCTCATCGATGAAGTCGAATACCCCCTTGGAGCCCTCATTGCGAGTGCTTCAGCAAACCTTACGCTTATCGAAATCGCGATTGATCCATCGCTGGTTCTAAGAGGTCGGTACGCCTTGCGTTGTTTCGCGTAGCCGAGAAAAACGGACTGCATGCCCGTGTCGTCAAGATTCTTACGCTTTTGCTTGGGCACGTGAGCGTAACACACAGTTCCGAACACTCGCATATGATTCAGGCGTGGCTTTCGCTTGAACACAACTCGAATGGACTTGAGAGTGGGTTGGACGTATTTGGCAGCAAGTTTCGGATATCCGCCGCTGTCACCATGACCTCACACCAATAACGTCTTGTCGAGTTAACTGACACGATGGGAACCGAAATTTCTCTACAAGTGGAATGGTGATTGGTTGAAAAGCCAATATACCAGTGAGTATGGAATTGTGGAATGTGGTGATATCTGCGGGACAAGGTGCTTTCACGTTCAGCCATGGATCGGGTTAGATACCCCAGACGTAACAGGTCTGGATGGATCAACTACCGGACGACGGGTCTAGCCTACGGGAGCGACCAAGAGCCCCAGTTCACATTGGACTGGTGGCCGCCCGTCTTGACATGACTGGACGTGGCAAAGAACACCGAAGAACACCAAAGAACACCAAAGAACACCGAAGAACAATGGACACTCTGGACGAGAGGATCAAGGTATAACCAAGCCAAGTGATATCCGACCGACCAAAACGGCCAACCAGGTTCCGGAAAGATTCCGTGGAACCTTGAAGTCCTACGCCTGTACCCACGACATCACAATGAGATCAAGGATGCCTAAGATGATGACGCCCCCCTCAAGGTATACTAAAAGTAAGTCAAAAGCTGAATGTGTGTCTATTGCAGGAAGATAGCCACAAAAGATAAAACCAAACAGAGTTCAATTATCCGTGTACCCCGCAAGCGCTCGGACAGCTTCGGCCGGACAAATACCGGCGGCCCCGATCAAGTGCTGAAGGCGAAAGGCCCTCTGAGGAAGGACATCCAGAGGTGTGGACTCCACCCCCAAATACTCCAAGTCCAAATTTGGGTGAGTAGCGGGTGTGGAGCCCGTGGTAAATCTGCCCTATTTCATATCCTAGTTGTAGTGTGCGCTTAGGCGATCCTACATTTCATATCCCATATACATCCTGGAAAGAGTGGAAGAAAGTCCCATCCAGGATCGTGATCGAAGGACATCTTGTGTGATAGGTAGTGAGATTGTATTGAACTATCCCCAGTGGTGCGCGTTTTGTGAAAGCTGACCGGGACTGACCAGTGTCCTGGAAGTGCAGCTAAGTTGACTGGTGTACGACCCACCGTTCAAGGGTCTAAGAATAAGAACGGTTGTATATTTGTGTGTATAACTCTGTATTGATTTTGGTTATCTTGATTGTTGGAGCTACGTCTAAGTTGGTGACGCTACGCTCTTCTCCAAAGACCGATATTGGTATATAAAACAACTTATCCCCGCGGTGCATCTCCCGGTTCGAAGACAAGCGAACCTAGAGGGGTTACCACAAGGAGCACACGTCACCTGGACGTTTACATTCAGGCGTTCCCAGTGGAGGACTTCCTGACCGGAAGCACCTTCCAGAGTCTGGAGCACAGCACTATACACCTGGGCGGTCAAAAGGCGTTCACCCGCCTCGCCACAGCTGGTGCGCGTGCCCGGATTCGAACCAGGGATTTCACCGCGAAGTTGTTTGTATATTTTGTATTTGTTTATTACGAGGAAGTGTACTAACCTACTAAACTAGTTCTTATGGCTAAAAGCAAGAAGGACATGAGAGACGCCGGTCGTGAGGGTCGCGAACGCGAAGAAGCTACGCGAAGTTCACGACGCGCGGAGGGGCTGCCGCCCGAGGAGCATGCAAGTCTGGAGGAAGTTGTCCGGACGGCTCGGAAGGCAGGCGCTGCAAAGCGCAAGGCAGCCCGCGAGGAGAAGAAGCGGTCTTTGAGTCAAGACCAGCCGGCTGCAGAGCCACCCGTCCAAGACGACGCGCACCAAGTGTCGGCGGATGAGAATGCTGGAGGCGAGTTGGAGACCGGTCAGGGTGAACCTGGTCTGGGTGAACCCGAAGTGGTGTCTGTGGGAGGCGTCGACATGGAAGAGTCCCAGGTGGAGGGTCGAGTTTCGGATTCCCCTCTGCCCGAGCAAGATGTCAGCGTGCGGGCACCCGCTCAAGATGTGCCCCTGCCGACAGTCCGGGAGGACGTGTCTGGCGAAGACGCGGAAGCGCTGGCACTCCTGGAAGAGAAGGCACCACCGAGTGTACAACTCTTGACGACAGTGCAGAAGGCTGCGGCACCAAGTTCGCAACGACTAAGTGATGATGTGGCCAAGGCGAATGTGGCGAAACAAGTGTCCCGGTGGGAACAAGTTCGTTCTGAACGAGTTCTCCCACCCGCGGCGCAGTACGACTGGCCAAGTTCTCGGCCTGACTCTCTGCCGTGGCTTGCGGCTACACTCGCGACATCGAAGTACATGGCTGCCCGTGCTACCTTGGATGACGCTATCCAAGCTTGTGTGGTCGAGCTCAACCTGGATCGACGTGACTTGACTACTGCTCAGGATGTAGTCGCAGCCGAGATCCCGGTCGGTATCTTCTCGCCCAGAGAGTGTATTGCTGTTCTACAAACACTGCTCTTCGAGGCAGGTTTCCACTTTGACAACTTGGTCCCAGTGTGGTTCAGGACGCGTGCGTCCAAGATCACAGCGGACCTTGTGCGAAGTCTGGTCGGAGACCTTCAACGTCTTCTGGCTGCTGAGTTAACAGAGTGGCGGACACTGTGTGTCGGAGCCACACTTAAAGTGACTCCTGCAATCGAACAAGAAGCTGAAGTTGAAGACACACCTTTCCTGGATTATCATGCAGAGGATCAAGATGGGGACTTGTTGATGAACGAATATGAGATCAACCTTCTTGGGCGAAGTTATGTTCTACGTCTACATTTGACTGGCCTTCGCCCTGCTCGAAGCGCTACCAGCTCTTCAGCTGGGGAACCACCATCGAAACGTCAGCAACATCGGCCACCTCGACCGGAAGATCCACTCGCATCTTTGCCATCTGAGCTTCCATCAACTGCGATGTCGTCCGACCAGGAAGATCCGTCTATGGTGCCAATATCGGACCCTGTCCCGAGCTTGGTTGGCACCACCGATGGGTCTGCCCGTGGCACGACGTCAGAGTCCCTCATATCCAGGAACAGTTCACCAGGGTCCTCGTCGACGTCACTTGAGTCTGGTGGAGGGGCGCATATGCCACTCGCCGTTTACGGCCCAATGGTGATGTCTGCCAGGACTGCTGGTTCGAGCATGCTTGGAAGTGGAGACCTTGGATACTACTTGACTCGTCAAACGATCACTCCAGAACGGAGAATCATGCCGGATCAAGACGATGTTGTCATGACCGAACCCGAGGTTGCAGTTAGCACGAAGATTAGTGGACCGCCCGAGTCGAGAAGACGCAAGCCAGAAAGGATCTCCAACCGGAGATACTCGTCTAGCGAATCTGAGTCGGAATCTGACCAAAGTCGTCATCGTCGGAGTTCCCGAGGTCGTCACGGCTCGTCCAAGAAATCATCAAGGAAGAGATCCTCATCGCGACACTCGAGTTATTCCAGACACTCACATCGTTCAGAAAGGTCCGGGTGGTCAGTGTCGACTGGAGTAGCCGAAGCCGCCGTGAGTGCACTACGCGAAGCACAGCAGGTCCGTGAGGAACTGGCGAAGCTGACCGAACAACTTGCAACCCAGAAGTCGACAAGCATGCCAGACGTGAACGTCCAACAGGCACTTGCAGAAGCCAGAATACGCGCCCGTGAAGCAGAGCTACGAGCTCAAGATGCTGAACGCCGCCTGACTGGACTCTCTACTGAACGCGCGGAAGCCGCCACCCAAAGAGAGGATGTTGCAGCTGTTATACAATCAGCATGTCTCCAGGCGGCCAATGCTGAAAGAGAACGTGTGGAAGCTGTGGCGGTACAGCTCTTGCATCAGCAGCAAGCGGAAGTAGACGCGAGACGGGAGGCTGAACAGGCTGCGTGGCTCCAACAAGCCCAGAAGAATCTGGACGAACAGCAAGCTGCCTTTGAGCAACGTCTGGAAAATGAGCGAGTGACTGCGAGGAATATGCAGCGATACCAGGCTGAACAAATTCGGAATCTTCAAGCATCTACTCCTGGGCAAGTGAGTCATGTGACACCACCCCCTAATCCAACGACTCAAGTCAAGACCGAAAGGACTGACTCTGAAAGAACAGCTGAGACAAGTGGCGTAAACATGGGAGACGTCACCAGTGATCAAGCGGGGACTGACTCGAGGAACACAGTCGAACGACTGTTGGCGCAAATCAGAGGGGCGTTACCAGACCCCTCGATCACGCGTCGTGCTGGAAGTGTGCCAGCCCCGAGGAAGACTGACGCAAATGCTGCTACGATCAAGACGAACGTGCCACAGAGGACCCGAACGGAGGCGCCTAAGGCGGACACCAAGAAGGATGTGAAGTCAGAGCGTCGATCAGGATCGAAGAAGCCGGACAAGAAGCCTCCTCCTCCAAAGAAGTCCAAACGTGGTCCCCCATCTGGCCCCGGTTCGAGTTCCAGCTCAAGCTCGAGCTCTAGTTCAGACTCAAGCTCGAGTGACTCTGAGGACAGTCTGGATGAAGATCTGTCAACAGGTGTAGATGCCTCGGACGCGACTAAGGTTGGTGGAACCCTCTTGACTCTCCGCCCGTATGTCTCCTCCAGTACATTGGAGAAGTTCGACGAGAAGGCCTCCATGGGAGACCGTCGGAGTTGGTGGGAGCGTTTTGTCAACATGTCAGTTCAAGGTGGCTGGACGGACAAGATGAAGATCAGTGAGCTTAAGATGAAGATGTCCTCGGCTGTACGGAATTGGCGCGGCCAGCTCTCCAAGCATGTACAAAGTAACTGGAGAAGACTCTCGGGGGAGTTCAAGCGCAAGTATTTGAAGGCCCGGACGTCCGAGTCTGAGCGATATTACACTATGCGTCAGAAGTCGAACAAGAGTGCCATGGAGTTCTTCTACAGGTTAAACGAGGCTGCAGTCAAGGCAGGCATTCGCTATAAGAAGGGTAAGAAGGATTCCGCTCATCACATCAAGCGCTTCATCAAGAACCTGAGAGACCAGCAGCTCAAGGTCATCCTGCGCAATACGAGATTCCACAACTTGGACGACCTCGAGTACGTCCTGCAACAGGATGAAGACCTGGGTCTAGACGGGGGCTATGACACTCCACGACACCGGACGAGAGACTTCAGGGCGGATAACATCCCGCCCAGACGTTTCAAGCCGGGACGCCAAGGTCGAGCGTATATTGGTCTAAGTGGTGGAGAATCCGAAGGCGAAACCGAGGGGCGCGTACGCTTTGAAGATGAAGAAGATGATTCAGATGAAGCCCCTCCGGAACCCCGGAGTTCAGGACGAAGCAAGCCAGAAGTCGCTAGTCTTGAAGTGCCAACTCGAAGTGTGCCTACCCAGGAAGTGACAACAGAACAAGAAATTCGCAAGGCAGTGTTTCGTGTGATGGAGCATTCTGGATGGAGACCCCCTCCACAGGCGGATCCTCGCCCGGGTTGGCAGTCGCCTCGCCCTGGTTGGCAGTCTCCTCGGCCGGATAACCCGAACAAGAACGAATTCTGTGAGAAGTGCAGCAAGTTCGGCCACAAGGAGGAGAGCTGCTGGAGTGATATGAAGTGTGACAAATGCAAACGGACAGGACATCCGACACATGCGTGCAGAGTCCCTCCGTGCAAGAATTGTGGAGATTTCCATGACGGTCAGTGTGCAGACCATGAAGCCCTACAAGCCGTGAAGACTCTCGCTTTTTCAAGGCTTGCTAAAAGACCTGCCCGCTCACATCCACAAGAAATGGTTGGGTGGAGAGGCCAATCAAGGGAAGTCGTTAAACGAGTAAGCCCGCTGGACAGGGGTCCAAAACGCGTCGGGCTGAAGAATCCCGAACGATTGTGTGTCTTAGTGTATGTCGGACCAGAATTGAGAAAGAAGATGCACGATAACCAACAATGCATGACTTCTATTCGAGATGCTACCGCTGAGTCTGGAGGACGTGACCCTGAACGGACCCCTCCAAGATTGAATGACCAAGACGCTCCGACCGAGATCGAGTTAGGTCCCGGTCAGCGTTACGGTTGGTGGGCAGATCATGAACAAGAAGACAGTCGCGACGTTGTGTCAGTACATGGAGCGGTGAATGATCTTCGGGTACAGATCCTGCTGGACTTTGGTGCGTCTGGAAGTATGGTCAGCTTGAACCTTGCGCGTAGGCTCAAGCTGAAGCTCCAGATGTTACCAGAACCAATCAAGGTGTCCGGCCTAGGAGGAGTCCCGACGTATATCACTGCGAGTGCGAGAGTCAAGATCACGCTTGGAGTACGAGTGGTTTATGTCATGAATGTCTGGGTGGCGAACATTGGTGAAGATGTGGAAGTACTTCTGGGAATGAACTTCATGTACGCCGCTGGAGTTCGGCTATGTGTGCGCGAAGGGCTCGTCCAACTCCCAGACGAGGAAACTATCCTGATGAGTGGAGGGCGTCGCGCCAACACATAGGGTTAGACCTGCCTGTGTTGTCTACGCACAGTCTCTATCTGCGCCCAGGGGAACATGCGATGGTTCGTATTGAGTATGGCCAAAGCAACCCCCAGCGGGATGTAGTCTGGGCAGGACGAGTCGATCGCTGGGTAACTCAAGTCATTTACACGGCACAATCATGGGCGACCTCAGTCAAAGTGGTCAATATTTCAGAACAGATGGTGTGGATTGACACTCGAACCCCGCTTGCGCGGATAGTAGAGTTTGGAAACTTTCCTCAGTCCGGACGATTCGTCCGCCCAGGATGCCAGAAGTATAAGAAGTGGAAACAACTCATTTACGAGAGTACCCCGTCTCCTGAGATGAGGAAACGCGAGCGCGAGCTTGATGAACTCAGACAGGAAAAGGAACCACGTGCTGTCTCCACGCCCCAGTACGAATGGCCTTCCAAGATCATGTTACGACCCTGTCAGGGAGCGACTGCAGCTAGAATTGTCCAACTACAAGACCCGCCCAAGCAGGTTCACCCGACGAATGTGGAGGCCCCAATCAAAGTGGTATGCAACGTAGCTACCCAAACGACAGAGCTGACAGACGTTGGTACTCAGACCGATGCCGCCCAAGAAATCACGGAGGTGACAATACTGAAAGCAAGTGTGCCGGAGAGTATCGAAGCGAATCCTAGCGAAGCAGAATTGGATTCTGATCCGAGTTTTTCGGACGCAGAGGTTCAGGAATGCCAAAGTCAGGAAGCTGAAGAGATGGATCTCCCGAGCTGTGCGTGGCCGTCCACCCCTATCCGAAGGCTGGAGGAAGAGTATGCCAGATGCATGAGAGTCAGCCAAGAAGACCTGGATTTGGAGCCAGCCATCTACCTTCAGAAAGGCAGTGAGCTTCTGTCACAGTTGCGTGACGAACTTGCCATGTTGCCCGAGCTGAAAGATCTTAGCCCCGAATGTGACATCTCCAAAGCAGACGTCGGCGATCCGGATCGGACTACCGCTGCAGAAGAGAAGAAATTACGGTCTATCCTGACTTATCACCGGAAGATATTCTTGGGCGATGGTAATGCGGCGCCCGCTCCAGCAAGGGGCGTGGTGTGCGACCTAGACGTGGGAGATGCTAAACCAGTAGCTCAACGTCCAAGGTCCATTGCCCCGCACATCATGTTGAAGGTCTATGAGCTACTCAAGAAGCTGTTGGAAACGGAATTGATTGAGTTCTCGGTGTCCACTTGGGCATCCCCGATTGTGATCGTCTTAAAGAAGAACGGTGTGGACATCCGGATGTGTATTGACTACCGGGTGGTGAATGGATTCATCCAACTTTCAACCTACCCATTACCCCTGATAGACGATCTGCTGATTGGATTCGAGAGTGCAATGGGGTTCATGAGCCTGGATATGGCGAGTGGGTTCTGGGCGATACGAATGACTGAACGCGCAAAGCTGATTTCCGCTTTTGTGTGCCCATTTGGACATTTCCAGTGGGTGCGAATGCCTTTCGGGTTGAAGAATGCCCCCCTCGTTTATCAGGCAGTAATTAACAACTGCCTGTGGGGATTCGTCCGACTGCCTGCAGAAGAAGAGAAGTTGGTAGATCAAGATGTCCTGGAGTTTCTCGGGTTAGACCCGTTCGAACGGGATGAGTCCGAACGTGAGAAGGCTGAGCGGAATGTGCCGATACTGACGGATAAGATTACTGCGTTCAAGCGTGACATTCCAGCGCCGTCCCAGATGGGTCCGGTGATTGGACGTAGCTCGTACATTGACGACATTGCTCATGGGGCGCCAACCTGGGATCAGCTGTGTGAAGATCTGAATACCTTGTTATTCAGACTCCGCTATTGGAATATATCGGTCAGCCTCCCCAATAGTGAATTTGGCAAATTGTCTATCCCATACCTCTCTCATGAAATCAGTGCGGAAGGACTTCGAGCCACGCCCAAGATTGCTAAAGGCGTACAAGATCTCCCATTCCCGAAGACGCTGAAGGGAGTCCAGTCTTTCCTGGGAAGTCTGAACTATTATCACAAGTTCATCGAAGATTTTCCTGTGGTGGCTGCAGTCCTATATGAGCTCACAGATGAACAAATACGTGCAAGAAGAGACCTATCCAAGGCAAAAGAAGCTTTCGAGATCTTGAAGAGGAAGATTGTATCCACCCCGCTGCTCAGGCATCCCGACCAGACCAGACCTTTTGTGATTATACCTCATGCCAACCAGTGGGCTGCTTGTGCAGTTCTCAGCCAGGAATATGATGGCGTAATACACCCGGTCAGGTTTACGGGGCGTGTCCTGAACGACGCGGAACTCCGATACCATGTCGCTGAGAAGGAAGTGGTGGCCGTCATGAGGGTTCTGGATGTTTTCCGGACTCTTGTCCAGAATTGCCTGGTCAAGGGTTTTACTAGGCACTCCGTTCTGAGTTGATTGCTGAAGTCCAAGACGGCCGATGGGAGGTGTGTCCGCTGGGGAGTCATACTGTCGCACTGGAACCTGGAAGTGCACAAGATTCAGAGACGAAGATGGTTTACCTGCCATATTAGGAGCAGGCATTACTCCACGTGAACATTTGGACGAAGTTGCTGAGTCACTCATTCCGGCCAAGGGGCGAGTCAAGGCACCGCCAGTGATTAGCATGGAGATGTTGGAAGCAGATTTCGCTGGTTATGTCCTAAGTTTTGACGGAGCAGCCAAGACTTCAACGCGTCAAGGTAGTTGTGGTTGTAGCGGGGCTACACATTCGGCTAACCTCACCTTAGTGCAACACGCACTAAGTGGATACATTCAGGTGGGCCACATTGCAGTGTGGTCACCATTCATATTATGAAGCAGTCCTATTGGTCAGAAAGCAGGGTCTTTCAGCCAGTAATACTCAAGCATTAGGTCAGAGTTTCTGCCAACCACTCGTTGGCAGAACCTCTCTTTATAGATATCAGTTTTAGGAGGAAAGCCACAGTTAACATTCAATTCAGTTCTCATTTTACCGCAAAAGCTACTATTTGTACCTTTATTTAGATCTAATTATACTTGTGGATACAAGTATACTTAATCTAAGTTAAATACACCTTACGCTTCCTCATACACGTGCGCTCACGTGTAAGCTAAAGTATTGGGCTAAGTAAGCCCATTACACCTGGTAGCACTTTGTAGTCCGTCCAACGACCGACTAGTTACGTATCGTATGAAATTCGATACGGGGGCTGAGGACCTGCCTGTGGACGCGAGTATGTCCACTGGTAACCCAAACACGAGTGCAACGCATGAAGACTGTCTCCATCTGGCGGATCCAGAGTGGGAGGCGCTCCAACGACTGTCGACGGTCATTGGAGAAGCGGCCGTAGCGACGATACTACGCACGCTATCGCCGACAGAGCAACACGGTGTTGCTCTAGGCTTCATCACGAAGGAACAGCGCGAGACCGCTGCTCGCGCTACGGTGTCGACTCCGTCCACACCGCGCGTGGAGTCGTTGAAACTCCACGTGAACAGCTACGTAGGAAGAGAGGGCGAGCCTCTCTTCCAATGGCTTGTCGAAGTTGACACTGCCATTACGGCTCGACGTATCGTCGACCCGTTGTCGAAGGTTGCGTTCGCCATGTCATGCCTTGGCGGGCGAGCAAGGAGTTGGGCGTACGGACGCCGACTCACTGACCCTACGTGCTTTAGCACGTACGAGGTGTTCAAGGAGGAGCTCAGACAAGCGTTTGAGCCCCCGCAGAATGAGTTCAGATCGAGGGCTGAGTTCCTCGACCTGCAACAGGGCAAGCATGACGTGCATGCTTACGCTCAAAGGGCGCGGTACTTGGTCTCGAACATCGTGACCAACCCGATAGACGAGGCGACAAAGGTCGTCACGTTCATGAAGGGCCTGAAATATGGGCCTGTGAAGACCTATCTCTTCCGAGAGTACCCAAGTACTCTCGAGTCTGCGATTACACTTGCCATGCAAGAAGAGTTTAGCCTGCGACAGGCTAAACTCCATGTGAACGTCCCGCGGCCGATGCCGCGACCGATGGTGAAGCCGACGGGAGGTCCCGAACCAATGGACCTCTCGAGTGCGACGGCTGCTGGGTCTCAGCAGCGTCGTGGACCAACGAATGTCCGCTGTTTCCGGTGTGGAAACAACGGTCACTACGCCCGTGAATGCACAGCACCTGTGCAGGCGGCCAAGGGCCGGCGTGACGATACCGGGTATCGCCACGGGCAATAAAAAAACTAGAACAACCAGCAGGCGCGGGGCGCCCTGCTGGTGATGCAGTCGAGCGTGTCGATATTCGGACGCACCCTGCTGGTGATGCAGTCGAGCGTGTCGATATTCGGACACGCCGTATTGAAGACTGCTGCCCCCAGTGAGAGTCACTCTCACTGTAAGAAGCGGGATGACAGGCCGAACCTTGTCATCCTGAAGGTTAACTCGAAGAGAGAGAAGTCTCTTCGTGCGTTGGTGGATTGTGGTGCGTCGAACAACTTTGTTCGACTGCAGAGCCTAGCGAGGCTTGACTTCGAGGAGGTAGTAATGCCTCGAAGTCTATTGGAAGTAAGACTAGCGTGTCTTTGTTAGAACCGAGAAGCGTGTCGTACGCGTACGCTTCTCGAATCGAGAGAAGAAGTTCGTGGACGAGCTTATCGTACATGACTTAGACGATAAGCTCGACATAGTGTTGGGCATGCCGTGGCTTGCACGGCATGATCCGGTGATCGACTGGACGAAGCGCACGATCGTGCACTTCGGGAGTAGCGGCGCGACAGTGAGCGATGGCCCTGTCGGCGCAGCACGTGCACCTCGCGGTGCACGCGACCCACCAGGAGAGGCAGCGCGACGCACGGCTGTCTCCGGTCACCCCACGCGGACACCGACGACTGAGAGAGTCGTCGGGAGAAAATGTGAGTCGAATCAGAAGACTCAGATTCAATCGGATTCGAGAGGTTCTCGAAGCGTCAAGAGTGACGCGGTCGTGTCGACTATTAGTGTCGACACACAAGTTCAACAAGAGGAGCCAGTCACTAATAAGGACAGTGACTCGGGCGCGTCAGCTCAGGGAGCTGATGCGATTGGCCCAAACGTCGAAAGACGCTCCGCCATTAGGCGTCGAGGTAAAGAAAGCGCACCGGCTCTGGGAGCCGACGCTGCAGGTAGTGCGGACGGTTGCAAACGTCCCGCACCGGAAATGCTTGCGTGCTCGCGTGCAACCGGGCTGCACGACGAAGTGGTACGCGACCAAGCAGGGCTTGATTGCGTGCGCCCGCGGGAAGAACCCGCCGGCGACAACAAGAAACGCATTGCGTGCTCACGTGCAGCCGGGCTGCACGAAGAAGCGATGCGCGATCAAGCCGGGCTTGATTGCGTGCGCCCGCGGGTTGAACCCGCCGGCGATCAGAAGAAAGATCTGTCCGCGGCCGGGCCCGGACAAGACAAGACGCGCGGAACTGGGTTCCGCACAAGAAGCGAACGGCGCAAGAGAGCAAAGCTGCGCAAGTCTCGGTCAGGGACCGAGGCGCTGCTCGCAGTGTCTGCCGGGCAGACACAGGAACTGGAGACGACCGTCGAGACACTGAGTGTCTTGACGCGCACGAATACTGGTCTCCAGTATAAGAAGATGAAGTTGGATAACCCTCCGACGCTAGCGTCGGAGTTGACTTCGCTTCCAGTCACGAGCTGGAGGCGCTTCGCCCGCGACCTGCACGATGGACGCATCGAGCAGATTTGCATCCTCTCGGATGTCGAGAGGATGAAGTGTGAAGCGGAAGAGTTGAAACAGCTCGTCACTGAGGGCGTCGACGCCCTCAGCGCCAAGTCGAAGAAGGAACGCTTCGACGAGCAGAGCTGGGACTCGCTGAAGTCGAGCCCCTTCTACGAGGTCTTGCGTGAGTACAGAGACGTACTCCCGGACGATATCCCTGCGGAGTTGCCGCAGGACAAGGGTGTTCAGCACGAGATTGATCTCGTGCCGGGAACGAAGTATTGCGTGACGTGGCAGTGGCCACTGCCGCGGGAGCAAGTGAAGGCGATCGACGACTTCTTCGAAAGTCGTCGCAAGGCTGGGCAAGTGCGGGAATCGAAGTCCCCGCACAGCGCGCCTACGTTCTGTGTCAAGAAGGCACAGGGCGGGTGGCGCATCGTTCATGCTTATAACAAGCTGAACGACGCAACGGTACCGGCGCAGACGCCGATACCGCGAAAAGATGTGATCATCGATTCGATGGCTTTGAGCACTATCTTTAGTGCTCTGGATCTGAGAGACGGATTCTATCAGATCCTCATGCGTGAGAGCGATATACCTCTCACGGCGGCGAGCACTCCGAGCGGTATGCTGTGGGAATGGCTTGTAATGCCGCAGGGACTAAAGAATGCCCCTGCAACGTTCAACAGGTGCGTCACGCACTTGTTGCGCTCGGCGCGCGACTTCGCACCGAGCTATTTCGACAATGTGTTCATCCACAGCCGGGCTGTGGACGGGAAGTCGGAAGTGGAGATGCACAAGGAACATCTCCGCAGGTTGTTTGCGCTCATGCGCAAACACAAGCTCTACGCGAACCTGAAGAAGTGTATCTTCGGGGCTAGCGAGATACCCGTCCTTGGGTGTCTCGTAGGGAAGAACGGCGTACGCCCTGACCCGGGAAAGATCAGAGTGATCAATGAATGGCCAACGCCTTCCAATGTCAAGGAACTGAGGCAGTTCCTTGGACTCGCTACGTACTTATGCAAGTACGTGAGCAACTACGCGGGCAAGATTCGCCCGCTGTCGCAGCTCCTAAAGAAGGACGCTGCATGGGTTTGGACTGCTGATTGTCAGCAGGCCTTTGATGCAGTCAAGCAGGGCTTGACTGAGGCGCCGATCTTGGCGGTGGCCGACCAAGATCGCCCATTCCACGTCGTGTGTGACGCGTCCGATTTCGCAATCGGATGCGCTCTAATGCAACACGATCACGAGGGACGTGATCGCGTGGTCTACTATCAGTCGCGTCAGCTGAAGCCAGCTGAGCGCAACTACCCGGTACATGACAAGGAACTCCTTGCCATGAAGTATGCACTCGCGAAGTTTCGAGTGTATCTACTTGGGAGTAGACCATTTGTGGTCTACACCGACCACGCATCATTGCGTACGGCGATCAAGTCGCCGCACATCTCACAAAGAATGGCGAGATGGCTCTCATTCTTTGCGGAGTACAACTTCCAGGTTGAGTACAAACCTGGAAGGTTGAATGTTGTGGCCGACGCGTTGTCGCGTCGACCTGATTATGCGGTGCACAAGGCCGACGCCAATGCAATTGGCGTCGCACGGACGTCTACTCCCTCGTCGTCTTTGTTAGACGACGTGCGGTCCGCATACACGAAGGATGCGGATGCGAAGCAGTTGTTGGACTACTTCGCTGCGCCTTCTGACAAGTCTCGTCAGAAGCTGGCGAAACATCTCCGTGCACGTGTACACCGCTATCGTGTACACAATGGTCTGCTGCTTTACAGCGCAGTCGACGACAACGCTGATCGCATTGTCGTGCCGGACGATCATGAGCTGAAGCTCAGGATCACTTACGAGTATCACGATGCCCCTACGTCGGGACATCAGGGTCGTGAGAAGACATACTTGCTTCTCACGCGTGACTTCTATTGGAGTCACCAGTACAAGTGGGTACGCAAGTACGTTCGTGCTTGCGAGGTTTGCCAGCGCGTGAAGCCTGCACCCTTCTCGCAGGCACCACTTCAGTCACTACCGACTCCGTCGGAGTGTTGGCAGTCCATCTCAATGGACTTTGTGTTTGGTCTTCCGCCTGACAACAAGCGGAGGACTGGTATTGTGGTCTTTGTTGACCGATTCAGCAAGATGGTACATCTTGCTGCAGTACCAGCCGAAGTGACAGCCAAGCTGACGGCACGTCTGTTTGTTGACATGGTGTTTAGACACCATGGCATGCCGATCGACATCGTGTCTGACCGTGATCCGCGCTTCACAGCGCGTTTCTGGCAAGAAGTGTTTGAACTTCTTGGCACGCAGCTGTCCATGTCGACTGCGGATCATCCGCAGACCGACGGACAAACTGAGCGCGTCAACCGGGCCTTGGTTGACGCTCTGAAGAGCTACGCTCACTCGTTCCAATACTGGAGCGACTGCTTGCCGATGGCAGAGTTTGCCATCAACAACTCGGTGCATGTCTCGACAGGACACACACCGTTTTACGTGAACGCCATGAGGCATCCACGCGTACCGAGCGTACCCGGTGCGGTAGCTCCTTCCTTAAGTGAGGGAGGGTATCCGGTTTCAACCAAACCGAATGAACACGCTGATACGAGCAACATATCAGCTGTGTCGACACGCGCACGGACTGCACGTAGTCCAATCGACGAGAGCGCAATGTCTACGCCGGGCGTAGACACTCTCAACAACAACAACCACACGCAGGCCGGGCCTGTAGTGAACAAGAACAACGGGTTGAACAAGGAGTTCAACTCGAAGGCAATGGACTTTGTCCAGCGCCGCCAAGCCGTAATACGGTTTGTGCAAGATGCTATTGCAGCTTCTGTCGATCGACAGAAGTTGAATGCTGACAACAATGGCAGAGGAAACACAAATGAATTCAAAGTGGGTTCATTAGTTCTGTTAGCTACACAGAACCTAGCTAAACATGCAGTTTCCGACTTCGGAGCAAGCAAGCTTGCCCCGCGCTTCATCGGGCCATTTACCGTGTTGGCGAAGCATGGCAACGCGTACACGCTAGACATACCGTCCAGCATGCGCCTCCACCCAACCTTTTACGTTGGGCGGCTGAAGCCTTACTCGCAACACGAGTCACCTACTCCCGGTGACTCGGCGCGACCCTCGTCTCGAGCGCGTAGACACGTTGACCCAAACGCTCAACGATCGACCCTAGGTCGACCTGGATATTCGAAGCGGTCTGCCCGGTCTGACCGATTCGGGCCTTCAAGAGCTCCAGCTCCTGCCGTATCTCGGCGAGCTCAGCCGTCTGGATGCGCTCCATCGCCTCCAAACGATCCCAGACCTCGGCCGGCGACGGTCCGTGGCGTCTTCCCGCCGCCGCCGCCCCCGTTGCGAGATGCACGCGGGGAAACTCGCTGGATTGTCCAGCGAATCGTTGATCATCAGATCAGGACCCAAGGTCCGGTTCATTTTCGTATTCGTTGGTTATGATACTCTCCTGATCACGATACGTGGGAGCCGCGGAACGTCCTGATGAGCGACGTTCCGGAAATGGTGACGGAGTACGAATCCCGCCACCAGCAGCTCCGCCGAAGGGCGTAAAACTTGAGCGAGAGCTGTAGTCGCCTACAGCCCTCGGCTGAGTGTTGCGCTCACCCTCAGCACTCTCAGACGACAACTGCGTGATTAACTTCTCACGCAGTGTCTTCAACTCCACAGGCACACTAATACCAGTGTACCCGTTAAGGTCCCGTTCGGACAGCCGCACTGCCCCAGCTTGGCAGCGCTCGCACGCAACGCCAGACGGCACTGCGCACGGAATCCCCGCCTCGACTGCACCATCGTGCAGCCGCAAGATCTTGGGCCGCTTCGAGTAGCGCTCATAGCGCTCACCCGCAGAGCGGACCTGCTCGCGATAGCCTGAGGGATTTTTGTTGAAGTTCTCAACGAACATCCGCCAGCTTTGACAGAGTGCCTCCCACTCTGTCATCTTACTCTTACGGGAATGTTTCTTGTTCCCGTAGAATCGGAGCTCATGGAAGAGCCCGATGTAATAATCACGTCTTTGATCCGTCGCCGGATCAAAGTCGAGCTCCTTGGTGACATCGTCATCAACGATGGCGTTGCAGGAGTACAACGCGTATGGGCTGGCCGTCGTGGTACTGCCGTAGCGAGATCGGATCTCGCTCGGAGACGGCATCCACGGGTCGCGCACCGGATTAGTCCGCGACGTCACAGCCGCAGGCGGAGTGGAGTCGTCGTCGTCTCCACCCAGCGGAGTAGATAGAGCTCCGGCATCAGCGAGCGGCCTGTCGCTGCCGCTGCGCGAGCGCTTTGTGCTCGAAGCGTCCGAGTCGTCCTCGCGGGGACGACGCGTCCCCACGCTTGCTTCATTGCGCCCTGAAGACGAGGAGTCTCGCTCCTCCTCGCCCTCCTCCATGTCGAGATCCTCCATGCCGTCAAAGAGGGTTTCGTTGGCATAGGTAACTTTGCCACGCGTCTTGTGGTACTCCCCAACCGAGATAGGACGCTTGGGGGAGCTTGACGTCGTCACCGTGGAAGTGACGACGGACGCCGAAGAGGCTGAAGATGTGGCAGTCGTCGCTGTGTTAGCGATGACCGCGTTGCTTGCTGCAGGTGCAGCAAGCTCGTCGGAAGTCTGCGTCGTTGGCGTGCTCATTTCGAAATGAGCACGAAGTTCTCTCCGAAGAAGACTTTGGATTGATGTGTCGAGACTGGCACATCAAGTCCTAACGGGGGGATGGTGTAGCGGGGCTACACATTCGGCTAACCTCACCTTAGTGCAACACGCACTAAGTGGATACATTCAGGTGGGCCACATTGCAGTGTGGTCACCATTCATATTAGGAAGCAGTCCTATTGGTCAGAAAGCAGGGTTTTTCTGCCAGTATTACTCAAGCATTAGGTCAGAACCTCTCTTTATAGATATCAGTTTTAGGAGGAAAGCCACAGTTAACATTCAATTCAGTTCTCATTTTGCCGCAAAAGCTACTATTTGTACCTTTATTATACTTGTGGATACAAGTATACTTAATCTAAGTTAAATACACCTTACACTTCCTCATACACGTGCGCTCACGTGTAAGCTAAAGTATTGGGCTAAGTAAGCCCATTACAGTGGTTGTATCATCTGGGAGCTACCAGGCTGGAATATCCTAGCTGCACATGGCTTCATCCTGGAGGATGTCACGGTCAACGACGCTGAGTATTACGGACTGCTGAAAGGCCTCACACTCGCGTCTGAACGAGAGATTCAGGATCTAGTGGTGGTCGGAGACTCTCGCATAGTCATCCAACAAGTGCAAGGGCTGATTAACTGCAACCAACCGAATTTACAACGACGCTTGTCCGAGGTGGGAACACTGAAGGAGAAGTTCACATCAATGCGGCTGGTCCATGTCAAACGGGAATACAACCAGGCAGCAGACTACCTTACTTCTAAGACGTTAGCGCTGGGGACATCCTGGCAGACTGAAGACCCGGAGGAACTGAAACACCTTGTGCAGGTATCCAAGATACACGAAAAGCTGATGAAGCCGCTTGTGATCGTAGACGAAAACACTCAAGATGTTTCTGGCTTGCCCGTGGAGACCCCGAACGGCATACGTCCAGGACCGGAATCTGCACCACTGTCTATAGCCGCTAGGATCATGGTTGCAGTAACTCGGAGTCGCGCTCAAGAACAACCCGAACAAGGAGAACCAATGGGACCACTGGAGTATCAGGCTGAACGATGGCGGCGAATCAAGGCCCACCAGGAGTGTGACGACCAACTCATGGAAATCAAGAAATTCCTGAAAAATGACCTGGATAGTTTCTCTCGTGGCCAGATACGCAGGATCTCTAAACAAGCAGAGTTGTATGCCCTGGACGTGAGGGATGTGCTCTACCGACTGAGTCGATCTACAAAGGATCGTCCTCGAGATATGTCAGATGACTTACGCCTGGTTGTGCCGGAGTCACTCCGACCGGACCTCCTTCATTATGCCCATGAGGATTTTCAGGGGGGACACCAAGGGATAACCCGGACGCACGAGAAGTTGAGGTCCGAATTCTACTGGCTCGGCATGTATGCCGACGTGGAAGCCTTTGTGAAGGAGTCGTCATCCATTTGCTCGCGTTGCCCTCCTTCCGCATCCAGTACTTTGTAAAGGAAGGTAAGGAAGAGCACGGCGGGGCTTGCTAATGAAGAAGGCCTGGTTTGTAAGGTTGCAAAACCAAAACTGAGGGCGAGATTGAATCGGTTAACTCTAATCACTCTGCTTATCGGTCTCTTCCGTTCGTTCGTGCCGTACGCCCTACCATCCTTATCTACATCCCAGAGGTAGAGACGTACGAATACGCTCGACTCGACAAACAGACGATTCGAAAGATCCTAATTTTAGAGCCGTACGATTGTGCACAAACCTACGAGTCGTAAGGTTCTACGCACAAAGTCGTACGACTCTACGCAGATGTATGGTCGTACGATCATCTCTCGCCATCCAATGCAATTGCACATGCAATCCAGCAGCGCATCACGGAGGTGTAAGCGCGCGACATCACACTTGCCAACGCTATTCCTTGATGTGCGCGCGGCGTTTCGTGTTATGTCGTTATGCCGAGTCCTTTATGTATTTGTCGTGCTTGTCGCGCGTCAATGCCTTCGTCATTCCACCCGCGATCATCTCGTCTGTCGGCTTAGTCGAATTGTTTCGCGCTCGACCTACTCGCGCAGGAAGTGAAACTTGATGTCGATGTGCTTCGCGCGCGAGTGGTAGAGTGGGTTCTAGGCAAGCGCGATACATCCCTGAGTGTATTGGTGGATCAGCATTGCATCTTGGCCATCGTAGCTCACACAGTAGGCGTAGCCAAGTCGCCTCCTGTGTTGCGCTGTACAGACTCATGTGCTCTGCCTCCATGCTTGAGCGCCACAGCCATCCACGTAGACGACGATGATGCTGTATTCGCTGCTTGATCGATGCATCAGAGCGCCTGAAACTTTGATCCACGAGATTGCTGGTTCCGCTTGCTGTTCCACTGGCGCACCGCTTGCATCGTACCGTAGAGTGCTTGTACAATGAATCCGTCTGACTGATCAATGTAGATTTCCGCTTCGACATCACCGTAGAGATACGCCGTGTCAATATCCCCATTCTCAGCTTCCAGGTCTCCCTCTGCAACAATCGCGGTTGCGGTATTCATCTACCCCTTGCGCGCAACAGGAGCGAACGTGTACGTCCGGGACGCATTGTAAACCCCTTCGCCATCAAGCGTGCTTAGAACTTCGCGATGTCCCCGTTCGGGTCGCGTTGATCCTTGCACCCAATCGGCTTCTTGTTAGAGGGCATGTCTACCAAAGTCCAAGTGCGATGATCTACCAACGACTTCATCTCGCTCTCCATTGCACGAAGCCACTCGTCCTTGTACTTGCTCTTCATAACTTCATCGTACGCCACTACACGTTCGCCATCGTCATCCTCAGTGTGAGGGCAGTAGAGAGAGTCATATTCGGCTTCGTAGTCGTCCAGATTGAACTGACCGTGCCGGACTCCTGTTCATACCGAGCAACATCTCGGCGCTTGCGTTCAGGTCGCACCATCCACTCCTCTTTACCGTCCCTTCCTGGTGTGCTGGAACCACGTGTTGGCATGGAGTGGGTCGGCCCATCGTGCTCCTCTACAGCCAGCACCTGACGTGGTCGAGTAGGTGGTGTGCGAAAGCTGTCTTGATCTCCTTAGTGCCTTCGGCTTCGTTATCCTCATCGATGAAGTCGAATACCCCCTTGGAGCCCTCATTGCGAGTGCTTCAGCAAACCTTACGCTTATCGAAATCGCGATTGATCCATCGCTGGTTCTAAGAGGTCGGTACGCCTTGCGTTGTTTCGCGTAGCCGAGAAAAACGGACTGCATGCCCGTGTCGTCAAGATTCTTACGCTTTTGCTTGGGCACGTGAGCGTAACACACAGTTCCGAACACTTGCATATGATTCAGGCGTGGCTTTCGCTTGAACACAACTCGAATGGACTTGAGAGTGGGTTGGACGTATTTGGCAGCAAGTTTCGGATATCCGCCGCTGTCACCATGACCTCACACCAATAACGTCTTGTCGAGTTCACTTTCCTTGAGCGTGCAGCGAGTCATTTCAACGACCGTTCTGCCTTTCTGCTCCGGATTGTGGGGTACTGGGAACTCGTGCTTGACAGTTTGTCGTCACACAGAGCTTCCATCGATCTGCTCCAATATTTGCCTGGGCCACCGGTAAACGTCGCAAGAAAAATTATGCGCCGGTTCAAAAAGTGCCCCCCCCTCCGCTTCGAAAGGTTGTCACCGTGGTCGCTGCGAAAATCTTGATCTTCAATCCGGCATTCGTCCTGATCTTTTTCAGGAACTTCCGTAACGCTCACATACCGCGTTCTTGTTGCGCATCCTTCATTAGGATGAAGGTCACAATGTGCTCGTAGCCCGACTTGGAAACTGGAGTGATGAGTCCCAGTACATCTGAGCACACCGCTGTGTTCGTGCTGCACTTTCTCTTGCTTCCATCTCTTCCTTCGTCGGGCTGAAAGGGTTGCGAGACAGCTTGGCTGTCGCACAAACTTCGCAGCCTCCTTCGGAGCCCCGTTAAGCTTCCCATCCTTGATCATGGTGTTTAGCGTGCTTAACGAGACGTGCCCGAGTCACCGATACCAGTGCTCAGTGTTGCCCTAAGCGATAGATCACCCCTCGCTCGCTTCTGTGTTCAAATACATCAGTTTGCCTTGCTTCCACCCAGTAGCTACAACTTTGTCACCGCGCTTCACGACGTACTTCTTGCCGTCCGTAGTGGCGACCATTTCACGCTCCGTCACCGCCGTCCGCGAGAACAGGTTCTTGTTTAAGTCCTAAACATGAAGCGCGTTCTCCAGTCTGGAATCGATTCACGAGCGGCCAGTCCACACCCGCAGGGTCACTGTACTGAAGCCGAGAACAAGTCCGCGCCGGTCTTCGCACTCCGAACATTCTGCACCGTTGTGTACTCGCTGAATGCACCACGCGATTGGCACATGTGAGCTGGCTCTACTATCAATCATCCCGAAGCCGACTGATCTTGGTCTGCACCTCAAGAGTGGGAATCCATCTTGCAGTCCCTTGCGTAGTGACCATTTTCGCTACAAGTGAAGCACCCGCCGGCAGGTCTCTTCGTGACTCGCTAAGTCTTCTTCTTGTTCTGTTACATCCCATTACCCTCAGCGACAAGAAGTACAGTCATCTCGGAAGATATACGTCAAGTCTTGCGCTCGATATGCCAGGCTCGGGTGGGTGGGTATCGATTGGCCTGGCCTGCCTGGTCTTCCGTCGCCTCGTTTTGCCGAGGTCATCATTATGGAAGCATAGTAGTCATCACTGATCGTGCGTAATGCTCATGGGCTACATCGTTGTCTTTGACCACAGCGCAGCCGTTCGCAGTGCCACGAGTCGCTGTCGTAGGCGTCTGGTGTCGCAACGCGCGGGCGGTCAGGTCAGGTCAGATCAATGTGCTGCTAAGGCCTTGTAGCAGATCCGAAGTAGCCGTGATTCGTGGGACGCCACGGTGAATAGAGGGGGGTGCGACGAGGCCACCAAAGACAGTAAAACGAGCGAAAAGAGCAATAGATGGTGGGGAAAGGCAAAAGAAGAGCCCCCAGGCGGGATCGAACCACCGACCTTTCGCTTACGAAGCGAGTGCTCTACCACTGAGCTATAGGGGCTGTACGAATCCGCACGCACCACACAGCTCACACAAACAAACAACACACTCACCGAACACAACACCAACACGCTGCAACGCACGCGAACCAAACGCACACACCTACCACCGCACGCACCCACGCGCATCACCATCCGATTGCAACGCCGCAGCCACTCACGGCATCGTCATCCATTTGCTCGCGTTGCCCTCCTTCCGCATCCGATCCTGTTTCGTAGAGCTCACTCGCCGATCATTTCATGCCTACAGTGACAAAAACTCGTGAGTAATCCTGAGCACTGCGGAGTCGGGCGGGAGGTGTGGCACGAAGAAAAAAACGTGGTAGGGTTCGCTGTGGATGCCAAGTTGTTGGAGTGAGTAGTGCGAGGCATGGTGCTTTGATGTATCTGGTCTGTGTGTTGGAGAGTGTGAAAAGTGTGTTGGTGTCGGGGGAATAGCTCAGTGGTAGAGCGCTGGATTCCAGTCCCAGCGGTCGGGGGTTCGATCCCCTCTTCCCTCATCCTTTGCGCTTTTTGCGCGCTCGACGCCGACGTGTTTGTTGCTTCACAGTCTGCTTTCCAGACGCCACTTTTCGCTCGCACGTGACGCCGTCCGAGTTGCTCGAAAACCTACCCTGGCGCTCGTCTTGTGCAGTCTGCTGTCCGTTTTTCGCTGATTGTCTGCAGACTACTGATTCACCGTCCACCTAGCATCAGTTGCGAGCACGCACCGACTAACCAACCACCTAGCACAGCTAACAAATGACAAAAAGTGCGATACTTCTCGATTTATGCGTGTCATCCTTGCGCAGGGGCCATGCTAATCTTCTCTGTATCGTTCCAATTTTTACGGATGACCACCGAAGTGGTTCCTATCAGTTCTCGCGCCGCATGCCTATAGCTGCACGCCTTGGACCTCACATCCAGAACCACTTCGCCAAAAACAAACGTACCGGCGGCCTCTGTACAGCCCAAGCCGATCGACCAGCGCAAGGCAACTAAGCAGTTGGGTCTGTACTGAAGTGGCACTGCTCGGCGTGGCATTAACCTGTTCGCTGTTTAGCGTTGGTGTTTGATACCGTCGTAAGGGAGAAAAGGAAAACGACAGCTGTGAGATTCGAACTCACGCGGGTTGCCCCATTAACTTAGCAGGCTAACGCCTTAACCACTCGGCCAAGCTGTCATCGTGCACATTCAACAAACAAACATTTTCGACGCCACCCAACTCACCTAACCGCCACGCACATCGCCCTTGCCACGACGCACAGACCTCCAAGCGACCTGAGTTCACGCAAACTGCCTTCCCTCTCACTCACCATGCGCATTCACCATCCATCAACGGGATCTCACCATACAGCACACGGAACTGAAAAGAAGCGGAGCAAGAAAGCAAGTCAGTTCCGCTTCGCGCTCAGCCTCGACCCACCTTCGTCCATTTGCGCGTTAGCCAGTCTCGCCTTGGGAGTACCGTGAGTGTTCGCACTTGCCATGTGCTCAACGAGGCTATGGGCGTACCTCGGTATGCCAGGCTCGGGTGGGTGGGTATCGATTGGCCTGGCCTGCCTGGTCTTCCGTCGCCTCGTTTTGCCGAGGTCATCATTATGGAAGCATAGTAGTCATCACTGATCGTGCGTAATGCTCATGGGCTACATCGTTGTCTTTGACCACAGCGCAGCCGTTCGCAGTGCCACGAGTCGCTGTCGTAGGCGTCTGGTGTCGCAACGCGCGGGCGGTCAGGTCAGGTCAGATCAATGTGCTGCTAAGGCCTTGTAGCAGATCCGAAGTAGCCGTGATTCGTGGGACGCCACGGTGGATAGAGGGGGGTGCGACGAGGCCACCAAAGACAGTAAAACGGGCGAAAAGAGCAATAGATGGTGGGGAAAGGCAAAAGAAGAGCCCCCAGGCGGGATCGAACCACCGACCTTTCGCTTACGAAGCGAGTGCTCTACCACTGAGCTATAGGGGCTGTACGAATCCGCACGCACCACACAGCTCACACAAACAAACAACACACTCACCGAACACAACACCAACACGCTGCAACGCACGCGAACCAAACGCACACACCTACCACCGCACGCACCCACGCGCATCACCATCCGATTGCAACGCCGCAGCCACTCACGGCATCGTCATCCATTTGCTCGCGTTGCCCTCCTTCCGCATCCGATCCTGTTTCGTAGAGCTCACTCGCCGATCATTTCATGCCTACAGTGACAAAAACTCGTGAGTAATCCTGAGCACTGCGGAGTCGGGCGGGAGGTGTGGCACGAAGAAAAAAAAACGTGGTAGGGTTCGCTGTGGATGCCAAGTTGTTGGAGTGAGTAGTGCGAGGCATGGTGCTTTGATGTATCTGGTCTGTGTGTTGGAGAGTGTGAAAAAGTGTGTTGGTGTCGGGGGAATAGCTCAGTGGTAGAGCGCTGGATTCCAGTCCCAGCGGTCGGGGGTTCGATCCCCTCTTCCCTCATCCTTTGCGCTTTTTGCGCGCTCGACGCCGACGTGTTTGTTGCTTCACAGTCTGCTTTCCAGACGCCACTTTTCGCTCGCACGTGACGCCGTCCGAGTTGCTCGAAAACCTACCCTGGCGCTCGTCTTGTGCAGTCTGCTGTCCGTTTTTCGCTGATTGTCTGCAGACTACTGATTCACCGTCCACCTAGCATCAGTTGCGAGCACGCACCGACTAACCAACCACCTAGCACAGCTAACAAATGACAAAAAGTGCGATACTTCTCGATTTATGCGTGTCATCCTTGCGCAGGGGCCATGCTAATCTTCTCTGTATCGTTCCAATTTTTACGGATGACCACCGAAGTGGTTCCTATCAGTTCTCGCGCCGCATGCCTATAGCTGCACGCCTTGGACCTCACATCCAGAACCACTTCGCCAAGAAACAAACGTACCGGCGGCCTCTGTACAGCCCAAGCCGATCGACCAGCGCAAGGCAACTAAGCAGTTGGGTCTGTACTGAAGTGGCACTGCTCGGCGTGGCATTAACCTGTTCGCTGTTTAGCGTTGGTGTTTGATACCGTCGTAAGGAGAAAAGGAAAACGACAGCTGTGAGATTCGAACTCACGCGGGTTGCCCCATTAACTTAGCAGGCTAACGCCTTAACCACTCGGCCAAGCTGTCATCGTGCACATTCAACAAACAAACATTTTCGACGCCACCCAACTCACCTAACCGCCACGCACATCGCCCTTGCCACGACGCACAGACCTCCAAGCGACCTGAGTTCACGCAAACTGCCTTCCCTCTCACTCACCATGCGCATTCACCATCCATCAACGGGATCTCACCATACAGCACACGGAACTGAAAAGAAGCGGAGCAAGAAAGCAAGTCAGTTCCGCTTCGCGCTCAGCCTCGACCCACCTTCGTCCATTTGCGCGTTAGCCAGTCTCGCCTTGGGAATACCGTGAGTGTTCGCACTTGCCATGTGCTCAACGAGGCTATGGGCGTACCTCGGTATGCCAGGCTCGGGTGGGTGGGTATCGATTGGCCTGGCCTGCCTGGTCTTCCGTCGCCTCGTTTTGCCGAGGTCATCATTATGGAAGCATAGTAGTCATCACTGATCGTGCGTAATGCTCATGGGCTACATCGTTGTCTTTGACCACAGCGCAGCCGTTCGCAGTGCCACGAGTCGCTGTCGTAGGCGTCTGGTGTCGCAACGCGCGGGCGGTCAGGTCAGGTCAGATCAATGTGCTGCTAAGGCCTTGTAGCAGATCCGAAGTAGCCGTGATTCGTGGGACGCCACGGTGGATAGAGGGGGGTGCGACGAGGCCACCAAAGACAGTAAAACGAGCGAAAAGAGCAATAGATGGTGGGGAAAGGCAAAAGAAGAGCCCCCAGGCGGGATCGAACCACCGACCTTTCGCTTACGAAGCGAGTGCTCTACCACTGAGCTATAGGGGCTGTACGAATCCGCACGCACCACACAGCTCACACAAACAAACAACACACTCACCGAACACAACACCAACACGCTGCAACGCACGCGAACCAAACGCACACACCTACCACCGCACGCACCCACGCGCATCACCATCCGATCGCAACACCGCAGCCACTCACGGCATCGTCATCCATTTGCTCGCGTTGCCCTCCTTCCGCATCCGATCCTGTTTCGTAGAGCTCACTCGCCGATCATTTCATGCCTACAGTGACAAAAACTCGTGAGTAATCCTGAGCACTGCGGAGTCGGGCGGGAGGTGTGGCACGAAGAAAAAAAAACGTGGTAGGGTTCGCTGTGGATGCCAAGTTGTTGGAGTGAGTAGTGCGAGGCATGGTGCTTTGATGTATCTGGTCTGTGTGTTGGAGAGTGTGAAAAGTGTGTTGGTGTCGGGGGAATAGCTCAGTGGTAGAGCGCTGGATTCCAGTCCCAGCGGTCGGGGGTTCGATCCCCTCTTCCCTCATCCTTTGCGCTTTTTGCGCGCTCGACGCCGACGTGTTTGTTGCTTCACAGTCTGCTTTCCAGACGCCACTTTTCGCTCGCACGTGACGCCGTCCGAGTTGCTCGAAAACCTACCCTGGCGCTCGTCTTGTGCAGTCTGCTGTCCGTTTTTCGCTGATTGTCTGCAGACTACTGATTCACCGTCCACCTAGCATCAGTTGCGAGCACGCACCGACTAACCAACCACCTAGCACAGCTAACAAATGACAAAAAGTGCGATACTTCTCGATTTATGCGTGTCATCCTTGCGCAGGGGCCATGCTAATCTTCTCTGTATCGTTCCAATTTTTACGGATGACCACCGAAGTGGTTCCTATCAGTTCTCGCGCCGCATGCCTATAGCTGCACGCCTTGGACCTCACATCCAGAACCACTTCGCCAAGAAACAAACGTACCGGCGGCCTCTGTACAGCCCAAGCCGATCGACCAGCGCAAGGCAACTAAGCAGTTGGGTCTGTACTGAAGTGGCACTGCTCGGCGTGGCATTAACCTGTTCGCTGTTTAGCGTTGGTGTTTGATACCGTCGTAAGGAGAAAAGGAAAACGACAGCTGTGAGATTCGAACTCACGCGGGTTGCCCCATTAACTTAGCAGGCTAACGCCTTAACCACTCGGCCAAGCTGTCATCGTGCACATTCAACAAACAAACATTTTCGACGCCACCCAACTCACCTAACCGCCACGCACATCGCCCTTGCCACGACGCACAGACCTCCAAGCGACCTGAGTTCACGCAAACTGCCTTCCCTCTCACTCACCATGCGCATTCACCATCCATCAACGGGATCTCACCATACAGCACACGGAACTGAAAAGAAGCGGAGCAAGAAAGCAAGTCAGTTCCGCTTCGCGCTCAGCCTCGACCCACCTTCGTCCATTTGCGCGTTAGCCAGTCTCGCCTTGGGAATACCGTGAGTGTTCGCACTTGCCATGTGCTCAACGAGGCTATGGGCGTACCTCGGTATGCCAGGCTCGGGTGGGTGGGTATCGATTGGCCTGGCCTGCCTGGTCTTCCGTCGCCTCGTTTTGCCGAGGTCATCATTATGGAAGCATAGTAGTCATCACTGATCGTGCGTAATGCTCATGGGCTACATCGTTGTCTTTGACCACAGCGCAGCCGTTCGCAGTGCCACGAGTCGCTGTCGTAGGCGTCTGGTGTCGCAACGCGCGGGCGGTCAGGTCAGGTCAGATCAATGTGCTGCTAAGGCCTTGTAGCAGATCCGAAGTAGCCGTGATTCGTGGGACGCCACGGTGGATAGAGGGGGGTGCGACGAGGCCACCAAAGACAGTAAAACGAGCGAAAAGAGCAATAGATGGTGGGGAAAGGCAAAAGAAGAGCCCCCAGGCGGGATCGAACCACCGACCTTTCGCTTACGAAGCGAGTGCTCTACCACTGAGCTATAGGGGCTGTACGAATCCGCACGCACCACACAGCTCACACAAACAAACAACACACTCACCGAACACAACACCAACACGCTGCAACGCACGCGAACCAAACGCACACACCTACCACCGCACGCACCCACGCGCATCACCATCCGATCGCAACACCGCAGCCACTCACGGCATCGTCATCCATTTGCTCGCGTTGCCCTCCTTCCGCATCCGATCCTGTTTCGTAGAGCTCACTCGCCGATCATTTCATGCCTACAGTGACAAAAACTCGTGAGTAATCCTGAGCACTGCGGAGTCGGGCGGGAGGTGTGGCACGAAGAAAAAAAACGTGGTAGGGTTCGCTGTGGATGCCAAGTTGTTGGAGTGAGTAGTGCGAGGCATGGTGCTTTGATGTATCTGGTCTGTGTGTTGGAGAGTGTGAAAAAGTGTGTTGGTGTCGGGGGAATAGCTCAGTGGTAGAGCGCTGGATTCCAGTCCCAGCGGTCGGGGGTTCGATCCCCTCTTCCCTCATCCTTTGCGCTTTTTGCGCGCTCGACGCCGACGTGTTTGTTGCTTCACAGTCTGCTTTCCAGACGCCACTTTTCGCTCGCACGTGACGCCGTCCGAGTTGCTCGAAAACCTACCCTGGCGCTCGTCTTGTGCAGTCTGCTGTCCGTTTTTCGCTGATTGTCTGCAGACTACTGATTCACCGTCCACCTAGCATCAGTTGCGAGCACGCACCGACTAACCAACCACCTAGCACAGCTAACAAATGACAAAAAGTGCGATACTTCTCGATTTATGCGTGTCATCCTTGCGCAGGGGCCATGCTAATCTTCTCTGTATCGTTCCAATTTTTACGGATGACCACCGAAGTGGTTCCTATCAGTTCTCGCGCCGCATGCCTATAGCTGCACGCCTTGGACCTCACATCCAGAACCACTTCGCCAAGAAACAAACGTACCGGCGGCCTCTGTACAGCCCAAGCCGATCGACCAGCGCAAGGCAACTAAGCAGTTGGGTCTGTACTGAAGTGGCACTGCTCGGCGTGGCATTAACCTGTTCGCTGTTTAGCGTTGGTGTTTGATACCGTCGTAAGGAGAAAAGGAAAACGACAGCTGTGAGATTCGAACTCACGCGGGTTGCCCCATTAACTTAGCAGGCTAACGCCTTAACCACTCGGCCAAGCTGTCATCGTGCACATTCAACAAACAAACATTTTCGACGCCACCCAACTCACCTAACCGCCACGCACATCGCCCTTGCCACGACGCACAGACCTCCAAGCGACCTGAGTTCACGCAAACTGCCTTCCCTCTCACTCACCATGCGCATTCACCATCCATCAACGGGATCTCACCATACAGCACACGGAACTGAAAAGAAGCGGAGCAAGAAAGCAAGTCAGTTCCGCTTCGCGCTCAGCCTCGACCCACCTTCGTCCATTTGCGCGTTAGCCAGTCTCGCCTTGGGAGTACCGTGAGTGTTCGCACTTGCCATGTGCTCAACGAGGCTATGGGCGTACCTCGGTATGCCAGGCTCGGGTGGGTGGGTATCGATTGGCCTGGCCTGCCTGGTCTTCCGTCGCCTCGTTTTGCCGAGGTCATCATTATGGAAGCATAGTAGTCATCACTGATCGTGCGTAATGCTCATGGGCTACATCGTTGTCTTTGACCACAGCGCAGCCGTTCGCAGTGCCACGAGTCGCTGTCGTAGGCGTCTGGTGTCGCAACGCGCGGGCGGTCAGGTCAGGTCAGATCAATGTGCTGCTAAGGCCTTGTAGCAGATTCGAAGTAGCCGTGATTCGTGGGACGCCACGGTGGATAGAGGGGGGTGCGACGAGGCCACCAAAGACAGTAAAACGAGCGAAAAGAGCAATAGATGGTGGGGAAAGGCAAAGAAGAGCCCCCAGGCGGGATCGAACCACCGACCTTTCGCTTACGAAGCGAGTGCTCTACCACTGAGCTATAGGGGCTGTACGAATCCGCACGCACCACACAGCTCACACAAACAAACAACACACTCACCGAACACAACACCAACACGCTGCAACGCACGCGAACCAAACGCACACACCTACCACCGCACGCACCCACGCGCATCACCATCCGATTGCAACGCCGCAGCCACTCACGGCATCGTCATCCATTTGCTCGCGTTGCCCTCCTTCCGCATCCGATCCTGTTTCGTAGAGCTCACTCGCCGATCATTTCATGCCTACAGTGACAAAAACTCGTGAGTAATCCTGAGCACTGCGGAGTCGGGCGGGAGGTGTGGCACGAAGAAAAAAACGTGGTAGGGTTCGCTGTGGATGCCAAGTTGTTGGAGTGAGTAGTGCGAGGCATGGTGCTTTGATGTATCTGGTCTGTGTGTTGGAGAGTGTGAAAAGTGTGTTGGTGTCGGGGGAATAGCTCAGTGGTAGAGCGCTGGATTCCAGTCCCAGCGGTCGGGGGTTCGATCCCCTCTTCCCTCATCCTTTGCGCTTTTTGCGCGCTCGACGCCGACGTGTTTGTTGCTTCACAGTCTGCTTTCCAGACGCCACTTTTCGCTCGCACGTGACGCCGTCCGAGTTGCTCGAAAACCTACCCTGGCGCTCGTCTTGTGCAGTCTGCTGTCCGTTTTTCGCTGATTGTCTGCAGACTACTGATTCACCGTCCACCTAGCATCAGTTGCGAGCACGCACCGACTAACCAACCACCTAGCACAGCTAACAAATGACAAAAGTGCGATACTTCTCGATTTATGCGTGTCATCCTTGCGCAGGGGCCATGCTAATCTTCTCTGTATCGTTCCAATTTTTACGGATGACCACCGAAGTGGTTCCTATCAGTTCTCGCGCCGCATGCCTATAGCTGCACGCCTTGGACCTCACATCCAGAACCACTTCGCCAAAAAACAAACGTACCGGCGGCCTCTGTACAGCCCAAGCCGATCGACCAGCGCAAGGCAACTAAGCAGTTGGGTCTGTACTGAAGTGGCACTGCTCGGCGTGGCATTAACCTGTTCGCTGTTTAGCGTTGGTGTTTGATACCGTCGTAAGGAGAAAAGGAAAACGACAGCTGTGAGATTCGAACTCACGCGGGTTGCCCCATTAACTTAGCAGGCTAACGCCTTAACCACTCGGCCAAGCTGTCATCGTGCACATTCAACAAACAAACATTTTCGACGCCACCCAACTCACCTAACCGCCACGCACATCGCCCTTGCCACGACGCACAGACCTCCAAGCGACCTGAGTTCACGCAAACTGCCTTCCCTCTCACTCACCATGCGCATTCACCATCCATCAACGGGATCTCACCATACAGCACACGGAACTGAAAAGAAGCGGAGCAAGAAAGCAAGTCAGTTCCGCTTCGCGCTCAGCCTCGACCCACCTTCGTCCATTTGCGCGTTAGCCAGTCTCGCCTTGGGAGTACCGTGAGTGTTCGCACTTGCCATGTGCTCAACGAGGCTATGGGCGTACCTCGGTATGCCAGGCTCGGGTGGGTGGGTATCGATTGGCCTGGCCTGCCTGGTCTTCCGTCGCCTCGTTTTGCCGAGGTCATCATTATGGAAGCATAGTAGTCATCACTGATCGTGCGTAATGCTCATGGGCTACATCGTTGTCTTTGACCACAGCGCAGCCGTTCGCAGTGCCACGAGTCGCTGTCGTAGGCGTCTGGTGTCGCAACGCGCGGGCGGTCAGGTCAGGTCAGATCAATGTGCTGCTAAGGCCTTGTAGCAGATCCGAAGTAGCCGTGATTCGTGGGACGCCACGGTGGATAGAGGGGGGGTGCGACGAGGCCACCAAAGACAGTAAAACGAGCGAAAAGAGCAATAGATGGTGGGGAAAGGCAAAAGAAGAGCCCCCAGGCGGGATCGAACCACCGACCTTTCGCTTACGAAGCGAGTGCTCTACCACTGAGCTATAGGGGCTGTACGAATCCGCACGCACCACACAGCTCACACAAACAAACAACACACTCACCGAACACAACACCAACACGCTGCAACGCACGCGAACCAAACGCACACACCAACCACCGCACGCACCCACGCGCATCACCATCCGATCGCAACGCCGCAGCCACTCACGGCATCGTCATCCATTTGCTCGCGTTGCCCTCCTTCCGCATCCAGTACTTTGTAAAGGAAGGTAAGGAAGAGCACGGCGGGGCTTGCTAATGAAGAAGGCCTGGTTTGTAAGGTTGCAAAACCAAAACTGAGGGCGAGATTGAATCGGTTAACTCTAATCACTCTGCTTATCGGTCTCTTCCGTTCGTTCGTGCCGTACGCCCTACCATCCTTATCTACATCCCAGAGGTAGAGACGTACGAATACGCTCGACTCGACAAACAGACGATTCGAAAGATCCTAATTTTAGAGCCGTACGATTGTGCACAAACCTACGAGTCGTAAGGTTCTACGCACAAAGTCGTACGACTCTACGCAGATGTATGGTCGTACGATCATCTCTCGCCATCCAATGCAATTGCACATGCAATCCAGCAGCGCATCACGGAGGTGTAAGCGCGCGACATCACACTTGCCAACGCTATTCCTTGATGTGCGCGCGGCGTTTCGTGTTATGTCGTTATGCCGAGTCCTTTATGTATTTGTCGTGCTTGTCGCGCGTCAATGCCTTCGTCATTCCACCCGCGATCATCTCGTCTGTCGGCTTAGTCGAATTGTTTCGCGCTCGACCTACTCGCGCAGGAAGTGAAACTTGATGTCGATGTGCTTCGCGCGCGAGTGGTAGAGTGGGTTCTAGGCAAGCGCGATACATCCCTGAGTGTATTGGTGGATCAGCATTGCATCTTGGCCATCGTAGCTCACACAGTAGGCGTAGCCAAGTCGCCTCCTGTGTTGCGCTGTACAGACTCATGTGCTCTGCCTCCATGCTTGAGCGCCACAGCCATCCACGTAGACGACGATGATGCTGTATTCGCTGCTTGATCGATGCATCAGAGCGCCTGAAACTTTGATCCACGAGATTGCTGGTTCCGCTTGCTGTTCCACTGGCGCACCGCTTGCATCGTACCGTAGAGTGCTTGTACAATGAATCCGTCTGACTGATCAATGTAGATTTCCGCTTCGACATCACCGTAGAGATACGCCGTGTCAATATCCCCATTCTCAGCTTCCAGGTCTCCCTCTGCAACAATCGCGGTTGCGGTATTCATCTACCCCTTGCGCGCAACAGGAGCGAACGTGTACGTCCGGGACGCATTGTAAACCCCTTCGCCATCAAGCGTGCTTAGAACTTCGCGATGTCCCCGTTCGGGTCGCGTTGATCCTTGCACCCAATCGGCTTCTTGTTAGAGGGCATGTCTACCAAAGTCCAAGTGCGATGATCTACCAACGACTTCATCTCGCTCTCCATTGCACGAAGCCACTCGTCCTTGTACTTGCTCTTCATAACTTCATCGTACGCCACTACACGTTCGCCATCGTCATCCTCAGTGTGAAGGCAGTAGAGAGAGTCATATTCGGCTTCGTAGTCGTCCAGATTGAACTGACCGTGCCGGACTCCTGTTCATACCGAGCAACATCTCGGCGCTTGCGTTCAGGTCGCACCATCCACTCCTCTTTACCGTCCCTTCCTGGTGTGCTGGAACCACGTGTTGGCATGGAGTGGGTCGGCCCATCGTGCTCCTCTACAGCCAGCACCTGACGTGGTCGAGTAGGTGGTGTGCGAAAGCTGTCTTGATCTCCTTAGTGCCTTCGGCTTCGTTATCCTCATCGATGAAGTCGAATACCCCTATTGGAGCCCTCATTGCGAGTGCTTCAGCAAACCTTACGCTTATCGAAATCGCGATTGATCCATCGCTGGTTCTAAGAGGTCGGTACGCCTTGCGTTGTTTCGCGTAGCCGAGAAAAACGGACTGCATGCCCGTGTCGTCAAGATTCTTACGCTTTTGCTTGGGCACGTGAGCGTAACACACAGTTCCGAACACTTGCATATGATTCAGGCGTGGCTTTCGCTTGAACACAACTCGAATGGACTTGAGAGTGGGTTGGACGTATTTGGCAGCAAGTTTCGGATATCCGCCGCTGTCACCATGACCTCACACCAATAACGTCTTGTCGAGTTCACTTTCCTTGAGCGTGCAGCGAGTCATTTCAACGACCGTTCTGCCTTTCTGCTCCGGATTGTGGGGTACTGGGAACTCGTGCTTGACAGTTTGTCGTCACACAGAGCTTCCATCGATCTGCTCCAATATTTGCCTGGGCCACCGGTAAACGTCGCAAGAAAAATTATGCGCCGGTTCAAAAAGTGCCCCCCTCCGCTTCGAAAGGTTGTCACCGTGGTCGCTGCGAAAATCTTGATCTTCAATCCGGCATTCGTCCTGATCTTTTTCAGGAACTTCCGTAACGCTCACATACCGCGTTCTTGTTGCGCATCCTTCATTAGGATGAAGGTCACAATGTGCTCGTAGCCCGACTTGGAAACTGGAGTGATGAGTCCCAGTACATCTGAGCACACCGCTGTGTTCGTGCTGCACTTTCTCTTGCTTCCATCTCTTCCTTCGTCGGGCTGAAAGGGTTGCGAGACAGCTTGGCTGTCGCACAAACTTCGCAGCCTCCTTCGGAGCCCCGTTAAGCTTCCCATCCTTGATCATGGTGTTTAGCGTGCTTAACGAGACGTGCCCGAGTCACCGATACCAGTGCTCAGTGTTGCCCTAAGCGATAGATCACCCCTCGCTCGCTTCTGTGTTCAAATACATCAGTTTGCCTTGCTTCCACCCAGTAGCTACAACTTTGTCACCGCGCTTCACGACGTACTTCTTGCCGTCCGTAGTGGCGACCATTTCACGCTCCGTCACCGCCGTCCGCGAGAACAGGTTCTTGTTTAAGTCCTAAACATGAAGCGCGTTCTCCAGTCTGGAATCGATTCACGAGCGGCCAGTCCACACCCGCAGGGTCACTGTACTGAAGCCGAGAACAAGTCCGCGCCGGTCTTCGCACTCCGAACATTCTGCACCGTTGTGTACTCGCTGAATGCACCACGCGATTGGCACATGTGAGCTGGCTCTACTATCAATCATCCCGAAGCCGACTGATCTTGGTCTGCACCTCAAGAGTGGGAATCCATCTTGCAGTCCCTTGCGTAGTGACCATTTTCGCTACAAGTGAAGCACCCGCCGGCAGGTCTCTTCGTGACTCGCTAAGTCTTCTTCTTGTTCTGTTACATCCCATTACCCTCAGCGACAAGAAGTACAGTCATCTCGGAAGATATACGTCAAGTCTTGCGCTCGATATGCCAGGCTCGGGTGGGTGGGTATCGATTGGCCTGGCCTGCCTGGTCTTCCGTCGCCTCGTTTTGCCGAGGTCATCATTATGGAAGCATAGTAGTCATCACTGATCGTGCGTAATGCTCATGGGCTACATCGTTGTCTTTGACCACAGCGCAGCCGTTCGCAGTGCCACGAGTCGCTGTCGTAGGCGTCTGGTGTCGCAACGCGCGGGCGGTCAGGTCAGGTCAGATCAATGTGCTGCTAAGGCCTTGTAGCAGATCCGAAGTAGCCGTGATTCGTGGGACGCCACGGTGAATAGAGGGGGGTGCGACGAGGCCACCAAAGACAGTAAAACGAGCGAAAAGAGCAATAGATGGTGGGGAAAGGCAAAAGAAGAGCCCCCAGGCGGGATCGAACCACCGACCTTTCGCTTACGAAGCGAGTGCTCTACCACTGAGCTATAGGGGCTGTACGAATCCGCACGCACCACACAGCTCACACAAACAAACAACACACTCACCGAACACAACACCAACACGCTGCAACGCACGCGAACCAAACGCACACACCTACCACCGCACGCACCCACGCGCATCACCATCCGATTGCAACGCCGCAGCCACTCACGGCATCGTCATCCATTTGCTCGCGTTGCCCTCCTTCCGCATCCGATCCTGTTTCGTAGAGCTCACTCGCCGATCATTTCATGCCTACAGTGACAAAAACTCGTGAGTAATCCTGAGCACTGCGGAGTCGGGCGGGAGGTGTGGCACGAAGAAAAAAAACGTGGTAGGGTTCGCTGTGGATGCCAAGTTGTTGGAGTGAGTAGTGCGAGGCATGGTGCTTTGATGTATCTGGTCTGTGTGTTGGAGAGTGTGAAAAGTGTGTTGGTGTCGGGGGAATAGCTCAGTGGTAGAGCGCTGGATTCCAGTCCCAGCGGTCGGGGGTTCGATCCCTCTTCCCTCATCCTTTGCGCTTTTTGCGCGCTCGACGCCGACGTGTTTGTTGCTTCACAGTCTGCTTTCCAGACGCCACTTTTCGCTCGCACGTGACGCCGTCCGAGTTGCTCGAAAACCTACCCTGGCGCTCGTCTTGTGCAGTCTGCTGTCCGTTTTTCGCTGATTGTCTGCAGACTACTGATTCACCGTCCACCTAGCATCAGTTGCGAGCACGCACCGACTAACCAACCACCTAGCACAGCTAACAAATGACAAAAGTGCGATACTTCTCGATTTATGCGTGTCATCCTTGCGCAGGGGCCATGCTAATCTTCTCTGTATCGTTCCAATTTTTACGGATGACCACCGAAGTGGTTCCTATCAGTTCTCGCGCCGCATGCCTATAGCTGCACGCCTTGGACCTCACATCCAGAACCACTTCGCCAAAAAACAAACGTACCGGCGGCCTCTGTACAGCCCAAGCCGATCGACCAGCGCAAGGCAACTAAGCAGTTGGGTCTGTACTGAAGTGGCACTGCTCGGCGTGGCATTAACCTGTTCGCTGTTTAGCGTTGGTGTTTGATACCGTCGTAAGGAGAAAAGGAAAACGACAGCTGTGAGATTCGAACTCACGCGGGTTGCCCCATTAACTTAGCAGGCTAACGCCTTAACCACTCGGCCAAGCTGTCATCGTGCACATTCAACAAACAAACATTTTCGACGCCACCCAACTCACCTAACCGCCACGCACATCGCCCTTGCCACGACGCACAGACCTCCTAGCGACCTGAGTTCACGCAAACTGCCTTCCCTCTCACTCACCATGCGCATTCACCATCCATCAACGGGATCTCACCATACAGCACACGGAACTGAAAAGAAGCGGAGCAAGAAAGCAAGTCAGTTCCGCTTCGCGCTCAGCCTCGACCCACCTTCGTCCATTTGCGCGTTAGCCAGTCTCGCCTTGGGAATACCGTGAGTGTTCGCACTTGCCATGTGCTCAACGAGGCTATGGGCGTACCTCGGTATGCCAGGCTCGGGTGGGTGGGTATCGATTGGCCTGGCCTGCCTGGTCTTCCGTCGCCTCGTTTTGCCGAGGTCATCATTATGGAAGCATAGTAGTCATCACTGATCGTGCGTAATGCTCATGGGCTACATCGTTGTCTTTGACCACAGCGCAGCCGTTCGCAGTGCCACGAGTCGCTGTCGTAGGCGTCTGGTGTCGCAACGCGCGGGCGGTCAGGTCAGGTCAGATCAATGTGCTGCTAAGGCCTTGTAGCAGATCCGAAGTAGCCGTGATTCGTGGGACGCCACGGTGGATAGAGGGGGGTGCGACGAGGCCACCAAAGACAGTAAAACGAGCGAAAAGAGCAATAGATGGTGGGGAAAGGCAAAAGAAGAGCCCCCAGGCGGGATCGAACCACCGACCTTTCGCTTACGAAGCGAGTGCTCTACCACTGAGCTATAGGGGCTGTACGAATCCGCACGCACCACACAGCTCACACAAACAAACAACACACTCACCGAACACAACACCAACACGCTGCAACGCACGCGAACCAAACGCACACACCAACCACCGCACGCACCCACGCGCATCACCATCCGATCGCAACGCCGCAGCCACTCACGGCATCGTCATCCATTTGCTCGCGTTGCCCTCCTTCCGCATCCGATCCTGTTTCGTAGAGCTCACTCGCCGATCATTTCATGCCTACAGTGACAAAAACTCGTGAGTAATCCTGAGCACTGCGGAGTCGGGCGGGAGGTGTGGCACGAAGAAAAAAAACGTGGTAGGGTTCGCTGTGGATGCCAAGTTGTTGGAGTGAGTAGTGCGAGGCATGGTGCTTTGATGTATCTGGTCTGTGTGTTGGAGAGTGTGAAAAAGTGTGTTGGTGTCGGGGGAATAGCTCAGTGGTAGAGCGCTGGATTCCAGTCCCAGCGGTCGGGGGGTCGATCCCCTCTTCCCTCATCCTTTGCGCTTTTTGCGCGCTCGACGCCGACGTGTTTGTTGCTTCACAGTCTGCTTTCCAGACGCCACTTTTCGCTCGCACGTGACGCCGTCCGAGTTGCTCGAAAACCTACCCTGGCGCTCGTCTTGTGCAGTCTGCTGTCCGTTTTTCGCTGATTGTCTGCAGACTACTGATTCACCGTCCACCTAGCATCAGTTGCGAGCACGCACCGACTAACCAACCACCTAGCACAGCTAACAAATGACAAAAAGTGCGATACTTCTCGATTTATGCGTGTCATCCTTGCGCAGGGGCCATGCTAATCTTCTCTGTATCGTTCCAATTTTTACGGATGACCACCGAAGTGGTTCCTATCAGTTCTCGCGCCGCATGCCTATAGCTGCACGCCTTGGACCTCACATCCAGAACCACTTCGCCAAAAAACAAACGTACCGGCGGCCTCTGTACAGCCCAAGCCGATCGACCAGCGCAAGGCAACTAAGCAGTTGGGTCTGTACTGAAGTGGCACTGCTCGGCGTGGCATTAACCTGTTCGCTGTTTAGCGTTGGTGTTTGATACCGTCGTAAGGAGAAAAGGAAAACGACAGCTGTGAGATTCGAACTCACGCGGGTTGCCCCATTAACTTAGCAGGCTAACGCCTTAACCACTCGGCCAAGCTGTCATCGTGCACATTCAACAAACAAACATTTTCGACGCCACCCAACTCACCTAACCGCCACGCACATCGCCCTTGCCACGACGCACAGACCTCCAAGCGACCTGAGTTCACGCAAACTGCCTTCCCTCTCACTCACCATGCGCATTCACCATCCATCAACGGGATCTCACCATACAGCACACGGAACTGAAAAGAAGCGGAGCAAGAAAGCAAGTCAGTTCCGCTTCGCGCTCAGCCTCGACCCACCTTCGTCCATTTGCGCGTTAGCCAGTCTCGCCTTGGGAATACCGTGAGTGTTCGCACTTGCCATGTGCTCAACGAGGCTATGGGCGTACCTCGGTATGCCAGGCTCGGGTGGGTGGGTATCGATTGGCCTGGCCTGCCTGGTCTTCCGTCGCCTCGTTTTGCCGAGGTCATCATTATGGAAGCATAGTAGTCATCACTGATCGTGCGTAATGCTCATGGGCTACATCGTTGTCTTTGACCACAGCGCAGCCGTTCGCAGTGCCACGAGTCGCTGTCGTAGGCGTCTGGTGTCGCAACGCGCGGGCGGTCAGGTCAGGTCAGATCAATGTGCTGCTAAGGCCTTGTAGCAGATCCGAAGTAGCCGTGATTCGTGGGACGCCACGGTGGATAGAGGGGGGTGCGACGAGGCCACCAAAGACAGTAAAACGAGCGAAAAGAGCAATAGATGGTGGGGAAAGGCAAAAGAAGAGCCCCCAGGCGGGATCGAACCACCGACCTTTCGCTTACGAAGCGAGTGCTCTACCACTGAGCTATAGGGGCTGTACGAATCCGCACGCACCACACAGCTCACACAAACAAACAACACACTCACCGAACACAACACCAACACGCTGCAACGCACGCGAACCAAACGCACACACCAACCACCGCACGCACCCACGCGCATCACCATCCGATCGCAATGGACTGTGCAAGTGGCAAGGGGCGACCGCCCAATCCAGGGCCGTCCCCGGGGAACATCGAACCGAGATATCCTTTCGAAGTGGTCTCGATGGATTTTGTCACTCATCTTCCGAAGTCCGAACGAGGTAACACGTTTTTACTTCTCTTTCAAGACACATTCTCAGGGTACGTGATGTGCCAGCCCATGGATTCAACCACCGCTCAAGATGTCGCGGAAGCATACGAGGAGAGAGTTTTCCGAAGCTTCGGGGCTAGCTCATTATTGCGTCACGACCAAGACCCTCGCTTCATGAGTGAGGTCTTCACCCGTTTCCGGGAACTCCTGGGTAGCAGACAAAGAGCTACTTTGGCTTACCGCCCCCAAGCGAATGGCCAACAGGAAAGGTCTGTTCAGACTGTCATCCGGAGTGTACGCGCTTACGTTGCAGAATCTGACCAGAGTGATTGGGACGAACACGCCGAGAGGCTGATGTTCGCTTTGAATACTTCGTATGATGCTACTCGGCTAGACACTCCATTTTATCTGGTTCACGGTTGGGATGCTAAAGGAACAGTGTCGGCCATGCTAGGCCCGAGACCATCCAGCGTCCCCGAACGAACAGCGTATGAATGGCGGAGGAAGTTCCAACGAGACTACACTTACGCTCAGGCTTGTGCGGAAGACCTCCAGAGGAAAGCGAAGAGAGCCAGGTCTGACGAACAGACCCAGAAGTGGAAGGAATTGTCCGATCGACTCAAGTCAGGTTTTCACGTTGGAGATGCAGTTTGGCTATACATTCCTAAAGTGCAGACTGGATTGAGTCGCAAGTTGGCCCATCTCTGGCATGGTCCATTCAGAATTGCCGAGATACATGACGATTTCAGAGTGAAACTCAAGATTGAAGACACAGGCTACCGAGTCAACCCTTGGGTCCACGTTAGCCGCTTAAAGCCGCGAGCTTTACATCCCAAAAGACCTTCCGTTCAGATAGATGTCGATGACGAAGACGATTTTGACACTGCATTGCTGCCGGAGGATAGTTGGGAAGCTGACAACGACAATGACGAGTATGAAGTGGAGAAAATCTTGGATCTTCGATGGTCTAAAAGAACACGCACGTCCAAAAGGTCTCGTGAGTATCTGATCAAATGGAAAGGATACGATGAGCCCGAATGGCTTCCAATGACACAACTAAGCTGTGGCGCACTGTTGTATGAGTTCAATCAAGGAGCGAAAGCTCGGGCTCGCTTCCAGGCTATGCAAGCCGGGGACGACCATCCGAGAGTTTAGCAGTCCAGCCGGACACCCTTGAAATGCAACAGACCGCCGCCCGAGTGAAGTGACAGAACAAGTGAATGTGAATTTGGAAGGAGAATGCGACGAGTGTTCTAAGACCATGTGAGATGAAGATTAATCCAAGGAAACACTGGGTGCAGAAAGTTTGGATGAAACTATGAAAGAAGACCGACTTGGAAGAGGTGAATGAGGAGAGGCTCAAAGGTGATTATGGTGTTACGCTACTTAAGATGAAAAGATGTCACCTACGAGGGAGTCTCCCCGAACATGAACTTGCTGGGCAGAAGATTACAGCGTCAGCGAAACCGGGTTCTTCTTGCGTTCGTCCGGAGGGAGCAACTTCTGTTGAAGTTCCTTGGGGACGACGTGGGCAATCCGCTCGGTGTCCGTGCAGTACTTCGTCCACTGGGTCCGGCTGGGCTCCGCTTGTTCAGCCAGTGTAATCTGCTCCTCCAACGAGAAAGGTTTCCCGGCCGCATTCAGAGTGGACTCATCAGCGAGATATAGGTGGCAGATCTTGACGGGGTACTTCCACACACCGGGCTCCTCAAAGAGCGACGCTGGGACCACTTTCGAGATGTACTTCCGAATGCGAGCCTCCATGGAGCGGCCTACACTCTCGTGTCTGGCAGCACGCTCTCGATAGAGCTTGGCAGAGACGGAATACCTGTCCAGATCGTCGTCTTCCTCATCCCGCTCAGGCTTGTACTTGATCGTGAACCAGTGAAGAACCTCCCAGAAAGCCTCAGCGTGGTCCCGAACGTATTCCAAATACTCGTCCAACATGTCCCACACCTTCGCGTCCAGGTCCGCGCGTCGATGGAAGTATAACTCCTTGACGCGGTTCCGAAACATTGTCTTCCAGGGTTTCTTGGCCCGAAACGCGATGTAGGCGCCTTCGAAAGGGGTCCAACGTTGGGCGAGGTACCGAATCTCGGTCTTCTGAGGCGAGTAGTCGGGGAATCCAGGAGTCTGATATTCGTGATCACCCTTCCGGGGCGTGTACTGGGTCAGGATTCCGCGGCGACGCCACGACAAGATGTTGGGGTCCGGAACCTCGATCATGGCCATCTCGGTTGGGCTCAGCTCGTCGTATGACTTGCGAGCGAGGAAGGAACGTATGCGATCCAGACTGGAACCCTGACCCGAAGACCGCCCGATTTCTTGCCCGATTTTGTGCCAGCACGCGAGTGACGAGGACGTTTTGGGGATGGAGTGTAGACGAGAGTCTTGGTTGTAGCCTCGACGCTGCTTCCAGAAGAGTCCGACGAAGAATAGACTCGTTGAACGGGGACCTTACGCTTGGAACGCAGTACCAACGCGTCGCTGTCTGGCGGAGAAGTCCCAGCGTTATCTGGGTTTGCCTGGGGCGTGTCCACCTCTTCCTCTTTTGGAGAGGGGCCAGCGAAATCGGGATCCTCCGGGTCGTCCCCCTCCTCTGAAGAGCTGCTGTCACTCACACTTGGAAGATCTTCAGTCAGGTTGTGCAACTCCGGCCACTCCGGCGGGACTACCCCTCGTTCGAGCCAACTCTCCAAGAGCACTTCAGCCATCACGTAGTAGGCCGTGGGCACGTACTTCGCCCAAGGTGTGTCGTCCAACTTGTGACGATACATCATCGTGGCTAGCATGACACACAGACTATCACGATGGAAAAGCGCATGTTGGGCGGCGTCGGCTAGCTTCACTTCCACTGCCTCGTCGTACCCCAAGCCGGTGCGCATAGCCCACTGGACATCCGGGCGCAAGTCCTCCCAGGCGACAAAGTCTGGAAGAAGAGCGCAAGCATCCCTGATCGTGAAAGGAAGTGCCTCGGATACAGGACGTGGACCGACGTCAGATTCTGGATGGACGGTGGGGCGACACTGGACCTCGACGTCAACATTGCGTTGAGACGACGCCTGGCGCTTGGACCCTGACTGAGATTTACGAGGTTCTTTCCCACGAGGCTTCTTTCCACGCGGAGTATCTCGTTTGGGGTCAGGAGAAGGAGGATTGTCTTCAGACTTCTCCTCTTGCTCCGCGTCGTCATCATTTTCGTCACTGTCCGGAGGAGCTGGACCAGGATACGGCGGGATCATCCGGAAGGACTTGTCCGCCGCCTCCACCATAATCCATGTCTTCCAGGAGGGAGGAGCCGCGGCACCGCGCTGAAACTGGCCCAAGAGTTTTCGAAATCTTGGCCAGTTCCCCCGAACCTCATTGCTGCTAGCATTTAAGAAAGCGAGCAGACCGTCCGCGTCAAAACGTTTGTCCCGGACGCGTTGCTCCAACGTAGATATCTGGGACTGAGCATAGCGCAGCTGGGACTCCAGGTCGTCGTTACGCTGACGCAGAGTGGCCACTTCTTCCAGGTTCTCCCGAGCGAGACGGGCAAAATCAGCCTCGAGCACACCCTGAGTGTGACTGGCTTCATCCCGGATGGCCTGAGTTTCTTGCTCGTGGTAGCCATACAAGAAGACGAAGTCCTCCTTGAGACGATCATGCTCACCTTGGAGTCGCAAGAGACGCCGAGCAACGGAGTTCTCATCCATGCCTTGAAGGATGTGCTCGCGTTGCCGGTCGCGTGCCAAGACCCGATGCAGCAAGGAGACTGTGTAGAATGTCCGTTGAGCGAGCTGGAAGGGGGAGAAATGGGTCACCAACGAGGCAAATTCTCGACGAGCCAGGAGGGACCCCAACGTGGTCTCCAAGGAGTCCAATATGGGAGTCGGCTGGTCTCGATACGGGCGGAGCACCATCTCGCGGACCTCTGCCGGATCACCAACCAGGGTGCACAAGTCCTGCACGTCGGGTTCTGACAGGCCGTCGAACAACATGAGTGCTTCTACGCCGCCATAGCCCTCTCGGACGTATGCTCCATTACGATAAGCCATGGCGTGAGCAGGGATGCCGACGATGAAGGATTCCCCCACCAGATTTCGAGGCGGAGGAAGGGTGAACCGCGCAGGCGGGGTATTCTGCATCCCAGGCGAGCTCCGGTCGTGGCTGGGCAACACACCAGCTCGAACGTGACCCACCACTGCGTCAAAGTCGAGCACACCGGTGCGAGAGACGACTGGCTGCGGCGACGTGGGGCGCGAAGTGCCATCTTGTTCGACACCGGAAGGCTCATCATTGCCGATGCCCCGGTTGGGAGGCGGAGAGTCCTGAGGTGTGTCGACCGGAGTTGGAGACTGTGCCCCACTTGGGACGTCGGCACCTGGTGGAGTGGAGCTGTCGTGGCTCCCACCGTCGTCATCGATGTCCAGGACGCGTGGAGTTGCACGTTGACCGCTGGTATTACTGCCGGCAGAGAGTGGTGTGCTCATCTTGCGCGCATGTGGAGGAAGATTGCGTTGTGAACCGAAGGCGTACTGTCGTGATCCTGAAAGCGAAATAGAAGGTCTGGGACCCGGCTGGGAAAGGGCACACAGAACGGTCGCCAGAGCAGGAAGATTCTCAACGGGCTGGACGGCCAGACAACTGCTCCGTCTAGACAACCGTGGATCGTGTGATCTAGTCATGTTCGACCAATTCGGCAAATGACCTCAGTGATGGACCAAGACTAGAGGGGCGGTTGACACGATGGGAACCGAGATTTCTCTACAAGTGGAGTGGTGATTGGTTGAAAAGCCAATATACCAGTGAGTATGGCATTGTGGAATGTGGTGATATCTGCGGGACAAGGTGCTTTCACGTTCAGCCATGGATCGGGTTAGATACCCCAGACGTAACAAGTCTGGATGGATCAACTACCGGACGACGGGTCTAGCCTACGGGAGCGACCAAGAGCCCCAGTTCACATTGGACTGGTGGCCGCCCGTCTTGACATGACTGGACGTGGCAAAGAACACCGAAGAACACCAAAGAACACCAAAGAACACCGAAGAACAATGGACACTCTGGACGAGAGGATCAAGGTATAACCAAGCCAAGTGATATCCGACCGACCAAAACGGCCAACCAGGTTCCGGGAAGATTCCGTGGAACCTTGAAGTCCTACGCCTGTACCCACGACATCACAATGAGATCAAGGATGCCTAAGATGATGACGCCCCCCTCAAGGTATACTAAAAGTAAGTCAAAAGCTGAATGTGTGTCTATTGCAGGAAGATAGCCACAAAAGATAAAACCAAACAGAGTTCAATTATCCGTGTACCCCGCAAGCGCTCGGACAGCTTCGGCCGGACAAATACCGGCGGCCCCGATCAAGTGCTGAAGGCGAAAGGCCCTCTGAAGAAGGACATCCAGAGGTGTGGACTCCACCCCCAAATACTCCAAGTCCAAATTAGGGTGAGTAGCGGGTGTGGAGCCCGTGGTAAATCTGCCCTATTTCATATCCTAGTTGTAGTGTGCGCTTAGGCGATCCTACATTTCATATCCCATATACATCCTGGAAAGAGTGGAAGAAAGTCCCATCCAGGATCGTGATCGAAGGACATCTTGTGTGATAGGTAGTGAGATTGTATTGAACTATCCCCAGTACTTCTGGGGTGGTGCGCGTTTTGTGAAAGCTGACCGGGACTGACCAGTGTCCTGGAAGTGCAGCTAAGTTGACTGGTGTACGACCCACCGTTCAAGGGTCTAAGAATAAGAACGGTTGTATATTTGTGTGTATAACTCTGTATTGACTTTGGTTATCTTGGTTGTTGGAGCTACGTCTAAGTTGGTGACGCTACGCTCTTCTCCAAAGACCGATATTGGTATATAAAACACCTTATCCCCGCGGTGAATCTCCCGGTCCGAAGACAAACGAACCTAGAGGGGATACCACAAGGAGCACACGTCACCTGGACGTTTACGTTCAGGCGTTCCCAGTGGATGACTTCCTGACCGGAAGCACCTTCCAGAGTCTGGAGCACAGCACTATACACCTGGGCGGTCAAAAGGCGTTCACCCGCCTCGCCACACACAGCTCACACAAACAAACAACACACTCACCGAACACAACACCAACACGCTGCAACGCACGCGAACCAAACGCACACACCAACCACCGCACGCACCCACGCGCATCACCATCCGATCGCAACGCCGCAGCCACTCACGGCATCGTCATCCATTTGCTCGCGTTGCCCTCCTTCCGCATCCGATCCTGTTTCGTAGAGCTCACTCGCCGATCATTTCATGCCTACAGTGACAAAAACTCGTGAGTAATCCTGAGCACTGCGGAGTCGGGCGGGAGGTGTGGCACGAAGAAACGTGGTAGGGTTCGCTGTGGATGCCAAGTTGTTGGAGTGAGTAGTGCGAGGCATGGTGCTTTGATGTATCTGGTCTGTGTGTTGGAGAGTGTGAAAAGTGTGTTGGTGTCGGGGGAATAGCTCAGTGGTAGAGCGCTGGATTCCAGTCCCAGCGGTCGGGGGGTCGATCCCCTCTTCCCTCATCCTTTGCGCTTTTTGCGCGCTCGACGCCGACGTGTTTGTTGCTTCACAGTCTGCTTTCCAGACGCCACTTTTCGCTCGCACGTGACGCCGTCCGAGTTGCTCGAAAACCTACCCTGGCGCTCGTCTTGTGCAGTCTGCTGTCCGTTTTTCGCTGATTGTCTGCAGACTACTGATTCACCGTCCACCTAGCATCAGTTGCGAGCACGCACCGACTAACCAACCACCTAGCACAGCTAACAAATGACAAAAAGTGCGATACTTCTCGATTTATGCGTGTCATCCTTGCGCAGGGGCCATGCTAATCTTCTCTGTATCGTTCCAATTTTTACGGATGACCACCGAAGTGGTTCCTATCAGTTCTCGCGCCGCATGCCTATAGCTGCACGCCTTGGACCTCACATCCAGAACCACTTCGCCAAAAAACAAACGTACCGGCGGCCTCTGTACAGCCCAAGCCGATCGACCAGCGCAAGGCAACTAAGCAGTTGGGTCTGTACTGAAGTGGCACTGCTCGGCGTGGCATTAACCTGTTCGCTGTTTAGCGTTGGTGTTTGATACCGTCGTAAGGAGAAAAGGAAAACGACAGCTGTGAGATTCGAACTCACGCGGGTTGCCCCATTAACTTAGCAGGCTAACGCCTTAACCACTCGGCCAAGCTGTCATCGTGCACATTCAACAAACAAACATTTTCGACGCCACCCAACTCACCTAACCGCCACGCACATCGCCCTTGCCACGACGCACAGACCTCCAAGCGACCTGAGTTCACGCAAACTGCCTTCCCTCTCACTCACCATGCGCATTCACCATCCATCAACGGGATCTCACCATACAGCACACGGAACTGAAAAGAAGCGGAGCAAGAAAGCAAGTCAGTTCCGCTTCGCGCTCAGCCTCGACCCACCTTCGTCCATTTGCGCGTTAGCCAGTCTCGCCTTGGGAATACCGTGAGTGTTCGCACTTGCCATGTGCTCAACGAGGCTATGGGCGTACCTCGGTATGCCAGGCTCGGGTGGGTGGGTATCGATTGGCCTGGCCTGCCTGGTCTTCCGTCGCCTCGTTTTGCCGAGGTCATCATTATGGAAGCATAGTAGTCATCACTGATCGTGCGTAATGCTCATGGGCTACATCGTTGTCTTTGACCACAGCGCAGCCGTTCGCAGTGCCACGAGTCGCTGTCGTAGGCGTCTGGTGTCGCAACGCGCGGGCGGTCAGGTCAGGTCAGATCAATGTGCTGCTAAGGCCTTGTAGCAGATCCGAAGTAGCCGTGATTCGTGGGACGCCACGGTGGATAGAGGGGGGTGCGACGAGGCCACCAAAGACAGTAAAACGAGCGAAAAGAGCAATAGATGGTGGGGAAAGGCAAAAGAAGAGCCCCCAGGCGGGATCGAACCACCGACCTTTCGCTTACGAAGCGAGTGCTCTACCACTGAGCTATAGGGGCTGTACGAATCCGCACGCACCACACAGCTCACACAAACAAACAACACACTCACCGAACACAACACCAACACGCTGCAACGCACGCGAACCAAACGCACACACCTACCACCGCACGCACCCACGCGCATCACCATCCGATCGCAACACCGCAGCCACTCACGGCATCGTCATCCATTTGCTCGCGTTGCCCTCCTTCCGCATCCGATCCTGTTTCGTAGAGCTCACTCGCCGATCATTTCATGCCTACAGTGACAAAAAACTCGTGAGTAATCCTGAGCACTGCGGAGTCGGGCGGGAGGTGTGGCACGAAGAAAAAAACGTGGTAGGGTTCGCTGTGGATGCCAAGTTGTTGGAGTGAGTAGTGCGAGGCATGGTGCTTTGATGTATCTGGTCTGTGTGTTGGAGAGTGTGAAAAGTGTGTTGGTGTCGGGGGAATAGCTCAGTGGTAGAGCGCTGGATTCCAGTCCCAGCGGTCGGGGGTCGATCCCCTCTTCCCTCATCCTTTGCGCTTTTTGCGCGCTCGACGCCGACGTGTTTGTTGCTTCACAGTCTGCTTTCCAGACGCCACTTTTCGCTCGCACGTGACGCCGTCCGAGTTGCTCGAAAACCTACCCTGGCGCTCGTCTTGTGCAGTCTGCTGTCCGTTTTTCGCTGATTGTCTGCAGACTACTGATTCACCGTCCACCTAGCATCAGTTGCGAGCACGCACCGACTAACCAACCACCTAGCACAGCTAACAAATGACAAAAAGTGCGATACTTCTCGATTTATGCGTGTCATCCTTGCGCAGGGGCCATGCTAATCTTCTCTGTATCGTTCCAATTTTTACGGATGACCACCGAAGTGGTTCCTATCAGTTCTCGCGCCGCATGCCTATAGCTGCACGCCTTGGACCTCACATCCAGAACCACTTCGCCAAAAAACAAACGTACCGGCGGCCTCTGTACAGCCCAAGCCGATCGACCAGCGCAAGGCAACTAAGCAGTTGGGTCTGTACTGAAGTGGCACTGCTCGGCGTGGCATTAACCTGTTCGCTGTTTAGCGTTGGTGTTTGATACCGTCGTAAGGAGAAAAGGAAAACGACAGCTGTGAGATTCGAACTCACGCGGGTTGCCCCATTAACTTAGCAGGCTAACGCCTTAACCACTCGGCCAAGCTGCCATCGTGCACATTCAACAAACAAACATTTTCGACGCCACCCAACTCACCTAACCGCCACGCACATCGCCCTTGCCACGACGCACAGACCTCCTAGCGACCTGAGATCACGCAAACTGCTTTCACTCTCACTCACCATGCGCATTCGCCATCCATCAACGGGATCTCACCATACAGCACACGGAACTGAAAAGAAGCGGAGCAAGAAAGCAAGTCAGTTCCGCTTCGCGCTCAGCCTCGACCCACCTTCGTCCATTTGCGCGTTAGCCAGTCTCGCCTTGGGAATACCGTGAGTGTTCGCACTTGCCATGTGCTCAACGAGGCTATGGGCGTACCTCGGTATGCCAGGCTCGGGTGGGTGGGTATCGATTGGCCTGGCCTGGTCGTCCGTCGCCTCGTTTTGCCAAGGTCATCATTATGGAAGCATAGTAGTCATCACTGATTGTGCGTAATGCTCATGGGCTACATCGTTGTCTTTGACCACAGCGCAGCCGTTCGCAGTGTGTGGCGAGGCGGGTGAACGCCTTTTGACCGCCCAGGTGTATAGTGCTGTGCTCCAGACTCTGGAAGGTGCTTCCGGTCAGGAAGTCATCCACTGGGAACGCCTGAACGTAAACGTCCAGGTGACGTGTGCTCCTTGTGGTATCCCCTCTAGGTTCGTTTGTCTTCGGACCGGGAGATTCACCGCGGGGATAAGGTGTTTTATATACCAATATCGGTCTTTGGAGAAGAGCGTAGCGTCACCAACTTAGACGTAGCTCCAACAACCAAGATAACCAAAGTCAATACAGAGTTATACACACAAATATACAACCGTTCTTATTCTTAGACCCTTGAACGGTGGGTCGTACACCAGTCAACTTAGCTGCACTTCCAGGACACTGGTCAGTCCCGGTCAGCTTTCACAAAACGCGCACCACTGGGGATAGTCCAATACAATCTCACTACCTATCACACAAGATGTCCTTCGATCACGATCCTGGATGGGACTTTCTTCCACTCTTTCCAGGATGTATATGGGATATGAAATGTAGGATCGCCTAAGCGCACACTACAACTAGGATATGAAATAGGGCAGATTTACCACGGGCTCCACACCCGCTACTCACCCTAATTTGGACTTGGAGTATTTGGGGTGGAGTCCACACCTCTGGATGTCCTTCTTCAGAGGGCCTTTCGCCTTCAGCACTTGATCGGGGCCGCCGGTATTTGTCCGGCCGAAGCTGTCCGAGCGCTTGCGGGGTACACAGATAATTGAACTCTGTTTGGTTTTATCTTTTGTGGCTATCTTCCTGCAATAGACACACATTCAGCTTTTGACTTACTTTTAGTATACCTTGAGGGGGGCGTCATCATCTTAGGCATCCTTGATCTCATTGTGATGTCGTGGGTACAGGCGTAGGACTTCAAGGTTCCACGGAATCTTCCCGGAACCTGGTTGGCCGTTTTGGTCGGTCGGATATCACTTGGCTTGGTTATACCTTGATCCTCTCGTCCAGAGTGTCCATTGTTCTTCGGTGTTCTTTGGTGTTCTTTGGTGTTCTTCGGTGTTCTTTGCCACGTCCAGTCATGTCAAGACGGGCGGCCACCAGTCCAATGTGAACTGGGGCTCTTGGTCGCTCCCGTAGGCTAGACCCGTCGTCCGGTAGTTGATCCATCCAGACTTGTTACGTCTGGGGTATCTAACCCGATCCATGGCTGAACGTGAAAGCACCTTGTCCCGCAGATATCACCACATTCCACAATGCCATACTCACTGGTATATTGGCTTTTCAACCAATCACCACTCCACTTGTAGAGAAATCTCGGTTCCCATCGTGTCAACCGCCCCTCTAGTCTTGGTCCATCACTGAGGTCATTTGCCGAATTGGTCGAACATGACTAGATCACACGATCCACGGTTGTCTAGACGGAGCAGTTGTCTGGCCGTCCAGCCCGTTGAGAATCTTCCTGCTCTGGCGACCGTTCTGTGTGCCCTTTCCCAGCCGGGTCCCAGACCTTCTATTTCGCTTTCAGGATCACGACAGTACGCCTTCGGTTCACAACGCAATCTTCCTCCACATGCGCGCAAGATGAGCACACCACTCTCTGCCGGCAGTAATACCAGCGGTCAACGTGCAACTCCACGCGTCCTGGACATCGATGACGACGGTGGGAGCCACGACAGCTCCACTCCACCAGGTGCCGACGTCCCAAGTGGGGCACAGTCTCCAACTCCGGTCGACACACCTCAGGACTCTCCGCCTCCCAACCGGGGCATCGGCAATGATGAGCCTTCCGGTGTCGAACAAGATGGCACTTCGCGCCCCACGTCGCCGCAGCCAGTCGTCTCTCGCACCGGTGTGCTCGACTTTGACGCAGTGGTGGGTCACGTTCGAGCTGGTGTGTTGCCCAGCCACGACCGGAGCTCGCCTGGGATGCAGAATACCCCGCCTGCGCGGTTCACCCTTCCTCCGCCTCGAAATCTGGTGGGGGAATCCTTCATCGTCGGCATCCCTGCTCACGCCATGGCTTATCGTAATGGAGCATACGTCCGAGAGGGCTATGGCGGCGTAGAAGCACTCATGTTGTTCGACGGCCTGTCAGAACCCGACGTGCAGGACTTGTGCACCCTGGTTGGTGATCCGGCAGAGGTCCGCGAGATGGTGCTCCGCCCGTATCGAGACCAGCCGACTCCCATATTGGACTCCTTGGAGACCACGTTGGGGTCCCTCCTGGCTCGTCGAGAATTTGCCTCGTTGGTGACCCATTTCTCCCCCTTCCAGCTCGCTCAACGGACATTCTACACAGTCTCCTTGCTGCATCGGGTCTTGGCACGCGACCGGCAACGCGAGCACATCCTTCAAGGCATGGATGAGAACTCCGTTGCTCGGCGTCTCTTGCGACTCCAAGGTGAGCATGATCGTCTCAAGGAGGACTTCGTCTTCTTGTATGGCTACCACGAGCAAGAAACTCAGGCCATCCGGGATGAAGCCAGTCACACTCAGGGTGTGCTCGAGGCTGATTTTGCCCGTCTCGCTCGGGAGAACCTGGAAGAAGTGGCCACTCTGCGTCAGCGTAACGACGACCTGGAGTCCCAGCTGCGCTATGCTCAGTCCCAGATATCTACGTTGGAGCAACGCGTCCGGGACAAACGTTTTGACGCGGACGGTCTGCTCGCTTTCTTAAATGCTAGCAGCAATGAGGTTCGGGGGAACTGGCCAAGATTTCGAAAACTCTTGGGCCAGTTTCAGCGCGGTGCCGCGGCTCCTCCCTCCTGGAAGACATGGATTATGGTGGAGGCGGCGGACAAGTCCTTCCGGATGATCCCGCCGTATCCTGGTCCAGCTCCTCCGGACAGTGACGAAAATGATGACGACGCGGAGCAAGAGGAGAAGTCTGAAGACAATCCTCCTTCTCCTGACCCCAAACGAGATACTCCGCGTGGAAAGAAGCCTCGTGGGAAAGAACCTCGTAAATCTCAGTCAGGGTCCAAGCGCCAGGCGTCGTCTCAACGCAATGTTGACGTCGAGGTCCAGTGTCGCCCCACCGTCCATCCAGAATCTGACGTCGGTCCACGTCCTGTATCCGAGGCACTTCCTTTCACGATCAGGGATGCTTGCGCTCTTCTTCCAGACTTTGTCGCCTGGGAGGATTTGCGCCCGGATGTCCAGTGGGCTATGCGCACCGGCTTGGGGTACGACGAGGCAGTGGAAGTGAAGCTAGCCGACGCCGCCCAACATGCGCTTTTCCATCGTGATAGTCTGTGTGTCATGCTAGCCACGATGATGTATCGTCACAAGTTGGACGACACACCTTGGGCGAAGTACGTGCCCACGGCCTACTACGTGATGGCTGAAGTGCTCTTGGAGAGTTGGCTCGAACGAGGGGTAGTCCCGCCGGAGTGGCCGGAGTTGCACAACCTGACTGAAGATCTTCCAAGTGTGAGTGACAGCAGCTCTTCAGAGGAGGGGGACGACCCGGAGGATCCCGATTTCGCTGGCCCCTCTCCAAAAGAGGAAGAGGTGGACCCGCCCCCAGCAAACCCAGATAACGCTGGGACTTCTCCGCCAGACAGCGACGCGTTGGTACTGCGTTCCAAGCGTAAGGTCCCCGTTCAACGAGTCTATTCTTCGTCGGACTCTTCTGGAAGCAGCGTCGAGGCTACAACCAAGACTCTCGTCTACACTCCATCCCCAAAACGTCCTCGTCACTCGCGTGCTGGCACAAAATCGGGCAAGAAATCGGGCGGTCTTCGGGTCAGGGTTCCAGTCTGGATCGCATACGTTCCTTCCTCGCTCGCAAGTCATACGACGAGCTGAGCCCAACCGAGATGGCCATGATCGAGGTTCCGGACCCCAACATCTTGTCGTGGCGTCGCCGCGGAATCCTGACCCAGTACACGCCCCGGAAGGGTGATCACGAATATCAGACTCCTGGATTCCCCGACTACTCGCCTCAGAAGACCGAGATTCGGTACCTCGCCCAACGTTGGACCCCTTTCGAAGGCGCCTACATCGCGTTTCGGGCCAAGAAACCCTGGAAGACAATGTTTCGGAACCGCGTCAAGGAGTTATACTTCCATCGACGCGCGGACCTGGACGCGAAGGTGTGGGACATGTTGGACGAGTGTTTGGAATACGTTCGGGACCACGCTGAGGCTTTCTGGGAGGTTCTTCACTGGTTCACGATCAAGTACAAGCCTGAGCGGGATGAGGAAGACGACGATCTGGACAGGTATTCCGTCTCTGCCAAGCTCTATCGAGAGCGTGCTGCCAGACACGAGAGTGTAGGCCGCTCCATGGAGGCTCGCATTCGGAAGTACATCTCGAAAGTGGTCCCAGCGTCGCTCTTTGAGGAGCCCGGTGTGTGGAAGTACCCCGTCAAGATCTGCCACCTATATCTCGCTGATGAGTCCACTCTGAATGCGGCCGGGAAACCTTTCTCGTTGGAGGAGCAGATTACACTGGCTGAACAAGCGGAGCCCAGCCGGACCCAGTGGACGAAGTACTGCACGGACACCGAGCGGATTGCCCACGTCGTCCCCAAGGAACTTCAACAGAAGTTGCTCCCTCCGGACGAACGCAAGAAGAACCCGGTTTCGCTGACGCTGTAATCTTCTGCCCAGCAAGTTCATGTTCGGGGAGACTCCCTCGTAGGTGACATCTTTTCATCTTAAGTAGCGTAACACCATAATCACCTTTGAGCCTCTCCTCATTCACCTCTTCCAAGTCGGTCTTCTTTCATAGTTTCATCCAAACTTTCTGCACCCAGTGTTTCCTTGGATTAATCTTCATCTCACATGGTCTTAGAACACTCGTCGCATTCTCCTTCCAAATTCACATTCACTTGTTCTGTCACTTCACTCGGGCGGCGGTCTGTTGCATTTCAAGGGTGTCCGGCTGGACTGCTAAACTCTCGGATGGTCGTCCCCGGCTTGCATAGCCTGGAAGCGAGCCCGAGCTTTCGCTCCTTGATTGAACTCATACAACAGTGCGCCACAGCTTAGTTGTGTCATTGGAAGCCATTCGGGCTCATCGTATCCTTTCCATTTGATCAGATACTCACGAGACCTTTTGGACGTGCGTGTTCTTTTTAGACCATCGAAGATCCAAGATTTTCTCCACTTCATACTCGTCATTGTCGTTGTCAGCTTCCCAACTATCCTCCGGCAGCAATGCAGTGTCAAAATCGTCTTCGTCATCGACATCTATCTGAACGGAAGGTCTTTTGGGATGTAAAGCTCGCGGCTTTAAGCGGCTAACGTGGACCCAAGGGTTGACTCGGTAGCCTGTGTCTTCAATCTTGAGTTTCACTCTGAAATCGTCATGTATCTCGGCAATTCTGAATGGACCATGCCAGAGATGGGCCAACTTGCGACTCAATCCAGTCTGCACTTTAGGAATGTATAGCCAAACTGCATCTCCAACGTGAAAACCTGACTTGAGTCGATCGGACAATTCCTTCCACTTCTGGGTCTGTTCGTCAGACCTGGCTCTCTTCGCTTTCCTCTGGAGGTCTTCCGCACAAGCCTGAGCGTAAGTGTAGTCTCGTTGGAACTTCCTCCGCCATTCATACGCTGTTCGTTTTCCTTTAGCATCCCAACCGTGAACCAGATAAAATGGAGTGTCTAGCCGAGTAGCATCATACGAAGTATTCAAAGCGAACATCAGCCTCTCGGCGTGTTCGTCCCAATCACTCTGGTCAGATTCTGCAACGTAAGCGCGTACACTCCGGATGACAGTCTGAACAGACCTTTCCTGTTGGCCATTCGCTTGGGGGCGGTAAGCCAAAGTAGCTCTTTGTCTGCTACCCAGGAGTTCCCGGAAACGGGTGAAGACCTCACTCATGAAGCGAGGGTCTTGGTCGTGACGCAATAATGAGCTAGCCCCGAAGCTTCGGAAAACTCTCTCCTCGTATGCTTCCGCGACATCTTGAGCGGTGGTTGAATCCATGGGCTGGCACATCACGTACCCTGAGAATGTGTCTTGAAAGAGAAGTAAAAACGTGTTACCTCGTTCGGACTTCGGAAGATGAGTGACAAAATCCATCGAGACCACTTCGAAAGGATATCTCGGTTCGATGTTCCCCGGGGACGGCCCTGGATTGGGCGGTCGCCCCTTGCCACTTGCACAGTCCACACACTCCTTCACAAAGGCTTCCACGTCGGCATACATGCCGAGCCAGTAGAATTCGGACCTCAACTTCTCGTGCGTCCGGGTTATCCCTTGGTGTCCCCCCTGAAAATCCTCATGGGCATAATGAAGGAGGTCCGGTCGGAGTGACTCCGGCACAACCAGGCGTAAGTCATCTGACATATCTCGAGGACGATCCTTTGTAGATCGACTCAGTCGGTAGAGCACATCCCTCACGTCCAGGGCATACAACTCTGCTTGTTTAGAGATCCTGCGTATCTGGCCACGAGAGAAACTATCCAGGTCATTTTTCAGGAATTTCTTGATTTCCATGAGTTGGTCGTCACACTCCTGGTGGGCCTTGATTCGCCGCCATCGTTCAGCCTGATACTCCAGTGGTCCCATTGGTTCTCCTTGTTCGGGTTGTTCTTGAGCGCGACTCCGAGTTACTGCAACCATGATCCTAGCGGCTATAGACAGTGGTGCAGATTCCGGTCCTGGACGTATGCCGTTCGGGGTCTCCACGGGCAAGCCAGAAACATCTTGAGTGTTTTCGTCTACGATCACAAGCGGCTTCATCAGCTTTTCGTGTATCTTGGATACCTGCACAAGGTGTTTCAGTTCCTCCGGGTCTTCAGTCTGCCAGGATGTCCCCAGCGCTAACGTCTTAGAAGTAAGGTAGTCTGCTGCCTGGTTGTATTCCCGTTTGACATGGACCAGCCGCATTGATGTGAACTTCTCCTTCAGTGTTCCCACCTCGGACAAGCGTCGTTGTAAATTCGGTTGGTTGCAGTTAATCAGCCCTTGCACTTGTTGGATGACTATGCGAGAGTCTCCGACCACCACTAGATCCTGAATCTCTCGTTCAGACGCGAGTGTGAGGCCTTTCAGCAGTCCGTAATACTCAGCGTCGTTGACCGTGACATCCTCCAGGATGAAGCCATGTGCAGCTAGGATATTCCAGCCTGGTAGCTCCCAGATGATACAACCACTGTAATGGGCTTACTTAGCCCAATACTTTAGCTTACACGTGAGCGCACGTGTATGAGGAAGCGTAAGGTGTATTTAACTTAGATTAAGTATACTTGTATCCACAAGTATAATTAGATCTAAATAAAGGTACAAATAGTAGCTTTTGCGGTAAAATGAGAACTGAATTGAATGTTAACTGTGGCTTTCCTCCTAAAACTGATATCTATAAAGAGAGGTTCTGCCAACGAGTGGTTGGCAGAAACTCTGACCTAATGCTTGAGTATTACTGGCTGAAAGACCCTGCTTTCTGACCAATAGGACTGCTTCATAATATGAATGGTAACCACACTGCAATGTGGCCCACCTGAATGTATCCACTTAGTGCGTGTTGCACTAAGGTGAGGTTAGCCGAATGTGTAGCCCCGCTACAACCACAATTACCTTGACGCGTTGAAGTCTTGGCTGCTCCGTCAAAACTTAGGACATAACCAGCGAAATCTGCTTCCAACATCTCCATGCTAATCACTGGCGGTGCCTTGACTCGCCCCTTGGCCGGAATGAGTGACTCAGCAACTTCGTCCAAATGTTCACGTGGAGTAATGCCTGCTCCTAATATGGCAGGTAAACCATCTTCGTCTCTCTGAATCTTGTGCACTTCCAGGTCCCAGTGCGACAGTATGACTCCCCAGCGGACACACCTCCCATCGGCCGTCTTGGACTTCAGCAACCAACTCAGAACGGAGTGCCTAGTAAAACCCTTGACCAGGCAATTCTGGACAAGAGTCCGGAAAACATCCAGAACCCTCATGACGGCCACCACTTCCTTCTCAGCGACATGGTATCGGAGTTCCGCGTCGTTCAGGACACGCCCCGTGAACCTGACCGGGTGTATTACGCCATCATATTCCTGGCCGAGAACTGCACAAGCAGCCCACTGGTTGGCATGAGGTATAATCACAAAAGGTCTGGTCTGGTCGGGATGCCTGAGCAGCGGGGTGGATACAATCTTCCTCTTCAAGATCTCGAAAGCTTCTTTTGCCTTGGATAGGTCTCTTCCTGCACGTATTTGTTCATCTGTGAGCTCATATAGGACTGCAGCCACCACAGGAAAATCTTCGATGAACTTGTGATAATAGTTCAGACTTCCCAGGAAAGACTGGACTCCCTTCAGCGTCTTCGGGAATGGGAGATCTTGTACGCCTTTAGCAATCTTGGGCGTGGCTCGAAGTCCTTCCGCACTGATTTCATGAGAGAGGTATGGGATAGACAATTTGCCAAATTCACTCTTGGGGAGGCTGACCGATATATTCCAATAGCGGAGTCTGAATAACAAGGTATTCAGATCTTCACACAGCTGATCCCAGGTTGGCGCCCCATGAGCAATGTCGTCAATGTACGAGCTACGTCCAATCACCGGACCCATCTGGGACGGCGCTGGAATGTCACGCTTGAACGCAGTAATCTTATCCGTCAGTATCGGCACATTCCGCTCAGCCTTCTCACGTTCGGACTCATCCCGTTCGAACGGGTCTAACCCGAGAAACTCCAGGACATCTTGATCTACCAACTTCTCTTCTTCTGCAGGCAGTCGGACGAATCCCCACAGACAGTTGTTAATTACTGCCTGATAAACGAGGGGGCATTCTTCAACCCGAAAGGCATTCGCACCCACTGGAAATGTCCAAATGGGCACACAAAAGCGGAAATAAGCTTTGCGCGTTCAGTCATTCGTATCGCCCAGAACCCACTCGCCATATCCAGGCTCATGAACCCCATTGCACTCTCGAATCCAATCAGCAGATCGTCTATCAGGGGTAATGGGTAGGTTGAAAGTTGGATGAATCCATTCACCACCCGGTAGTCAATACACATCCGGATGTCCACACCGTTCTTCTTTAAGACGATCACAATCGGGGATGCCCAAGTGGACACCGAGAACTCAATCAATTCCGTTTCCAACAGCTTCTTGAGTAGCTCATAGACCTTCAACATGATGTGCGGGGCAATGGACCTTGGACGTTGAGCTACTGGTTTAGCATCTCCCACGTCTAGGTCGCACACCACGCCCCTTGCTGGAGCGGGCGCCGCATTACCATCGCCCAAGAATATCTTCCGGTGATAAGTCAGGATAGACCGTAATTTCTTCTCTTCTGCAGCGGTAGTCCGATCCGGATCGCCGACGTCTGCTTTGGAGATGTCACATTCGGGGCTAAGATCTTTCAGCTCGGGCAACATGGCAAGTTCGTCACGCAACTGTGACAGTAGCTCACTGCCTTTCTGAAGGTAGATGGCTGGCTCCAAATCCAGGTCTTCTTGGCTGACTCTCATGCATCTGGCATACTCTTCCTCCAGCCTTCGGATAGGGGTGGACGGCCACGCACAGCTCGGGAGATCCATCTCTTCAGCTTCCTGACTTTGGCATTCCTGAACCTCTGCGTCCGAAAAACTCGGATCAGAATCCAATTCTGCTTCGCTAGGATTCGCTTCGATACTCTCCGGCACACTTGCTTTCAGTATTGTCACCTCCGTGATTTCTTGGGCGGCATCGGTCTGAGTACCAACGTCTGTCAGCTCTGTCGTTTGGGTAGCTACGTTGCATACCACTTTGATTGGGGCCTCCACATTCGTCGGGTGAACCTGCTTGGGCGGGTCTTGTAGTTGGACAATTCTAGCTGCAGTCGCTCCCTGACAGGGTCGTAACATGATCTTGGAAGGCCATTCGTACTGGGGCGTGGAGACAGCACGTGGTTCCTTTTCCTGTCTGAGTTCATCAAGCTCGCGCTCGCGTTTCCTCATCTCAGGAGACGGGGTACTCTCGTAAATGAGTTGTTTCCACTTCTTATACTTCTGGCATCCTGGGCGGACGAATCGTCCGGACTGAGGAAAGTTTCCAAACTCTACTATCCGCGCAAGCGGGGTTCGAGTGTCAATCCACACCATCTGTTCTGAAATATTGACCACTTTGACTGAGGTCGCCCATGATTGTGCCGTGTAAATGACTTGAGTTACCCAGCGATCGACTCGTCCTGCCCAGACTACATCCCGCTGGGGGTTGCTTTGGCCATACTCAATACGAACCATCGCATGTTCCCCTGGGCGCAGATAGAGACTGTGCGTAGACAACACAGGCAGGTCTAACCCTATGTGTTGGCGCGACGCCCCTCCACTCATCAGGATAGTTTCCTCGTCTGGGAGTTGGACGAGCCCTTCGCGCACACATAGCCGAACTCCAGCGGCGTACATGAAGTTCATTCCCAGAAGTACTTCCACATCTTCACCAATGTTCGCCACCCAGACATTCATGACATAAACCACTCGTACTCCAAGCGTGATCTTGACTCTCGCACTCGCAGTGATATACGTCGGGACTCCTCCTAGGCCGGACACCTTGATTGGTTCTGGTAACATCTGGAGCTTCAGCTTGAGCCTACGCGCAAGGTTCAAGCTGACCATACTTCCAGACGCACCAAAGTCCAGCAGGATCTGTACCCGAAGATCATTCACCGCTCCATGTACTGACACAACGTCGCGACTGTCTTCTTGTTCATGATCTGCCCACCAACCGTAACGCTGACCGGGACCTAACTCGATCTCGGTCGGAGCGTCTTGGTCATTCAATCTTGGAGGGGTCCGTTCAGGGTCACGTCCTCCAGACTCAGCGGTAGCATCTCGAATAGAAGTCATGCATTGTTGGTTATCGTGCATCTTCTTTCTCAATTCTGGTCCGACATACACTAAGACACACAATCGTTCGGGATTCTTCAGCCCGACGCGTTTTGGACCCCTGTCCAGCGGGCTTACTCGTTTAACGACTTCCCTTGATTGGCCTCTCCACCCAACCATTTCTTGTGGATGTGAGCGGGCAGGTCTTTTAGCAAGCCTTGAAAAAGCGAGAGTCTTCACGGCTTGTAGGGCTTCATGGTCTGCACACTGACCGTCATGGAAATCTCCACAATTCTTGCACGGAGGGACTCTGCACGCATGTGTCGGATGTCCTGTCCGTTTGCATTTGTCACACTTCATATCACTCCAGCAGCTCTCCTCCTTGTGGCCGAACTTGCTGCACTTCTCACAGAATTCGTTCTTGTTCGGGTTATCCGGCCGAGGAGACTGCCAACCAGGGCGAGGCGACTGCCAACCCGGGCGAGGATCCGCCTGTGGAGGGGGTCTCCATCCAGAATGCTCCATCACACGAAACACTGCCTTGCGAATTTCTTGTTCTGTTGTCACTTCCTGGGTAGGCACACTTCGAGTTGGCACTTCAAGACTAGCGACTTCTGGCTTGCTTCGTCCTGAACTCCGGGGTTCCGGAGGGGCTTCATCTGAATCATCTTCTTCATCTTCAAAGCGTACGCGCCCCTCGGTTTCGCCTTCGGATTCTCCACCACTTAGACCAATATACGCTCGACCTTGGCGTCCCGGCTTGAAACGTCTGGGCGGGATGTTATCCGCCCTGAAGTCTCTCGTCCGGTGTCGTGGAGTGTCATAGCCCCCGTCTAGACCCAGGTCTTCATCCTGTTGCAGGACGTACTCGAGGTCGTCCAAGTTGTGGAATCTCGTATTGCGCAGGATGACCTTGAGCTGCTGGTCTCTCAGGTTCTTGATGAAGCGCTTGATGTGATGAGCGGAATCCTTCTTACCCTTCTTATAGCGAATGCCTGCCTTGACTGCAGCCTCGTTTAACCTGTAGAAGAACTCCATGGCACTCTTGTTCGACTTCTGACGCATAGTGTAATATCGCTCAGACTCGGACGTCCGGGCCTTCAAATACTTGCGCTTGAACTCCCCCGAGAGTCTTCTCCAGTTACTTTGTACATGCTTGGAGAGCTGGCCGCGCCAATTCCGTACAGCCGAGGACATCTTCATCTTAAGCTCACTGATCTTCATCTTGTCCGTCCAGCCACCTTGAACTGACATGTTGACAAAACGCTCCCACCAACTCCGACGGTCTCCCATGGAGGCCTTCTCGTCGAACTTCTCCAATGTACTGGAGGAGACATACGGGCGGAGAGTCAAGAGGGTTCCACCAACCTTAGTCGCGTCCGAGGCATCTACACCTGTTGACAGATCTTCATCCAGACTGTCCTCAGAGTCACTCGAGCTTGAGTCTGAACTAGAGCTCGAGCTTGAGCTGGAACTCGAACCGGGGGCCAGATGGGGGACCACGTTTGGACTTCTTTGGAGGAGGAGGCTTCTTGTCCGGCTTCTTCGATCCTGATCGACGCTCTGACTTCACATCCTTCTTGGTGTCCGCCTTAGGCGCCTCCGTTCGGGTCCTCTGTGGCACGTTCGTCTTGATCGTAGCAGCATTTGCGTCAGTCTTCCTCGGGGCTGGCACACTTCCAGCACGACGCGTGATCGAGGGGTCTGGTAACGCCCCTCTGATTTGCGCCAACAGTCGTTCGACTGTGTTCCTCGAGTCAGTCCCCGCTTGATCACTGGTGACGTCTCCCATGTTTACGCCACTTGTCTCAGCTGTTCTTTCAGAGTCAGTCCTTTCGGTCTTGACTTGAGTCGTTGGATTAGGGGGTGGTGTCACATGACTCACTTGCCCAGGAGTAGATGCTTGAAGATTCCGAATTTGTTCAGCCTGGTATCGCTGCATATTCCTCGCAGTCACTCGCTCATTTTCCAGACGTTGCTCAAAGGCAGCTTGCTGTTCGTCCAGATTCTTCTGGGCTTGTTGGAGCCACGCAGCCTGTTCAGCCTCCCGTCTCGCGTCTACTTCCGCTTGCTGCTGATGCAAGAGCTGTACCGCCACAGCTTCCACACGTTCTCTTTCAGCATTGGCCGCCTGGAGACATGCTGATTGTATAACAGCTGCAACATCCTCTCTTTGGGTGGCGGCTTCCGCGCGTTCAGTAGAGAGTCCAGTCAGGCGGCGTTCAGCATCTTGAGCTCGTAGCTCTGCTTCACGGGCGCGTATTCTGGCTTCTGCAAGTGCCTGTTGGACGTTCACGTCTGGCATGCTTGTCGACTTCTGGGTTGCAAGTTGTTCGGTCAGCTTCGCCAGTTCCTCACGGACCTGCTGTGCTTCGCGTAGTGCACTCACGGCGGCTTCGGCTACTCCAGTCGACACTGACCACCCGGACCTTTCTGAACGATGTGAGTGTCTGGAATAACTCGAGTGTCGCGATGAGGATCTCTTCCTTGATGATTTCTTGGACGAGCCGTGACGACCTCGGGAACTCCGACGATGACGACTTTGGTCAGATTCCGACTCAGATTCGCTAGACGAGTATCTCCGGTTGGAGATCCTTTCTGGCTTGCGTCTTCTCGACTCGGGCGGTCCACTAATCTTCGTGCTAACTGCAACCTCGGGTTCGGTCATGACAACATCGTCTTGATCCGGCATGATTCTCCGTTCTGGAGTGATCGTTTGACGAGTCAAGTAGTATCCAAGGTCTCCACTTCCAAGCATGCTCGAACCAGCAGTCCTGGCAGACATCACCATTGGGCCGTAAACGGCGAGTGGCATATGCGCCCCTCCACCAGACTCAAGTGACGTCGACGAGGACCCTGGTGAACTGTTCCTGGATATGAGGGACTCTGACGTCGTGCCACGGGCAGACCCATCGGTGGTGCCAACCAAGCTCGGGACAGGGTCCGATATTGGCACCATAGACGGATCTTCCTGGTCGGACGACATCGCAGTTGATGGAAGCTCAGATGGCAAAGATGCGAGTGGATCTTCCGGTCGAGGTGGCCGATGTTGCTGACGTTTCGATGGTGGTTCCCCAGCTGAAGAGCTGGTAGCGCTTCGAGCAGGGCGAAGGCCAGTCAAATGTAGACGTAGAACATAACTTCGCCCAAGAAGGTTGATCTCATATTCGTTCATCAACAAGTCCCCATCTTGATCCTCTGCATGATAATCCAGGAAAGGTGTGTCTTCAACTTCAGCTTCTTGTTCGATTGCAGGAGTCACTTTAAGTGTGGCTCCGACACACAGTCCGCCACTCTGTTAACTCAGCAGCCAGAAGACGTTGAAGGTCTCCGACCAGACTTCGCACAAGGTCCGCTGTGATCTTGGACGCACGCGTCCTGAACCACACTGGGACCAAGTTGTCAAAGTGGAAACCTGCCTCGAAGAGCAGTGTTTGTAGAACAGCAATACACTCTCTGGGCGAGAAGATACCGACCGGGATCTCGGCTGCGACTACATCCTGAGCAGTAGTCAAGTCACGTCGATCCAGGTTGAGCTCGACCACACAAGCTTGGATAGCGTCATCCAAGGTAGCACGGGCAGCCATGTACTTCGATGTCGCGAGTGTAGCCGCAAGCCACGGCAGAGAGTCAGGCCGAGAACTTGGCCAGTCGTACTGCGCCGCGGGTGGGAGAACTCGTTCAGAACGAACTTGTTCCCACCGGGACACTTGTTTCGCCACATACGCCTTGGCCACATCATCACTCAGTCGTTGCGAACTTGGTGTCGCAGCCTTCTGCACTGTCGTTGAGAGTTGTACACTGGGTGGTGCTTTCTCTTCCAGGAGTGCCAGCGCTTCCGCGTCTTCGCCAGACACGTCCTCCCGGACTGTCGGCAGGGGCACATCTTGAGCGGGCGCCCGCACACTCACATCTTTCTCGGGCAGAGGGGAATCCGAAACTCGACCCTCCACCTGGGACTCTTCCATGTCGACGCCTCCCACAGACGTCACTTCGGGTTCACCCAGACCAGGTTCACCCTGACCGGTCTCCAACTCGCCTCCAGCATTCTCATCCGCCGACACTTGGTGCGCGTCGTCTTGGACGGGTGGCTCTGCAGCCGGCTGGTCTTGACTCAAAGACCGCTTCTTCTCCTCGCGGGCTGCCTTGCGCTTTGCAGCGCCTGCCTTCCGAGCCGTCCGGACAACTTCCTCCAGACTTGCATGCTCCTCGGGCGGCAGCCCCTCCGCGCGTCGTGAACTTCGCGTAGCTTCTTCGCGTTCGCGACCCTCACGACCGGCGTCTCTCATGTCCTTCTTGCTTTTAGCCATAAGAACTAGTTTAGTAGGTTAGTACACTTCCTCGTAATAAACAAATACAAAATATACAAACAACTTCGCGGTGAAATCCCTGGTTCGAATCCGGGCACGCGCACCAGCTGTGGCGAGGCGGGTGAACGCCTTTTGACCGCCCAGGTGTATAGTGCTGTGCTCCAGACTCTGGAAGGTGCTTCCGGTCAGGAAGTCCTCCACTGGGAACGCCTGAATGTAAACGTCCAGGTGACGTGTGCTCCTTGTGGTAACCCTCTAGGTTCGCTTGTCTTCGAACCGGGAGATGCACCGCGGGGATAAGTTGTTTGATATACCAATATCGGTCTTTGGAGAAGAGCGTAGCGTCACCAACTTAGACGTAGCTCCAACAACCAAGATAACCAAAATCAATACAGAGTTATACACACAAATATACAACCGTTCTTATTCTTAGACCCTTGAACGGTGGGTCGTACACCAGTCAACTTAGCTGCACTTCCAGGACACTGGTCAGTCCCGGTCAGCTTTCAAAAACGCGCACCACCCCAGAAGTACTGGGGATAGTCCAATACAATCTCACTACCTATCACACAAGATGTCCTTCGATCACGATCCTGGATGGGACTTTCTTCCACTCTTTCCAGGATGTATATGGGATATGAAATGTAGGATCGCCTAAGCGCACACTACAACTAGGATATGAAATAGGGCAGATTTACCACGGGCTCCACACCCGCTACTCACCCTAATTTGGACTTGGAGTATTTGGGGTGGAGTCCACACCTCTGGATGTCCTTCTTCAGAGGGCCTTTCGCCTTCAGCACTTGATCGGGGCCGCCGGTATTTGTCCGGCCGAAGCTGTCCGAGCGCTTGCGGGGTACACGGATAATTGAACTCTGTTTGGTTTTATCTTTTGTGGCTATCTTCCTGCAATAGACACACATTCAGCTTTTGACTTACTTTTAGTATACCTTGAGGGGGGCGTCATCATCTTAGGCATCCTTGATCTCATTGTGATGTCGTGGGTACAGGCGTAGGACTTCAAGGTTCCACGGAATCTTCCCGGAACCTGGTTGGCCGTTTTGGTCGGTCGGATATCACTTGGCTTGGTTATACCTTGATCCTCTCGTCCAGAGTGTCCATTGTTCTTCGGTGTTCTTTGCCACGTCCAGTCATGTCAAGACGGGCGGCCACCAGTCCAATGTGAACTGGGGCTCTTGGTCGCTCCCGTAGGCTAGACCCGTCGTCCGGTAGTTGATCCATCCAGACCTGTTACGTCTGGGGTATCTAACCCGATCCATGGCTGAACGTGAAAGCACCTTGTCCCGCAGATATCACCACATTCCACAATTCCATACTCACTGGTATATTGGCTTTTCAACCAATCACCATTCCACTTGTAGAGAAATTTCGGTTCCCATCGTGTCAGTTAACTCGACAAGACGTTATTGGTGTGAGGTCATGGTGACAGCGGCGGATATCCGAAACTTGCTGCCAAATACGTCCAACCCACTCTCAAGTCCATTCGAGTTGTGTTCAAGCGAAAGCCACGCCTGAATCATATGCGAGTGTTCGGAACTGTGTGTTACGCTCACGTGCCCAAGCAAAAGCGTAAGAATCTTGACGACACGGGCATGCAGTCCGTTTTTCTCGGCTACGCGAAACAACGCAAGGCGTACCGACCTCTTAGAACCAGCGATGGATCAATCGCGATTTCGATAAGCGTAAGGTTTGCTGAAGCACTCGCAATGAGGGCTCCAAGGGGGTATTCGACTTCATCGATGAGGATAGCGTAGCCGAAGGCACTAAGGAGATCAAGACAGCTTTCGCACACCACCTACTCGACCACGTCAGGTGCTGGCTGTAGAGGAGCACGATGGGCCGACCCACTCCATGCCAACACGTGGTTCCAGCACACCAGGAAGGGACGGTAAAGAGGAGTGGATGGTGCGACCTGAACGCAAGCGCCGAGATGTTGCTCGGTATGAACAGGAGTCCGGCACGGTCAGTTCAATCTGGACGACTACGAAGCCGAATATGACTCTCTCTACTGCCTTCACACTGAGGATGACGATGGCGAACGTGTAGTGGCGTACGATGAAGTTATGAAGAGCAAGTACAAGGACGAGTGGCTTCGTGCAATGGAGAGCGAGATGAAGTCGTTGGTAGATCATCGCACTTGGACTTTGGTAGACATGCCCTCTAACAAGAAGCCGATTGGGTGCAAGGATCAACGCGACCCGAACGGGGACATCGCGAAGTTCTAAGCACGCTTGATGGCGAAGGGGTTTACAATGCGTCCCGGACGTACACGTTCGCTCCTGTTGCGCGCAAGGGGTAGATGAATACCGCAACCGCGATTGTTGCAGAGGGAGACCTGGAAGCTGAGAATGGGGATATTGACACGGCGTATCTCTACGGTGATGTCGAAGCGGAAATCTACATTGATCAGTCAGACGGATTCATTGTACAAGCACTCTACGGTACGATGCAAGCGGTGCGCCAGTGGAACAGCAAGCGGAACCAGCAATCTCGTGGATCAAAGTTTCAGGCGCTCTGATGCATCGATCAAGCAGCGAATACAGCATCATCGTCGTCTACGTGGATGGCTGTGGCGCTCAAGCATGGAGGCAGAGCACATGAGTCTGTACAGCGCAACACAGGAGGCGACTTGGCTACGCCTACTGTGTGAGCTACGATGGCCAAGATGCAATGCTGATCCACCAATACACTCAGGGATGTATCGCGCTTGCCTAGAACCCACTCTACCACTCGCGCGCGAAGCACATCGACATCAAGTTTCACTTCCTGCGCGAGTAGGTCGAGCGCGAAACAATTCGACTAAGCCGACAGACGAGATGATCGCGGGTGGAATGACGAAGGCATTGACGCGCGACAAGCACGACAAATACATAAAGGACTCGGCATAACGACATAACACGAAACGCCGCGCGCACATCAAGGAATAGCGTTGGCAAGTGTGATGTCGCGCGCTTACACCTCCGTGATGCGCTGCTGGATTGCATGTGCAATTGCATTGGATGGCGAGAGATGATCGTACGACCATACATCTGCGTAGAGTCGTACGACTTTGTGCGTAGAACCTTACGACTCGCAGGTTTGTGCACAATCGTACGGCTCTAAAATTAGGATCTTTCGAATCGTCTGTTTGTCGAGTCGAGCGTATTCGTACGTCTCTACCTCTGGGATGTAGACAAGGATGGTAGGGCGTACGGCACGAACGAACGGAAGAGACCGATAAGCAGAGTGATTAGAGTTAACCGATTCAATCTCGCCCTCAGTTTTGGTTTTGCAACCTTACAAACCAGGCCTTCTTCATTAGCAAGCCCCGCAGTGCTCTTCCTTACCTTCCTTTACAAAGTACTGGATGCGGAAGGAGGGCAACGCGAGCAAATGGATGACGATGCCGTGAGTGGCTGCGGCGTTGCGATCGGATGGTGATGCGCGTGGGTGCGTGCGGTGGTTGGTGTGTGCGTTTGGTTCGCGTGCGTTGCAGCGTGTTGGTGTTGTGTTCGGTGAGTGTGTTGTTTGTTTGTGTGAGCTGTGTGGTGCGTGCGGATTCGTACAGCCCCTATAGCTCAGTGGTAGAGCACTCGCTTCGTAAGCGAAAGGTCGGTGGTTCGATCCCGCCTGGGGGCTCTTCTTTTGCCTTTCCCCACCATCTATTGCTCTTTTCGCCCGTTTTACTGTCTTTGGTGGCCTCGTCGCACCCCCCTCTATCCACCGTGGCGTCCCACGAATCACGGCTACTTCGGATCTGCTACAAGGCCTTAGCAGCACATTGATCTGACCTGACCTGACCGCCCGCGCGTTGCGACACCAGACGCCTACGACAGCGACTCGTGGCACTGCGAACGGCTGCGCTGTGGTCAAAGACAACGATGTAGCCCATGAGCATTACGCACGATCAGTGATGACTACTATGCTTCCATAATGATGACCTCGGCAAAACGAGGCGACGGAAGACCAGGCAGGCCAGGCCAATCGATACCCACCCACCCGAGCCTGGCATACCGAGGTACGCCCATAGCCTCGTTGAGCACATGGCAAGTGCGAACACTCACGGTACTCCCAAGGCGAGACTGGCTAACGCGCAAATGGACGAAGGTGGGTCGAGGCTGAGCGCGAAGCGGAACTGACTTGCTTTCTTGCTCCGCTTCTTTTCAGTTCCGTGTGCTGTATGGTGAGATCCCGTTGATGGATGGTGAATGCGCATGGTGAGTGAGAGGGAAGGCAGTTTGCGTGAACTCAGGTCGCTTGGAGGTCTGTGCGTCGTGGCAAGGGCGATGTGCGTGGCGGTTAGGTGAGTTGGGTGGCGTCGAAAATGTTTGTTTGTTGAATGTGCACGATGACAGCTTGGCCGAGTGGTTAAGGCGTTAGCCTGCTAAGTTAATGGGGCAACCCGCGTGAGTTCGAATCTCACAGCTGTCGTTTTCCTTTTCTCCTTACGACGGTATCAAACACCAACGCTAAACAGCGAACAGGTTAATGCCACGCCGAGCAGTGCCACTTCAGTACAGACCCAACTGCTTAGTTGCCTTGCGCTGGTCGATCGGCTTGGGCTGTACAGAGGCCGCCGGTACGTTTGTTTTTTGGCGAAGTGGTTCTGGATGTGAGGTCCAAGGCGTGCAGCTATAGGCATGCGGCGCGAGAACTGATAGGAACCACTTCGGTGGTCATCCGTAAAAATTGGAACGATACAGAGAAGATTAGCATGGCCCCTGCGCAAGGATGACACGCATAAATCGAGAAGTATCGCACTTTTTGTCATTTGTTAGCTGTGCTAGGTGGTTGGTTAGTCGGTGCGTGCTCGCAACTGATGCTAGGTGGACGGTGAATCAGTAGTCTGCAGACAATCAGCGAAAAACGGACAGCAGACTGCACAAGACGAGCGCCAGGGTAGGTTTTCGAGCAACTCGGACGGCGTCACGTGCGAGCGAAAAGTGGCGTCTGGAAAGCAGACTGTGAAGCAACAAACACGTCGGCGTCGAGCGCGCAAAAAGCGCAAAGGATGAGGGAAGAGGGGATCGAACCCCCGACCGCTGGGACTGGAATCCAGCGCTCTACCACTGAGCTATTCCCCCGACACCAACACACTTTTCACACTCTCCAACACACAGACCAGATACATCAAAGCACCATGCCTCGCACTACTCACTCCAACAACTTGGCATCCACAGCGAACCCTACCACGTTTTTTTCTTCGTGCCACACCTCCCGCCCGACTCCGCAGTGCTCAGGATTACTCACGAGTTTTTGTCACTGTAGGCATGAAATGATCGGCGAGTGAGCTCTACGAAACAGGATCGGATGCGGAAGGAGGGCAACGCGAGCAAATGGATGACGATGCCGTGAGTGGCTGCGGCGTTGCAATCGGATGGTGATGCGCGTGGGTGCGTGCGGTGGTAGGTGTGTGCGTTTGGTTCGCGTGCGTTGCAGCGTGTTGGTGTTGTGTTCGGTGAGTGTGTTGTTTGTTTGTGTGAGCTGTGTGGTGCGTGCGGATTCGTACAGCCCCTATAGCTCAGTGGTAGAGCACTCGCTTCGTAAGCGAAAGGTCGGTGGTTCGATCCCGCCTGGGGGCTCTTCTTTGCCTTTCCCCACCATCTATTGCTCTTTTCGCTCGTTTTACTGTCTTTGGTGGCCTCGTCGCACCCCCCTCTATTCACCGTGGCGTCCCACGAATCACGGCTACTTCGGATCTGCTACAAGGCCTTAGCAGCACATTGATCTGACCTGACCTGACCGCCCGCGCGTTGCGACACCAGACGCCTACGACAGCGACTCGTGGCACTGCGAACGGCTGCGCTGTGGTCAAAGACAACGATGTAGCCCATGAGCATTACGCACGATCAGTGATGACTACTATGCTTCCATAATGATGACCTCGGCAAAACGAGGCGACGGAAGACCAGGCAGGCCAGGCCAATCGATACCCACCCACCCGAGCCTGGCATATCGAGCGCAAGACTTGACGTATATCTTCCGAGATGACTGTACTTCTTGTCGCTGAGGGTAATGGGATGTAACAGAACAAGAAGAAGACTTAGCGAGTCACGAAGAGACCTGCCGGCGGGTGCTTCACTTGTAGCGAAAATGGTCACTACGCAAGGGACTGCAAGATGGATTCCCACTCTTGAGGTGCAGACCAAGATCAGTCGGCTTCGGGATGATTGATAGTAGAGCCAGCTCACATGTGCCAATCGCGTGGTGCATTCAGCGAGTACACAACGGTGCAGAATGTTCGGAGTGCGAAGACCGGCGCGGACTTGTTCTCGGCTTCAGTACAGTGACCCTGCGGGTGTGGACTGGCCGCTCGTGAATCGATTCCAGACTGGAGAACGCGCTTCATGTTTAGGACTTAAACAAGAACCTGTTCTCGCGGACGGCGGTGACGGAGCGTGAAATGGTCGCCACTACGGACGGCAAGAAGTACGTCGTGAAGCGCGGTGACAAAGTTGTAGCTACTGGGTGGAAGCAAGGCAAACTGATGTATTTGAACACAGAAGCGAGCGAGGGGTGATCTATCGCTTAGGGCAACACTGAGCACTGGTATCGGTGACTCGGGCACGTCTCGTTAAGCACGCTAAACACCATGATCAAGGATGGGAAGCTTAACGGGGCTCCGAAGGAGGCTGCGAAGTTTGTGCGACAGCCAAGCTGTCTCGCAACCCTTTCAGCCCGACGAAGGAAGAGATGGAAGCAAGAGAAAGTGCAGCACGAACACAGCGGTGTGCTCAGATGTACTGGGACTCATCACTCCAGTTTCCAAGTCGGGCTACGAGCACATTGTGACCTTCATCCTAATGAAGGATGCGCAACAAGAACGCGGTATGTGAGCGTTACGGAAGTTCCTGAAAAAGATCAGGACGAATGCCGGATTGAAGATCAAGATTTTCGCAGCGACCACGGTGACAACCTTTCGAAGCGGAGGGGGGGGCACTTTTTGAACCGGCGCATAATTTTTCTTGCGACGTTTACCGGTGGCCCAGGCAAATATTGGAGCAGATCGATGGAAGCTCTGTGTGACGACAAACTGTCAAGCACGAGTTCCCAGTACCCCACAATCCGGAGCAGAAAGGCAGAACGGTCGTTGAAATGACTCGCTGCACGCTCAAGGAAAGTGAACTCGACAAGACGTTATTGGTGTGAGGTCATGGTGACAGCGGCGGATATCCGAAACTTGCTGCCAAATACGTCCAACCCACTCTCAAGTCCATTCGAGTTGTGTTCAAGCGAAAGCCACGCCTGAATCATATGCGAGTGTTCGGAACTGTGTGTTACGCTCACGTGCCCAAGCAAAAGCGTAAGAATCTTGACGACACGGGCATGCAGTCCGTTTTTCTCGGCTACGCGAAACAACGCAAGGCGTACCGACCTCTTAGAACCAGCGATGGATCAATCGCGATTTCGATAAGCGTAAGGTTTGCTGAAGCACTCGCAATGAGGGCTCCAAGGGGGTATTCGACTTCATCGATGAGGATAACGAAGCCGAAGGCACTAAGGAGATCAAGACAGCTTTCGCACACCACCTACTCGACCACGTCAGGTGCTGGCTGTAGAGGAGCACGATGGGCCGACCCACTCCATGCCAACACGTGGTTCCAGCACACCAGGAAGGGACGGTAAAGAGGAGTGGATGGTGCGACCTGAACGCAAGCGCCGAGATGTTGCTCGGTATGAACAGGAGTCCGGCACGGTCAGTTCAATCTGGACGACTACGAAGCCGAATATGACTCTCTCTACTGCCTTCACACTGAGGATGACGATGGCGAACGTGTAGTGGCGTACGATGAAGTTATGAAGAGCAAGTACAAGGACGAGTGGCTTCGTGCAATGGAGAGCGAGATGAAGTCGTTGGTAGATCATCGCACTTGGACTTTGGTAGACATGCCCTCTAACAAGAAGCCGATTGGGTGCAAGGATCAACGCGACCCGAACGGGGACATCGCGAAGTTCTAAGCACGCTTGATGGCGAAGGGGTTTACAATGCGTCCCGGACGTACACGTTCGCTCCTGTTGCGCGCAAGGGGTAGATGAATACCGCAACCGCGATTGTTGCAGAGGGAGACCTGGAAGCTGAGAATGGGGATATTGACACGGCGTATCTCTACGGTGATGTCGAAGCGGAAATCTACATTGATCAGTCAGACGGATTCATTGTACAAGCACTCTACGGTACGATGCAAGCGGTGCGCCAGTGGAACAGCAAGCGGAACCAGCAATCTCGTGGATCAAAGTTTCAGGCGCTCTGATGCATCGATCAAGCAGCGAATACAGCATCATCGTCGTCTACGTGGATGGCTGTGGCGCTCAAGCATGGAGGCAGAGCACATGAGTCTGTACAGCGCAACACAGGAGGCGACTTGGCTACGCCTACTGTGTGAGCTACGATGGCCAAGATGCAATGCTGATCCACCAATACACTCAGGGATGTATCGCGCTTGCCTAGAACCCACTCTACCACTCGCGCGCGAAGCACATCGACATCAAGTTTCACTTCCTGCGCGAGTAGGTCGAGCGCGAAACAATTCGACTAAGCCGACAGACGAGATGATCGCGGGTGGAATGACGAAGGCATTGACGCGCGACAAGCACGACAAATACATAAAGGACTCGGCATAACGACATAACACGAAACGCCGCGCGCACATCAAGGAATAGCGTTGGCAAGTGTGATGTCGCGCGCTTACACCTCCGTGATGCGCTGCTGGATTGCATGTGCAATTGCATTGGATGGCGAGAGATGATCGTACGACCATACATCTGCGTAGAGTCGTACGACTTTGTGCGTAGAACCTTACGACTCGCAGGTTTGTGCACAATCGTACGGCTCTAAAATTAGGATCTTTCGAATCGTCTGTTTGTCGAGTCGAGCGTATTCGTACGTCTCTACCTCTGGGATGTAGACAAGGATGGTAGGGCGTACGGCACGAACGAACGGAAGAGACCGATAAGCAGAGTGATTAGAGTTAACCGATTCAATCTCGCCCTCAGTTTTGGTTTTGCAACCTTACAAACCAGGCCTTCTTCATTAGCAAGCCCCGCAGTGCTCTTCCTTACCTTCCTTTACAAAGTACTGGATGCGGAAGGAGGGCAACGCGAGCAAATGGATGACGATGCCGTGAGTGGCTGCGGCGTTGCGATCGGATGGTGATGCGCGTGGGTGCGTGCGGTGGTTGGTGTGTGCGTTTGGTTCGCGTGCGTTGCAGCGTGTTGGTGTTGTGTTCGGTGAGTGTGTTGTTTGTTTGTGTGAGCTGTGTGGTGCGTGCGGATTCGTACAGCCCCTATAGCTCAGTGGTAGAGCACTCGCTTCGTAAGCGAAAGGTCGGTGGTTCGATCCCGCCTGGGGGCTCTTCTTTTGCCTTTCCCCACCATCTATTGCTCTTTTCGCCCGTTTTACTGTCTTTGGTGGCCTCGTCGCACCCCCCTCTATCCACCGTGGCGTCCCACGAATCACGGCTACTTCGGATCTGCTACAAGGCCTTAGCAGCACATTGATCTGACCTGACCTGACCGCCCGCGCGTTGCGACACCAGACGCCTACGACAGCGACTCGTGGCACTGCGAACGGCTGCGCTGTGGTCAAAGACAACGATGTAGCCCATGAGCATTACGCACGATCAGTGATGACTACTATGCTTCCATAATGATGACCTCGGCAAAACGAGGCGACGGAAGACCAGGCAGGCCAGGCCAATCGATACCCACCCACCCGAGCCTGGCATACCGAGGTACGCCCATAGCCTCGTTGAGCACATGGCAAGTGCGAACACTCACGGTACTCCCAAGGCGAGACTGGCTAACGCGCAAATGGACGAAGGTGGGTCGAGGCTGAGCGCGAAGCGGAACTGACTTGCTTTCTTGCTCCGCTTCTTTTCAGTTCCGTGTGCTGTATGGTGAGATCCCGTTGATGGATGGTGAATGCGCATGGTGAGTGAGAGGGAAGGCAGTTTGCGTGAACTCAGGTCGCTTGGAGGTCTGTGCGTCGTGGCAAGGGCGATGTGCGTGGCGGTTAGGTGAGTTGGGTGGCGTCGAAAATGTTTGTTTGTTGAATGTGCACGATGACAGCTTGGCCGAGTGGTTAAGGCGTTAGCCTGCTAAGTTAATGGGGCAACCCGCGTGAGTTCGAATCTCACAGCTGTCGTTTTCCTTTTCTCCTTACGACGGTATCAAACACCAACGCTAAACAGCGAACAGGTTAATGCCACGCCGAGCAGTGCCACTTCAGTACAGACCCAACTGCTTAGTTGCCTTGCGCTGGTCGATCGGCTTGGGCTGTACAGAGGCCGCCGGTACGTTTGTTTCTTGGCGAAGTGGTTCTGGATGTGAGGTCCAAGGCGTGCAGCTATAGGCATGCGGCGCGAGAACTGATAGGAACCACTTCGGTGGTCATCCGTAAAAATTGGAACGATACAGAGAAGATTAGCATGGCCCCTGCGCAAGGATGACACGCATAAATCGAGAAGTATCGCACTTTTTGTCATTTGTTAGCTGTGCTAGGTGGTTGGTTAGTCGGTGCGTGCTCGCAACTGATGCTAGGTGGACGGTGAATCAGTAGTCTGCAGACAATCAGCGAAAAACGGACAGCAGACTGCACAAGACGAGCGCCAGGGTAGGTTTTCGAGCAACTCGGACGGCGTCACGTGCGAGCGAAAAGTGGCGTCTGGAAAGCAGACTGTGAAGCAACAAACACGTCGGCGTCGAGCGCGCAAAAAGCGCAAAGGATGAGGGAAGAGGGGATCGAACCCCCGACCGCTGGGACTGGAATCCAGCGCTCTACCACTGAGCTATTCCCCCGACACCAACACACTTTTCACACTCTCCAACACACAGACCAGATACATCAAAGCACCATGCCTCGCACTACTCACTCCAACAACTTGGCATCCACAGCGAACCCTACCACGTTTTTTTCTTCGTGCCACACCTCCCGCCCGACTCCGCAGTGCTCAGGATTACTCACGAGTTTTTGTCACTGTAGGCATGAAATGATCGGCGAGTGAGCTCTACGAAACAGGATCGGATGCGGAAGGAGGGCAACGCGAGCAAATGGATGACGATGCCGTGAGTGGCTGCGGCGTTGCAATCGGATGGTGATGCGCGTGGGTGCGTGCGGTGGTAGGTGTGTGCGTTTGGTTCGCGTGCGTTGCAGCGTGTTGGTGTTGTGTTCGGTGAGTGTGTTGTTTGTTTGTGTGAGCTGTGTGGTGCGTGCGGATTCGTACAGCCCCTATAGCTCAGTGGTAGAGCACTCGCTTCGTAAGCGAAAGGTCGGTGGTTCGATCCCGCCTGGGGGCTCTTCTTTTTGCCTTTCCCCACCATCTATTGCTCTTTTCGCTCGTTTTACTGTCTTTGGTGGCCTCGTCGCACCCCCCTCTATTCACCGTGGCGTCCCACGAATCACGGCTACTTCGGATCTGCTACAAGGCCTTAGCAGCACATTGATCTGACCTGACCTGACCGCCCGCGCGTTGCGACACCAGACGCCTACGACAGCGACTCGTGGCACTGCGAACGGCTGCGCTGTGGTCAAAGACAACGATGTAGCCCATGAGCATTACGCACGATCAGTGATGACTACTATGCTTCCATAATGATGACCTCGGCAAAACGAGGCGACGGAAGACCAGGCAGGCCAGGCCAATCGATACCCACCCACCCGAGCCTGGCATATCGAGCGCAAGACTTGACGTATATCTTCCGAGATGACTGTACTTCTTGTCGCTGAGGGTAATGGGATGTAACAGAACAAGAAGAAGACTTAGCGAGTCACGAAGAGACCTGCCGGCGGGTGCTTCACTTGTAGCGAAAATGGTCACTACGCAAGGGACTGCAAGATGGATTCCCACTCTTGAGGTGCAGACCAAGATCAGTCGGCTTCGGGATGATTGATAGTAGAGCCAGCTCACATGTGCCAATCGCGTGGTGCATTCAGCGAGTACACAACGGTGCAGAATGTTCGGAGTGCGAAGACCGGCGCGGACTTGTTCTCGGCTTCAGTACAGTGACCCTGCGGGTGTGGACTGGCCGCTCGTGAATCGATTCCAGACTGGAGAACGCGCTTCATGTTTAGGACTTAAACAAGAACCTGTTCTCGCGGACGGCGGTGACGGAGCGTGAAATGGTCGCCACTACGGACGGCAAGAAGTACGTCGTGAAGCGCGGTGACAAAGTTGTAGCTACTGGGTGGAAGCAAGGCAAACTGATGTATTTGAACACAGAAGCGAGCGAGGGGTGATCTATCGCTTAGGGCAACACTGAGCACTGGTATCGGTGACTCGGGCACGTCTCGTTAAGCACGCTAAACACCATGATCAAGGATGGGAAGCTTAACGGGGCTCCGAAGGAGGCTGCGAAGTTTGTGCGACAGCCAAGCTGTCTCGCAACCCTTTCAGCCCGACGAAGGAAGAGATGGAAGCAAGAGAAAGTGCAGCACGAACACAGCGGTGTGCTCAGATGTACTGGGACTCATCACTCCAGTTTCCAAGTCGGGCTACGAGCACATTGTGACCTTCATCCTAATGAAGGATGCGCAACAAGAACGCGGTATGTGAGCGTTACGGAAGTTCCTGAAAAAGATCAGGACGAATGCCGGATTGAAGATCAAGATTTTCGCAGCGACCACGGTGACAACCTTTCGAAGCGGAGGGGGGGGCACTTTTTGAACCGGCGCATAATTTTTCTTGCGACGTTTACCGGTGGCCCAGGCAAATATTGGAGCAGATCGATGGAAGCTCTGTGTGACGACAAACTGTCAAGCACGAGTTCCCAGTACCCCACAATCCGGAGCAGAAAGGCAGAACGGTCGTTGAAATGACTCGCTGCACGCTCAAGGAAAGTGAACTCGACAAGACGTTATTGGTGTGAGGTCATGGTGACAGCGGCGGATATCCGAAACTTGCTGCCAAATACGTCCAACCCACTCTCAAGTCCATTCGAGTTGTGTTCAAGCGAAAGCCACGCCTGAATCATATGCGAGTGTTCGGAACTGTGTGTTACGCTCACGTGCCCAAGCAAAAGCGTAAGAATCTTGACGACACGGGCATGCAGTCCGTTTTTCTCGGCTACGCGAAACAACGCAAGGCGTACCGACCTCTTAGAACCAGCGATGGATCAATCGCGATTTCGATAAGCGTAAGGTTTGCTGAAGCACTCGCAATGAGGGCTCCAAGGGGGTATTCGACTTCATCGATGAGGATAACGAAGCCGAAGGCACTAAGGAGATCAAGACAGCTTTCGCACACCACCTACTCGACCACGTCAGGTGCTGGCTGTAGAGGAGCACGATGGGCCGACCCACTCCATGCCAACACGTGGTTCCAGCACACCAGGAAGGGACGGTAAAGAGGAGTGGATGGTGCGACCTGAACGCAAGCGCCGAGATGTTGCTCGGTATGAACAGGAGTCCGGCACGGTCAGTTCAATCTGGACGACTACGAAGCCGAATATGACTCTCTCTACTGCCTTCACACTGAGGATGACGATGGCGAACGTGTAGTGGCGTACGATGAAGTTATGAAGAGCAAGTACAAGGACGAGTGGCTTCGTGCAATGGAGAGCGAGATGAAGTCGTTGGTAGATCATCGCACTTGGACTTTGGTAGACATGCCCTCTAACAAGAAGCCGATTGGGTGCAAGGATCAACGCGACCCGAACGGGGACATCGCGAAGTTCTAAGCACGCTTGATGGCGAAGGGGTTTACAATGCGTCCCGGACGTACACGTTCGCTCCTGTTGCGCGCAAGGGGTAGATGAATACCGCAACCGCGATTGTTGCAGAGGGAGACCTGGAAGCTGAGAATGGGGATATTGACACGGCGTATCTCTACGGTGATGTCGAAGCGGAAATCTACATTGATCAGTCAGACGGATTCATTGTACAAGCACTCTACGGTACGATGCAAGCGGTGCGCCAGTGGAACAGCAAGCGGAACCAGCAATCTCGTGGATCAAAGTTTCAGGCGCTCTGATGCATCGATCAAGCAGCGAATACAGCATCATCGTCGTCTACGTGGATGGCTGTGGCGCTCAAGCATGGAGGCAGAGCACATGAGTCTGTACAGCGCAACACAGGAGGCGACTTGGCTACGCCTACTGTGTGAGCTACGATGGCCAAGATGCAATGCTGATCCACCAATACACTCAGGGATGTATCGCGCTTGCCTAGAACCCACTCTACCACTCGCGCGCGAAGCACATCGACATCAAGTTTCACTTCCTGCGCGAGTAGGTCGAGCGCGAAACAATTCGACTAAGCCGACAGACGAGATGATCGCGGGTGGAATGACGAAGGCATTGACGCGCGACAAGCACGACAAATACATAAAGGACTCGGCATAACGACATAACACGAAACGCCGCGCGCACATCAAGGAATAGCGTTGGCAAGTGTGATGTCGCGCGCTTACACCTCCGTGATGCGCTGCTGGATTGCATGTGCAATTGCATTGGATGGCGAGAGATGATCGTACGACCATACATCTGCGTAGAGTCGTACGACTTTGTGCGTAGAACCTTACGACTCGTAGGTTTGTGCACAATCGTACGGCTCTAAAATTAGGATCTTTCGAATCGTCTGTTTGTCGAGTCGAGCGTATTCGTACGTCTCTACCTCTGGGATGTAGACAAGGATGGTAGGGCGTACGGCACGAACGAACGGAAGAGACCGATAAGCAGAGTGATTAGAGTTAACCGATTCAATCTCGCCCTCAGTTTTGGTTTTGCAACCTTACAAACCAGGCCTTCTTCATTAGCAAGCCCCGCAGTGCTCTTCCTTACCTTCCTTTACAAAGTACTGGATGCGGAAGGAGGGCAACGCGAGCAAATGGATGACGATGCCGTGAGTGGCTGCGGCGTTGCGATCGGATGGTGATGCGCGTGGGTGCGTGCGGTGGTTGGTGTGTGCGTTTGGTTCGCGTGCGTTGCAGCGTGTTGGTGTTGTGTTCGGTGAGTGTGTTGTTTGTTTGTGTGAGCTGTGTGGTGCGTGCGGATTCGTACAGCCCCTATAGCTCAGTGGTAGAGCACTCGCTTCGTAAGCGAAAGGTCGGTGGTTCGATCCCGCCTGGGGGCTCTTCTTTTGCCTTTCCCCACCATCTATTGCTCTTTTCGCTCGTTTTACTGTCTTTGGTGGCCTCGTCGCACCCCCCTCTATCCACCGTGGCGTCCCACGAATCACGGCTACTTCGGATCTGCTACAAGGCCTTAGCAGCACATTGATCTGACCTGACCTGACCGCCCGCGCGTTGCGACACCAGACGCCTACGACAGCGACTCGTGGCACTGCGAACGGCTGCGCTGTGGTCAAAGACAACGATGTAGCCCATGAGCATTACGCACGATCAGTGATGACTACTATGCTTCCATAATGATGACCTCGGCAAAACGAGGCGACGGAAGACCAGGCAGGCCAGGCCAATCGATACCCACCCACCCGAGCCTGGCATACCGAGGTACGCCCATAGCCTCGTTGAGCACATGGCAAGTGCGAACACTCACGGTATTCCCAAGGCGAGACTGGCTAACGCGCAAATGGACGAAGGTGGGTCGAGGCTGAGCGCGAAGCGGAACTGACTTGCTTTCTTGCTCCGCTTCTTTTCAGTTCCGTGTGCTGTATGGTGAGATCCCGTTGATGGATGGTGAATGCGCATGGTGAGTGAGAGGGAAGGCAGTTTGCGTGAACTCAGGTCGCTTGGAGGTCTGTGCGTCGTGGCAAGGGCGATGTGCGTGGCGGTTAGGTGAGTTGGGTGGCGTCGAAAATGTTTGTTTGTTGAATGTGCACGATGACAGCTTGGCCGAGTGGTTAAGGCGTTAGCCTGCTAAGTTAATGGGGCAACCCGCGTGAGTTCGAATCTCACAGCTGTCGTTTTCCTTTTCTCCTTACGACGGTATCAAACACCAACGCTAAACAGCGAACAGGTTAATGCCACGCCGAGCAGTGCCACTTCAGTACAGACCCAACTGCTTAGTTGCCTTGCGCTGGTCGATCGGCTTGGGCTGTACAGAGGCCGCCGGTACGTTTGTTTCTTGGCGAAGTGGTTCTGGATGTGAGGTCCAAGGCGTGCAGCTATAGGCATGCGGCGCGAGAACTGATAGGAACCACTTCGGTGGTCATCCGTAAAAATTGGAACGATACAGAGAAGATTAGCATGGCCCCTGCGCAAGGATGACACGCATAAATCGAGAAGTATCGCACTTTTTGTCATTTGTTAGCTGTGCTAGGTGGTTGGTTAGTCGGTGCGTGCTCGCAACTGATGCTAGGTGGACGGTGAATCAGTAGTCTGCAGACAATCAGCGAAAAACGGACAGCAGACTGCACAAGACGAGCGCCAGGGTAGGTTTTCGAGCAACTCGGACGGCGTCACGTGCGAGCGAAAAGTGGCGTCTGGAAAGCAGACTGTGAAGCAACAAACACGTCGGCGTCGAGCGCGCAAAAAGCGCAAAGGATGAGGGAAGAGGGGATCGAACCCTCGACCGCTGGGACTGGAATCCAGCGCTCTACCACTGAGCTATTCCCCGACACCAACACACTTTTCACACTCTCCAACACACAGACCAGATACATCAAAGCACCATGCCTCGCACTACTCACTCCAACAACTTGGCATCCACAGCGAACCCTACCACGTTTTTTTTCTTCGTGCCACACCTCCCGCCCGACTCCGCAGTGCTCAGGATTACTCACGAGTTTTTGTCACTGTAGGCATGAAATGATCGGCGAGTGAGCTCTACGAAACAGGATCGGATGCGGAAGGAGGGCAACGCGAGCAAATGGATGACGATGCCGTGAGTGGCTGCGGCGTTGCAATCGGATGGTGATGCGCGTGGGTGCGTGCGGTGGTAGGTGTGTGCGTTTGGTTCGCGTGCGTTGCAGCGTGTTGGTGTTGTGTTCGGTGAGTGTGTTGTTTGTTTGTGTGAGCTGTGTGGTGCGTGCGGATTCGTACAGCCCCTATAGCTCAGTGGTAGAGCACTCGCTTCGTAAGCGAAAGGTCGGTGGTTCGATCCCGCCTGGGGGCTCTTCTTTGCCTTTCCCCACCATCTATTGCTCTTTTCGCTCGTTTTACTGTCTTTGGTGGCCTCGTCGCACCCCCCTCTATTCACCGTGGCGTCCCACGAATCACGGCTACTTCGGATCTGCTACAAGGCCTTAGCAGCACATTGATCTGACCTGACCTGACCGCCCGCGCGTTCCGACACCAGACGCCTACGACAGCGACTCGTGGCACTGCGAACGGCTGCGCTGTGGTCAAAGACAACGATGTAGCCCATGAGCATTACGCACGATCAGTGATGACTACTATGCTTCCATAATGATGACCTCGGCAAAACGAGGCGACGGAAGACCAGGCAGGCCAGGCCAATCGATACCCACCCACCCGAGCCTGGCATATCGAGCGCAAGACTTGACGTATATCTTCCGAGATGACTGTACTTCTTGTCGCTGAGGGTAATGGGATGTAACAGAACAAGAAGAAGACTTAGCGAGTCACGAAGAGACCTGCCGGCGGGTGCTTCACTTGTAGCGAAAATGGTCACTACGCAAGGGACTGCAAGATGGATTCCCACTCTTGAGGTGCAGACCAAGATCAGTCGGCTTCGGGATGATTGATAGTAGAGCCAGCTCACATGTGCCAATCGCGTGGTGCATTCAGCGAGTACACAACGGTGCAGAATGTTCGGAGTGCGAAGACCGGCGCGGACTTGTTCTCGGCTTCAGTACAGTGACCCTGCGGGTGTGGACTGGCCGCTCGTGAATCGATTCCAGACTGGAGAACGCGCTTCATGTTTAGGACTTAAACAAGAACCTGTTCTCGCGGACGGCGGTGACGGAGCGTGAAATGGTCGCCACTACGGACGGCAAGAAGTACGTCGTGAAGCGCGGTGACAAAGTTGTAGCTACTGGGTGGAAGCAAGGCAAACTGATGTATTTGAACACAGAAGCGAGCGAGGGGTGATCTATCGCTTAGGGCAACACTGAGCACTGGTATCGGTGACTCGGGCACGTCTCGTTAAGCACGCTAAACACCATGATCAAGGATGGGAAGCTTAACGGGGCTCCGAAGGAGGCTGCGAAGTTTGTGCGACAGCCAAGCTGTCTCGCAACCCTTTCAGCCCGACGAAGGAAGAGATGGAAGCAAGAGAAAGTGCAGCACGAACACAGCGGTGTGCTCAGATGTACTGGGACTCATCACTCCAGTTTCCAAGTCGGGCTACGAGCACATTGTGACCTTCATCCTAATGAAGGATGCGCAACAAGAACGCGGTATGTGAGCGTTACGGAAGTTCCTGAAAAAGATCAGGACGAATGCCGGATTGAAGATCAAGATTTTCGCAGCGACCACGGTGACAACCTTTCGAAGCGGAGGGGGGCACTTTTGAACCGGCGCATAATTTTTCTTGCGACGTTTACCGGTGGCCCAGGCAAATATTGGAGCAGATCGATGGAAGCTCTGTGTGACGACAAACTGTCAAGCACGAGTTCCCAGTACCCCACAATCCGGAGCAGAAAGGCAGAACGGTCGTTGAAATGACTCGCTGCACGCTCAAGGAAAGTGAACTCGACAAGACGTTATTGGTGTGAGGTCATGGTGACAGCGGCGGATATCCGAAACTTGCTGCCAAATACGTCCAACCCACTCTCAAGTCCATTCGAGTTGTGTTCAAGCGAAAGCCACGCCTGAATCATATGCGAGTGTTCGGAACTGTGTGTTACGCTCACGTGCCCAAGCAAAAGCGTAAGAATCTTGACGACACGGGCATGCAGTCCGTTTTTCTCGGCTACGCGAAACAACGCAAGGCGTACCGACCTCTTAGAACCAGCGATGGATCAATCGCGATTTCGATAAGCGTAAGGTTTGCTGAAGCACTCGCAATGAGGGCTCCAAGGGGGTATTCGACTTCATCGATGAGGATAACGAAGCCGAAGGCACTAAGGAGATCAAGACAGCTTTCGCACACCACCTACTCGACCACGTCAGGTGCTGGCTGTAGAGGAGCACGATGGACCGACCCACTCCATGCCAACACGTGGTTCCAGCACACCAGGAAGGGACGGTAAAGAGGAGTGGATGGTGCGACCTGAACGCAAGCGCCGAGATGTTGCTCGGTATGAACAGGAGTCCGGCACGGTCAGTTCAATCTGGACGACTACGAAGCCGAATATGACTCTCTCTACTGCCTTCACACTGAGGATGACGATGGCGAACGTGTAGTGGCGTACGATGAAGTTATGAAGAGCAAGTACAAGGACGAGTGGCTTCGTGCAATGGAGAGCGAGATGAAGTCGTTGGTAGATCATCGCACTTGGACTTTGGTAGACATGCCCTCTAACAAGAAGCCGATTGGGTGCAAGGATCAACGCGACCCGAACGGGGACATCGCGAAGTTCTAAGCACGCTTGATGGCGAAGGGGTTTACAATGCGTCCCGGACGTACACGTTCGCTCCTGTTGCGCGCAAGGGGTAGATGAATACCGCAACCGCGATTGTTGCAGAGGGAGACCTGGAAGCTGAGAATGGGGATATTGACACGGCGTATCTCTACGGTGATGTCGAAGCGGAAATCTACATTGATCAGTCAGACGGATTCATTGTACAAGCACTCTACGGTACGATGCAAGCGGTGCGCCAGTGGAACAGCAAGCGGAACCAGCAATCTCGTGGATCAAAGTTTCAGGCGCTCTGATGCATCGATCAAGCAGCGAATACAGCATCATCGTCGTCTACGTGGATGGCTGTGGCGCTCAAGCATGGAGGCAGAGCACATGAGTCTGTACAGCGCAACACAGGAGGCAACTTGGCTACGCCTACTGTGTGAGCTACGATGGCCAAGATGCAATGCTGATCCACCAATACACTCAGGGATGTATCGCGCTTGCCTAGAACCCACTCTACCACTCGCGCGCGAAGCACATCGACATCAAGTTTCACTTCCTGCGCGAGTAGGTCGAGCGCGAAACAATTCGACTAAGCCGACAGACGAGATGATCGCGGGTGGAATGACGAAGGCATTGACGCGCGACAAGCACGACAAATACATAAAGGACTCGGCATAACGACATAACACGAAACGCCGCGCGCACATCAAGGAATAGCGTTGGCAAGTGTGATGTCGCGCGCTTACACCTCCGTGATGCGCTGCTGGATTGCATGTGCAATTGCATTGGATGGCGAGAGATGATCGTACGACCATACATCTGCGTAGAGTCGTACGACTTTGTGCGTAGAACCTTACGACTCGCAGGTTTGTGCACAATCGTACGGCTCTAAAATTAGGATCTTTCGAATCGTCTGTTTGTCGAGTCGAGCGTATTCGTACGTCTCTACCTCTGGGATGTAGATAAGGATGGTAGGGCGTACGGCACGAACGAACGGAAGAGACCGATAAGCAGAGTGATTAGAGTTAACCGATTCAATCTCGCCCTCAGTTTTGGTTTTGCAACCTTACAAACCAGGCCTTCTTCATTAGCAAGCCCCGCAGTGCTCGTCCTTACCTTCCTTTACAAAGTACTGGATGCGGAAGGAGGGCAACGCGAGCAAATGGATGACGATGCCGTGAGTGGCTGCGGCGTTGCGATCGGATGGTGATGCGCGTGGGTGCGTGCGGTGGTTGGTGTGTGCGTTTGGTTCGCGTGCGTTGCAGCGTGTTGGTGTTGTGTTCGGTGAGTGTGTTGTTTGTTTGTGTGAGCTGTGTGGTGCGTGCGGATTCGTACAGCCCCTATAGCTCAGTGGTAGAGCACTCGCTTCGTAAGCGAAAGGTCGGTGGTTCGATCCCGCCTGGGGGCTCTTCTTTTGCCTTTCCCCACCATCTATTGCTCTTTTCGCTCGTTTTACTGTCTTTGGTGGCCTCGTCGCACCCCCCTCTATCCACCGTGGCGTCCCACGAATCACGGCTACTTCGGATCTGCTACAAGGCCTTAGCAGCACATTGATCTGACCTGACCTGACCGCCCGCGCGTTGCGACACCAGACGCCTACGACAGCGACTCGTGGCACTGCGAACGGCTGCGCTGTGGTCAAAGACAACGATGTAGCCCATGAGCATTACGCACGATCAGTGATGACTACTATGCTTCCATAATGATGACCTCGGCAAAACGAGGCGACGGAAGACCAGGCAGGCCAGGCCAATCGATACCCACCCACCCGAGCCTGGCATACCGAGGTACGCCCATAGCCTCGTTGAGCACATGGCAAGTGCGAACACTCACGGTATTCCCAAGGCGAGACTGGCTAACGCGCAAATGGACGAAGGTGGGTCGAGGCTGAGCGCGAAGCGGAACTGACTTGCTTTCTTGCTCCGCTTCTTTTCAGTTCCGTGTGCTGTATGGTGAGATCCCGTTGATGGATGGTGAATGCGCATGGTGAGTGAGAGGGAAGGCAGTTTGCGTGAACTCAGGTCGCTTGGAGGTCTGTGCGTCGTGGCAAGGGCGATGTGCGTGGCGGTTAGGTGAGTTGGGTGGCGTCGAAAATGTTTGTTTGTTGAATGTGCACGATGACAGCTTGGCCGAGTGGTTAAGGCGTTAGCCTGCTAAGTTAATGGGGCAACCCGCGTGAGTTCGAATCTCACAGCTGTCGTTTTCCTTTTCTCCTTACGACGGTATCAAACACCAACGCTAAACAGCGAACAGGTTAATGCCACGCCGAGCAGTGCCACTTCAGTACAGACCCAACTGCTTAGTTGCCTTGCGCTGGTCGATCGGCTTGGGCTGTACAGAGGCCGCCGGTACGTTTGTTTCTTGGCGAAGTGGTTCTGGATGTGAGGTCCAAGGCGTGCAGCTATAGGCATGCGGCGCGAGAACTGATAGGAACCACTTCGGTGGTCATCCGTAAAAATTGGAACGATACAGAGAAGATTAGCATGGCCCCTGCGCAAGGATGACACGCATAAATCGAGAAGTATCGCACTTTTTGTCATTTGTTAGCTGTGCTAGGTGGTTGGTTAGTCGGTGCGTGCTCGCAACTGATGCTAGGTGGACGGTGAATCAGTAGTCTGCAGACAATCAGCGAAAAACGGACAGCAGACTGCACAAGACGAGCGCCAGGGTAGGTTTTCGAGCAACTCGGACGGCGTCACGTGCGAGCGAAAAGTGGCGTCTGGAAAGCAGACTGTGAAGCAACAAACACGTCGGCGTCGAGCGCGCAAAAAGCGCAAAGGATGAGGGAAGAGGGGATCGAACCCCCGACCGCTGGGACTGGAATCCAGCGCTCTACCACTGAGCTATTCCCCCGACACCAACACACTTTTTCACACTCTCCAACACACAGACCAGATACATCAAAGCACCATGCCTCGCACTACTCACTCCAACAACTTGGCATCCACAGCGAACCCTACCACGTTTTTTTCTTCGTGCCACACCTCCCGCCCGACTCCGCAGTGCTCAGGATTACTCACGAGTTTTTGTCACTGTAGGCATGAAATGATCGGCGAGTGAGCTCTACGAAACAGGATCGGATGCGGAAGGAGGGCAACGCGAGCAAATGGATGACGATGCCGTGAGTGGCTGCGGTGTTGCGATCGGATGGTGATGCGCGTGGGTGCGTGCGGTGGTAGGTGTGTGCGTTTGGTTCGCGTGCGTTGCAGCGTGTTGGTGTTGTGTTCGGTGAGTGTGTTGTTTGTTTGTGTGAGCTGTGTGGTGCGTGCGGATTCGTACAGCCCCTATAGCTCAGTGGTAGAGCACTCGCTTCGTAAGCGAAAGGTCGGTGGTTCGATCCCGCCTGGGGGCTCTTCTTTTGCCTTTCCCCACCATCTATTGCTCTTTTCGCTCGTTTTACTGTCTTTGGTGGCCTCGTCGCACCCCCCTCTATCCACCGTGGCGTCCCACGAATCACGGCTACTTCGGATCTGCTACAAGGCCTTAGCAGCACATTGATCTGACCTGACCTGACCGCCCGCGCGTTGCGACACCAGACGCCTACGACAGCGACTCGTGGCACTGCGAACGGCTGCGCTGTGGTCAAAGACAACGATGTAGCCCATGAGCATTACGCACGATCAGTGATGACTACTATGCTTCCATAATGATGACCTCGGCAAAACGAGGCGACGGAAGACCAGGCAGGCCAGGCCAATCGATACCCACCCACCCGAGCCTGGCATATCGAGCGCAAGACTTGACGTATATCTTCCGAGATGACTGTACTTCTTGTCGCTGAGGGTAATGGGATGTAACAGAACAAGAAGAAGACTTAGCGAGTCACGAAGAGACCTGCCGGCGGGTGCTTCACTTGTAGCGAAAATGGTCACTACGCAAGGGACTGCAAGATGGATTCCCACTCTTGAGGTGCAGACCAAGATCAGTCGGCTTCGGGATGATTGATAGTAGAGCCAGCTCACATGTGCCAATCGTGTGGTGCATTCAGCGAGTACACAACGGTGCAGAATGTTCGGAGTGCGAAGACCAGCGCGGACTTGTTCTCGGCTTCAGTACGGTGACCCTGCGGGTGTGGACTGGCCGCTCGTGAATCGATTCCAGACTGGAGAACGCGCTTCATGTTTAGGACTTAAACAAGAACCTGTTCTCGCGGACGGCGGTGACGGAGCGTGAAATGGTCGTCACTACGGACGGCAAGAAGTACGTCGTGAAGCGCGGTGACAAAGTTGTAGCTACTGGATGGAAGCAAGGCAAACTGATGTATTTGAACACAGAAGCGAGCGAGGGGTGATCTATCGCTTAGGGCAACACTGAGCACTGGTATCGGTGACTCGAGCACGTCTCGTTAAGCACGCTAAACACCATGATCAAGGATGGGAATGTGGCGAAGTGGTTCCGCGAAATTTGCAGATCGCGGTTGTCCTCTTGCACACGGCGCCCGAACTGCCGACTAACGGAGGGGGTACTCCGATCTTCCGTGAAGTGTGTTGATCCTCACCTTGTGTACCCGTCGGTGGGCTGGATCGCTCTTCGGTGATCTCGGAAGACGCGCTTGTGTCGAGTCTTGAACTGTCTGACAGACAGCGGGAACGTGGTGGCAGCAGCGGGGATACTTCTACTCGCTGCGCCGGTGTAGGGTCGGGTCGTCGATCTTGGGTTGTCGAGATGAGACTCGCAGACCAGTGATGATCTTGGCCTGGGGTTGCTTTGGGTTCGGTACGTGACCTTCCTTTGCATTCCTTGCTTGCCGCTTCATTTAGCGGTGGGTCGTGATGAGGGTTGACGGACGCTGGGCCAAGCGATCCTGGCGTCCGGAGTAATTCGATCTTGGAGGGGTTCGTCGACTTGCGAAGCGTCGGGTGGGCCAAAGTATATCCCGCGCCCGGTAGCGCGAAGGCGAAGACCACTTGTGAAGAAGGAAGGAAAATCAACTCTGTTTAATGTGTTAGCCTTTGCCCTACAACCTGCTTACCTATTCCTGTGCTCCTTGTGTCCACCGACTTCTCTCCCGGTCTTGGCGAGTTCTTATTGGCTCCCTTGATCGTCTGCCGCCTTACCGACTCTATGCCGGATGCTTACGTCGCACGTGGAGCCAAGATTCAGGGCTTATCTTCAAGCGCGAGTGTTATCAATTGCTGAAAATACCGCTACGTGCGAGCGGCTTTTCATCGATCTGGGCATGATACATACGGCAAAGCGAAACCGCATGAGTGCGAGCAAGGTTCTCGATTTTCACATTATAGCTAAGCATGTTCGCGAGCGCGCACAAAAGGAAGCGGCGGCATCCAAGAATCCCAAAACAAAGCTGCTAATATCGGCTAAGGAGAGAGCTATCATCTTCGATGGTGAATCAGCTTCAACCTTATCAACGCCTCCTCCCCGTCTTTCAGAGAGAGAACACGAAGAGAGCGACAATGACGACCGTGGAGATGGCGTTGACGGGGATGAAGCACTGTCACTCTGGAGCGATTATCTCGACGAAGTATTCGTCGACGAAGAAATTGACGCTGGATACGAAGCAACTTTGGCCACACCACCGAGTGCTGAACCCAGTTTGCTCGGAGTTGGCGAATCGAGCGACGAGGAAGATAATAACGACGCCAACGAGTTTGAATCAATTCAAAAACCGTTCAGGCTTGAGTTCCCCCAGATCAACGATCGAGCCTTCCCCCAGGAATCCGTAAGGCTGCTAGATTTTCGTGGCCAGAAGGTGACGCTGGCTGATTTGTTCGGATGACAAAGTGCGTGTTTTTCTTTAATCTAGCCTACCTACCTACCTCAGATAACATGTAAATGCCATTGAAAGCACTTATCAATCAGCTGCCAATCTCGTCGATGGTAGCCTCTTACTGCTAGTATTGGTGGAGGTGGCCCCGGTATCGCCGTCAGCGACCAACTTGCTGCTGCTGTTCCTTCGCGATACGACTGCCCAGAACCCGTCTGGAGGGAAGGATGTCCGTTGTTCCCGGGCATAACAGCTCCAGAAAGCGCAGAACGGAAGCCTGCTCGATGAAACGGTCGGGGAGATGGTTGTCGGCATGAAGCTCGACAAGTAAGCGCTCAGCTTGCTTAATTTCTCCATGAGAAAACTTTCGCTTTTGGGACTTATGTGCCTTCACTTTCTTTGTGGTGCGTTTCTTGAAAACCGCTGATGGTCGCTTTTGAAGTATCAACGAACGCCGTGCATGTGTTGGACCTGGCTCCCGATGTTGTGTCCGCTGCGCGATGCCACTTTGCGATCTAGTTCGAGACGCAATTGAGGAAGGAGTACCACCAAGTACGCAGGATGGACTTTCCCCGTCTGACGGAGCCGGAGTTGTAGCCTGAACAGCAACGGATGGCGTCAACGGAGAGGCTGGCGGTACAATTCTGGCTTGGTAGTGAGAGCATTCCGCGAGGTGGCTCTTGTAGTTTCTCGATCTGCCAATAATCACCTTTGGAGGGGTAGTTGATTCGTCGTCCTCGTGTGCAGCGAGGCATAATGTACACTCTCGATAGCTGTATCCTCCAGGTGCCTTACCCAAGTCTTTTCGTTCTTGGAAGATTTTGGCCATTGGACCCAGAGGACGTCCATTTCGTTTTGTCATTCCCTTTGCTGCTTCTCGAGGTGGCCCCTGTCTCGTCGGCGGCGGCGGCGAACTTGCTGCTGCTGCTGCTCTCTGCCGCCCTGGTCTTACCGGCGGCGGCGTCGAACTTGGTGCTAGGTGGCTCTGGTCTCGTCGTAGGCGGCGGCAAAACTGCTGTTGCTGCTGATCGAGTGGCTCTGGTCTTGGCGGGCGGCCGCGTCTGGTGATGATTTATCTAATTCATGACTTTTAAGCTTAAACCTAGTATTGAGATCTAAATCGTTTGGGCCCGAAGTCATTTTACTGGAGGCTTCAGACCATTTGGCCAAGCCGGCCTTTTTATAGTTTGCCCAAACCGCGGCCTTTACCAACACATCCTTGCGCAGGGGCCATGCTAATCTTCTCTGTATCGTCTTCTCTGTATCGTTCCAATTTTTACGGATGACCACCGAAGTGGTTCCTATCAGTTCTCGCGCCGCATGCCTATAGCTGCACGCCTTGATCCTCACATCCAGAACCACTTCGCCAAAAAATAAACGTACCGGCGGCCTCTGTACAGCCCAAGCCGATCGACCAGCGCAAGGCAACTAAGCAGTTGGGTCTGTACTGAAGTGGCACTGCTCGGCGTGGCATTAACCTGTTCGCTGTTTAGCGTTGGTGTTTGATACCGTCGTAAGGAGAAAAGGAAAACGACAGCTGTGAGATTCGAACTCACGCGGGTTGCCCCATTAACTTAGCAGGCTAACGCCTTAACCACTCGGCCAAGCTGTCATCGTGCACATTCAACAAACAAACATTTTCGACGCCACCCAACTCACCTAACCGCCACGCACATCGCCCTTGCCACGACGCACAGACCTCCAAGCGACCTGAGTTCACGCAAACTGCCTTCCCTCTCACTCACCATGCGCATTCACCATCCATCAACGGGATCTCACCATACAGCACACGGAACTGAAAAGAAGCGGAGCAAGAAAGCAAGTCAGTTCCGCTTCGCGCTCAGCCTCGACCCACCTTCGTCCATTTGCGCGTTAGCCAGTCTCGCCTTGGGAGTACCGTGAGTGTTCGCACTTGCCATGTGCTCAACGAGGCTATGGGCGTACCTCGGTATGCCAGGCTCGGGTGGGTGGGTATCGATTGGCCTGGCCTGCCTGGTCTTCCGTCGCCTCGTTTTGCCGAGGTCATCATTATGGAAGCATAGTAGTCATCACTGATCGTGCGTAATGCTCATGGGCTACATCGTTGTCTTTGACCACAGCGCAGCCGTTCGCAGTGCCACGAGTCGCTGTCGTAGGCGTCTGGTGTCGCAACGCGCGGGCGGTCAGGTCAGGTCAGATCAATGTGCTGCTAAGGCCTTGTAGCAGATCCGAAGTAGCCGTGATTCGTGGGACGCCACGGTGGATAGAGGGGGGTGCGACGAGGCCACCAAAGACAGTAAAACGGGCGAAAAGAGCAATAGATGGTGGGGAAAGGCAAAAGAAGAGCCCCCAGGCGGGATCGAACCACCGACCTTTCGCTTACGAAGCGAGTGCTCTACCACTGAGCTATAGGGGCTGTACGAATCCGCACGCACCACACAGCTCACACAAACAAACAACACACTCACCGAACACAACACCAACACGCTGCAACGCACGCGAACCAAACGCACACACCAACCACCGCACGCACCCACGCGCATCACCATCCGATCGCAACGCCGCAGCCACTCACGGCATCGTCATCCATTTGCTCGCGTTGCCCTCCTTCCGCATCCGATCCTGTTTCGTAGAGCTCACTCGCCGATCATTTCATGCCTACAGTGACAAAAACTCGTGAGTAATCCTGAGCACTGCGGAGTCGGGCGGGAGGTGTGGCACGAAGAAAAAAACGTGGTAGGGTTCGCTGTGGATGCCAAGTTGTTGGAGTGAGTAGTGCGAGGCATGGTGCTTTGATGTATCTGGTCTGTGTGTTGGAGAGTGTGAAAAAGTGTGTTGGTGTCGGGGGAATAGCTCAGTGGTAGAGCGCTGGATTCCAGTCCCAGCGGTCGGGGGTTCGATCCCCTCTTCCCTCATCCTTTGCGCTTTTTGCGCGCTCGACGCCGACGTGTTTGTTGCTTCACAGTCTGCTTTCCAGACGCCACTTTTCGCTCGCACGTGACGCCGTCCGAGTTGCTCGAAAACCTACCCTGGCGCTCGTCTTGTGCAGTCTGCTGTCCGTTTTTCGCTGATTGTCTGCAGACTACTGATTCACCGTCCACCTAGCATCAGTTGCGAGCACGCACCGACTAACCAACCACCTAGCACAGCTAACAAATGACAAAAAGTGCGATACTTCTCGATTTATGCGTGTCATCCTTGCGCAGGGGCCATGCTAATCTTCTCTGTATCGTTCCAATTTTTACGGATGACCACCGAAGTGGTTCCTATCAGTTCTCGCGCCGCATGCCTATAGCTGCACGCCTTGGACCTCACATCCAGAACCACTTCGCCAAGAAACAAACGTACCGGCGGCCTCTGTACAGCCCAAGCCGATCGACCAGCGCAAGGCAACTAAGCAGTTGGGTCTGTACTGAAGTGGCACTGCTCGGCGTGGCATTAACCTGTTCGCTGTTTAGCGTTGGTGTTTGATACCGTCGTAAGGAGAAAAGGAAAACGACAGCTGTGAGATTCGAACTCACGCGGGTTGCCCCATTAACTTAGCAGGCTAACGCCTTAACCACTCGGCCAAGCTGTCATCGTGCACATTCAACAAACAAACATTTTCGACGCCACCCAACTCACCTAACCGCCACGCACATCGCCCTTGCCACGACGCACAGACCTCCAAGCGACCTGAGTTCACGCAAACTGCCTTCCCTCTCACTCACCATGCGCATTCACCATCCATCAACGGGATCTCACCATACAGCACACGGAACTGAAAAGAAGCGGAGCAAGAAAGCAAGTCAGTTCCGCTTCGCGCTCAGCCTCGACCCACCTTCGTCCATTTGCGCGTTAGCCAGTCTCGCCTTGGGAGTACCGTGAGTGTTCGCACTTGCCATGTGCTCAACGAGGCTATGGGCGTACCTCGGTATGCCAGGCTCGGGTGGGTGGGTATCGATTGGCCTGGCCTGCCTGGTCTTCCGTCGCCTCGTTTTGCCGAGGTCATCATTATGGAAGCATAGTAGTCATCACTGATCGTGCGTAATGCTCATGGGCTACATCGTTGTCTTTGACCACAGCGCAGCCGTTCGCAGTGCCACGAGTCGCTGTCGTAGGCGTCTGGTGTCGCAACGCGCGGGCGGTCAGGTCAGGTCAGATCAATGTGCTGCTAAGGCCTTGTAGCAGACTCGAAGTAGCCGTGATTCGTGGGACGCCACGGTGGATAGAGGGAGGTGCGACGAGGCCACCAAAGACAGTAAAACGAGCGAAAAGAGCAATAGATGGTGGGGAAAGGCAAAAGAAGAGCCCCCAGGCGGGATCGAACCACCGACCTTTCGCTTACGAAGCGAGTGCTCTACCACTGAGCTATAGGGGCTGTGCGAACCTGTGGTATAGTGCCTTTCTGGAACTTTGGCAGGAAAGCAGCGTGAAGCTTTGGGATGTGGACCCCTTCGGACGACCTTCGCTACACCGAACCGGGTGTACCCACGCAACGAATTCGTACCCTGTCGGGAAGGTACGATGAGGCCCAAGTTGATGGTCAGGATTCAGCAGTCGATGGTCGACGTTCGAGATTCGAAGTCGAGCGATTCAACGGGCGATGAGCAAGCATCGGTTGAACTTCAAGGAAAGCATCCTCGCGAACGTATACAAGATCGCAACACCACAAGAAACGCAAGGGAGACCGTGCTCTGTCAACGGATGAGTGTACAAAAAAGTGAGCCTAAAGTAGGGGTGAAGTAGGGGCAAAGGATAGGAAGATTGTAGGATCAGTCACGAATTAGCGCCCGAGAGCATAGGCAAGCAATAAACCTTCTTGGACACCAAGTGTTTCTTCGCTTCGCTTCAGTGGATTCGAGAGGGCTTGTCGTGGTCTCAACCCCAGCAACCCGTGTCTGACAGGAAGGCACGTTAAACGAAGTCCCGCGAGGGCAGGTATAGCAACAAAGTCCCGCAAGGGCAGGAATAGCGTCGTCCCAGACAACAACCAAGGTATAGCATCCCTCTTCGGAGAAGAAGTCACGTCTATTGGAGAGACGCTTCGACTTGAAAGACTCGACGTTCGTGTGAAGGTTTCCACGCAGACGTCATCCGCTGAAGACACTTGCGACGAAGTCCGATTTCTCCATCCCAAGAAATCACGCTAGTCAAGACCCCGGGAATTCTACGCACCACACGCAGCGTACAGTGTGTGAAGTGCGTTCTTGTGTGTCGACCGAGCCCCAGAGAGTAATTTCTGAGAGCACGCTCCACCACAATGGTGCTGCGACCCGGGACTACTGGTTCTGAAGATGGACATCAGATAAAGCAAGAGCCTGAAGCACGAGCTCCGACGACTGACGGGTCATCGCCGGATACCCAGCTCGCTATGAGACCCGCTTCGCCACATATTCATGAGGGAACGTCTGTGGCCCCCGACATCAAGGTCGAGGTAAAGGCCCCCGACATCAAAGTCGAGGTGAAGAAGGAGGAGTACGAAGAAAAGTACCCAGTTTCCGTTATGGCTTCCCCGGAAGCCATCAAGGGCTCTGCTACCCAGCAGAGCCCTCCGGGGTCATCGGTGAAAAGTCATTCATCGAAAGACGACCCGATGCCTCACAAGAATCTAAAACGACGCGCAAGAAGGGCATGCCTATGAAAGCCCCAGACGAGGAAGAGGAGGAGATGAAGGCACCTGCCCCGTTGCCACAGTTGACCGCCAGTCTCGCTCATCAGTTTGGAATTCAGGAGCTGGGCCGACTGCTGCTTGATGCCCCAGTCTTGATGGCTCTGGATGCGCGAACAAGCTCGCGTCTGCACGGACCCATCTCCATTCCTCGGATCGACGAGGTGTATACCACGCTGGAAGCCGTGCGTATGTTGCTAACGTTGCTGGAGGAGTCCGGTTTGCAAGTGCGAACACGAGACCTCAGCGCGCTGGCGTCATTCGACGTTGACGCTGTGACGAATACCATTCGTCGATTATTCCACACTCTGGGTGAGATAGTCGGAATAGCTATGAAACGTGAGCCAAGCCCACGGCAAGCTCCGTCGCCGCGCAGACACAAAGCAACCGCCGGAAGCTCGACTGGGTCCTCGCGATACCGATCGGTTTCGTCGATCGTCGACGAGTCTGACAGCGGATCAACCGCTACCGAACGCATGGCCATTTCGCCTGAAGCCCCTCCGTTCAGACCTGCAGAAGCTGCACCTGCAGCTGCTCTGCCGTCGACCCAGTCGACACGGCCACTTCCAGCCATGCATTCGTCGAATGTGCCCGGGATGCAGCCAGATATGTTCCAACGCGCTCTGGACGCCCTGGTTAGAGGTATGTCAGGCCTATCGCCGCCGACAGTTCCCGTACCGGCCATGACAGTCCCTGCGCCAACCATGGTAGCGCCTCAGATGCCAGCTACCCCTGCACCAACTATGACAGCTCCAGAAATCCCGACGACTCAGGGTCCAGGCTCTGATGTGTCGATGAGATCAGCATAACCGACCTCGACACAGGCGGCATACCCGGCCGATGATCCCGATGATTTCTTCGATCTTGGGACACAGACTGGGGCGACTTCGCGCTCAGCGGTGGTAGCATCGAACGGTTCTGGAGGATCCATGACTCGTATTCGTATCTCAGCAACGTCGGACTTGAAGTCATTCAGCGGACGCGACGCCACTGAAGAGAAGTCACGCACGTGGCTTAACAAGTTGCAGTCGGCGGCGAAACGAGATGGCATGTCTCCCGCCGAGATGTGTCTGCTGATGAACGACTTGATCACTGGACCAGCACGTCAATGGTATCTCCAACTGAGTCGCGACATTCGATCCTCGTGGAACGATCTGTCCTCGCAGTTCCAGTATCAATATTGCGGAAAAGGAGTCTCCGTCGCGCGCAAGTACTACCATGCAACCAAGAGGTCTGACGAAACCCCTCTGGAATACTTGCACCGACTGACAGTAGCAGGAATCCGGGCCAAGCTGAGAGTCAAGGATGGCAATGCGGCGGAACGTTGAGAGTACGTCGAACACTCCACCGACACGTTGGGATCTCATGAACAGGCCATTGCCGATCAGCTCATCATGTTGAGTATCGAGGATGCCGAGGCACTGGAGCGGATCCTTCGTGTCCGTCAACGAAGTCGCGACCGTCAAGGGAAGGTGGTATATAACCCGTCGAAATTCCGAGCAAAAATGCCCGCCCCCACTCCAGCTAAAGCCGTTAACTCTCTGCGAACTCAAGACGAGCAAGGCCACGATGACTATGCGATGGTGTCACAAGTCGAGGAGGAACGTCGAGAGGAGCCAACGAGGGTCTCAGCAATGACCCCTGTCAACCGGGGCGACGAAAACGCGACGGAACCTCACCAGAGACCTCCATGCTCACACTGCGGGCTGACGCTGCACAAGAGTGAAGACTGTTGGACGATCTTGACCTGCAGTCACGGCAATGGACGACACCCATCGGATCGTTGTCTGAAGCTGTGCAATGCATGTGGCGAAATGCATGAGGTGGGAGCTTGCCGGTTCGAGGAATTCTTCAATGTGATGCGTCAGTGGTATGTGCCCCAGCGTCATGCTGGAATGCTTCCGCCCGACGCGGAAAATATGTTAAACTAGATCGCTCGCTGGGTTTGAATCCAGTACGAGACGAGCGATCAGTGAGCATCTATGCATATGTCGGTACAACATCGAGTACGACGGTCAGTGGAGACACGGCAGTAGTCCAAGATAATATACCAGATACACATACCTCGAGAGTGATGAGTATCAAGCTTGACAACGCGAACGAGTTTTCCCGAACTGCTGTTGTCGCTGCCGTAATCTTGGAACCAGGAGAGAAACGTGGATGCTGGAAAACGCATACGCCGGAGAAAACATTCCGCCAGACCAAAGTGATTGGTAAAGTCGACGACCACCGCGCAGTCTTGATGTTCGATTCAGGAGCCGAGATGTCCCTCATGGACATTGCCTTTGCTCGTAAGGTAGGCTGCATAATCGACGAAGAAAGAACGAAAAGCTGTGTGGGGGTCGGAGACGCACCATACGAAACGCTGGGCCGAACGACGATCAAGATCACCTTGGCTGGCAATCTGGTGTACAAATATCAAGTTTGGGTAGACGACTTGCCGGGACAGGATATGCTACTAGGGATGGACTTCATGGTCCCCGCAGGAGTGCGAGTGGACGCAGGAGACGGATCGATATGCTTACCAGATGAGGTCCGCATTCGCATGCTGGGGCGTCGACAACTCTTCATCGCCAAACGACGACCGGTATTTCCGCGAACCCTCAACAGATCAAGCCAGGTCAGTCCTATGACTTCGTCATTAGTCCAGACTTGGGGGTGAAGCAACAATTCTGGGTGTGTCGAGGAAAAGGCTGGATACCCACGGTGCTGGGAAACAAGCGGAACCAGCCACGACGACTGCGAGTCACTAACGTCGGTAATCATCTGGTGACGATCGATAAGATCACCCCCTTTGGTATTTGGATGAGTGACGACTTGGTCCCACGGGAATACGGCTTCGTGACGACGCGCTCAAACCGGTATGGGGAATGGCAGAACTTGGTGTACGGATCCACGCGGGAGTACGAGGACGAGGCGGAAGTAGAAGAAAACCATTCCCCACTGGTGGACCATCCGGAATATCCGACACCAAGGGCTATCCTGAAACGCGAGCCAGAAGCCATCGCGGAAGAGGCCCCACAGAGGAACCACTCCATCCGTCGATCATCGCTTCAGTGAAGGCCGAGGGAACAACCAGTGAGGGGAGTGCCAACGATTCCCCTGTCGTCGAAGACATGCCAACACCCGGCGCCGACGAGGCGCCACTGAAGGGTATCTTGACGCCAAGACTGTCGAGTGAGCCGCTTGTTGCTCCGCCAGAGCCGACGCTTGAGTCAAACGCCGACGATGCTGTCTGCTATCACGAGGGCAGTGACCTCTTTGCGGAAGACGTCGAACAGGAGATGGCCGTATTGCCGGAAGTGTCTGTCTCACTGACTCAAGATGTGAGAATCGAAGACTTGAAGGTCGGCATGCCTGATAATGTTCCACGAGAAGTAGGCATTCGAGAGCAAGAGAGGCTGCGTCGAATCATCTGGAAGAAAAAACATCTAATGATCGGCAAAGGAAACGCGTTGCCTCCAGCAGCTGTCGGAGTGGTGTGCGAGATTGACGTGGGGGACGCCAAACCGGTAGCTCAACGTTGCCGAAAAGTGCCGAAACCATTCCGCGAGTAAGTGTACGAACTCCTTAAAGGCTTGCTGGGCGCGAGGATAATAAATCCCATCTCCATGGGCATCGCCGATCGTCGTCATCATAAAGAAGAATGGCGTGGATATTCGTCTGTGTATCGACTATCGCGTGGTCAACGGACTCACACGGCTAATGATATATCCGATGCCGTTGGTGGACGAACATCTGGAGAATCTGGAGTTCATCCTCTGGTTTTGCTCCCTTGATATGGCGAGCGGGTTCTGGGTGGTTACAATGACCGATCGAGCTCGCCTCATCTCCGCGTTCATCACCCCGTTTGGTCTGTTCGAATGGCTGCGTTGTGACGAAGCCCCCCCCAGATTTCTGGGAGAGTTCCTCAAGCATCTGCCAGTGACCACTCTCAGATGATAATCGCCCATGATTGGCCAGATGATGGCTGAACCCAACGCCCGTCACGCCGCCTTCAACTGGCTTGAGATGATTTGAAGTGAAGTAGAAACGGCCCAGTCCAGCTGAGAGATGACCCAGCCAGACCACACCAGCGACAACGGAGTTTGGGCGATGATATTTGGAGCTGCTGAACATTGGATGACCGCAGGTCAAACGTGACCGAGCTGCTCGCGCCTCAGTGAGTTCTGGCTGATCTCGCAGACGACGAGGCCAACCTCATCAGTTCTCAGTCTGGAGCAATGGAGCGACCCCGATGTGCGGGAAGTCGACCAGCCACACATGGCTGAGCTCGTCCTACTTCGATGAACCACTCGCTGAGCTCAGAAGTGGTGAGAACAATGGTATCTTCGCTCAGCTCGAAGTAGCCAAGTCAAGCATAGCTGAGCTCAGACAGCCCCAGCAGTGAGTCGTCGAATTCAGGAGACCTGGTTTTGTGGATGGTGAGTCTCAGCAAGGAGGTGTTCGCCCCGGCTGCGATGGAACTCAGTTGTTGCAGAAGCGTGTGCACGAGCTCGGCAAGTCATCCTGGATCTCAGCGGGTTGCATGGACTTCAGTAGAGATGGATGCTGATGGGCGCTGACATTGAGATGTCGATGCAGATCTCAGCTGAGCCCAGGGGGTCTTGGCTAGTCGCCGACGGCTGGTTGAATGGTCGCCGCACGCTGGAGGGTCGCGTCATCAGATGATGACCGGGAAATAAATCAGCTGTGGCACAAGCCGGTGAACCCAGATGACTCACCTCGACCAGCCAATGAGAAGCCCCGGATCTGCTACTCATCGGTGAATCATCACTGAGTCACTTCCTGACGTCGCTGGACTTTGCTGAGCTCGGCCAGTCATTGGCCAGACTCATCTTGAAGCGCCGCTCGCCGTTGGCTTGCTGGCAGCTCGCAAGACGATATCTTTCTTTTCACCTTTGTTTGGGTGCGCTCCGAAGGAAGCCGAGCGCCCTCCCTTGATAGGTCTTTGTTTGCATGTGTAAAGTATCAATCAGAATCGAATTTGCCCCGAAGGCCACAGCGTTAAGTTTGCTGCTGCGGAAAAGGGTGTCTTAGGAGAATCCAACAGAACTCAGGCCCCATATAGACCTTTTGGGTGTACCTCGGTGTGAAGGGGTACCCATTTGACTATTTCATATTTCCTTACGCGTTGGCAGGCCGACTAGGCGGCTGTACCTGGCGCGTATTTCACATCACTTTGGCGCTGAGCTTAGGACCGTGTTTTCCCCGCTCAGCCGTTCCGTCTACGACAAGACGTGGTGCGCGGAAGTCCGAGGGCAGAGACGAGAACCCTGGACCAAGACAGGCTCAAACCGAGCCAATTTCTCGGAGCCACCCTTGGTCGGGGGGCGAGTGAAGACCTGTGTACGCGGCTCTCAGCTGGAGCCGCCTGGAGGAAGAGGAGAAGCAAGGAAGGCCGGGTCTGCGGTCTTGGAAGGACCAGACAAGTGTGTGTGTGTGGAAGTCGTGTCTACATTAAGAAAACCCCGGGGCAAATCGGGTCGAGACACGTGCGAGCCAAGGCCTGTTGAGCGAGGAGCCGGCTTCGTTTGGAGAGTACCAAGAGACGACTGGACAAGGAACAAGAAGACGTGGTTGGCTGACGTCTGGGCCCAAAGCGTAGCCCCAGCAAGAACCGTCAAGGGGATCGCAAGGGAGGCGCACACGCCGTGTCAGACCAAGAGTTCGGGTTCAGAGGTGTTGGCCGAGTCTTCGTCGAGTACAGCTGAGACCTTTCAGCTGAGACTCTAAGACTCTGAGCCCCCCTGGACTTAGATTCAAGGTTTGCTGAATCAAGTTACATTCAAGGTTTATTCTGGACGCTGGGAAGTTGCCCGCACCTCACCACAACTGGTGCGCGTGCCCGGATCAGGATACGACTTTGGACGGACGAGAGTCAACTATGTCGACTAAGCCAAGTCCAAGTGCGTCGAAAAGGAAAGGTGAGAAGACGGAGTCTTCGCTTCGGCGGAGCCTGCGTGTTGCTGGATTGCCGGCTGAGGTGGAGCCGAAGGAAGCTGAGAAGTCTGGATCGAGTCGTTCGACCCCGGAAGTCTCGGCACCCAGCGCTGAAGTGGAGGTTTCACGCCCTAGTGTGACTGAACCAAGCGCTGAACCCGAAGCCCCCCCCGATGCCGGAGGATGATGTGCCGTCACTGAGTTCGCCCGAGATGAAACCGTCTGGGGCTGGCCAAGGTGACGAAGCAGGTGCTCATCCGAGCGCCCGAATAGATGAAGGTCGAAGCCGAGTTGTGCCCGCTGAGCACCAGAACATTGCGCCTCAAGACAGATCCGAGGCTTCGACGACGACCTCCCGATTGCTAAGTGCTAACCCGGAGCCAACTGCTGCGAATTCCCGCGGTAGCCAAGTCGAGGGTGGTGCACTTAGCTTACTGGGAAGTCGCGAGATGCAGCTGAGAGAGCAGAACCCAGCTTGGACTGGGACGGATCCTGTTCGGCTCAACTACGCTCCCGGTGCAGGTTACTTTGGCACAGCAAGTGGTGGAGCCTGGTCGAGTTCACTCTGGCCAGATCAGCGACCTTTTCAACGACTGAGAGGCGTGCCTGAAGGTGGAGAAGCCCATAATCTGAATTTGACCCACACTTCTGAGATGACCGAAGCTGAGATGATCACTTATGGCAGATCCCAGCTCGAGCTGTGGATGTCTCTCCCTCCTGGAATTGTACATCCCGTTGATATGGCATATGCTCCACGTCACGAAGGCTATGATCTCTGGGGCTTCATCCGAGCAGCGGGAGCTACCGCTAGACATTTGATGTCAGTGACTCGATCTCCTGCGACTCGGTGGCTGAACGTCTTTAACGCTGAGCGGCGCCGAATTCCAATAGTGTCCGACCTCAAGGCAGTCCGAGTTTCGCTGGGATTGATGCCGCCTATCGCGTCGCCCTGCTTCAGACTATGCTGCATGAAGCTGGATATGAATTCCGGAACCAAGTTCCGACGTGGCACACTCTAGTTGAAGTGTCAGGAGTGTCTGAATCTCAGATCAGGTTGGAGATTGAACGTATCGGGCATTTCATCCGAGCTGAGTTGACTGCTTGGAAATTCGCGGTGGGGTCGACGCCATATTATGTTCGGTCCCCCTCGGATCCGCAGTTGACGGCTTCAGCTCAGACGAATGATTTCAGAACGGGCTTTGTGCTGGACAAGGATGACGACGCCATCATGGATGAAGATACTCAATTGTTTTTGGGTCATGAGGTGGTTATGCGACTTCAGCTGACTGGTCTCCGACCCCGAAGCCCAGCTTCAAGCCTTGAGGAGGAACCGGCGCGTAAGCGTCCACTGCTGATAAGATCGTCGGCCAGCGGGTCCATCCCGAGTTGGCGTGATTCCAGTGATGCCGCTTCTGAAGTCCGACCTGAAGCTATGAGCGACTCAGTGCCCAGCATGGTGGGTACCGGTCCCAATTCTGATTTGTCCCTGATGGTGACTGATGAAAGCGGGAACATGTCATACAGTTCATCTGGTTCATCGCTAATGTCTGTCACGGACTACATGCTCGGGTCAGGGACGCATCTCCCCATGTCGACTGCTACAGTGATGCGAGGATCGACTGTGGGTGTCACTCGGAGCTCAGCTCCAGGAATGATGATTTCCATTACGCCAGACCCGCCTCAACCTCATCCGATTCAGACGAGAACTGAAACAAGAGTTCCCGTGACCGAACACCCGGCTCAGATCCCACTACCTGGTAGCCCGGAGGCTAAGCGAACGTCTGAAGGCAAAGCTGAGGCTGCCGCTGCTAGGTCTGACTTGGGACCATCCCCAAGTGTCCGCGCTGGGACAGAAGGTTTCTGGTTTGGCCACTCCAGCGCTCAATTGAATGCCGACGAATCGCGAGCTCAGCAAAATCTGGCTCGGAGCGAGACTACTGCATGGGCTCGATTTACTGCGGAACAGGAACAACGAAAGAACACAGAAGCTCGATTACAGGCTACGCTGGAAGACAACCGGCGCGAACAAACTAAGTTCCATGAAGAATATCAGAAGCTACAAGCTATGAATGCTCAGATGTCTGACGCTCAGCGCAGGACTCAAGTGGAGCAGCGCAAGCAACTGGAAGATTTGGAGAGATTGGCTGAACAACGAGTTGTCGCCGAAACTGAGAAACGTAAAGAAGATGAGACCCGAGCCCAGTACCTTTTGGGAGTACAGAAGAAACTTCAAGAGGCTGAGATCAGGGCCAGACAAGAAGAGCTGCAGAGAATTCATGATGAACGCGCCGCCAAAACTCGAACTGAATATGATGTGGAACTATTGAGACTGAAAGAGGAACACGCTCAAGCACAAGCAGCTCATGAGCGGGCTGTAGCTGAACGAGAGGAAAAACTCCGTCAATTGCTGATCGATCAAGAACGGCTTCGTGCTCAAGCGGACTCTCAGAATCAACCAAGTCATTCGACCGATTCGCAGGATCTCCCTCGAATTCCCGCTGAGTCGTCCATGATTCTGACGGTGATCGACCCGGTCCTAACAAAGCTCGACAGACTGACAGATGTCATGCATCAGATGGTGCAGGCGAACCAACGCCAAGCTCAAAACGTCGAGCCGTGTGACAAAACGACCAAAACTCAAAGCTAATCTCAGAATGGCCGGACCAAGTCTTCTGCTCGAACCTCAACCGCTGCGTCGAGACGGAGCACCAAGACGCGTACATCAAGATCTAAGAAACCTGATGATGATGACTGGGGATCGGACAGCTCGAGTTCAAGCGACTCGTCTCAGGATGAACTCGAAGGTCAGTTCGGCGTTGCGGCTCAGTCTAAGAGCTCAGATGCTGTCTCCGGAACCCGGGTCGTAGTCCAGGCTATGATCCCTCACGACGCTCTGGAGAAGTTCGACGAGCGAGGTCCTCTTGACAATCGCGTTAACTGGTGGGAACGGTTCATGTACTATGCGACTATGGCGCCGGGGGACGAGATGACTCGGATCGTTCAGCTGAGAATGAGGCTCTCAGGATCTCTGAAAGATTGGTGCGCTCAACTTCCCGACTCTACGCGTTCAGACTGGAAGAAATTGTCGCATGTGTTTAAGAAAGAGTGGTGCCGCAGCATTGGTTCGAAAGCTGAGCGGTACTACGCTATGGAAATTCGTGACTCAGAAACGACTCGGATGTTCTTGTACCGGCTCAACCGAGCTGCCAAGAAAGCTGACATCGCTTTCGAGAGGCCAACCACAGAGCGGGAGGCTCACGTCCGCCGTTTCATCAAGGCATTAAGTGATTCCCGGCTGAAAACTACTCTCCAAGGTCAGCGTTTCGACACATTGAGCGAGTTGGAAGAGACCCTGGAGCGCATTGAAGCTCTGAGACAGGATGAACGCCACGAAGATCGAGACTACCAACAGAAAAAGCGTCCCACTCAGAATCTGCAATTTGGCCGATTCAAACCTCAGCAACGCCGCGGAGAAGGTCGGGCTTTTATGGCTGAAAGCACAGGGGTGGATGCTGAAGCTGGTCGACAAGTCCACTTTTCAGATGAAGATTTCCCCAGACATGAAGCAGATTCCGAAGCAGAGCAAACTCATCAAGCTATGAGAGCTGAAGCCGCCGAACCACAACCTAGCTCAACCGTGATGATCTCGCTCAGCACTGAATCCAGCTATTCGGCCGCTGTGACCGACGAAGACATTTTCAGAGTTGCTGAGCGCCTAGAGTGGAAGCCGAAGACTGACGCTCAACCGTTCGGAAGAGGAACGTTCCAACGTGAAGAATTTAAATGCAGCGAGTGTGGAAGCAAACGCCACAACACCGAGAACTGCTGGAGCAAGCTCATCTGTGGACGATGTCATGATGAAGGTCATCCTACTCAGTATTGCAAACGTCAACCGTGCTCGAAGTGCGGTGACTACCATCGTCGGGGTTTGTGTGACATGTGGGCGGCACTCAAGACGGTTCGTGAGACTATCCGCGCCGGAGGATCTCTCGAAAGCATTGATCCTGAGACCATTCGGCAACTGCTGGACGGCTCGGATCCTGAGACGCCGTTAAACCACTAGGCTCGCTGGTCAGGGAACCAGTGCGTGACGAGCCGAAGTCCCAAGCGTTGTGTGCATTTGCATATGTGGGCCCAGCCCTTCCATGTTGGCACAACGATAACCCCAAATGTATGAATTCATCTGATGAAGCTTGCGTTTATTCCGGTATGGCTGAAGTCGAGGACCTAAGCTCAGAGCTGGAGTTCGAGAACCATCTCGAATTCGCTCTAACTTATAGCGAACGATACGGCTGGTGGAGTACACATACTTTAGTCGGTGAGAAACGCGATATGGCGATGGTGCATGGAGCAATCTTCAATCACCGGACTCAGATCCTGATGGATACGGGAGCCACGACGAGTATAATAAGTTTAGACCTTGCACGCAGGTTGAAGCTCAAACTCAAACGTGGCCACCGACTCAGAGTCGTGGGATTCGGAGATGTTCCGACGTACACCACCGCTCAGGCCAATATCAAGCTGACCCTCGGAGTCCGAGTGGTCTATGTGATGGATGTCTGGGTTGGCAATATTGGAGCTGGTCTGGATTGCTTGTTAGGAATGGATTTCGTGGTTGCTGCCGGAGTTCGGATCTGTGCTCGAGAGGGTGTCGTCCGCCTCCCAGATGAAGAATCGTTGCTGTTGGTCGGAGGCGCTGAGATCAATCATGTTGGACTGGGAGTGGATGTGTCACTGACTGAGCCAGTCTGGCTTCAACCGGGACGGTCCGTGACTATCCCAGTTAAGTATTACCAGGCTAAGCCAGCCAAAGTTCAGGAATGGGCTGGACGAAGTGATCAATGGGTGACTCAGTTTATCTATGGGCCAGGAAAGAAGCCTAGGGCGGTCAAGGTAGTGAACGTCTCCGACCGGACAGCTAGCCTCTGTCAGAATACGGTAGTGGCATGTTTGGTCGAGAAGGGGTATTTACCCCAAGGAGAACGGTTCGCTCGGCCCCAGTCTCAGAAGTATAAAGAATGGTCCGCGCTAGTCTACGAGGCTGAACCGTCAGCCAAATATCTGAAGTTGGAGGAGTTGATTGCTCAGCAAGCGGAGCTCAGAGCCCCGCCAGCCGTCGAGAAACCGGTGTATACCTGGCCCAAGAAATTGTTGTTGGCTAAGCGATCACCGAAGAAGGATGGCGTTGAACCTGGTGCGACGGAACATGAGCCTCAGCTTGCATGGTGAACACTCTCCCACAAGTGATCGACGGGAGTAGCAGCTCAAGATAATCAGGATGAAGTGACCCAGGATGAGGAGTCCGCCTCCCTAGTGGATTTGCTCCCAGCGGATGATTTTCCTGAACTACCCTGTTCGCCCAGGTCCGAAGTGCATTCCGAGAGTGTGGGAGACGAAGCTGAAGATATCTGGACCGACAGTGAATCGGAACCAGAAGTGGTGTCGCGAGGAGTGCTTGGAGGAGGTACTACGTCTCGTGAAGCTCAGAAAGAGTTGACAGAAGTATTCAAAGCTGAGCCAGTTGATTTCGTAGCTGAGCCCGTATCTCGATTAAGAGAGTCTCTCGCCCGATGCTTGCGTCTAGAGATTCACTTCACTGACGAAGCGGAAGCCACAGTGTATTTCCACGAAGGGACTGAGCTGCTGAATGACCTCAGAAATCAACTAGCTGCGCTTCCTGAGCTGAAAGATCTCAGCCCGAAAGCTGACCTGACTACGGCAGATATTGGTGAGCCCGGAGTGACGACAAAGGACATGGAAGTTCAAGTTCGCGCGATTTTGGAAAAGCATCATGCCAGCTTCCTGGGAGATGGGAATGCAGTTCCTGCCCCAGCCAGAGGCGTGGTCTGTGACTTGGATGTAGGCGATGCCAAGCCTGTTGCTCAAAGATCGAGATCCATTCGTCCCCAACATCTTCGGAAGGTTTATGAATTACTCGAGAAGTTGGTCCAGACGAAGCTGGTCGAATACTCGGACTCGGACTGGGCTTCGCCAATTGTCATTGTGATGAAGAAGAATGGGGTTGACATCCGCCTTTGCATCGACTACCGACTGGTGAATCAGCTGATCAAGCTCATGCATTATCCTTTGCCTTTGATTGACGATTTGTTGATTGGGTTTGAGAGTACGATGTGGTTCCTGAGTTTGGATATGGCTAGTGGCTTTTGGGCGGTACCGATGACTTTGAGAGCGAAACATATCTCAGCTTTCATCTGTCCGCTAGGACACTTTCAGTGGATGAGGATGCCGTTCGGATTGAAGAACGCTCCACTGATCTACCAGCAGATGTTGGACAATTGCTTGTGGGGGTTCGTATGTCTCTCTGCCTCAGAAGAATCTCAAGTCGACGCTGACGTGTTCGAATTCCTAGGAATCCGAACCGAAGGCTCAGATGAGGAAGAGATGCCCACGATAGCCGAGGGTATGACAGTTTTTCAGAGGAATATCCCAGCTCCCCCGCAGCTGAATCCAGTGTTGGGGCGAATTTCATACATTGATGACATCGCCTACGGAGCTGAGACTTGGGAACAGCTGTGCGTGGATCTAGATAGACTCCTGTACCGGCTGAGGTATTGGGGGATCTCAGTCAGTCTGCCTAAGAGTGAATTTGGCAAAAAGACGATGTCGTATTTGTCTCATGAGATTGGAGCGGAGGGGATCCGAGCCAAGCCGAAGATAGCTAAAGGTGTGAAAGATCTCCCGTTCCCGTCGACGCTGAAGGGTGTACAATCATTCCTGGGGAGTCCGAACTATTACAACAAGTTTATTGAAGACCTCCCAGTTATCGCGGCTGTGCTCTATGAGTTGACGGACGAACAGATCCGAGCCGGCCGAGACCTCAGCCGGGCCAGAGAAGCTTTCGAAGTTCTGAAGCGGAAGATTGTATCAACGCCTCTGCTCAGACATCCCGATCCTCAGAAACCATTTGTCATTATCGTTCACGCAAACCCTTGGGCAGCTTGCGCAGTCCTAGGGCAAGAATACGATGGAGTTATTCTCCCAGATCGTTTCACCGGAAGAGTTTTACATGACCAAGAGCTCAGATATCACCCCGCTGAGAAAGAAGTGGTAGCACTGATCCGAGTTCATCGAGTATTTTTCACCATGTTGGCTGGGACGAAGTTGATCAAAGTCTATACTAGACACTCAGTGCTGAAATGGATATTCAAGTCGAAGAGACTCGAAGGACGTTGCGAGCAATGGGCAGTTCGACTCGCCCCTTGGCCGTTGGAAATCCATAAAGTTCAACGAGATGAGGACGGTTTGGCTGCCATCATGGGCGCAGGTATTACCCCCCGAGACAAGCTCGACCAGATCGCTGAGAGCCTCATCCCAGCGAAAGGACAAGTTGTGCGCGCTCCGCCAATCAGTCTAGAAATGCTGGAAGCCGATTACGAAGGTTGGCTACTCAGTTTCGACGGCGCCGCTAAGATGTCGGACCGACGAGGCTCAGCTGGATGTGTTTTATGGAAATTACCCTCCTGGGATATGATTGAAGCTCGGGGTTTCCATTTCGAAGACGCCACAGTAAACGAAGCTGAGTATCATGGACTGATTGAAGGCGCGAAGATGGCCTTGGCTAGAGGAATCTCAGAGATAGTGATTGTCGGAGATTCTCGTATCGCTATTCAGCAAGTCCAAGGGCTCATCCAATGCCTGAACCCGAGGCTTCAGCTCCTGCTCAACGCGTTCGACGAACTCCGCCCGCAGTTTAAGTCGGTGAAGCTGGTTCATGTCAAACGCGAATTCAACGCCGCCGCTGATTATTTGACTTCGAAGACTTTGTGTGAAGTTACATTGGAGGACCCAGTGGAATTAGCTCAGCTGAGGCAGTTGAACCGTATTGCGGAGAAGCTGGTCCGGGAGCCGATCTCTGCCGCTGAGAAGGAGCCCAATAGCCCTGTTGAAGTGGAATCGAAGATCGTGCCCGAGCCAGTATCGCTCATCCAAGCTGCTGAGCCCTTGTCTCCAGACGCTAAAATATTTGTTGTCACTCGGAGACAAGCTCGTGCGGAAGAAAGCCCCGCTGGAGAAGACAGGGACGCCGATCGAGATGAGACCATTGCATCTGAAGGGGTGACCTCGGAGTTCTCTCCTGAAGCGGCCACTCCTGCTATGGCAATCGCTGAGAGGTGGCGGCGTATCTTAGCTCAGCAAGGAGCCGAGCTCTGGATCCGAAGACTTCGGGACTTCCTGAAGGGAGACCTGATCGACCTATCCGCTGCTGAAGCTGAGGATGTGGCCAAGATCGCCAATCAGTTTGTCTTGGACTCTCGTGGAGCTCTGTACTATCTGAGCCGAGCTACGCCGAACCGACCCCGGGATCAAGCTGAGATGCTGAGACTAGTGGTCCCTCGTTCACTCCAAGCTGACCTACTACATCTGAGCCATGAGGATTTCCAAGGAGCTCATCAAGGAATCACCCGAACTTTTGAGCGACTACGCCGAGAATATTACTGGCCAGGAATGTACGCCGATGTGGAACGTTTCGTCAAAGAATGTGTGGATTGCGTGACGGCTAAAGGGGCTCCGCCCAATCCTGGGCCATCACCCGGAAATATCCTGGCCACTCGGCCGTTTGAGGCAGTATCTATGGACTTCGTCACGCATCTGCCTAAATCAGATCGAGGCAACGTGTTCCTCCTGCTGTTTCAATGATTGTTCTCAGGTTTTGTGATCTGTAAACCAATGAGCTCAACTACAGCTCAGGAAGTGGCAGAAGCTTACATGGACCGAGTATTTCAGCGCTTTGGTGCCAGTGAGATGATCCGTCACGATCGTGACCCTAGGTTCATGAGCGAAGTGTTTGCGAAGTTTCGGGAGATGCTAGGGAGTCGACAGCGAGCCACGCTCGCTTATCGACCTCAGGCCAACGGACAGCAAGAGAGATAAGTTCAAACTGTGATCCGAGCTGTTCGGACCTATGTAGCCGAACCCGATCAGAGTGACTGGGACGACCAGGTTGAGAAGCTGATGTGGGCTTTGAACACGTCATTCGACGCCACTCGTCTAGACACTCCGTTCTATCTGGTGCATGGCTGGGATCCCCAGAGCACTGTGTCGGCTATGCTGGGACCGCGTCCAGCTGGAGTAGATCAGAGGACAGCTTACGAGTGGCGCCGGGGTGTTCAGAGGCAGTATGAGTACGCCCAGGCTTGGGCAAAAGACCTCCAAGCTCAAGCCAAAGCCAAGCGCTCGGAAGCTCAGACTAAGACCTGGCAAGAGTTATCTGAGAGACTCAAGAAGGGTTTCGCAGTTGGAGACGCAGTCTGGCTGTATTTGGCCAGAGTCCAGCCTGGACTGACAAAGAAATTCGCACATCTGTGGCACGGACCTTTCAGGATCATAGAGACGTCGGATGACTTCCGATGTAAGCTGAAGATCGAGGGCTCAGGATACAACCTTTATCCATGGGTGCACGTGAGCAGGCTGAAGCCGAGAGCCCTCTTCCCAGACCGGCCAACCGAAGAAATTGAAGTCGCTGAGGAAGATGATTTTGATGCCGCTCTTCTTGCTGAAGATGTGGATGATCCTGACGAGGCCCAGAGCGAATACGAAGTCGAGAGTATCCAGGATGTTCGCTGGGTGAAACGGACCCGCACTTCCAAACGAGTTCGTGAATACTTGGTGAAATGGAAGGGTTACTCTAAGCCCGATTGGCTACCTATGTCTCAGCTGAATTGTGGAGCACTTCTCTATGAATTCAACAAAGGTGCCTAAGCGCAGGCACGGTTCAAAGCAATGCAAGCAGGCGATGAGCTTCCTGAGCCCGAGGCTCAGTAGCACACCCGCTGAGAGCTGTGTATGTGTTTGGTGTCTGTATGAAGTTGGAGATATTATGTTTTACGATTTGGTTGTCAATGGTGAAAGGTCTGAGCTTAAGACAAGCCAAGAAGGATGAGAGACAAGAATGTTCAGTGAAAAGGTGTGAGATGTATTATGAATTACGCTCAAAAGAAAGTTTACCAGACGCGTCCTGAAAGGCTCACGGCAAAGCTGCGAGCACATCTTCAAGATCGTCATGAGCGAAACTTGGGTCAGGAATGAGAGGATTCTGCGCGCGCTCCTGGTCGCTGAGCAGCTGCCGGGTCAACTCGACAGGTGCCAGGTTCAGAAACGCGTTATCCGAACGGCGAGTAGCCCACTGCGTACGGGAGCACTACAGTTCGTCGACAGTGGCCAGCTGAGAAGGCAAAGAGATGTTGAGAGCAGGGTCACGCGTGATCCAGTAGCACGGATCTCGGGGAACTACCCAGAGTCCAGGCTCGTACCAGATCTTCTCGTCGTAGCCATTGACTTTGCTGAGTTCAGCCATCATCTCTTTACGCTTGGCGTCAAAAGTGGAACACCGATCCTTGCGATCTTGGTATAAATCGGCCAACCCGGAGATGCTGCGAAGCTCAGTCGAAGCTTGATAGTCGAGAGCGGGGTCCATAGTCACCCAGTGCAACCTTTCCCAGTATTCGCGTCTCCAACGACTCATGAAGTTGAGAATAGTCGGCAAGGCTTGGATCATGTCTGGATGGATGTCGCTGTGCTGGAAAAAGACGAGAGTCTGCACGCGGTTCTGCCACATCAAGTCCCAAGGAGTAGTCTGCAGAAGTCGCCAATACTCCGGCGCTCGCCAACGGAGGTGAAGATGCTTCATCATGGCTTTCACCGGCATGTAGCGCGGGAAACCAATGGTCTGATGGAGCAACTCCTGGGCCCGGATACCGTAGTGAAACCAACTGCCCCGCCTGGGTCGTTTAATTACGCCATCGTCTTCGGCTGGATCAGGAATGTTGCTTTTAGCACGTCCAGTTTGACCAGCTGAGGACTGCACCGAGAGTTTGGGAGTCTTGGTAGTTCCACTGAGAGCTGATGAGCCCCGAGGACGCTTGCCGCTAGACGAAGATTTTTGACCCCGAGTGTGCACTGAGCCGCCGCCAACAACAGCCTTGCTGTGAAATGTCGGGTATGTCTTAGACTCGCCATCTTCTTCTTCTTCCTCAGACGAGCTGGGCCGGAATGGAGATCCACTGTAGCTGGAAGGCGACTTCGACCGAGGAGGGATAGGCAAAGGCTCCCAACTCTCAGGAACCCTGTCAAGCGCTGGATCCAGAATGTCCTTCAGAGCCTTCTCGTAGTACTGGTCAGGGACGAAGGAAGTCCACGGAGTTCGATCCAGCGCTTTCCAGTAGATGGCCGAGATCAGCATTTCCGTCAGAGCGAACTTACCGAACTGGTCATGCAGCATTTGGTTCTTCCGGGCTTCAGTCACTGCGTCCCAAAACTGGACGCCGTTGAGCATGAGCTCCCGAACGTCGGCGCGGACATAATCCCAAAGGTACTGACTCGGAACCGCTTTCATAGCCTTGGCTTCGGAAACGCGGGAAGGAGAATTCTTCAGAGCTCGAGTTTTATCAGGCTTGAATTTCCGAGGACGCTGAGCCAGCTTCAGCCGATCAACGTACAGCATCACGCGTGTCGAATTCGGAGTGCTGGTAGACGAATGCGTTAAATCGATCGTCGCTCGACCTCCAGAATCGCTACCTTGACTAGCTGAGTGCTGAGATTTCGAAACCCCGCTTGGCGGTGGTGTGCCTGACAGCGATAGTCTGGGCATTTTGCGGCCGGCTTTCGCTGGCGTTACCGACTTTCGAGATGGATCACTGTGTGGAGTCCTTGGTTTAGGCGCTTGAGCTGACCCCCCACTTGCCGGAGACGGATTAGGAGTTGTAGTCTTGCCCTTTTGTGACACATACGGCCCACAGTCGTCTGAATCCTCATCTCGCGCTGAGATTTGGAGCATCGTCCGGTATTGAGACGGGACCGCAGGATCCTCTTGGTAGTGCTGAATCAACTCCAGCAGCCGTTTCCAATTACCACTGATATTAGTGTTCCCCGCCAAGAAGTCCATCAATGCCGCAGCGGAGAACTTCTGAACTCCAGCGAGGTCAGCTTCGAGCTCGGCAATGCGTTTGTCACGCAGATCCCGAGACTCCTGCAACCGTTTCACCTCCCGAGCTGACGCCAGGATCTGATCCTGCAAGTCGGACTTCTCACAACTGAGGCGCCCCGCGGCAGCTCGAAGAGCATCAATCTCGTCTTGCAGCTTGCCTGGAAGAGGGAGATTCGGAACGGAAGCCGAGATAGGAGCAGGGGTGTTCAATATGGTTTCGTCGTGAGCTGCTTCCAGCGCAGCTATGTTGGTCTCGTACTCTGTCTTCTGAGAAGCGAGGTTTGCAACGAGCTGAGCGCATTCAGCTCTCAGCTGCGCGACCTGAGCTGAGTCACTTTGAGCTGAACTCCCCTGTTCAAGCGTCAAGACTCGCTGGATCAAAGTTTGCAAGTACCGGACCGTGTTCATTGCTCGTAGAGCCAACTCGTCCACTCCGTAGACCTGAGCGAGAGCCAAAGCTTCGCGCTCCATCGCTATACGGACTCGGAAGTCAGTAGGGTCCGCCAAGCGATGTGATCCCGGGTGAAGCACCTCAGCCGTTGCGTCCCCTCCTACCAATGAGCTCAGCCGACGCAATTCGGCATCGCTGAGCCGTGGGAGAGCAATTACTCGCGCTAGGCCGTCCGTGGTGCCAGGAAAGGTGCTGCCCCGGTGGAGATCCCGCATAGTGGCCGGTACGATCGTTGTGGACTCAGCAGACGAAGTCGGCGTGGCTTGATTGGCAGGCGAAGACGCTGGGTGGAGGAAGGATGAGTCCTGACGTACGCTTCCACCTGGCGGGATCAGTTGGAGCTGCCTCACGAGTGTGGACGCAGCTTGCAGAGCGTCTGCAGACAACGTCATAGACGCGGGAAGCCCCGTCACGATCACAGGCTGTTGGCTCGAAGATGTGACGCCCACCGACCCTTGCGCCACTCTAGGAACCGTCAGTGGCGTACTGGTGGCCGCCGACAGTCCAATAGAGCTTGCAGGCGTGTCGGTCAGAGCGAAGGACATCTGCGAAGACGCTGAAGCGCCTGGCCCCGCTGAAGTTGGCGTATTGCTGCGCTAGGCGCGGGGATGAATGCTGAGAGAAGCAGGAGCCGCAGGAGTGCCCTGCTGCCCCGTGCCACCCGCGCCATCACCCGAGGAAGACGCGGGACGCGGTGGGTCGGCCGGAGAGTCGTCGGCCATCGTGGATTGAGCGATTTGGAGGAGTTGGAGGTGCCGTGCGCGCTCGGCGTTGGAAATTGTCGAATGGTCCGAAATTGCAGACCACAAATTCGGCGAGATCCGACGAAACTGGGACGAGGCGACCACTGGCATATTTGGTTATGAGGGCCGAGCCCGACTCGTGACTGACCTCTTTGGACTCGGTCCACATAAGGGACGGTTGTGACGAAGCTCCCCCCAGATTTCTGGGAGAGTTCCTCAAGCATCTGCCAGTGACCACTCTCAGATGATAATCGCCCATGATTGGCCAGATGATGGCTGAACCCAACGCCCGTCACGCCGCCTTCAACTGGCTTGAGATGATTTGAAGTGAAGTAGAAACGGCCCAGTCCAGCTGAGAGATGACTCAGCCAGACCACACCAGCGACAACGGAGTTTGAGCGATGATATTTGGAGCTGCTGAACATTGGATGACCGCAGGTCAAACGTGACCGAGCTGCTCGCGCCTCAGTGAGTTCCGGCTGAGCTCGCAGACGACGAGGCCAACCTCATCAGTTCTCAGTCTGGAGCAATGGAGCGACCCCGATGTGCGGGAAGTCGACCAGCCACACATGGCTGAGCTCGTCCTACTTCGATGAACTACTCGCTGAGCTCAGAAGTGGTGAGAACAATGGTATCTTCGCTCAGCTCGAAGTAGCCAAGTCAAGCGTAGCTGAGCTCAGACAGCCCCAGCAGTGAGTCGTCGAATTCAGGAGACCTGGTTTTGTGGATGGTGAGTCTCAGCAAGGAGGTGTTCGCCCCGGCTGCGATGGAACTCAGTTGTTGCAGAAGCGTGTGCACGAGCTCGGCAAGTCATCCTGGATCTCAGCGGGTTGCATGGACTTCAGTAGAGATGGATGCTGATGGGCGCTGACATTGAGATGTCGATGCAGATCTCAGCTGAGCCCAGGGGGTCTTGGCTAGTCGCCGACGGCTGGTTGAATGGTCGCCGCACGCTGGAGGGTCGCGTCATCAGATGATGACCGGGAAATAAATCAGCTGTGGCACAAGCCGGTGAACCCAGATGACTCACCTCGACCAGCCAATGAGAAGCCCGGATCTGCTACTCATCGGTGAAGCATCACTGAGTCACTTCCTGACGTCGCTGGACTTTGCTGAGCTCGGCCGGTCATTGGCCAGACTCATCTTGAAGCGCCGCTCGCCGTTGGCTTGCTGGCAGCTCGCAAGACGATATCTTTCTTTTCACCTTTGTTTGGGTGCGCTCCGAAGGAAGCCGAGCGCCCTTCCTTGATAGGTCTTTGTTTGCATGTGTAAAGTATCAATCAGAATCGAATTTGCCCCGAAGGCCACAGCGTTAAGTTTGCTGCTGCGGAAAAGGGTGTCTTAGGAGAATCCAACAGAACTCAGGCCCCATATAGACCTTTTGGGTGTGCCTCGGTGTGAAGGGGTACCCATTTGACTATTTCATATTTCCTTACGCGTTGGCAGGCCGACTAGGCGGCTGTACCTGGCGCGTATTTCACATCACTTTGGCGCTGAGCTTAGGACCGTGTTTTCCCCGCTCAGCCGTTCCGTCTACGACAAGACGTGGTGCGCGGAAGTCCGAGGGCAGAGACGAGAACCCTGGACCAAGACAGGCTCAAACCGAGCCAATTTCTCGGAGCCACCCTAGGTCGGGGGGGGGGGGGGCGAGTGAAGACCTGTGCACGCGGAGCTCAACTGGAGTGCCGCGCGGAAGGCCCAGGGCGCAGAGGCGAGAACCCTGGATCAAGACCGGCTCAACCCGAGCCAACTCTCGGAGCCACCCTTGGTCGGGGGGCGAGTGAAGACCTGTGTACGCGGCTCTCAGCTGGAGCCGCCTGGAGGAAGAGGAGAAGCAAGGAAGGCCGGGTCTGCGGTCTTGGAAGGACCAGACAAGTGTGTGTGTGTGGAAGTCGTGTCTACATTAAGAAAACCCCGGGGCAAATCGGGTCGAGACACGTGCGAGCCAAGGCCTGTTGAGCGAGGAGCCGGCTTCGTTTGGAGAGTACCAAGAGACGACTGGACAAGGAACAAGAAGACGTGGTTGGCTGACGTCTGGGCCCAAAGCGTAGCCCCAGCAAGAACCGTCAAGGGGATCGCAAGGGAGGCGCACACGCCGCGTCAGACCAAGAGTTCGGGTTCAGAGGTGTTGGCCGAGTCTTCGTCGAGTACAGCTGAGACCTTTCAGCTGAGACTCTAAGACTCTGAGCCCCCCTGGACTTAGATTCAAGGTTTGCTGATTCAAGTTACATTCAAGGTTTATTCTGGACGCTGGGAAGTTGCCCGCACCTCACCACACTGCGCATGCCCTTCGGGTTACGAAATGCCCCGCAAATTTACCAGCGACTGATTGATAATGCGCTGTATGGATTTCTGAAGCTGACGAAGAAGGATCCCCGCCTCGACGTATTCAAGCATGTCGTGCCGGAAAACAAAGAACGGGAGTCGGTACTGGGGCGTCGCTCATACATCGACGATATTCTGGTGGGGGCCACGTCGTGGGACGACTTGTGCATCAAAGTCGAGAACCTTCTCACCGCATGCGATCAATGGAATCTCTCCATTAGTGTTGAGAAGAGCAGTTGGGGTATGTCGAAGGTCGACTACTTGGGACATTCAGTATCGAGCAAAGGTTTGGAAGCAAAACCGAAGAATCTGGACGCACTGTCATCCCTTGAGTTCCCACGTACTCTGAAGGCTCCCCAGTCGTTCTTGGGCAGTCTTAACTACTACCATCGATTCATTGCCGACTTCGCGGTTTACGCTTCCGTGCTGTACAGCCTTTCAGAAGAGGACTTCGAATGTCGAAAAGCGAAATATGAATCATCGACTCTCGAGAAGTGGAAGCATGCCGAGACCGCGTTTGAACAGCTGAAGCTGAAAATTGCCGACACTCCCCTACTTCGCCACTTCAACCCGGAATTGGAGCCGGTAATCATTGTGTACGCAAGCGAGTGGGCTGTCTCGGCTGTTCTCACCCAGCAACACGACAACGTGTATATGCCGGTGAAATTCACGAGCCGCACGCTCAAGCCCAACGAACTCCGATACGATATCGTCGAGAACGAAGTGCTGGCGCTGCTACGAATTTTAACTAGTTGTTTCACGATGTTGGCCGGGCGTAGAGTTCGAGTGTTGACTCGACACACGACGTTGGTATGGCTCTTCAGAAAGAACAATCCACAGGGGCGCCTGTCTCAATGGGCAGCGTTACTCTCTCCATGGGAACTCCAGATCGAACGTTCGACACGTGGGGAGGAAGAACTGTTAGGCGTCATTGCCGCTTGCATAACTCCACAAGACTCGGTGGACGCTGCGTTGGAAGACGTGTCACCACGCCGTCAGCCTAAGAAGGTAATGTCGATTCCCCGACCAGTCGTAAACATCGGTGAGAAAGTGTATGTGATCAGTTTCGATGGATCCGCGAAAGCCAAGCGCGAAGGAAGCGCCTTCGGAGCCATCATCTGGAAACTGCCAGGATGGACGGTAGAGAAAGCTGCGACGGGATATGACGTAGACCTGACGGTCAACGAGGCCGAATATCGAGGACTATTGTTGGCGCTAGATCTGCTAAATGGTCTCGACGTACAGAGATTAATCGTGTGTGGCGATTCCAACCTTGCGATTCGACAACTGTGTAACGAAATGGACTGCAAAGCGCTGGGACTACAACTCCTCCGGAAGAAATGCTGGGATCAGTTGATAACACTCCCGAAAGTGGAGCTGTTTCACGTCCGTCGAGATTGGAATGCTAGTGCAGACTTGATTGCTGGACAAGCGTTGCAACGGCAAGCGGGGATGCCGATCGTCGAAGAGCAAACTCTCGCGGACCTCTTTACATAAACCGACTGGAAGAACTCCTTGACCCGACGTCCGGCAAACTCACGAACGACGAAAAGGCTCAGGTCCTCCCAGTAAGGACGAGGTCTGGAACACGGCAGGAGGCGGAACAATCGGTAGATGAAGAGATTCCTCCGGTTGAAAGTCCGTCTCGACACTTGACACCCGATGTGCTAGACGAGATGGTCGTTAAACGAATCCGCATGGAGCGTATCCGAGAAGCCCAAGACGAGGAATCATGGATCCACAACCTGAAGAAATTCATCAGGGGCGATGTGACGGACACGACTTCGCGTGACGCAAGCAACTGCAGTAAGCTGGCTCAACAGTATGAAGAGGATGATAATGGTCTGCTCTTCTATCACTCCAGAGGCGACGAGTCGGCTGAAGATCGAAGCGCAGTAATGAAGCTCGTCGTTTCGGAAACTCTGAAAGACGACATACTGCATCACTATCACTCGAGTCTCGAGGGTGGGCACCAAGGAATTGGGCGCACCTATCATCGAGTGCGGCAGCACTTCCATTGGACTGGTCTCTACAGAAGCGTACAACGTTATGTAGGTGAGTGCATCGACTGCGAAACCGGAAAAGGGAGACCCACCATTAGGGGCGAATCACCGGGCAACATCGTGCCGACGTATCCATTTCAAGTGATCGCTGTGGACCACATACCATCATTACCGCCGTCGTTCAAGGACAACACCGAACTCTTGATCTGGGTTGACCTGTTCACAGGATTCGTGGTTGCCAAAGCCAATTCGTCGAGGACTGCGCAGACAGTAGCTGAAGCATACGAAGAAAGTGTCTTTCGTCGATTTGGCGCTAGCGAAGCGATTCGCCACGACCGTGAGCCCGGCTTTATGTCGGACTTCTTCCGAGCCTTCAACCAACTCATGGGACAACGGCAGCGGGCGACACTTGCCTACAGACCACAAGTAAACGGGTCCGCAGAACGTATGGTACAGACGATCACCCGATCCATTAAGATGTACGTCGAAGACGAACACCAACGCGACTGGGATGAATATGCCGAGAGGCTGACTTACTCGTTGAATACGGCTTACGACCGTGTGAGGAAGGAGACTCCGTTCTTCTTGGTACACGGCTGGGACCCACGTTCGACGATCGAGGCCTCGTTATCTGTCGGTAACACACAGCGTCAGGACGTGCAGCCGCGCCGATGGCGTTTCCATATTCAGAAACATTACTTACACGCCCGGGCTCAGGCGGCGGACCTGCTGAAGGACGCGATCGCCGAACGGGCAGAGGCTCACAACGAGACTGCGACGGAGAATGCTATCGAGGAGGGCACGCAGGTCTGGTTGTTCTTGGACAGGGTGAAGCCTGGATATGCGAAGAAACTCGCACACCAGTGGCACGGTCCCTTCAGGGTGCAGGAGATGGTAAGCAGTTACGCAGTAAAATTGGAGGTGGTTGGTACTCCGTACCACCTGTACCCAGTGGTACACATTCCCAAGCTGAAGCTAGTGCGACAATTTCCAACACGTCCTGCAATTGACCTGAGAGTGCCGCCGGAAGATCGCCTAGATTTTGATGAGGAGATGCTACCAGAAGATAGTTGGGCGCCGGAAGCTTTGGGGGCGGACGTCTTTGAAGTTGAGGCCATCCTCGATGTGCGATCCGGACGTCGAACGAGGTACGGACGAGCGTTGAAGGAATATCTGGTGCGCTGGAAGGGCTACGTGGAGACGACATGGGTCGACGAGGCCGACTTGAACTGCGGAGGGCTGATCTATGACTTCAATCGACGAAGGACGAGAGAAAGTCGATTCGAAGCGATGCAGTCGAGCGAACCGACGAGTGCCGAGTAGGCAGGAGAATGGTGGGGGACAGGACCCTGCCAGGATTGGAAGTTGAAGACACCACAGGATGACTGTGGTGGCAGTTGGAAGGGTGACCCAGGATGAGGCCTAGGGTCAACAATGGCTGAAGTACCAGCAGGGAGGCTGCTGGTATAACGGAGGGAAGGAGGGGGCTACATGTATGCATTGATGGTGATCAAGACTGGGAAGCCGATGTGTGTAATGCAAGTGTCGTGGAATTGATGACGATTAAAACAAGAGAAAGAACTATCGACGACAACCCAGCTAGCACATGCCGAGCGAATGATGAACCTGATCCTCACTCGACGACCGGAACGAACTTGTCCTTGAGACGATCCAGACTGCGGGCGGGGTGGTCAGCAGGCGCGTTGCGAAAGTAAAGCCTCCACGGTTCGGCACGATCCACCCGTTGCAGCGCACGATACAGCAAGTCCGGGTCCGGTGACCCGTCGGCGAGAGTATCCACTGTGCCGGTGGGATACCACCTAGTCCGATGCCGAGTAGGTGGGGATGGTGTGAAGATCGGGTCCAGCAAAACGTCGATGTCGTTCCGACCATGACGCATCAAACGAATCACAGCGGGAAGTAGGGTTTGGTCAAAGTTGAACTTGGATCGGGACTTGTGAGTAGACCTATCTTCTTGGAGTTCCAGCAAGAATGCCAAAGGGTGTTCCCCGAGAGGGAAGGTGTGGGTGCACTCCCAATACACTTGGCACCACTTCTTCAGGTGAAAGGAGAACACCCGGATCAGAGACACGAAGTCGGCATCGTCGGACGCGAATGTCCATGCGTTTGGCAGCTGGCAGAGCACCTACCACGGTTTCTTTGAGTATAACCGTCTGCCCTGTACGTCGGTCACCAACGCCTCGTTATACGACGGGACAGGCGTGCATTGAGGAGGCTTCACCGGGTGAATCCAGCCAGAACTGAGCGGCGGCGGAAATATCGTGCGCAGTTCGTCGACTGTGATCGTCGAGAAACACAAGCTAATCAGGAGGTCTCCGTCCCATGGATGTACGTCAATTGAACCCCAACTTGAAAGTGGCCCGACAGGCGGCATCACCGGTGTGAAGAAAGGAGCTATGACCTGCATCGCAGGGCGTTTCTCCTCACCAACTTCCGAGTCGTCTTTGTCCTGGTCGGAGCCTCCACCTGAAGCCCGATCGCTACTGCGTGAAGACCGACCACCCTCCGAGTCGTGCCCCGAATCGTCGGAAGAGGAGGAGTCGTTGTCGCCGTCGTCCCCACCTGATGGAGAGGCGAGTTGCGATAGCATCGACGAAAGTCGCTTCGACGACGCAGACGAAGGGCTGACCGCCTTCTTGGGCACCTTCCGCTGGCGCTCGCTTCGAGGTAACGGGACCCGAGTGAGAGGTGGAAGCCCCGCCACTTGTTTCCGCCGACGACACAGGCGTGGTAGTAGTGGTTACGAGAGGCGTGTATGCGGGACCTGAGCCCATGGGGGGTGCACTCATACGCAGCGCCCTCCGACGAAGTGGAGGCTTGTAGATTGTCGATCCACCCACTGACGGAATGACAAGAATAGAGGTTGGCGGCAACACAGCACCTCGAACGATATCCAGCGTGCCCTGAAGGACGTCACGGTCGCGGACGGCTTGGCGTGTCTGACCACGCGAACGATCCAACTCCTCGCGAAGTGCAGAACAATCACGCTGAAGTTCAGCAAGCGAAGCCCGAGCCGCCTCCGAGTCGGCCTCGATTTGAAGACGACGTGACTCCTGTTCGTCACGCTGAGTAGTGGCCACGGTCAACTCTGCTGTCAGCTCAGCGACGCGACCCTCACTTTTGTCAGCTCAGCGACGCGTCCCTCACTTTCGTCAGCACGGAAGGACAGGATGCCGTGGTCGGCCGTCTGGCGATCCACTACGAGCTGAAGGCGTTGATTTTGCTCTTCAACTTGTGACTCTATCGATAGCAGCATCAAGATTAGCGTTCCGTCATTGAGAGTGGACAGGAGACGACGAAAGAAACGTACCGAGCGTAGCGACCACCTCCGACGGTTTGACGTTGTCCTGAGTTCGTTGTTCGACATTCCTGTCGAAGGACGCCTTGTAAGCATCCCCGCGGATGGTCTTCATCGAGGCCGCAGCCTGTAGACGCTGATTCTCACGCTCGACGTCCAGAAGGCGCTGCTCGGCCTGCTCACGACGATCAGACGACATCCGGGAAGCCTCTCGAGCTCGCCGTTCGCTCTCTTGAGCCCGAGCCAACTCGTGCCGCAGGTTGGAAATCTGAACGATTAACCCTGCACTCGACGAAGCCGGAACGATCGCTGAATGGCTACTCGAAGAGTCTGCAGCAGGAGTGGAGGTTGACGCCGGTAAGGGCGGGTAACTCGGAGACATTGTAGTCCCCGTACTCTGCTGCGCAGTCCGAAGCTCCGCCCGTAACCCACAAATCCTTGTCTGAGCAGCTTGCAGCTCAGCACAAAGATCCTGATACGCTACATCGCTCGACGCTTGTGCACTCGCCTGTTGAGTGCCGACGGACTGAAGAGCGTCACGCAGCTGCTCAAGCTCCGCTCGTAGCCCCTCTCTCTCGGACCCACTGCGCAGCCGATCGATCGCGGGAAGTTTCGGCCTCCGCTACCGCCGAGCGAAGTTGCCGGGCTGTGTCGTGCAAAGCATCGAGGGAGGCACGTGTCTGAGCGAGCTCGGCATGAAGCTGAGTGGCGTGGTCAACTAACGCCGAAGTCCGAGCCGTCGAAGTTTCACTGGCCGCAGCGAGCGCGTAATTCTCCGCCGCCAGCTCCTGAAGCATCCGGCTACGCAAGAGAGTGCCGAACGGGGCGCCACCCACAGCTGAAGCATGAACTACAGCAGGAACGGGGATCGGAAGAAGCCCAGCTGCGCAATCTCGGCAGTACGGAGCGATGGCCAACGAGGTGACTGGGGTATCCAGATCCAGGGAAGTGGTCACGGCAGTCGAAGCGGCGGATGGCACCACAGGCGCCCCCGGAGACGATGAGACGACCGGGAAAGTTGTCGACGATAAAGCAGGAGCCAGCAGCGAGCCAGACGCCGCCGACAGGTGAACAGTAGCAAATGAAGCGGCTGGAGCAGCCGCAGAAGCTGCAGAGTGGTCGACGAGAGCATCCGCCGGTGACGAGGTGACGCCAGAACCCACTGCAGTTCACGAAGGAGCCGGGGGCGATCCAGAGGACCCAGAAAGAGGAGTCTGCGCTCCTAGAATGGATGCCGAAGCCGCAGACGCCACTGTGGAGGTCGCCTTGGATGAAGACGTCGCCGGAGAATCAGCAGACGACGGAGCACGAGCCGGTGGCGGCACGGTAGACGCGGACAGCGAGCCTTCGGGGTCTGACATCGCCGAAAGGGGGTTGCTGGACAGGGAGAAGATGCAGAAGTGAGATACTCGGTCTCCCATCAGAATGAGTGCGGGATCTCGCAAGAGGTCACACACATCAACAGCGAAGCCTACCTGGGGAGTATGCTTCACGCGGATGGGGGAGGCTGTGGTATAGTGCCTTTCTGGAACTTTGGCAGGAAAGCAGCGAGAATCTTTGGGATGTGGACCCCTTCGGACGACCTTCACTACACCGAACCGGGTGTACCCACGCAACGAATTCGTACCCAGCCGGGAAGGTACGGTGAGGCCCAAGTTGTTGGTCAGGATTCAGCAGTCGATGGTCGACGTTCGACGTTCGAGATTCGAAGTCGAGCGATTCAACGGGCGATGAGCAACAATCGGTTGAACTTCAAGGAAAGCATCCTCGCGAACGTATACAAGATCGCAACACCACAAGAAATGCAAGGGAGACCGCGCTCTGTCAACGGATGAGTGTACAAAACAGTAAGCCTGAAGTAGGGGTGAAGTAGGGACAAAGGATAGGAAGATTGTAGGATCAGTCACGAATTAGCGCCCGAGAGCATAGGCAAGGCAATAAACCTTCTTGGACACCAAGTGTTTCTTCACTTCGCTTCAGTGGATTCGAGAGGGCTTGTCGTGGTCTCAACCCCAGCAACCCGTGTCTGACAGGAAGGCACGTTAAACGAAGTCCCGCGAGGGCAGGCATAGCGACAAAGTCCCGCAAGGGCAGGTATAGCAACAAAGTCCCGCAAGGGCAGGAATAGCGTCATCCCAGACAACAACCAAGGTATAGCATCCCTCTTCGGAGAAGAAGTCACGTCGATTGGAGAGACGCTTCGACTTGAAAGACTCGACGTTCGTGTGATGGTTTCCACGCAGACGTCATCCGCTGAAGACACTTGCGACGAAGTCCGATCACTCCATCCCAAGAAATCACGCTAGTCAAGACTCCGGGAATTCTACGCACCACACGCGGCGTACAGTGTGTGAAGTGCGTTCTTGTGTGTCGACCGAGCCCCAGAGAGTAATTTCTGAGAGCCCGCTACACCACAAATCCGCACGCACCACACAGCCCACAAAAACAAACAACACACTCACCGAACACAACATCAACACGCTGCAACGCACGCGAACCAAACGCACACACCAACCACCGCACGCATCCACGCGCATCACCATCTGATCGCAACGCCGCAGCCACTCACGGCATCGTCATCCATTTGCTCGCGTTGCTCTCCTTCCGCATCCAGTACTTTGTAAAGGAAGGTAAGGAAGAGCGCTGCGGGGCTTGCTAATGAAGAAGGCCTGGTTTGTAAGGTTGCAAAACCAAAACTGAGGGCGAGATTGAATCGGTTAACTCTTATCACTCTGCTTATCGGTCTCTTCCGTTCGTTCGTGCCGTACGCCCTACCATCCTTATCTACATCCCAGAGGTAGAGTCGTACGAATACGCTCGACTCGACAAATAGACGATTCGAAAGATCCTAATTATAGAGCCGTACGATTGTGCACAAACCTACGACTCGTAAGGTTCTACGCACAAAGTCGTACGACTCTACGCAGATGTATGGTCGTACGATCATCTCTCGCCATCCAATGCAATTGCACATGCAATCCAGCAGCGCGTCACGGAGGCGTAAGCGCGCGACATCACACTCGCCAACGCTATTCCTTGATGTGCGCGCGGCGTTTCGTGTTATATCGTTATGCCGAGTCCTTTATGTATTTGTCGTGCTTGTCGCGCGTCAATGCCTTCGTCATTCCACCCGCGATCATCTCGTCTGTCGGCTTAGTCGAATTGTTTCGCGCTCGACCTACTCGCGCAGGAAGTGAAACTTGATGTCGATGTGCTTCGCGCGCGAGTGGTAGAGTGGGTTCTAGGCAAGCGCGATACATCCCTGAGTGTATTGGTGGATCAGCATTGCATCTTGGCCATCGTAGCTCACACAGTAGGCGTAGCCAAGTTGCCTCCTGTGTTGCGCTGTACAGACTCATGTGCTCTGCCTCCATGCTTGAGCGCCACAGCCATCCACGTAGACGACGATGATGCTGTATTCGCTGCTTGATCGATGCGTCAAAGCGCCTGAAACTTTGATCAACGAGATGCTGGTTCCGCTTGCAGTTCCACTGGCGCACTGCTTGCATCGTACCGTAGAGTGCTTGTACAATGAATCCGTCTGACTGATCAATGTAGATTTCCGCTTCGACATCACCGTAGAGATACGCCGTGTCAATATCCCCATTCTCAGCTTCCAGGTCTCCCTCTGCAACAATCGCGGTTGCGGTATTCATCTACCCCTTGCGCGCAACAGGAGCGAACGTGTACGTCCGGGACGCATTGTAACCCCCTTCGCCATCAAGCGTGCTTAGAACTTCGCGATGTCCCCGTTCGGGTCGCGTTGATCCTTGCACCCAATCGGCTTCTTGTTAGAGGGCATGTCTACCAAAGTCCAAGTGCGATGATCTACCAACGACTTCATCTCGCTCTCCATTGCACGAAGCCACTCGTCCTTGTACTTGCTCTTCATAACTTCATCGTACGCCACTACACGTTCGCCATCGTCATCCTCAGTGTGAAGGCAGTAGAGAGAGTCATATTCAGCTTCGTAGTCGTCCAGATTGAACTGACCGTGCCGGACTTCTGTTCATACCGAGCAACACCTCGGCGCTTGCGTTCAGGTCGCACCATCCACTCCTCTTTACCGTCCCTTCCTGGTGTGCTGGAACCACGTGTTGGCATGGAGTGGGTCGGTCCATCGTGCTCCTCTACAGCCAGCACCTGACGTGGTCGAGTAGGTGGTGTGTGAAAGCTGTCTTGATCTCCTCAGTACATTCGGCTTCGTTACCGCGAACGGCGGAGACTTCCCGGGATACAGCACTCTAAGACTTCCTCAAACATCAGACGGATCATGCAGATCTCCGCATGGACTGATACTACACGAAAATTAAAATCAAGGAAGCGTTATCCTTTAGTTCTACATGGGGGGGGTCCCTTGGGTGTGCTGTTGTAGCCCTTTTCTGTTGCTTGCCGTTTCCTCTTGTCGGGGTCTAAGTTGAGATGACGGTGACAAGCCACGATATTCGGCCGTCTGCGCGGTCAGACACCCTGGTGCAGAGGGGGTGGTAGGTGTAAAAATTGTATTCCTCGGAAAATGCGCCATTTAAAAGGTACCCAACCTTTTGTTTCCTTCTAAAATCCGGCCATAATCGAAAAATCGCAGCGGCTCGACTTAAAAACAACGACGCCAACGCCAATACTACTGCTTGGAGCACACCATCGATTTTCGTGATGTCGTTTCCCGCCGCCCCGTTTGCGAAAGTAAATCACTTAATGTTTTCAGCCTGTGCGGTCGGCTGTTTGGTTTTTATGTTTCCGGTGTCCGAACCGGGCATCAAGTTGAATGGTGTTTATTGTCGAGTTGTTCGTTAGATTCGGTTATAGTTGGATACCCACAAGTAAATTTCTTGGTGGAAACCCCAGCGCGAAATGAAAGTGAATGTCTTATGCGCCTTGCGAGGTCGAGACAGTCTTGTCTGATATACCCCGTGGAATATGATGGACTCGACTGCTGCGATATATCACCAGTACGGCAGAATGTCGCAGAATTTGTTAGTGCTCGTTAGGCGTACCACTGCGTCTTCGTTTCTTAACCGGAGACCCATACCTGTGATATTGGTCGTCGTATGAAAGTAAGAAGATGGGCGGTGGATATTACATTATAACCTAAATATTACAGTATTAATGTAATTTTTTATGTTTCAAATTTAATGTTAAGCTGACCATCCGGTTGAGGGACGGCGAGTAGATCAACACGCGATCAGACCAACAAGCGATCTGGGGTGATTATTTAAATTTGGTATAAACGATTCGTAACATAAGGGACACAAAAAGTTTCGCATCTGGCAAAGCTGACCAAGCAACTTGCACCCCAGAAATTGGCAAGGCCAGAAGCGGAAGTCAACCACAAGCTTGCGAAGCCGAAGTGCGCGCGAGGCCTTATTGGAGAGGTGGTGGAGATTGTGCGTCCAAACGCGAGAACCAAACTCCCAGCTTTCCAGGTCATCAGCGATTCGTCGATGAAAACCGTAAAGCATGAACAACATTAATCGTGGTGATGTTTCACGGAAAATATTGGTGCGAGATCGATAGCGAATAAGAACAGTGGCGGAAAAATGAAAAGAACCAGACGCATACTTTGACGTTCCCTTTCCAATGCTATCGGGCGGGTCACATCGAGGCGTACCCGGGAGCAAGCGGACCTGCGGTACCATTGTTTCACCTTGTCATTCAATCGGTAGGCCAAGGCACATTTAAGGCGAGCAGCCGGATTCCTCTGAGCGTCCCGTCCATTCAGACATGACAGATCGGCTCGGCGACCTTCTCGGAGTAGTACAGACAAGAGCGTGCTAATGGAGCGACATAGAACTAACCCGCTTGCAGCGTTTCTTTGCGCTATAAGACCGTTGATAGGCCTTTTTTGCGTTTCATAGTACACACAGTAGGCCTTCTAGCGGGCCAATCGTCGCTCTCTATCCCGTGGTACGGGCTCTGGCTCTCAGGGGGAGATGGACAGTCACTCATCACAGTACGTTTTATATGTGATGAGTGAAATTTCAGGACTGGGGGTGACCCTCCAGCATAACCTAATTTCGCGCCAAGATGCCCAAGTCAACAGGATCGCTCGCAGAAGACCTCATCAAGGAAGTGGCCGTGCGGGCGCTTTTCCGGGCGCTCGCCAACGCGAGGACCAGGGAAGCCAAGGCGGAGGTGCTGGCACGGGTCCTCATGGCCATCGACGACCCTGAAGCTGCAGCGGAGCCTGGGAGGCGCTCCCCACGAATCCACCCGACCCGTGCGCAGAATGCAAAGCCTGAGCAAGAGGAAAAGACGCCGGAGGAAAAAGAGCCGTCCCTGCTCCTGCCGACAGGGCCACGTCAAGTACGTGTGAAGAAGCCGAAGGCTCTGCTGCAACCCCCGGACAAGGTCGGCGGCAAGAGGACGCGCCGCACAGAGATCTGAGACGCGTACAACGTCAAGCACGAGTCGCTGGAGTTCGTGCCAACACTGGTGAATCTTCCGCCTGCCAACTATCGCACGTTTCGCGACTAAGTGGACGTCTCGTCGATACGAGCGAGAAGGATGCGATGAAGTGGGCCGATGACGACATCAAGGAGCTTACAAGAATCGTCTTCCGCCACGCTGGCAACTCCGTCGACTACACCAAGATGAAGGTCGAAAGCGAGGTCCACTTGATCAACAAGGAGCTTAACGTCACCGGACGAGCAAACATGGTGATCAGCAAGAACGGGCAGCATCTGGTCGTCGTCGACTGCAAGCGCGCTGGCATCGACTACAGCAAGGACACGGCCCAGATGATGCTGGCAGCTGAGATCTTGCTGACCGAGAAGCTCAAAAACGACGAGTCGTCAAGCGCGGGCATCGACGGTCTCCTTGCTGGTTCGGTCGCATGGATATGGCTGCGCCTGGGCAGCACGGAAGGACGGTTCTACATCCCAGGGACGAGTCCGTGCTCGTCGGCCATGCACCCTGGTGCAGAGGTGGTGGTAGGTTGAGGAAGGGGTATCTGTGCGAGCAAAAACGTTACTTCAACCTTACTGACTAGACTACAATTCGCCGCTGCACGGGGATTTTATGCCTGAGCTCTCTCCGCTTGTCGACAACGCCGCCGTTTTAGAATTCGTTCCGCAAGCATAATTTGAATAAATGCAGTAGCCGAGATGCTACGACGTGAAACGTGCATTAATTTGAAAACTTCTGCATGGAGCAGCTCATCGTGGAACGCGGCGCTTCGTGGTGTTCCGCAAGTGGGGCCGCGTGGGCGCCAAAAAGCCGCAATCAAAGAGGGAGCTCAATAGCTCGTAGTTCAAGACGTGTGCGTCGAAGCACCGCCGAAGCAAAATCTATAGGTGGTGGCAGATTTGCTGCCTTCCACGCCATTAGTAAGCTTCACGATTGCCGTCTCTTGTAGATGACGATAAAAATATCCCCATCAATCCACTCGCAATGAAGCACGCGGACCCACAGTCCCAATTTTTCACTGAGTCATTAAATCGGGGGTACAACCAGCAACTGGATCCGAGTGTACGAAACCACCGGAACGTTTGAACGGGCAGCAGGTTCTATCAACTTCCTGGCAGATTTGGGGGCAATGACGACGATGTCGTCTGCGCGGACGATATCATCACGGGAGCCTCTGCTCGACCGCGTTCTTCACGTGCTGTTAAAAAGATAATATAACTCTTCCCTGGACACAGCAACCTCCAAGGATAGCAACCTCTAGTTGATAGAAGAATGTGTACAAGGGAAGTCGGCAAAATAGATGGTTGCGCGGTCGGTCGGATTCGACGGCTTTACCGAAACGTCAGTCGAACGCCGAGGAGATGGGGTCGAAATCGTTGCACACCACCTGGTGGATCGACAGTTACTCAAACCCCAGGACCGTCACGAACCACGGTTGAGCAACTGGGTGTCCGTGAAGTATAGAGTGGGGGACCCGGTCAGACAAAACATACATACATGGGGGCACTCTATACCGAATGGGTTCGTGTACGGATCCATACGAAAGACGACGAAAAGTCGCCTCTCAGCACAAACAACAACACAGAACCCAGCCTCATCTCACCGGAAGGACGACATGTTCTTCCGGCCCCGCCGAACTGCATTCGCCTTCTGTTGATCAACAGTGGCTTGGAGTGCGTCACACAGAAACCGCGTGACGGCTTGACGGTGCAGTAAAAATATCACCTCCCTTCTTCGACGCACTTGGACTTGGTGGTTAAGCCGACATGGTTGACTCTCGCCCGTCCAACTTTTGCGCGATAAATCGATTGGGGTTCTGCTCTATCAACTTTAGATGGTAGGATATGGGCCTACCATGCACAGGCCGAACTCAAATCACGAGACGGGGCAGTGGAACCCACTTCTCAAACTGGGTCGCACACTGCGAAATCGCTAAGCGTGCACATGGTGCGCACGATGGATCTGGTTAGGATGATCCAGGCAGTGAGATTTCGATGGTCCATGTTGGACTTCTGCGGCTCGCTCGTTGAGGACGGCCGAAAATGCGGCTCGTCGGCAGTCGTTGTGAGAGCGAGATAGGGGGGGCGGTCTCTAGGACTGGCTTTACTCTTTTTGTTGCGCCACAATATATAGACATTTGTATTCAGTATATTGAAGTGATGTATAAAGTAAAAGAGAGATCCCTATTGGCTATCATGGAGCCAAGTACTGCAGCTACGAGGGCCAACCATGTAGCCAGCAAAGCTCAAGATACATAAGCCGGGTGATGTGCCTGAGGGAGATGGCTGACGCCATCTCACCTACAAACTGACGGCAAAGAATCAATATAGAATATCTCAAGTACTTGCCAGCGATGGCATCTGACGGCATGAACGCGAGCGGCCTCGAGTCCTTCAAGGGAAAGAGGTACGCGATATGGAAGGACAAGCTGCTCACTCACAGCAACACCCAGGACCAGCTCTATAAGCGCAAACAGATGGAGAAAGGGCTGCTAGAAGTGCGCGTGTTAATGGCGTACTTCCTGCGGGGAAGTCCAGAGCAACCACCAGCCGTCCCCAAGCAGAGTCAACTGTCTGAGAAGGAGTCATCGACGATGCGGTGGGCGCTGATGAACTGGGAAAGGGCTAAGGGCGACATTCAAAACCTTCTGAACCAAGTGCAGCCAACCTTTTCCCGCTCAACACTGCCAGACTTGGTCTCTCAGATGGATCCATGCGAAGTGATTAAGGCACTGGAGAAGGACGAGGCGTAGCCGGGCTAATTGAGTTAACCCGAGCTTGGTCGAGACTCTCTAAAAGTCAGTGACGCGACCTGCGCACTCTTTTCGGGCAACTCAAAAAGGCTTGAAATGAAACCAATCGACAGACCCAATCCCTTCTGGGACAGGGCATGGTCAGTGAGTCGTGGCTCTGTGTCGAGGTCTTGGCCCAACTCCCGAGTGAGTTTTGGGCATCGTCGATCTCGATGAAGAAGGGCGAGTTCACGGTCGGGAAGGCGAGGGTGCGCGTCGCATCTTCGGAGAGAAGTCAAAGAAGGAGATCTCGGGCAACATGGAAAAGGGCTCGGGGATCTCGATCAACAATGTTCGTGCTAAGCCGGCGCAGAAGCGGAAGCAAGCACCTAAGACTGAAAACGAGTTATTTTATTGTTTCGAGACGGGGCACTACAAGGCTGACAGCCCGGTGATGGCTAGGGACAAATACCTCAACAGAGAAGGGGGGCAACTGTTTCGGTCTGACGTGAAGACGGCTGCCGGGACCAACAAGAAGGCCCGCTAAGCCAAGCAGTCAACGATCAACACGATGAAGGCGGTCGTCAAGGAGGGCGAGAAGCACATAAATGAGCAAGGCCGGACGCCTCTTGAAGAGGACATCGACTACGCGGAAGACGTGCACAGTCTGGCGTGCGACGAGGAGGGCAACATGCCCATGAGTGACGGAGAAGGGCAAACGCCGGCTGATCTCGAGAAGATGTGCGAGAAGTGAGGAGAAAGCATGCATCCTATTTAACCCTATTGCGAGGGATGGCGTGTAAAACCAGCCGCATGACCATGTTTAGCAAAACAGGGTACCTTTTGAAATTACTACTAGGATATAGACAAGGGCAAGCGACGATCAACCTTGTTTTGACACATCAATGGTCAACATCCATTCTATTTTTATCCAATCCAAATCGATATTATTCTACAAATATCTGTTTAATTTTTCGTGGTGCGATACCAAACCTTGCATTTAATGTAAATTAAAGCCGTCTTGGTATTTTACAAGCTTGCTAGGAATGACCACCAGAGCCTCGACTGTGTTTTTACGGCATTGACAACTCCATATATTTGCCCCAGCCTCTAATTGATCGGCTCTTCTCTTGCTAGTTGCAAACACTCTTTGAAGACGATCAAGTTGCGGATGTAGAATGCTTAGAGCGACCTTGCCTTCACAGTAATCGTCCCATCAAGTGGGTCATAGTGGCAGTGTTATGGTGCTCTTCATTAAATGCTCATGAAGACGCACTAGTGGCAATGAATGACTTTGGCGTATACTGGAGCACACCTAGATCAAGTAATTTACACCGCCACCAACACGTATGCAGCACGTGGATTAGCTCAATTCTATTAGACAACTTCCTAACTCAATGCTGTTTCAATTAATATACTAAGCCATCGACTGCCACGAAGCCATAAAACTGCAATGCTCAGGCTCGAACCCACGCTGCTCATGGTGGCCACGCGCGCCTCTCACCGCCTCGCCACCATGCACTGCAGCAGTGCCGTCAGCTTCGCCGCCATTGTAGCCCCGCACTGCTCGCAGTCTGGGACCGCACGCTCCTCTGTGTAATGGGCTTACTTAGCCCAATACTTTAGCTTACACGTGAACGGACGTGTATGAGGAAGCGTAAGGTGTATTTAACTTAGATTAAGTATACTTGAATCCACAAGTATAATTAGATCTAAATAAAGGTATAAATAGTAGCTTTTGCGGAAAAATGAGAACTGAATTGAATGTTAACTGTGGCTTTCCTCCTAAAACTGCTATCTATAAAGAGGGATTCTGCCAACGAGTGGTTGGCAGAAACCCTGTCCTAATGCTTGACTCTTATTGGTAGAAAAACCCTGCTTTCTGACCAATAGGACTGTTTCCTAATATGAATGGTGACCACACTGCGATGTGGCCCACCTGAATGTATCCATTAGTGCATGTTGCACTAACGTGATGTTAGCCGAATGTGTAGCCCCGCTACACCATCCCTCCGTTAGGACTTGATGTGCCGGTCTTGACACATCAATCCAAAGTCTTCGGAGAGAACTTCGCGCTCATTTCGAAATGAGCACGCCTACGACGCAGACTTCCGACATGCCTGCTGCACCTGCAGCGGCGGTCGCGGTCGTCGCTAACACAGCGACCACTGCTACATCTTCAGCCGCTTCGGCGTCCGTCGTCACTTCCACGGTGATGACGTCAAGCTCCCCCAAGCGTACGATCTCGGTTGGGGGGTATCACAAGGCGCGTGGCAAGGTTAACTATGCCAACGAAACCCTTTTCGACGGCATCGAGGATGCCGTCATGGAGGAGGGCGAGGAAGAGAGAGAATCCTCGTCTTCAGGGCGCGATGAAGCAACCGTGGGGACGCATCGTCCTCGTGAGGGCGACTCGGACGCTTCGTGTTCGAAGAGCTCGCGTAGCGGCAGCGACAGGCCGCTCGCTGATGCTGGACCGCTGTCCACTCCGCGGGGTGGGGACGATGACGACTCCACTCCGTCTGCGGCCGTGACGTCGCGCACTAACCCGGTGCGCGACCCGTGGATGTCGTCTCCGAGCGAGATCCGATCTCGCTACGGCAGCACTTCGCCACTTGGGCGGTACGCGTTGTACTCCTGCAGTGCCATCACTGATGACGACGTCACCAAGGAGCTCGACTTTGATCCGGCTACGGATCAAGATGTGATTATTACATCGGGCTCTTCCACGAGCTCCAATTCTATGGGAACAAGAAGCATTCCCGTAAGAGCAAGGTGACAGAGTGGGAGGCACTCTGTCAAAGCTGGGGCGCGTTCGTTGAGAACTTCAACCTCGATCCGGCTGGTTACCGCGAGCGAGTCCGCTCTGCGAGCGAGCGCTACGAGCGCTTCTCGAAGCGGTCCAAGATTTTGCGGCGATGGTACAGTCGAGGCGGGGATTCCGTGCGCAGTGCCGTCTGGCGTTGCGTGCGAGCGCTGCCAAGCTGGGGCAGTGCGGCTGTCCGAACGGGATCTTAACGGGTACACTGGTATTAGTGTGCCTGTGGAGTTGAAGAGACTGCGTGAGAAGTTAATCACGCAGTTGTCGTCTGAGAGTGCTGAGGGTGAGCGCAACACTCAGTCGAGGGCTGTAGGCGACTACAGCTCTCGCTCATGTTTTACGCCCTTCGGCGGATCTGCTGGTGGCGGGATTCGTACTCCGTCACCATTTCCGGAACGTCGCTCATCAGGACGTTCCGCGGCTCCCACGTATCGTGGTCAGGAGAGTATCCTGACCAACGAATACGAAAATGAACCGGACCTTGGGTCCGGATCTGATGACCAACGATTCGCTGGACAATCCAGCGAGTTTCCCCACGTGCGTCTCGCAACGGGGGCGGCGGCGGTGGGAAGACGCCACGGACCGTCGCCGGCCGAGGTCTGGGATCGTTTGGAGGCGGTGGAGCACCTCCAGACGGCTGAGCTCGCCGAAATAAGGCAGGAGCTGAAGCTTTTGAAGGCCCGAATCGGTCAGGCTGGGCAGACCGCTTCGAACGTCCAAATGAGCTTGGAGACGGTCGTTGCTCGCGTGGAGCAGCGTGTTTACGCGCTCGAGGCGAGGATCGCGCCGAGTCACCGGGAGTAGGTGACTCGTGTTGCGAGTAAGGCTTCAGCCGCCCAACGTAAAAGGTTGGGTGGAGGCGCATGCTGGACGGTATGTCTAGCGTGTACGCGTTGCCATGCTTCGCCAACACGGCGAATGGGCCGATGAAGCGCGGGGCAAGCTTGCTTGCTCCGAAGTCGGAAACTGCATGTCTAGCTAGGTTCTGTGTAGCTAACAGAGCTAATGAACCCACTTTGAATTCATTTGTGTTTCCTCTGCCATTGTTGTATGCGTTCAGCTTCTGTCGATCGATATAAGTTGCAATAGCATCTTGCACAAACCGTATTACGGCTTGGCGGCGCTGGACAAAGTCCATTGCCTTCGAGTTGAACAACCTGTTGTTCTTGTTGTTGAGAGTGTCTACGCCCGGCGTAGACACTGAACTCTCGTCGACCGGACTACGCGCAGTCCGTGCGTGTGTCGACACAGCTGATATGTTGCCCGTATCAGCGTGTTCATTCGGTTTGGTTGAAACCGGATACCCTCCCCCACTTAAGGAAGGAGCTACCGCACCGAGTACGCTCAGTACGCGTGGATGCCTCATGGCGTTCACGTAAAACGGTTTGTGTCCTGTCGAGACATGCACCGAGTTGTTGATGGCAAACTCTGCCATCGGCAAGCAGTCGCTCCAGTATTGGAACGAGTGAGCGTAGCTCTTCAGGGCGTCAACCAATACCCGGTTGACGCGCTCAGTTTTTCCGTCGGTCTGCGGATGATCCGCAGTCGACATGGACAGCTGCGTGCCAAGAAGTTCGAACACTTCTTGCTAGAAACGCGCTGTGAAGCGCGGATCACGATTAGACACAATGTCGATCGGCATGTCATGGTGTCTAAACACCATGTCAACAAGCAGACGTGCCGTCTGCTTGGCTGTCACTTCGGCTGGCACTGCAGCAAGATGCACCATCTAGCTGAGCCGGTCAACGAAGACCACAATACCAGTCCTCCGCTTGTTATCAGGCGGAAGACCAAACACAAAGTCCATTGAGATGGACTGCCAACACTCCGATGGAGTCGGTAGTGACTGAAGTGGAGCCTGCGAGAAGGGCGCAGGCTTCACGCGCTGACAAACCTCGCAAGCGCGGACGTACTTGCGTACCCACTTGTACTGGTGACTCCAATAGAAGTCACGCGTGAGAAACAAGTATGTCTTCTCACGACCCTGATGTCCCGACGTCGGGGCATCGTGATACTCGTAAGTGATCCTGAGCTTAGCTTATGATCGTCCGGCACGACAATGCGATCAGCGTTGTCGTCGACTGCGCTGTAAAGCAACAGTCCATTGTGTACATGATAACGGTGTACACGGGCACGGAGATGTTTCGCCAACTTCTGACGAGACTTGTCAGAAGGCGCAGCGAAGTAGTCCAATAACTGTTTCGCGTCCGCATCATTCGTGTATGCGGACTTCACGTCGTCTAACAAAGACGACGAGGGAGTAGACGTCCGTGCGACGTCAATTGAATTGGCGTCGGCCTTGCGCACCGCATAATCAGGTCGACGCGACAACGCGTCGGCTACAACATTCAACCTTCCAGGTTTGTACTCAAGCTGGAAGTTCTACTCCGCAAAGAATGAGAGCCATCTCGCCATTCTTTGTGAGATGTGCGGCGACTTGATCGCCGTAAACAATGATGCGTGGTCGGTGTAGACCACAAATGGTCTACTCCCCAGTAGATACACTCGAAACTTTCATGGCAAGGAGTTCCTTGTCATGTACCGGGTAGTTGCGCTCAGCTGACGCGACTGATAATAGACCACGCGATCACGTTCTTCGTGATCGTGTTGCATTAGAGCGCGTCCGATTGCGAAATCGGACGCGTCACACACGACGTGAAATGGGCGATCTTGGTCGGCCACCGCCAAGATCGGCGCCTCAGTCAAGCCCTGATTGACTGCATCAAAGGCCTGCTGAAAGTCAGCAGTCCAAACCCATGCAGCATCCTTCTTTAGGAGCTGCGACAGCGGGCGAATCTTGCCCGCGTAGTTGCTCACGTACTTGCATAAGTACGTAGCGAGTCCAAGGAACTGCCTCAGTTCCTTGACATTGGAAGGCGTAGGCCATTCATTGATCACTCTGACCTTTCCCGGGTCAGGGCGTACGCCGTTCTTTCCTACGAGACACCCAAGGACGGGCATCTCGCTAGCCCCGAAGATACACTTCTTCAGGTTCGCGTAGAGCTCGTGTTTGCGCATGAGCGCAAACAACCTGTGGAGATGTTCCTTGTGCATCTCCACTTCCGACTTCCCGTCCACAGCCCGGCTGTGGATGCGCAACAAGTGCGTGACGCACCTGTTGAACGTCGCGGGGGCATTCTTTAGTCCATGTGGCATTACAAGCCACTCCCAGAGCATACCGCTCGGAGTGCTCATCGCCGTGAGAGGTATATCGCTCTCACGCATGAGGATCTGATAGAATCCGTCTCTCAGATGCAGAGCACTGAAGATAGTGCTCAAAGCCATCGAATCGATGATCACATCTTTTCGCGGTATCGGCGTCTGCGCCGGTACCGTTGCGTCGTTCAGCTTGTTATAAGCATGAACGATGCGCCACCCGCCCTGTGCCTTCGTGACACAGAACGTAGGCACGCTGTGTGGGGATTTCGATTCTCGCACTTGTCCAGCCTTGCGGCGACTCTCAAAGAAGTCGTTGATCGCTTTGACTTGCTCTCGCGGCAGTGGCCACTGCCGCGTCACGCAATACTTCGTTCCCGGCACAAGATCAATCTCGTGCTGAACACCCTTGTCCTGCGGCAACTCCGCAGGGATATCGTCCGGGAGTACGTCTCTGTACTCACTCAAGACCTCGTTGAAGGGGCTCGACCTCAGCGAGTCCCAGCTCTGCTCGCCGAAGCGTTCCTTCTTCGACTTGGCGCTGAGGGTGTCGACGCCCTCAGCGACGAGCTGCTTCAACTCTTCCGCTTCACACTTCATCCTCTCGACATCCGAGACGACGCAAATCTGCTCGATGCGTCCATCGTGCAGGTCGCGGGCGAAGCGCCTCCAGCTCGTGACTGGAAGCGAAGTTAACTCCGACGCCAGTGTCGGAGGGTTCTCCAACTTTATCTCCAACTTCATCTTCTTATACTGGAGACCAGTATTCGTACGCGTCAAGACACTCAGTGTCTCGACGGTCGTCTCCAGATCCTGTGTCTGCCCGGCAGACACTGCGAGTAGCGTCTCGGCCCCTGACCGATACTAGCGCAGCTTTGCTCGCTTGCTCGCTTGCGCCGTTCGCTTCTTGTGCGGAACCCGGTTCCGCGCGTCTTGTTTTATCCGGGCCCGACCGCGGACAGATCTTCCGTTTGATCGCCGGCGGGTTCAACCCGCGGACGCACGCAATCAAGCCCTGCTTGATCGCGTACCGCTTCGTCGTGCAGCCCGGCTGCACGCGAGCACACAAGCATTTCCGGTGCGGGACGTTTGAAACTGTCCGCACTACCTGCAGCGTCGGCTCCCAGAGCCGGTGCGCTTTCTTTACCTCGACGCCTGACAGCGGAGCGTCTTTCGACGTTTGGGCCAATCGCATCAGCTACCTGAGCTGACGCGTCCGAGTCACTGTCCTTATTAGTGACTGGCTCCTCTTGTTGAACTTGTGTGTCGACACTAATAGTCGACACGACCGCGTCACTCTTGACGCTTCGAGAACCTCTCGAATCCGATCGAATCTGAGTCTTCTGATTTGACTCACATTTTCTCCCGACGACTCTCAGTCGTCGATGTCCGTGCGGGGTGACCGGAGACAGCCGCGCGTTGCGCCGTCTCTCCTGGTCGGTCGCGTGCACCGCAAGGTGCACGTGCTGTGCCGACAGGGCCATCGCTCACTGTCGCGCCGCTACTCCCGAAGTGCACGATCGTGCGCTTCGTCCAGTCGATCACCGGATCATGCCGTGCAAGCCACGGCATGCCCAACACTATGTCGAGCTTATCGTCTAAGTCATGTACGATAAGCTCGTCCACGAACTTCTTCTCTCGATACGAGAAGCGTACGCGTACGCCACGCTTCTCGGTTCTAACAACGACACTGGTGTTAGTCTAAACAGACACTGCAATTCGAGCGCCTAATTAAGGATTGGCATTTGAGACTCGGTCATGTAGGCAAATACAGATTGCTGAAAATAATTAGTAATCTTAAAACAGGAAATGATCTAAATCTGAGCTATTCTAGACTCAAAGTAGTATCATTCCACTGTAAAACATGCACGGAAATGAAGGACCGACGCATGTCTTATAGGAACATGGTGGGAGATAAGCCGACGGAACCGCTACACACGCTCCATATGGACACTACAGGACGCCTTAGAGTGAATGTTCTGTACGGATTATTCGGCTATCGATATGCACTTGCGGTGGCAGATGATACAACTGGGTACAAATAGTACTTTCCGTTGAAATCTCTAAAATAAGTATCGTGGAAAATCAGAGATCTTCTAAAACAGCTCTCTGTTCAATTCCCATACAAGTAAAGAGAATTAGAACAGATGGAGGTACAGAGTTCGTAAATAAGGATGCTAGCAAACTCTGCTCCAAATTAGGACTACTCTTTCAACATTCAAATGTTGAGTCACAAGAGGGGAATGGTAGCGCAGAGAGAGCACACCAAACCATAATGGGTGGAGTTAGATGTCTTCTTAGAGGTTCTAGCATGGCAGCAAAATGGTGACCTGAGGCCTTACTTTACATGGTCGAAGTTACAAACTGCTTGCCGATGACTAGACTTGGTATGAAAACTCCTTATGAAATGCTCCATAAAAGGAAGTGTAACGGTTTAGCATTCCAGATTCCAAAAACAAAAAGAAAAGACTCGAAATCAGGTGGTCGAGCAATAGAGGGCAAGCTATTGCGTATTTCACCCAATTATATAGGATACCGCCTCCTCGATGTGAAAGGAAAAAGTACATCACTGCAAGAGATGTGAACTTCAGCCCAGTAGTCACTGAAGCAATGATAAAATAGTCTTTTCCATATGAAAAGATCCTGGAAAATATCAGTGAGACTCAGATAATTTCTGATTTAGGGAAGATAGCTAGAATGGACAGTGAAACTGAAGTTGAAGTTGTAAGTTCCGAATCAGTCACGTCTGAACGGACATTGCGAGACGGGGGAGATGACAAACAGGATGCTAGTCAGCAACCGCGCCGCTCTAAGTGGCTACGATCACAAAAGCCGACTAGCGCTAAATCTGTGACTGCTAAAATGTGTCATATTCAAAAATTTAAATCTGTGACTGCTAAAATATGTCATATTCCAATCCCTAAATTTCTAAAGGAAACATTTGCTGGATCATATGCCAAACAGTGAGAGGCAGCAATAAAAACCGAGTTTGAAGCGCTCCTAAAAAATGGAACATGGACTCTCGTCCCACTGCTGCCTGGCAGAATATCATTAGGCTGCCATTGACTATTTGATGTTAAGTACAATGCGGACGGTACCATAGATAGATTTAAGGCACGCCTGGTAGTTCAGGGCAACACACAAATGTACGGAATTGATTATAAAGAGGATTTCCCCCGTTGCTCGTTACGAGTCATTGCGTCTATTGCTAGCGCTGGCCACTTCGCTTGGCCTGCACTTACATCAGATGGATGTATCAACGGACTTTCTAAATTCTAGGCGCCTGTCTAAAACAGGCGCCTAGAATTTGGTATGGCGTTTATAATGACTATCTAAAGTCTTTAGGGTTTTTGCGATGCAAGAAGGAGTACTGCTTATACCACAAAAAGTGGGAGGTTGATGGAGTCGTCCACACACTCATTGTTTGTGTGTATGTATATGACTTGGCTATTGCGGGGTCACAGCTGAGCTCGATACAGGATCTAAAGAACAAACTATCAGAGAAGTTCACAATGAAAAATCTAGGAGAGCTACATTATCTTCTGAAAATGGAAATCAAAAGAGATTTAGAAGTTAAGCCTTTGTGCATATCTCGCATCATAATTATATTAATGACTTGCTACACAAGTATAATATGCGAGATTGCAGTACTGAGCCAACACCACAGGCAAAAAGTATTATACTACAAAGGGAAGAGACGCTTACGCCAGAGCAGATCGCGGCGCAGCCGTTCGATTATAGAGGATTAGTAGGGTCCCTGATATACCTAGTAAGACGCACTAGACCTGACATAGATAATGCTGTAAGGGAACTAAGTAAGTACTTATCTTGTTACAATTAAAGTCATTGGAGAGCTGCTCAGCGAGTACTAAAGTACTTGAAAGGAACGTCGCAGTATGGCTTAATATATGATGGCAATAGTACTATTAAGCTTGAGCTATTCACAGACGCGAGCTTCGCGAATGCACATGAGCAAAGGAAATCTGTTACGGGTTATGTATCATTACTTGCTGGTGCATGTATCACATGGAAAAGTGTAAAGCAAGACAGCAAGACAGCGGAGTCAGAGTTAGTCGCTGCTAGTGAGGGCGTACGAGAAGCAATGTAGCTACGGCTACTAAAAAATGAGTTAGGATACGAACAAGTACTACCGACGCAGTGTTGGTGCGATAATACTGCCGCCATTAGTATTATTTAGGGCCCCTGTAGTCACTCTTCCACGAAGCATATTGAAATTAGGCATTTGTATGCTCGTGACAAACATGAAGAGGGAAATATCACAGTTACGTACTGTAATACAAACGATATGATAGCAGATGCACTTACTAAGCTGCTTAGTCTGAACCAGTTTGAAAAGCTCCGCAATATGATGGGGGTTAAGAATTTGAATGTCTCAAATTAAAGATAAGGCACTAAAAACATATTAATATCAGAAATAAGATGACAGACAGTAAAAGGTATCCAACAGTGTCAATAAGTGACTTTTAGTCCCGAAAGTAAGTTAAAAGGGCTACTGAGACTATTCTCAAATGGAGATACAAATTACGAACAGAATCACAAAGCAAAGTCAGATTTACGGATCGAGAGCAAAATTAAAGACTAAAGGTCATAGTTAAGGACTAAAACCGATGGTAATTACCTCACCTAGCCCTATTTTAAGGACAGTGAACCGTTCAGGCTATTAGCCCGGTACTCCGAGTGCTGTACCGTCTAACTTCGTCTTACCTTCGTCCTTTGCATTGTATCAAACCGTGGACGAAGATGCTGATTACCGCAACCAGGTCGTGTACACGTGATTAAACTATTGACCGGTATTCGTACCCCAGAAACTTCGTCACAATGCTCAGATTGGTTAAAAAGAAATGTACCACCGGTCACTGCTCAGTGGCGAATTCTTGGAACCGGTGAGTGGCAGCACGTCGGTGACCACAACATTGGGGACCGCTCGGCTGGAGCCTCGGCTGGAGCGAGACGGCGAAGGCGGGAAAGTGGATGACGGAGAGCTCTACTATCGAGACGTGGGCGACGATGTGAACGCAGACGTGGATGTAAGCGCGACGTTTGTGTACTAAGTCATGGCTTCCGTCTTCCGTCGCGCTCAGACCCGGTGGTAGCTGACATGTTCTTCGAGTTATCGTGGAGCTTCGATCGAGTGGTGATGTGGTGGGCCCCCGGCTGGCAGCTCTCGTAATGGATGGTTGGTTGGTGTTCTCCTCGTTCATCGATCCCGTCGATGGATTGACGGTCATGCAGATCGTCGCGGCCCGTGGGTACCACGTCGAGGAGCACAAGGTCACCAACTCGGACAGCTACATCTTGACCATGTACGGGCTTCCGAAGACGTACACGGAGAGCCAAATCAACGCTTCTGCTGCTGCCAACAAGCCGGCCGTGTACCTCATCCACGGTCTGCTCGACAGCAGCTATACGTACGTGTGCAACTTCCGCAACTAGAGTTTGGTTTTCGTGCTCGAGGACGCGGGCTTCGACGTCTGACTGGGCAACAACCGATGAACGACGTGGTCAAACCAGCACGTCAAGTACACGACCGATGGTGACGGGTACTGGGCCTCTTCATGACAAGAGATGGCGCTGCACGACATGCCCACTATGATCAACTACGTGCTGACCACGACGGACCACCGACGCTCAGCCACGTAAGCCACTGGGAAGGAACCATGCAGGCGTTCGTCAGTTTCCCTGTCGACCAAGAGCTGGTCAAGAATGTGTCGTACTTTGGTTCTCTTGCCTCTGTCGCCTATCCGGGCCACATCACTTCGCCCATCTTCGAGCTGATGACCAACACGTACTTGGACGTTTTGTTCACGATCATCGGTGTTGGGGTGTTCAGGGAGACCAACTGGTTGATCCAGGACATCCTGGCCAAGTACGCGTCTGCTTTCATGGACCATGAATGTGGCTCTACCATGAACGCGCTCCCAGGCCAGTCGGAAAACGTCAACTCGACGCGACTGTAAGTGTTCATCTTAGTATTAAGGTAAATGATTTTTCATTTAATTTATGATGGCTAACCTTCTCTCGTTGATTAATTTGTAGACTTGGTGACCCAATTCTCTGGAAATCGAACACGCGTTTGAGAACTGAGACGAAGCGGGTGAACGCTTTTATCGTCCAGGATCTATAGCGCGCCCAGGGGTTGGATAACCGGTAGTCCAGAATGGACCAGCCCCGGTTAACTCGAAACACACAGTAGAATGCCTCGAGTCGGCGTGTGACCTTGTGCAATCCCTATAGGTGTCGATTAATTCGGCGGACCGTCTTTCAACCGGAAATGTAACAATCAATTAGATACAAGAATACAGAGAACTTCCAAGTTCTTCTCAACTGGGAGATCCCGAATGGAGGCAAGCTTACGAGCAAAGACCTTTCCCCAAACAACCACTCTCAAAAATAACCAATAACAATACAGAGTTCGTATATACAATGTGCAGCCTGTCAACCTTAGGTCACAACCCGGATACAGGGAAATCCGGGTTGCCCAACGCGCACCACCCTCGAATGATCGAGGGAAACCACAAATACAGTCCTAAAACAAGCAGTCTAACTCGGATCTCAGGGGGTGATTGCTACAACCTCCTGAAACTACAGATGGAATATGGAATGCAAGGGTCCTCTTTCGAGTGTCCACAGGCAATTTAGAGATATGAAATGGGTAGACCAACCCGAAAGCAGCCTTTTTAGGTACCCAATTTGATTTGAAGCGTGTAGGTGAGAGTTCCTCGTGCGGTTGCACGACCTTGGACGTCCGTTGGTGTACGCGGCTCCCGGACATTCCTTTGGATTCTCCTTTGGGTAGCAGAAAAATGGCGTCGTCGTCCTCGGCGAATATATTCTCCAGAACCGCTGGCAAGCAGACACGAAGTCCACTTGGGCTCTAGAAGGCAAAACAAACTCTGATTATCTCTTCTCTATCTCTCTCTCTGGCTATCATTTCTTTCTTTCTTTCTTGGTATCTGGGTTTATGGCGGTCCCCTCTGCTCGAATCGCATGCACTCCTCCCGGATGACTGGGTTTCAGAATACTTGGGATCATGTTGAACTCGTGGAGGGCCGCTCACTCATCTTGTACTGGCGGCGGTCTTGGGCGATCGCACTTCGTGCGCTGGCGCGCTGTCGCCGCTTGATTGGCTTGTCTCGAAGATCCCTGGCTTAGGCGTGGCACTGTCTGGATCTTGGTCTCATGTTCGCATGGGTGCCTGATTTGTCACGCCCCTGGGGTGTCAGTGATTGGTCGGTTCATGCTTGGGTACACTTGCCATCCGGGGTGACATCCATCCGGAGTGGCATCTTGGTCATTCGGGTTGTCCTTCATCATTCAGGATGTACGGGGTGTGCTTCGTCTGGACTTCACTTGTTTCCGTGATCTTCAGGTCATACTCCATGTTTCACTCGAACTTGGGTAATCTGTTCCGCTTGGGACTCGAAACGGTGGTCTTCGTCTGGGTTGTGATGGTAGTGGTTTCTTCAGGGTTACTGCAGTGTCGCTCGGCGTGTCTCGATCTTGGATGATCACTCGGCTCGTATGGGCAAGCCGCTTTCTGGGATACATTCTACCGGAAGCGTTTGGCCCCTTCATGTGGGTACCTGCCGCAAAGGGAAGTCGGCGATCGGACCGGGCGCTATAACTCCATCCCGAATCTTCTTTGCTTCGGGTGGGACGCCTCCGTGCATGTGAGCCTATACGTGTTCCGAGTAACCGTCCTGGCGATCTTCAACCAGACAGCACTTTCGAGTGTACCATTCGTGTGCCACTCTGAATCCAGGTCCCCATTCGACACTCTCCGGCTCTGTGCCCTGAGCAGCTGAGAACTGGCCACTCTGGAAAACTTCCAGTCGCCTCGCGTCAACCGCCCCTCTGGTGACGGACTCTCACTGAGAGATTTATCGTCGAAGTGTCAGACCATGAGCAGATCCACTCGCGATCGCAGCCGTTCTAGGCGCAATGCCACCTCGGCTCGAGAACCATCCAACAGACTTCCCAGATTGTCCACCATTTTCCGTCCCGTCCTGGGTCGCACCCACTATTCGCCCAATCTCCAAGCACGACCAACAAACACATTCAAAACGCAAAAACTCTTCGACGCGGCACTCAACAAGCACCTCCATGACAAGCAGCAACGGCGCCGCTGACCGTGGTGTGGACGACGTGCCCCCGCACGCCCCTGAGCAACTCCCGGGCACTCCTCCAGTGGGAGATGGTGCGTCGGGCTCAGGCGGTGTGGGTGGTAATGATGGTAGCTCCTCGGGTGTACACGATGAGGTGCCCACTCCACATGTCGATCCAGACGACTCGGCTAAGGAGCCTGCACACACGGAAGACTCTCCGCAGGCCCCCGGGGCGCCCCATGCTACGGAAGCGGTACCTGAGGCACCGACAGGTGGCGTGGACTTGTCCACCATCGATGATCCAGCAGCCACAGCAGCTGCCTTTGCGGCGGTTGGTCAATTGCTGGTTACTGAGCAGATCATTTCGGCGGCCACCGCCAAGCACATTTTCCAGGGCGAGCTCAACTTGGCGGAGGTAAAATCTACCGCGGCTGCTGCCGCTGCTCCGTTCCTCCCTGGCGATGTCCCGCCTGCGCGCTTTGGGGTACAACAAGACCTATCCAGCTTCGTCGTGGGTGTTTCCGCTAACCACACCGACCATCTCTCGGAAAAGTTCCTGCGCGATGGATATGGAGGTTTGGAGGTGTTGACGCTTGTGGAAGCTCTCTCGGATGAGGATATCCGGGACCTCACTGAGATGACCGACTCGAGATTGAGCATCCGCCCGGAACTCTTGTCGCCCCGGCCTGCCAAATTTGCGGCCACTGTGCCAGAATTCCGCGACTTGTTGGGCAGCCTGGATGCGCAACGTGAGTTGGCATCGCTACTTCAACATTACCCCGTGGAGGGACTGGCTCGGAAAGTATTCAAGATGTCCCTCTTTTGAAACGGACTCTGGAGCAGCTTCGGGATGCCAAGCGCCAGCTCCGCTCGAGTGGATCTCAGGATGGCGCCGAATTATTGGCGAAGCTTACCAAGATCAGCAGTATGAAAACTGGTTTTGCTCTCCTGAACCAGTACTGGAAGGAATCATTTATAACATCAAAACGCCAGCCCGACCAGGAGATTTTGGATCACGCCCGAGATTTCAAGCGCGCCGCACAAATTCACGAGCAAGAGGAGGAAACTCTCCAGTCGAAAATCGCCGCGATAACCCAGGAGTGTGACGACATGTTCGCTTATGCTCGCTCGCTGAAACGTCAGTTGAAGGCTGGTTCACTCAGCGTTCCAAGAGTGATGAACTTCCTGAATCAGCATCAATCCCGGGTGATCGGCAATTGACCTCGCCTGAAAGCTCTACTGGAGCAACTCAAGGACCACAAAACTCCTCCGAGTGACTGGACAACCCGGATCATGGTGACCGCAATTGATGATTATTCAGTGCAACCTGGTCCGTTCGCCACCCTAGATGAGGGAGATGCTGATGAGGAGGGGAAGGAAGATAGCGGTACCGGGCCCACGAGTGGTCCCAAAAGCGCGCCCCTCGACTTAACCCAGGATTGAACTCCTCCGTCCACGCCCCAGACCCCTCCGTCTAAGCAGCGCAAGCAGTCGACCAGTGCTCGGAAATTACAGGTCCGTCCGGACCCGTACACACCCAGTGATAAGGACGCTTTGGATCCCCGGGAGACACTCGCTCGGACAGCTGAGGAGGCCCGTGCTTCTCTGGCAGATCACGCGGTGATTTGGGATAAGCAACGTACGGATCTCCAGCTGGTCATGCGTTCCGGGTTGGATTATCTGGACGCGTTCGAGCTGGTGAGTGGCGACCACCTGGTACATCCCCGAGTCCCTGTCCGGGAGCTCACGCGTATGCTCGCCCGGGTGATGTATTGGGGCCGGCTTAATCACACCCCTTGGGCTAAGTACGTCCCGAGTTAGTGTTACAAGAAAGCCGAGTCGTATCTCGACAACCTGGATGGCGCCCTAGCTCGTTGGCCGACTCTGAAGAAGCTGCGCCTGGATGACTCAGCGGAGGTGATGGAGCTCTCTTATCGGGAGTGGGTGAGAGTGAGGACGACGAGACCGGGACGTCACTTTGAAGATCAGCGTGGAATTCAAGCCTCAAGCTCCGCGGACTACTCCGCTTCGGGAAGCCAAGTGTCGGCGTGGCTCGATCTCGTCCGCATCAAGCTCGTCGGCCCCAGTCGTGACTGACCCACCTTCGGAGCCGCCTACCAAGCGTCACCGTCCGGCACAAGATCGTCGCCGATCCATTCTGGCTCGAAAAGAGTATTCCGAGTTGGCTCCGGATGAGCTCGCGCTGGTCGAGACTCCTGGATGTGGGGTCATGTATTGGCGCCAATACGGCATTCTGCTCAAGTTTGCACCCGGGACCGCCAACGCGATCGAGCAGACCGCGGGCTTTCAGGACTACGCTCCAAATTTATCCAAGACCGCTGAGCTGGAAGGGGTTCGAGTGCGATGGGATCCACCTTTGTTCAAGGCGCTGTGGGACTCGGCGCCTTGGGACGACATGTTTCAACAGCGCCTGAAATTCATGATCCTACATTCGGCCGACGACCTGAGCGCTCGGGCGAAAACCGACCTGGTCGATATAGTCGAGTTCATGTGGACGCATCGCCATACCTTTTGGGTAATTGGTCACTGGTTTTTCATCGATCACCACCGGGATGATTATTCGGCGAATCTTCACACCGAGCGCAAGAAGGAGTGCGACACAGTCAAGAAAAGCTATAAGAAGATCCTGGATGACAAGGTTCGGGGAGGCCTTCCGGAGTCCGTTCTGGAGGAGCCTGGCGTCTGGACATTCCCGGCCAAGTGCTGCTTCTGGGTCTGGATGGACAAGTCTCAATTGAATGACCAGGGCCACCCTTTCGCGCTGATGGAGCAGCTCAGGATCGTCGACGAGCTGGAGCCCGCCCGGGTGCAGTGGAATTCCTGCAACTCGGATGACCAACGTGTGGCTCACCTGGGATCATCTCTCCGGAAAAAAGCTGCTTCCTGAGTCCGAGAGCCGCCGCTACCTTGTCTCCACGCAACGTTCGTAAGGCACATCCGTGCATCGTAAGGGGCCTGATTCCGGAAGTTTGTTCCAATTTCTGCATGTCTTTGCATAAGCACGTCCTAACTTCATCAATATATCCGACCCCTTATTCATTTTCCAAATCTTCGCCTCAATCTTCTTTTGCACGCGCAACTTTGTCATCCCTCTCTTCGAATCCTCCTTCCGCTTCGTTGTACACTCTCATCTTTATTCCAGGTAGCCATCTCCACTTTCCACTTGAAATCAAAACATTTTCAGTCAAATTCACAACTCTGCGATCTGCGTCGGTCAAGTCGGGTTCACCCGGGGTGGCTATAGCCTAGGGTGATCATCTCCGGCCTGCATAGCCTGGAAACGCGCCCTCGCCTTCGCCCCTTGGTTGAACTCGTACAGAAGCGCACCACAACTCAGCTGGGATACTGGTGTCCAATCTGGGTCATCGTAACCCTTCCATTTCACCAAATCCCCCCGAGTGCGCTTAGCGGTGCGAGTCCGTTTGACCCACCGTAGATCCAGGATCTTCTCGACTTCATATTGAACCTATGGCAACAGTGCTGCATCAAAATCATCATCATCTTCCAAATCGAGCTCTATGGTGGGTCGTTTCGGGAAGACCGCGCGCGGTTTCAGCCTGCTTACGTGCACCCAAGGGTTGACACGATATCCCCTGTCCTCGACCTTGAGGCGCACTCGAAGGTCATCCTGAATTTCTTCGATCCGGAAAGGCCCATGCCACAAGTGTGCCAGCTTTCGGCTCAATCCAGGTTGTACATTCGGTGTAGCGGGGCTACACATTCGGCTAACCTCACCTTAGTGCAACACGCACTAAGTGGATACATTCAGGTGGGCCACATCGCAGTGTGGTCACCATTCATATTAGGAAGCAGTCCTATTGGTCAGAAAGCAGGGTCTTTCTGCCAGTAATACTCAAGCATTAGGTCAGAGTTTCTGCCAACCACTCGTTGGCAGAACCTCTCTTTATAGATATCAGTTTTAGGAGGAAAGCCACAGTTATCATTCAATTCAGTTCTCATTTTACCGCAAAAGCTACTATTTGTACCTTTATTTAGATCTAATTATACTTGTGGATACAAGTATACTTAATCTAAGTTAAATACACCTTACGCTTCCTCATACACGTGCGCTCACGTGTAAGCTAAAGTATTGGGCTAAGTAAGCCCATTACATTCGGGATATATAACCACACGGAATCTCCCGTCTCAAAACCTGTTTTCAATCTCTCGGATAATTCCCGCCACTTTCTGGTCTGCTCTTCTGAACGAGCACGCCTCGCTTTCCTTTGGAGGATTTCCGCACACGCCAGAGCGTAGCTGTAGTCTCTCTGGAATTTGCGTCGCCACTTGTAAGCAGTCCGTTCGGGCAGGCTAGAGGGTTTCGGCCCGAGCATCGCCGAGGCAGTACCCTGGACGTCCCATCCGTGTACCAGGTAGAAGGGCGTATTCAGGTGCGTCGCGTCGAATGAAGTATTCAGGACGAACATCAATCTTTCAGCGTGTTCATCCCAGTCTGACTAGCCCGCTTTTGCGATGTATGCCTTGACACTCCGAATGACCGTCTGGACTGACCGCTCCTGTTGCCCTTCTTGGGGACAGTAGGCCAACGTCGCACGCTGCTTGCTTCCGAGCAACTCGCGGAACCTCGTGAATACCTCACTCATAAATCTAGGGTCCTGGTCATGCCGAATCATAGATGACGCCCCGAATCTCAGAAACACTTGCTCTTCGTACGCTTCGGCCACATCTTGGGCGATCGTGGACGACATTGGTTTGCACATGATGTATCCGGAAAACGTGGCCTGGAACAGGAGTAGAAAAGTGTTCCCTCGGGCTGACTCAGGCATGTGCGTGACAAAGTCCATGGAGACCAACTCGAATGGCCGTCGCGGATCGATGTTCCCTGGGGACGGCCCGGGATTAGGGGACGCCCCTTTCCGCTGGCGCAATCCGTGCATTCTTTTACGTACTGTTCCACGCGAGCATACATGCCGGACCAATAGAACTCCGAACGCAACTTGTCGTAAGTGCGAGTGATACCTTGATGTCCTCCCCGAACGTCTTTGTGGGCATAATGTAACATGTCTTCTCGTAGAGCTTCCGGAACTACCAGGCGTAGCTGATCTTCCGCGTCACGAGGACGATCCCGGGTGGAGCGTGCTAACCGATAAAGAACACCTCGAACATCCAACGCGAACAAATCCGCAACTTTCGCAATCTTCCGCAATCGTTTCGGTGAAAACCGCTCCAGATTTCCTCGAAGAAAGTCTCGGATCTCTGACTGGTGTGCGCGAATGCGCCCCCAACGTTCCGCCTGAAATTCCAGGGGGCCCAGAGGTGGGCTGTCATCCGAGGTATCTCGAGTTTGTTCTTGAGTTAACACAGCCAGTACTCGTGCAGTGAACGGAAGCGGCGCTGATTCCGGACCAGGTCCAGACTCACACCCGGGATCCTCGCTGGGTGATCCATCCGGAGTACGCACATCTGTACTTCAGCACTACCATCTGGTGACTTCATTATCTGCTTCGGAATTTTCGACACAGTTCTCAGATGCTCCTTCTCTCCTTCATCCTGGACAATCCACCCCCCCTGATACTAGTGTCTTGGACGTCAGATAGTCCGCAGCCTGAGTAAAATCTCGTTTCACATGTACCAGCCGGACCAGCTTAAATTTCTCTTTCAACACCTGGCATTCGGCCAACCTTCGCTGTAAGTTGGGTTGGTTACAATTGATCAGACCCTGGACTTGCTGAATGACAATTCGAGAGCCCCCCCCACGGCTGCGAGGTCCTGGATGTTGTGTTCCAGGGCCACCCCCAATCCTTTGAGCAGTACCATAGTATTCTGCATCGTTCACCGTCACTCCATTCAAGATGAAACCTCGGGCATCCAGAATGGCCCACTAACTTAACTGCCACATTATACAGCCACGCCTGCCTTGCTTCGTAGATGTCTTAGCTGCTCCATCAAAACTTTGGACCACTCCGAAATAGTCGGCTTCTAGCATTTCCACACTCAGTACCGGTGGCGCTCGAACGCGCCCCTTGGCCGGAATCAATTTTTCGGCCACTTCATCTAAGTGTTCCCTGGGTGTGATACCTACACCCAGGATGGCTGCCAGTCCGTCTTCGTCACGCTGTACAGCGGGTGGAAACAGTCAGCATCCACCCTAAAAACGAGACAGTGTATTGATCAATATGAATAAACGTCGCTAATACTTAGTGTGGCCACCTCTTCGTCGACGCACTTGTTCTAGGCGCTTGGGCATCGACAAAACACACTTTCAGACCACGGAATCGGCAATACTTGTCCAAATCTCTGATAGCCGTGTCTTGAGCTCGTCGATAGTGGTCGCTGGGTTGCGGTAAAGCTCTTGCTTCATAATGAACCACAAGTTCTCTATAGGGTTCAAGTCTGGACTTTGCGGCGGATGTCCGAGAGAAATCAACTTGAGGTCGCGCAAGCACCGTGCAGTCAGTTTCGCCGCGTGGGCGGGCGCATTGTCATGAACAAACAGAGTTTCCCCCGAAAGTCCCAAGTACAGCTTTGTGTAAGGAATCTCCTTTTTCAGTAGCAGTCGGTAATATACCCCATTCACGGACCGATCACAAAAATGCATTGTGCCAACTCCATTTGCCGTTATTGAACTCCAAACTATCAGTGTCTTCCTACTTGACTTGAACGTAGGCAGCACACATCGCGAGGAGAACGCCTCGTGTGGACGGCGCCAGACCGACACACGACCCGATGTTCCGTGTAATTCGACGCACGCTTCGTCAGTGAACAGCACTCTGCTCCAAAACCCTTCCGTCATTCTGGCGAACTTCTTAGCGTATAAGTAGCGTCGGCGGCGGTGCTTGGCACTGAGAAATTACTTTTTACGTGCTGACCTTCCGTGAAGTCCAGCATCATGGATGCGGTCTCGGATCAGATCGCGTGAGACTGACACCCCAACTTCCTTCGAAACTTGAGCAGCCAGCGCATCAGCGCTGATGAAGCGATCATTCTCGACAGCACGCACAATCCGGCGATCATGGCGAGGAGTAGTTAGCCGTGGACGTCCCGAGCGAGGCGGTATCTTGACACAACCGTGCTTCTTGTACTGGGAAATGATTGACTGCACACTGGGGCGAGGAATGAGGAGATGGCGGCCTATTTTACGCTGGCTGAGGCCGGCTTGCCACTGTACGATAACGCGGAGGCGCAGATCGTCCGAACATTGTTGTCGATATGTCAATGGGGGCATTTGTCTTGGGGCTGAACGATTCCAAACTGAGCAGCAGTTGGCACACACAAGTACACAGCTCCTGTTACTGCTGACCACTAGATTGCCTCTAGTCTGCGATTGGTAGTTAAAGCGACAATCTATTGTGCTTGGCGGAATGCTAGATCGGCCTATCAAGTTCCTCAAAGCGAGTCCTGAGGAGAAACAATAGCTTGGGCAAGTTTGCAGGAGACTACATGTCGAAGTTGCCGAGCACTTCATATTGAAGTTGATCTGTACAAAACCGCGGGTGGATGCTGACTTTTTCCACCCGCTGTACGTTTCGGATATCCAGGTCGTAATACGAGAGAGCAACGCCCCAGGGCACTGTCCTGCCATCCGCAGTTTTCGACTTGATCACCCACTTGAGAACAGAGTAACGAGTATAGACGATCAAAGGGCAGCCTTCCACCAGGGTCTTGAAAACCTGGAGCACCCGGATGACGGCCAGAACTTCCTTTTCGGCAATGTGATACCGGAGTTCCGCGTCATGAAGCACTCGTCCCGTGAATCCCACAGGCTGAATGACGCCATCATATTCTCGCCCAAGGACCGCACAGGCGGACCACTGATTGACATGCGGGATGATGACAAAAGGCTTCGAGCGATCCGGATGCCGAAGCATCGGTGTGGACACAATCTTCTGTTTCAGGATAGCAAATGCCTCTTTCGCCCGGAGTAGATCTCGACCAGCTCGGACTTGATCATCTGTCAACTCGTACAACACTGCAGCGACCACCGAATGAATTTGTGGTAATAATTTAGGCTCCCGAGGAAAGACTGAACTCCTTTTAGGGTCTTCGGGAATGACAAATCCTGGATGCCCTTCACGATTTTCGGAGTGGCCTTGATTCCCTCAGCTCCAATCACGTGAGACAGATAGGGGATCGTCCTCTTCCCGAATTCGCTTTTGGGCAAGCTGACCGAAATGTTCCAATACCGCAAACGATACAACAACGCGTCCAGATCGTTACACAGCTGGTCCCAAGTCGCCACACCGTGGGCGATGTCGTCGATGTAGGAACTACGCCCCAGCACCAGTCCCATCCGGGATGGCATTGGGATGTTCCGCTTGAAAACCGTCATCTGCTCTGTCAATACTGGCAAATGGTTATCCGGATGAGTGACGTCAGGGTCCAACTTAGTACGGTCTGATTATCTCGAATCTCCCGAGTCCAAACCGAGATAATCCAAGACCTCCTGGTCCACCAGTGCCTCCTCTTCAGGTGGTAATCCAACAAAACCCCATAGACAGTTATTGATCACGTGCTGATAAATTAGTGGCGCATTTTTCAACCCGAATGGCATTCGTACCCACTGGAAATGTCCAAACGGACAAACGAAAGCCGATATGAGCTTAGCGCGTTCGGTCATTCGGATTGCCCAGAAGCCACTAGCCATGTCGAGACTCATGAACCACATCGCACTTTCAAAGCCGACTAACAAATCGTCGATCAGAGGTAGCGGGTAATTCGAATGAAACCGTTGACTATTCGGTAATCAATGCACATCCGGATGTCAATGCCATTCTTTTTGAGGACAATCACAATCGGGGATGCCCAAGGAGATTCGGAATGTTCAACCAATTTGGTCTCCAAGAGCTTCTTGAGCAGCTCATACACCTTGATCATGATATGTGGTGCGATTGAGCGGGGTCGCTGCGCCACAGGGTGCGCGTCTCCCACATCTAAATCGCACACCACACCTCGAGCTGGCGCAGGGGCCGCATTCCCATCACCCAGGAAGATCGTTCGATGTCGTTTCAGGATGCCCCTGAGCTTATGATCCTGGGCGTCAGTGCTCAAACCGGGTTCCCCCACATCCGGCTTGGCAATGTCGCACTCGGGACTGAGGTCCAGTAATTCGGGCAGTAACGCCAGCTCATATTTCAACTGTGTCATGAGTTCGCTCCCTTCATGAAGGTACACAGCCGGTTCCAGATCTAATTCGTCCGAATTCACCCGCATACAGCGGGCGTACTCCAATTCGAGCTTCTCGACGGGTGTGCCCGTTGCAATCATAGAGGACATCTCGGGATCCTTGTCCTTTCGGGCTGGTTCGTTCTGAAGTACACTCTCCTCAACCTCCCTTCCCGAGGCTTGGCCTTCTCCATCTGTGTTCTTCGGGACGAAGTGTTGTCGTTGTGGTCGCTCCACTCCTTCACTTCCAGAATCGCTTACTAGGGAACCCGAACTTGACACGTCACATTCGGAAGTGCCATCTTCTGGTCTTCCCGAGATATCTGGTGTGATTATTGGCTTATCCTGCAATCGTACAATGCGAACTGCTTCTGTGTCCGTCGGCGGTCGCATCAGCAACTTAGTCGGCCACTGGTAGCTTCGTGTCTGTACTGCAGGTGGCTCCTCATCCTGAAGCATCTGCTCATAGCGTCTCGCTCGCAGCCTCGCTTGAGCGGACAACGTGCTTTCAAAAATCAACTGTTGCCACTCCTGATAACGCCGTAATCCAGGTCGTACGAAACGTCCCGTCGTCGGGAAGTGTCCGTACTCAATAATCCGGGCCATCGGCGTCCGAGCGTCAATCCAGAGGTCTCGATCCGAAATGTTCACAACCTTTACTGCTGTCACCCAAGTCTGGCGGCCGGAAAGTATCTGCGTCACCCATCTGTCACCTCGTCCTGTCCAAACCACATCAGTTTCAGGGTTGCTTTGCCCGTGTCTGATACGCACAGTCGCACACTCCCCTGAACGAAGGTGTAGTCCGGTCGGCGCCTTGATCGGGAGGTCCAAGCCTTGACGACGCTGAACAACTTCTCCGTACATGAAGATAGACTCCTCATCCGGGAGAATGACCAACCCTTCGCGGATGGAAAGGCGCACTCCAGCACTGAACATGAAATCCATCCCAAGCAACACATCCACGTCTTCCCCGATATTCGTGACCCACAAATCCAAACATACACCACTCTGTTCCCCAACGTGACCTTCACCTGGGTGCTCGAGCTGATGTAAGTCGGAACACCTCCCAATCCGGACACCTTGATCTGCCGATGTGAGCTTAGTGTAAGTTGGAGCCTACGCGCAAGGTCCAAACTTATCATACTCACTGTGGCTCCGGTGTCCAACAGGATTGGCGTCCTGAAATCACTCACTGCACCATGCACCCTTCCAACTTGCCGTTTCTCTTCTTCCGGAACGTGGTCAGCCCACCATCCAAACGTCTCGCCTGGGGACAGTCGGAATTCAACTGGTCCCTCTGGCTCTGGTATTGACGGCAATCTCGGATAACCCAAAAGCTCTCGCTCGGATGGCACAGGTCCGTTGTCAATCAGGGATGTCATACATTGTTGGTTATCGTGGTTCTTGGTCCGCAATTCGGGGCCGACATAAGCTAAGACACATAATTCTGAGGGTTTCTTCTGCCCGGCGCGTACCGAATCATCATTCGGCGGGCTTAGTGGTTTAACTGCTGTCCCTCATAATCGGCCTCACCGTTCGGGTTGGCACCATCTAGAATGGCGTCCCGGACGTGGCTTGTCAGGTCGCTTAGGGTGCCCTGGCGTACCAGCTTCTTGATCTCTTGGAAAGCTTTCCAATCTTCACATCGTCCTTTGTGGAATTGTTCACATTTCGTGCAAGGTCGCGTTTCACACATTCGGGCAGGACGTCCACGTCGGTGGCAGCGATCACAAATCATGCTGCTCCAACACTTTTGTGTGCGGTGACCCCACCGGCCGCAGTCTTCGCAGTACTCGCTCCGATCCGGGTTGACCCGAGGTGGGTAAGCTGGATGAGGTGGTAATCCGGACTGTCGTGGCGCTGACGTCCCTGGAATAGGGGGGGGCTCTTTGTGGCCATCCCACACGCTCCATTACTCGAAACACTTCGTGAATGAGCTCTTCCTTGGTTAACACGACATCTGCACGCGCATTCGGACCACCGCCATCTAAGTCGTCCTGGGCGAAACTGCTCCCAGACGCTCCGGTGCGGGGTTCGGGTGATTCCTCGGCCATCTCATGTTCTTCCGAATCCAATTCGGCGTCGCCTTGAGCCTCAAAAGCGCGATCCCGGCGCTTTGGTTTGAAACGATCCCGGACTACATTGTCGGCCCGAAAATCACCCGTCTGTTGCACTCTAGCGTGTGGGCTGTCCTCCTGGCGGAGTTCCTCGCGTTGCTTCATGCTTCAGAATATACTCCAGATCGGCCACCTTCTTGAAACGGTGACTCTGGAGGGTCTCTTTGAGAGATTCATCCGAGAGGTTCCTGACGAACTGCCGCAGGTGCTGTTCGCGTTTCTTGCTAGACTTCCGGAAGTACACACCAGCGCGCTCCGCGTCGTGATTCAGGCGGTACAAGAACGCCAGAGTCTTCTCCCCCTTACGGTGCGTCATGGTGTAGTAACGCTCAGCTTCAGACAATTTCGACTTGCAGTACTCGCGCTTGAACAGTTTGGGCAGTCGGGTCCAGTCCTGGCGGTCGCGTTTGGAAAGTTGACATCTCCAATTTCGGACTGCCGGAGGCATCTTGAGCTTGAGTTCGTACACCTTGGTCAGGTCCGACCAACCACCTTGAACGGTCAAATTCAGGAAACGCTCCCACCAGCGTCGTCGTGCCGGCAGCTGAGCATCCTCGTCAAAATCTTCCAACGTGCTCGAACTCACATACGGCCTGAACGTCAGTGTACTGCCTCCCAAATTTGTAGCTGTTGCCGCTTGCGAGGGGGGGGCACCACCACTGGAACTGTCAGAGTCATCACCACTCTACCCGCTATCACTTGAGCCGGAGCTTGAGCTGTCGTCTGAAGGATCTCCTCCTCGTCGGCCTGAATGCTTCCTGTCTGAAGTCCGGCGAGAGGCAGGTTTCCTCGACTCCGATCGTGTGGGTTCTGTGGACTTCGATCCAGACTTCTGGGCCGTCGTCCGAGATGCGCTGGTAGTGATGACCTTGGAAGTTGTATCCGTTTTCTCATACTTGGTCTCAGTCATCGGCTGCAAGGTCGCACGCAATTGAGCTATGCTGACATGTGCAGCCTCTGACATCACAAGGTCATCTTGGTCCACGAGAATCAGAGGAGCCGAGAGTGCGGTGTCTGATATTTGGACACCCACATCTCCACCTCCTCGAGCCACACCACCTTGAGCCATCATCACCGGTCAATCTGGCATATGGCATGTGGTTCGACGCTTCTGCTCCTCCAAATGACCACATCGATGATGAAGATGAAGACAACCTCCCCGACGACCGGGACCCGGTCACACTGCTGAGATTTGACTCATCTGAGCCTGCGATTGTCGTTCCAAATAGACTTGATTCTCGACCCGGGGTGTGTCTTGAGGAGGTACTCTGGGCAACTGACATTGAACCACTCAGGTTGTCAACATCCTGAATTGTCCGCACCGAGGAGGGGTAGGACAAGTGTGAACCCAGGGACGGGATCGACGACGGTCGCGGCGGCCCAAACTGTGAGCGCTTGGAATCCGGCTTGTCGACGGCTGAACTTGCTGGGCTGCGAACCTTCCGGACACCAGCCACTCTCATTCGGAGAAGGCATTCTCGTCCGAGCAGTCCGGCTTCGTATTCCAGCATCGCCACGTCTCCTTCTTCGAACTTCACTTCGTCATTCAGTACTTGAAGACTCAGGGCCGGCACGATTAGGGTGGCGATACCCGAAATGACATCTCTCCATTCGAGGAACTCCACCGCTAGCAACTGCTGTTGGTCTTCAACGACCGTTCGTACCAGGCTCGGGTCTACCCGAGAGACGCGCGCTTGAAACCATTCAGGGACCACGTTGCGAAACCTGAAACCCATCTCAAAGAACAAAGTCTGAGTGAGCGCGGCGCATTCTCGAGGGGATGGCGTACCCTGCGGTACTGTGATCGCTGTGACGTCAGTCACCATGTTGGGAGCCAGCCGGACGAGATTCCATTCGGAGATCCAGGCTTCATCTGAGCTGGCCATGGTGGTCCGAGATGCAATGTACTCAGACGTCGTCATCACGGCCGCCCACCAGTTCTGGAAGTCCGGGGGGGGCGATGGCCATGAATACTCAATCGTCGGGACCGCCATGAATTCTGTCGTTACTCGTTCCCAGCGGCGGAATCGGTCTGCCACGTACGTTTTTACTTGAGCAACAGTCGGCCCGTCATCTCCGGCCGGGGCATTCGGCAATACTTCTCCGATCAAGTCGATGGCCATCTGAGAAGTCTTCGCGGTTGTCGACCTGGGCGGTAATTCTTGAGCGGTCATCTGGGTGGCCGGGTTTGACATCGTCACATCCGGACTCGATTGTTCGACTTCCGCTGGGCCGTTTGTCACTGGTTCCTCCTGAGCGACAGGCAGTGGACCCTCTTCCTCACACGTGAGCTGGGATGTCTCGTTCTCCAGCGTCACTACATCTTGGACCGGCGAAGACAATTCCGAAGTCTCATCCGCAGCCGGTGGCTCAACCTCCCACTGACACCTTGGCGGGCACGTCCGGGGTGGACACACCCTGGGGCTCCGAATTCGGGTCCCTCTCCGAGTCTCTCGGAGGCGCTTCGTTCACACCTTCTCAAGCGCCGGTATCCTGGGAACCTTGGTGCGTATCCTGAACTGCCGGCTCCAGATCGGGCTGATCTTGAGCATCCGTTGAATCCTTCTCCTCGCGGGCCGCCTCGCGCCTCGCAGCGTTTCTTCGTCGAGTAGATCTCTCCACCTCTTCGAGGGAAAGTTGCTCTTCGGGTGGCGCTCCTTGAGTTCGACGCGAGTGTCGCGTTCCTTCGCACGCGCTCCGTCCTCCTTCGCGTGTACTCTCACTTCCAGCCATAACCTCCACAGTTAGTCGATTAGTGGCTTTCAGCACCCCTTGGATCGAAATCAAATATACAAATCCGGTGAAATCCTAGGCAACCAAATCCGGGCACGCGCACATGCTGAGACGAAGCGGGTGAACGCTTTTATCGTCCAGGATGTATAGCGCGCCCAGGGGTTGGATAACCGGTAGTCCAGAATGGACCAGCCCCGGTTAACTCGAAACACACAGTAGAATGCCTCGAGTCGGCGTGTGACCTTGTGCAATCCCTATAGGTGTCGATTAATTCGGCGGACCGTCTTTCAACCGGAAATGTAACAATCAATTAGATACAAGAATACAGAGAACTTCCAAGTTCTTCTCAACTGGGAGATCCCAGCGTCACTACATCTTGGACCGGCGAAGACAATTCCGAAGTCTCATCCGCAGCCGGTGGCTCAACCTCCCACTGACACCTTGGCGGGCACGTCCGGGGTGGACACACCCTGGGGCTCCGAATTCGGGTCCCTCTCCGAGTCTCTCGGAGGCGCTTCGTTCACACCTTCTCAAGCGCCGGTATCCTGGGAACCTTGGTGCGTATCCTGAACTGCCGGCTCCAGATCGGGCTGATCTTGAGCATCCGTTGAATCCTTCTCCTCGCGGGCCGCCTCGCGCCTCGCAGCGTTTCTTCGTCGAGTAGATCTCTCCACCTCTTCGAGGGAAAGTTGCTCTTCGGGTGGCGCTCCTTGAGTTCGACGCGAGTGTCGCGTTCCTTCGCACGCGCTCCGTCCTCCTTCGCGTGTACTCTCACTTCCAGCCATAACCTCCACAGTTAGTCGATTAGTGGCTTTCAGCACCCCTTGGATCGAAATCAAATATACAAATCCGGTGAAATCCTAGGCAACCAAATCCGGGCACGCGCACATGCTGAGACGAAGCGGGTGAACGCTTTTATCGTCCAGGATGTATAGCGCGCCCAGGGGTTGGATAATCGGTAGTCCAGAATGGGCCAGCCCCGGTTATCTCGAAACACACAGTAGAATGCCTCGAGTCGGCGTGTGACCTTGTGCAATCCCTACAGGTGTCGATTAATTCGGCGGACCGTCTTTCAACCGGAAATGTAACAATCAATTAGATACAAGAATACAGAGAACTTCCAAGTTCTTCTCAACTGGGAGATCCCAGCGTCACTACATCTTGGACCGGCGAAGACAATTCCGAAGTCTCATCCGCAGCCGGTGGCTCAACCTCCCACTGACACCTTGGCGGGCACGTCCGGGGTGGACACACCCTGGGGCTCCGAATTCGGGTCCCTCTCCGAGTCTCTCGGAGGCGCTTCGTTCACACCTTCTCAAGCGCCGGTATCCTGGGAACCTTGGTGCGTATCCTGAACTGCCGGCTCCAGATCGGGCTGATCTTGAGCATCCGTTGAATCCTTCTCCTCGCGGGCCGCCTCGCGCCTCGCAGCGTTTCTTCGTCGAGTAGATCTCTCCACCTCTTCGAGGGAAAGTTGCTCTTCGGGTGGCGCTCCTTGAGTTCGACGCGAGTGTCGCGTTCCTTCGCACGCGCTCCGTCCTCCTTCGCGTGTACTCTCACTTCCAGCCATAACCTCCACAGTTAGTCGATTAGTGGCTTTCAGCACCCCTTGGATCGAAATCAAATATACAAATCCGGTGAAATTCTAGGCAACCAAATCCGGGCACGCGCACATGCTGAGACGAAGCGGGTGAACGCTTTTATCGTCCAGGATGTATAGCGCGCCCAGGGGTTGGATAATCGGTAGTCCAGAATGGGCCAGCCCCGGTTAGCTCGAAACACACAGTAGAATGACTCGAGTCGGCGTGTGACCTTGTGCAATCCCTACAGGTGTCGATTAATTCGGCGGACCGTCTTTCAACCGGAAATGTAACAATCAATTAGATACAAGAATACAGAGAACTTCCAAGTTCTTCTCAACTGGGAGATCCCGAATGGAGGCGAACTTACGAGCAAAGACCTTTCCCCAAACAACCACTCTCAAAAATAACCAATAACAATACAGAGTTCGTATATACAATATGCAGCCTGTCAACCTTAGGTCACAACCCGGATACAGGGAAATCCGGGTTGCCCAACGCGCACCACCCTCGAATGAACGAGGGAAACCACAAATATAATCCTAAAACAAGCAATCTAACTCGGATCTCAGGGGGTAATCGCTACAACCTCCTGAAACTATAGATGGAATATGGAATGCAAGGGTCCTCTTTCGAGTGTCCACAGGCAATTTAGAGATATGAAATGGGTAGACCAACCCGAAAGAAGTCTTTTTGGGTACCTAATTTGAGCGTGTAGGTGAGAGTTCCTTGTGCGGTTGCACGACCTTGGACGTCCGTTGGTGTACGCGGCTCCCGGACATTCCTTTGGATTCTCCTTTGGGTAGCAGTTATCTGGCGTCGTCCCTCGGCGAATATACTCCCCAGAACCGCTGGCAAGCAGACACGAAGTCCACTTGAGCTCTAGAAGGCAAAACAAACTCTGATTATCTCTTCTCTATCTCCGGCTATCATTTATTTCTTTCTTTCTTGGTATCTGGGTTTGTGGCGGTCTCCTCTGCTCGAATCGCATGCACTCCTCCCGGATGACTGGGTTTCAGTATACTTGGGATCATGTTGAACTCGTGGAGGGCCGCTCACTCATCTTGTACTGGCGGCGGTCTTGAGCGATCGCACTTCGTGCGCTGGCGCCGCTTGATTGGCTTGTCTCGAAGATCCCTGGCTTAGGCGTGTCACTGTCTGGATCTTGGTCTCATGTTCGCATGGGTGCCTGATTTAGCACGCCCCTGGGGCGTCAGTGATTGGTCGGTTCATGGTTGGGTACACTTGCCATCCGGGGTGACATCCATCCGGAGTGGCATCTTGGTCATTCGGGTTGTCCTTCATCATTCAGGATGTACGGGGTGTGCTTCGTCTGGACTTCACTTGTTTCCGTGATCTTCAGGTCATACTCCATGTTTCACTCGAACTTGGGTAATCTGTTCCGCTTGGGACTCGAAACGGTGGTCTTCGTCTGGGTTGTGATGGTAGTGGTTTCTTCAGGGTTACTGCAGTGTCGCTCGGCGTGTCTCGATCTTGGATGATCACTCGGCTCGTATGGGCAAGCCGCTTTCTGGGATACATTCTACCGGAAGCGTTTGGCCCCTTCATGTGGGTACATGCCGCAAAGGGAAGTCGGCGGTCGGACTGGGCGTTATAACTCCATCCCGAATCTTCTTTGCTTCGGGTGGGACGCCTCCGTGCCTGTGAGCCTATACGTGTTCCGAGTAACCGTCCTCGCGATCTTCAACCAGTCAGCACTTTCGAGTGTACCATTCTTGTGCCACTCTGAATCCAGATCCCCATTCGACACTCTCCGGCTCTGTGCCCTGAGCAGCTGCGAACTGACCACTATAGAAAACTTCCAGTTGCCTCGCGTCAGAACGGCAGGCTGCACGCTGCTGATCACTAAGCGCACTCCAGGCTTTGACTATACAGGTAACCTTGCCCAAACGACGGCGTTTACGTTGTACTCTAGCTGTATCTGCTGCCTTGGTGAGGCAATTAACTAATACTGTCTCTCATTGACTGGCCATCTTTTTCATTGCAGATATTCATTGAACTCTTTCCCGCTGTCGTGACGAAGGTGGGAGGGGACGAATGCTTGCCAAGTCGGCAATATATGCTACAATATCTACAGCACGCAGGCATTCCTTTCGTCCGCGGTTCCCATGTATCTTTTGTAAAAAACTAAGTCTCTCCATGAAGAACTGAACGTGAAGCTCGCCTCTCAGCTGACACATGGTCGACGGGAAGTAATGGTGCCACGTCTGAGATATATTTGGAGCTGTTTACCTGTCAATGTGTTTAGGCTGTTAGCCCAAGATTGTCCAAGCAAAGATGAATGCAGTGGCAGTGACCCAGATGTGACCCCTTCTTGCCTCTGTTCCGCAGTGATGGCGGTACTCGATGTAAGCCCGGCGCCTTGAGGTTGTCGGTCACGCCGCTCAAGCACGCGGTACATCATGCTCTTCAGTTCTGCATTTTCAGCCATAAGCTGCAGGTGTCCAACCAGATGCCGCTCAAGAGTACCAGCAAAGGTATGTACTCCGACGAACTGTTCTGCTTGCTGCCCAGCTGTGAGACTGTCTTTAACTTGATGAATTGGTAGTGGCAGGATGTTATCAGTGCCAAAGCGCTTGCGGATCTTGTTGCCCCAATCTAACAGATCGTCTTGGTATTGATGAGACTTAGGTAACGAGGCATGCACATCTTGCAGTGCTTCGTGTACAATGTGCTGGCGCGCAACGCATAGGGTATCGCGGTAATATATTAGCAGTGTGGCGGTAAGACAATCTGCAACGTTTTTTGAATAAATCTTGGAGAAGTGCAGCAGTCTGAGAGATTGGGCAAATTCGTTGACTCTTGTGTATGTTTCATGTGATTCTTTTTCGAAGCAGGCCAGGGTAGGAGGATTTCCCGCCTATTCGGTATCAGTCCACCAACCGAGAACCTTTGCCACGTTTTGATCACTGGAAGACGTGGGAGATATGTACTTGAGAAGTGTAACAAACCCGTCCATAGACCGTAGACCATAGGCCACGGTTGACCAAATCCGACAAATTCACACTCGCATTGGAACATGCGTGCGCTGCACCTCCGCGCCGCGCTGAATGAGACTGAAGGTTCTGAGTTAAGGTGCAATTATAATCATGGTCATACATGCTTATCAGCACCCGATGGATGTATGCTCTCGGTTGTGGTCTTTTTCACTTGAGAAAGCACGCGAGGCGATGCGTTGTACGGGTCGACTACTAGCTGCGAAACAAGGGCGTGAAACGGGTCGATGCTCCAGCTTATCGGGGAGCAGAATATTAAGATAGTATGTTGTTGTTGTACCTTGATGCTGTAGCAGAATAGTATTAGTCAACGTCCAATCCAGTTTATATGAATTTGAAAGCGCCTACCGTGTAAGATCGATAACAAAAAAGCTTCCGTGCCACTGCAAGTCTGAAAAATGTAACATACCTACGTCGGAGCTGCGACCAATTGCTAGCCGCTGTTTGTTGAGCAGTGTGCGATCTAGCAAGGCCTTCTTGTCATTTCGGAGAAAACGAATTGTACAAATCGAGCGAAGATCATCAATGTTCATAGGTGGTGTTTGCTGCTTCAGCTTTTTGCCAGTCGATATAGCGAGCATAAGATACTGCTTCTGCAACTGGCATCTGCAGCGCCGATACCACTCGGGATCGCTGAGAAACAGGTCGGTCCCCGTAATCTCCTGGAGCTGTCTCTTGATAGACCTCAGATAGTTCATGGAGGTTTGCCAATGTCGGGATCTTTAAAGAGAAAGGAAATGAGTTCGCCGAACATTTCCTTTGAAACATGATCTCCAGCATGATCAAATTATTACCAATGTGTTTCTTCAGAAATATGTTGAATTTGGTTCGTGCTGAAGCATCTTGTTTCTTAGATGAAGTACCAAGCTCGCTTTCCATTAAGTCCACGATCATGTTGACGTTAGCTTCGCCGTCCATGCTTGTTCTGCTCTTGCCTATCGAGGAACTACCTCGCTCGAAAGGAATGACAATTTAGGATTGCCCTCACTACAAGCAGCTGTTGCGTGTGTGTTGCACCTATGTTGCACAAATGGAGAATGACTTATTTTCGTCGACGACGATAAGGAAATACACTACTGTGCACTCGATTTAAGCTAAGTTTTACTGTAAATGACTCCCTAATCTGTGCCCTCGAAAAGTACTTTTGCATAAGCCGGGTGTCGCGAGTAGCAGGTAGATCTGACTTTCCCCCCCGAAATCGTCCCCAGTTGGACGGTTGGCTGTCGGCACAAAAAGCCGGGAGCAGAGTACCCTCTGTGACCTTGGCCAGGTCTTGCGGTCGTCAGGATATGTCGGGTGGCTTACGACCCCTCCCGAAGGATTTGCAGCGAAACCAGTGCTTGATCGGTAGACAAGCACATGAGGAAGTGAGAGCTAAAGGAAAATGCGGAGAGAATGTGAAAGGGGCTTCAGTAATATATCAGATAAAGTATGGACATCATTTCGGGCAGATCTTGGCTAAGTTGGGCGCTAGCACTGCATAAAATACATTATTTGAGGTCACCTGGATTTTATATTTGGGTACGAGAAAAGAAGGAATCTGAGAACAAAGTTGAAAACGTTGAAGCCGAGAGAGATCTTGAACACATCGCTGTCATCTTTAGTGGGAGTGTTGCGCCACAACATCTAGACATTTGTATTCAGTACATCGAAGTGATGTATAAAGTAAAAGAGAGATCCCTATTGGCTATCATGGAGACAATACTGCAGCTACGAGGGCCAACCATGTAGGAAAGATGCCAGCAAAGCTCAAGATACATAAGCCAGGTGGTGTTCCTGAGGGAGATGGCTGACGCCATCTCACTTCCAAACTGACGGCAATAATCAATATACAACACTTTATTTCTGAGAAGTGTCTAGATTACATGAAACTCGTAGTTGGTGCCCAGCTATGGCCCGAATAGTAGCGTAGGTAGACTCTATGTACCCTGTCTAGGTCCGTGTTATACCTCATGGTCGCACCCTTTTCGCTGCCAAACAAAATGTTGGGACTTGGCTCCTATAATGGGGCCAGGATTGACCAGTGTCCTCTTCAACGAAAATGAATGTTCTCTGGTGTGGCCCACAAGAACGGAGTGTCATACACCACAACAGGTACTGTGTACCAGGGCCTCCTAGATAGATTATTCCACGTAGACCTTCCCCAAGTAATATGTTAAGTTAGGGGTCGGTCGAACTTAAAGGACGACGGTTCACGAGAGCCAACCGCTGAGGAAGATCGCAGCTTAGACAGGGATTCAGTATGCAGATTGAAAGCAGTCGACATGACTTTATGAGTGTTATTAATACAAGTCAGTTTCACTCTACCCTAAAAGTGTGCAAGTCTCCTTAAGTACTCGGTACTAAAGAAGACCGATAAGGCAAGGCCTTTTGCATAAGAAACAACAGCGACGCCAGGCGTCTGTTGTGGTTAGCGTGTTACGCTTCCTCTTAGCTATTGTGCGTGTGACCCCCGTCACACATGGTAGCACTTGTAGTCAATCCCGCGACCGACGCGGATCTCTACAATCAGGGTCTCTATGAGTATGGAAGACTCAGGGAGTCGGTTGCCGGCGCGACAAGACTTTCCTCACGTCTCCGATGCCCACTGGGCTACGTTGGAGAAGATGGTCAGCCTCCTGGGCGATGCGGCCTTTGCTGGGTTTCCCAACCTTCCTGCTCAGCAGCACAGGGCGCGCGTGGGACGCTTCGACAAGTACAGGCCGTCGCTGATTGATCACATGAGCGCTGCTACGCAGGAATCCGCTCGGGCGACGATGCGAGCTGAGACACAGAGTGCGGCACGAGCGTCCGCCGCGATCACGGCCTCATTCGCTGTGCGTCGAACCACGACGAAGCCCGTCAAGATGTCGGTTCAGACGTTCGACGGCATAGACTCAGATTGTCTTGTGTTCTGGGTTCGCGAGATCGAGATCGCGCTAAGCGCTGGTCAGATCTACGACGCGCGAGCCAGGTGACGTTTGCGCTGTCCAACCTTGGAGCGCGCACGCGCATGGGCCATGGGCCGTGAAACGGCGACTCCGGGGTACTTCACCTCGTGGTCGTTCATCGAACAGGAGCTACGCTCCACCTTCCTCCATGCCAATGTGGCATACCGCCACCGCTCCAGTTTCTTGCGGTGCAAGCAAAGCAAGCGGTCGCTTTAAGACTACGTCATGGAGCTCCACCACCTCGAAGCCGCCATGGCCGGCGCACCCTCTCTGAGGACGTCAAGGTGACGGTCTTCATGGACGGTGTCCGCACGGGTCCGGTTCGGCGACACGCCTCAAGTGACGTCAAACTACAGACGGAGCTCTTCCGGCGTCAGCCGAAGACCTTTAACGAGGCGGTCCACATCGATATATTGGAGGATCACTGCGTGCGCTCAGCGCAAAGGCACACGCCTCATGTCGAAGCGAGTGAAGGTCCCACTCTGACGGCGATCTCTCTTACCGTGGTGGCACGCGCTCAGCGGACTCAACGTACGAGTGTTCGCTGTTTCGGTTGTAACCAACCTGGTCACTTCCGGCGGAACTGTCCCACCAACCCGTGGAAGACGCCACGCGACAAGAAGCACTCGGCGCGTCCGGCTCTCATCAGCCTCGAGGCGACAGAGTCGGAAAACGGCGACTCCCAGTAGGGACGGGACGCCCTGCTTGGAGACTTCGCTCCTCTTCGAGGAAGGTGAGTCCCTCACTAGCCTCTCCAAAGGAGCAAGTCCCTGGGACGACACTTCTGTGTCTCTCCGTGGCCACCGCGTGGTCAAACCTCGTGGTCGTCACTGCCAGCGTGAAAAGGGTATCCAGAACCGATGACGGTCCTGATCGATACAGGGGCGTAGTTCAGCTTTGCGACGAAAGCCAGTGTGGCTAGGAACAGTGCACAGTATGCAAGTACTTTAGAAGCCTCTAAGAGTAATACCCTCTATCTATTCACTTGGCAACTGGCTCCATCGCGTCTACACGCAAGGTTACCATACCCTTAAGCGTGAAGTTTGACGACTTCAATTCGGCCGAACCGCTCATTGTCTTGGACACGGATGATCGGTACGATCGCATCCTCGGCATGCCTTGGCTTGCTAAGCACGCTGTGGATATACTGGCGTAGTCGCACCATCGGTGCCAGCCACAACCCCCTCGCGGACAGAGCCCTGGCGGGTCATGTCCCCTCCTCTTCCCGGGACGGGTTTGTGCATGAGCACCGTGTGCCACGCGGCGAACGGCAGTTTGCCGGCACTTCGGAAGTGTTGGAGTTGCCCATGGCATTGCCTCCACGAGCGCGGGAGCTCGAGGTAGGTGGTGGAGAAGATCCACAGGATCCTAGTACCTCTCGGGGTAGAGGACAGGATTCTGCAGTTGACAACCGAGTTGCACTTGTCCACGGGGCAGTGAAGACTCAAGGCGCGGACGCTGTAGCAGCTCGCGCAGGAAGGGGTGGTAGCGTCCGAGCTCCCCCTACGCAAGGCGTGGTGGCTGGTTCAGCCCACGTCGAGAAAGGCGCTGGAGTTGTGGCTCGCGCAAACAAGAGTGGTCGAGTCGGAACTCCCACAACGCAAGGCGTTGTAGCTGGTTCAGCTCACGCGACGAAAGTTGCTAGAGTTGGGGCTCACGCAACCACGAGTGGTCGAGCAGGGGCTCCCACTTGCAAAGGTAAGAAGAGTGTCAAGGTCACGAGCGCGCCCAAGGCAGAGGCGTCTAGCCGCGATGCGGATTCCGCGGCTGAGGACAAGGTTCCTCAAGTATTCGACGTTTTCACGGGCGAACCCAAGGTAGGGGAGGCGTTGACTCCGTTACCCACCGTAGCAGAGATACTTGAGCTCGAGGAGCTTTCGTATGTCGAGTTTATGGACTTTCTCAAGGCGGGAGAGTTGGCAGAAGTGGTTCTGCTTCGCCCAGAGGGCAGCTCACTGGAGCTCAATTCCTCGTCGGTCATGGATCCCGAGGTTTTGGAAGATGATCGAACCTCTAAGAGGCAGACGTGGTATGGCGCTGCCATTTTGAAGGACCCCTCGGATCCGTATTACGCACTTCTGAAGGAGTTTTCGGATGTCGTCAGCGACGACCCCCCTTCGGTACTTCCTCCGGATCGGGGCGTGAGGCATGAGATTGATCTCGCCCCAGGTACTAAGTACTGTATCACGCGGCAGTGGCCGCTTCCGAAGGAACAGGTCGATGTAATCGACGCCTTCTTCGCGGCAAAGCACCCCGCTGGCATAGTTCGCGAGTCCAAGTCGCCACACTCGTCCCCGACGTTTTGCGTTCGCAAACCCAATGGGAAATGGCGCATGGTGCACGCCTTCAACAAGTTGAACGCGGCAACCATCCCGGCGTCGACGCCTATTTCTCGGAAGGATGTGTTGCAGAACAACATGGCTGGTTGCACGGTCTTTAGTGCACTCGACATGGTCGACGGCTACTATCAACTGTTGATGCGGGAATCCGACATCCCACTCACTGCAGTGAGCACTCCCAGCGGGATGTTGTGGGAATGGTTGGTCATGCCCCAGAGGCTGTCCAACGCACCCGCCACGTTCAACAGGCTCGTTACGCAGCTCTTCAGGACGATGCGGCAGTTCGTACAGACGTACTTCGACGACATCTTCGTGCACAGTCGTGCGTCCGAAGGGAAGACGGCCGTCGAAGCCCATCTTGGCCACCTCCTTGAGGTTCTCTTGTGCATGCGCGAGAATCGCCTCAACGCGAACATCAACAAGTGTATCTTCGGAGCCGAAGAAATCCACTTTCTGGGCTGCTTCCTTGGGAAGGACGGTGTCCGTGCAGACCCGGAAAAGGTGTGTGCCATTGCACAGTGGCCGGTGCCCGTCTCGCAGAAGGACCTGCGTAAATGGCTCGGCCTGGCCAACTACCGAAGAAGAAAATGTTTGGCTCGATGGCCCGAGACAGCCCGACGGTAATTCGTGCGGCGTGTTGTGCATTGCGCAAGTATATGATATGCTGATGAGTAATTCGCGTTTGTCAAAGATCATTACCCAAGATGGCATCACTATCGTGCACCTTCGGATTCTATGGATGATACTAATGCAACCCGACACGACAACAAAGTCCAACAAGCTAGCTCGAGCAGTAGAGGCGACCGACATAGAGCTACTTGAAACTGTAAAGACCTAAGGCATTGTGTATTAGTCTCCCTCATTATCTCTCGCTTACTATTTTATACGCAAGCACACTATGTTGTTCTTTGTCCTTCATTGCTTCGGCTACTAGTTGTCAAGTAGAATGTTGCAGCCTTGTTCGAGTGCCACAACATAGGACATGACGTAGCCAACATCATGAGCAGGGGCCCCAGCAGTTGCGGCTAGGCGAATGACATCTTTCTCGCGGGAGAGCATCATGGCTAGCTCTTTTTGCGCGTTCAGCAACTTCATCGAGTACCCGGTGCCCTTCTCCAGTTTCTCTTCCATCGCCTCGATCTGCTGCAGACGGGATCGCAGCAACTCCTTGCAGAAATGCACGCGGTGGACTTGAGAACCTTGGTGAGCGTCGATTGGGCCTATTCCTGGCGGCGAAGAAGCAAGATTCTCGCCTCGGGTGATCGCGGAATCACTCATGCAACCTCAGGTATTAGTTATCTCTCTGGGGCAGATGTTTGAGATTTGCCCCCCCATGCCATTTTTTGCAAACGACCTGGTAACTTTAACAATAGCTGTAATTTATCTCGCGTATTTTACGCAACCAGCTCAGCCCCCGTTCTGGTATTACTTCGATGTGGTGCTGCCTTTGTTGCCAAAGGTCTGCTGTGTTGCGGTAAGGCATGTCGTGTTGTCGTAGCTGTGTTGTAGTAACGTCATTCGTCTTCACGGGCGAGCCCAAGGAAGGGGAGGTGCTGACGCCCTTGCCAGCTACTTCATCTCCAGGAGCTTTCTTATGTCGAGTTTCTGGACCCTATCAAGGCGGGAGAGTTGGCAGAAGTTGTTCTGCTTCGCCCAGAGGGCAGCTCACTGGAGCTCAACTCTTCGTCGGTCATGGACCCCGAGACGTTAGAAGACGAGCGAACCTCTAAGAGATTTAAGCTACCGGAACCCGTACACCAAGGCTCAAGACCACCTCTGGTGCAGGTTCTAGTAGCTATGCGACCCATTTTTGGGACCGGGTTCCGGGGAACCCCGTCATTACACTTTGGGGATTTTCGGCACGTAGGGCCTCCAGCCCACCCAACTATCACACAGACTTTTTTATGGGTGCGGGTTGGCAGGGCGGCCACTCCTATGGGGGTGGTTCCTCGTCCACGAGATTGCCTATCTCCGGCTTAAGGTGAAAGATCCGCACTCGACGGTATCAATCCCTGTGCCTCCCGGTCTCAATGTGACCACTGGCCCACAGAGGTCGGTTCGAACCTCTGAGAGGCAGACGCGGTATGGCGCTGCCATTTGGAAGGACCCCTCGGATCCGTATTACGCCCTTCGGAAGGAGTTTTCGGATGTCGTTAGCGACGACCCCCCCCCCTTCGGTCCTTCCCCCGGATCGGGGCGTCAGGCATGAGATTGATCTCGTACCAGGCACTAAGTACTGTACCACGTGGCAGCGGCCGCTTCCTAAGGAGCAGGTCGATGTAATCGACGCCTTCTTCGCGGCGAAGTACGCCGGTAGCATGGTGCGCGAGTCGATGTCGCCACACTCGTCCCCGACGTTCTGTGTGCACAAGCCCAACGGGAAGTGGCGTATGGTGCACGCCTTCAACAAGCTGAACGCGGCAACCATTCCGGCGTCGGCGCCTATTCCTAGAAAGGATGTGTTGCAAAACAACATGCCAGGGTTTACCATCTTCAGTGCGCTCGGAATGGTCGACGGTTGTTATCAGTTCCTGATGCGCGAGTCTGACATCCCGCTTACCGCGGTGAGTACCCCTAGCGGGATGCTGTGGGAGTGGTTGGTGATGCCCCAGGGGCTGTCCAACGCACCGGCCACGTTCAATCGACTCGTAACACAGCTATTTAGGCCGATGCGGCAATTTGTACAGACGTACTTTGACGGCATATTCGTGCACAGTCATGCGTCGGAAGGCAAGACGCCCGTTGAAGCCCATCTTGGCCACCTCCGTAAGGTTCTCCTCTACGCGAACATTAACAAGTGTATCTTCGGATCCGAAGAAATCCACTTTCTGGGCTACTTCCTTGGGAACGACGGTGTCCGTGCGGACCCGGAAAAGGTGTGCGCCATTGCACAGTGACCGGTGCCCGTCTCGCAGAAGGACCTGCGTAAATGGCTCGGCCTGGCCAACTACTTGTACAAATATAGTCCCAATTACGCCGAGATGGCAAGGCCACTGACGAATCGTCTCAAGAAGGATGCCGTGCAGTCGTGGACCTCTAAGGCTCAACAGGCTTTGAAGCCATCAAGAGCCGCCTCCAGTGCGCTCCGATTTTGGCTCTACCCGATGAGGATAGGACCTTCAGCGTGGTATGCGATGCATCCGATTTTGCCATTGGATGTGCCCTGTTACACGTTGATGCCGAGGGTCGTGAGAGGGTAGTCTCTTTCCAGTCTCGTCAATTGAAGGCGGCGGAAAAGTACTACCCTATCTTGGACAAAGAACTCTTGGCGATGAAGTACGCCTTGGTTAAGTTTCGGGTGCACCTGTTAGTTCAAAAACCCTTTGTGATCTACACAGATCATGCCTCGTTGAGGGCGGCGACGTCGTCGCCTCACCTCTCTCTGCGCATGGCACGGCGGCTTTCCTTCTTCGCCGAGTACAACTTTACGGTGGAGTACAAACCGGAAAAGCAGAATGTCCTCGCGGACGCACTCTCTCGGCGGCCAGATTACGAGTTGGCACATCTGGCATACCTCGAGACACAGCTCTATGAGCTTATTGGCGAGGCGTATACCGATGACGACGACCTTACAGGACTAGAGGAGGCGCTGAACGCTACCGACAAGGCCGTAGACCTTACGGACCGACAGCGGTCACGTCTGCACCGCTACTCGGAAGTGGAAGGTTTGCTCTACTACCAAGTAGACGGAGGCGACAAGACTCGAATAGTCGTTCCAAACGACGAGGACCTGCGTCATCGTGTTCTCAGGCTCATGACACGCCGCTTAGCGGTCATCTGGGGCTGGAGAAGACGTATACGTCTGTAGCCCGCAACTTGTGGTGACCCCACATGTACAAATGGGTACGTAAGTACGTACAGACATGTGAGACGTGTCAGCGTGTCAAGCCTGCGCCTTCAGCGTTCACTCCCCTTGATGAGCTTGCTGGTTCCGGCGGATTGCTGGCGCTCCGTGAGCATGGTCTTCATCTTCAAGCTTCCGGCCGACGCGCGTGGCCACACTGGCATATTGGTATTTGTGTGCCGCCTCAGCAAGGTGGTGCGGCCGGCCACTGTGCGGAAGAGCGTGACTGAGCTTCAGGCGGCTCAGCGCTTTGTGGACAGTGTATTTCGTCATCACAGCCTCCCGAGGCTTTCGTGAGTGACAGAGACCCAAGGTTCATGCACTTTAGGCAACACCTCTTTCGCCTTCTAGGTACGAGGTAGGACATGTCCACAGCGGACCATCCTCAGACCGATGGTCAGACTGAACAGGTGAACAGAGTTCTGGAAGACGTTCTTCGTAGTGTCTGCGTAGCAGAGCCCACAACATGGAGTACGCTTCTTCTACACGTGGAGTTTGCGCTCAACAATGCAGTGCATTCCTCCACGGGCTTTACTCGGTTCTATCTGAACGGGCTGTGGCACCCGCGTACGCCGCTGACGTTGCCGCCGGCTTCGAATTTGGGTGGGGGAGATGCTAACGCCGAAGACCCAAGGGGCCTTAAAGGCCTACGAACGTTCGTCAAACGGAACCTGCTCTCGTTTATCGAGACTGGCGAAGCTGTCGGACAGCGCGTCCGTGACGCCACGGCTGCCGCTCAAGACACGTAGATGGAACAAAGTGATCGCCAAGGGCGTAAGAACAAGCAGTGTTTGAAATGGGAGACCAAGTCTAATTAAATGCTAAGAATATTCCTACGCAGGCGGGCCCCGCCGTGGGCAGCACCAAGCTGCGACCTCGCTTCGTGGGACCATTCACAGTCATTGGGGTCCACGGCCATGCCTACACGCTGGATCTGCCATCATCCATGGCCACGCATCCGACGTTCTACGTTGGCTTGCTCAAGCCCTATTGGCCGGCGGGGGCTGAGCCTGCGGAGTCGACTGCGTCGAAGTGTACTGACGAAGGCGTCCGCCATTTCTCGAACGAGCTCTTCTGAGGGAACCTGGGCAGGAGTAGGAGCGGGAGCCGGAGCGGGAGCAAGAGCCGCTACGCGGCGTGCCTCTTTTGCTTCCAAGTGCTCCAACCGGTCATAGAAAGTCTGGTTCCAGGCGAGGTGCATGTCCAAGTCTTGGCGCACCAATGCGTCGTTCTCCTCGCCCTGCGAACATCGGTCCCGCAGGCGTCGCCAAGACGGCCTATCTGCCTAGGCAGATCCCACACGCGGTCTCGTAGACAGTCTAAGTCCCGGCGGACATCCTGGAGCCTCTCCAGGCGGACCTCCATATCTTGGACGCGAGCGCGAAGCGCCATCATATCAGTCCGCTCGTCATCCAGCAGGCGTTGACAAGACTCCACACCAGCCAGAAGACTCACCCGGTCAGGGCGGGAGCCTGTCGGGCGACGCTGCGCGTCCTGGTCGGACACCACTCTAGCCGCGAGCTCCGCCGCTTCTGCTTGGTAATGAGGGCGTCCTCTACTGCCATGTCGAGAGGCTACTGAAGCGCCGCGGGCGTAACGGTCAGTACCAGTACCTTGTGAAGTGGCGTGGCAACCCGAGTAGTCGTAACTCGTGGGAGCCTGGGGCTCGCCTAGAGGAGGACTGCGCCGACCTTGTGGCTTCTTTTGAGAGTGCCCACGGACCTGGTCGGCGCTGACAGCGCCGAGAATACTCTTAGGCTCTATCGGCTGCGACTGCCAGGACTTCTGGATCTTCTGAAGAACCTCCTCGAGGATGACCCCGGCATGGGTTTGTGCCGTTCAAGGAATCGGCCCGACCAAGTGTTGTCAGCAGTCATCTTCGCCGAAACCGAAGACTACGCTGTGCCAGCCAATCGATCTGAAACGGAGAGTCTACGAACTCCGGCTCGGGGTAGCCCAAGTGGTGCAACCACCCCTCGAACTCCGTCTCGTTGCGTTGGCGGTCCAAACCGGTGACCGACAGGAGCTCCGTGCCTGTGAGCCTATACGTGGTCCAAGTATCCGTCCTCACAATCTTCAACCAGTCAACACTTTCGGATGCACCATCCTTGCGCCATCCTGAATCCAGATCTCCATTCGAAATTCCCCAGCTCTAGGCCCTGGGCAGCTGCGAACTGGCCACTCTGGAAAACTTCCAGTTGCCTCGCGTCAACCCCCCCTCTGGTCACGACCCCTCACTAAGAAATTTATCTTCGAAGTGTCAGACCATGAGCAGATCTACTCGCGGTCGCAGCCGTCCTGGGCGCAATGCCACCTCGGCTCGCCAACCATCCAACAGGCTTCCCGGATTGTCCACCATTCTCCGTCCCGTCCCGGATCCAACTGTCGCACCCACTATTCGTCCAATCTCCAGACGTGACAGGCAAACACATTCAAAACACAAAAACTCTCCAACTCCACACACGATGAGCAACTCCAAGGCAGGTGCCGACAACGACAATGGTCGCGCCGTGGACGACGCGCCTCCGCACGCCCCTGAGCAACTCCCGGACGTTCCGCCAGTCGAAGGCGGTGCTTCGGGCTCGGGTGGCGCGGGTGGCGGTGTCGACACTCCTTCGGGCCAAGTGGATAACACGCCCCAGCCGGACTCCGGCACACTGGACAAGGCGCCTTCGCGTGAGAGTAATCCAGCGCGAGACGACACACTGCCGGGCGCTGAGACGGATCGGGGGCTGCCACCAGCTGCGGGTGTGGACCTATCCACTATTGATGACCCAGCTGCCACGGCGGAGGCCTCCGCGTCGGTGGGTCAGTTACTAGTTACCCAGCAGATCATCTCGGCAGCCACAGCCAAGTACATCTTCCAAGGGGAGTTGAATTTGGCGCGTTCGGATTCGGCCGCTGCGGCAGCTGCTCATCCACACTGCCCGGGCGACGTTCCACCCACACGCTTTGGGGTAAAACAAGACCCATCGAGCTTCATCGTGGGTGTCCCTGCCACCAGCTCAGACCGCCTCGCGGAACGGTTCATGCGTGACGGTTATGGTGGGCTGGAGACCTTGGCTTTCGTCGATACTCTCTCGGACGAAGACATCCAGGACCTTTCGGAGATGGTCAACCCGAGATTGAGTATCCGCCCGGATCTCCTGCTTCCTAAGTCAGTGGAGGCCACAGCTACGGTGCCAGAGTTTCGCGACTTGCTAAGCAGTATGAGTGCGAGACATGAATTGGCGTCACTACTCCAGCATTACCCCGTGGAGGGGTTGGCGCGGCAGGTGTTCAAGATGTCGACACTCATGAAACAGACTCTCGTTCAACTCCGAGAATCCAAACGCCAACTTCAGTCGAGTGTCTCTCGTGACGGCCCCGAATTGCTCAAAAACCTTTCGGAGATCAGTGCCATGAAGACCGGATTCGCCTTACTGAATCAACACTGGAAGGAAGCTTTCCTGGTGTGTAAACGCCAGCTCGACCGGGAACTCTCTGATCACGCCCGGGATTTCAAACGTGCGGCACAAAATCATGAACAGGAAGAAGAAGCTCTTGGGTCGCGCTTGGCATCCATGACTCAGGAGCGTGATGATATGTTCGCGTTCGCTCGGGGGCTGGACCGTCTGCTAAAAGCCGGTTCGATCAACGTTCCGAAGGTGATGAATTTCCTGAACCAACATCAGACTCAGGTTGTCGACAATTGGCCACGCCTGAAGGCTCTACTCGAGCACCTCAAAGATCATCAGGTTCCTCCGGATAACTGGACTACCCAGATCATGGTGACTGCCATCGATGACTACTCTGCTCAGCCTGGTCCTTTCGTCGCCCTGGATGAGGATGACCTGGGTGAGGAGAAGAAAGAGGAGGATGGCTCTGGATCGGGGAGCGGTTCCAAGAACGCGCCCCTAGACTTCACTCAGGATCCCACTCCACCGTCTACTCCCCAGACTCCTCCAAACAAGCGAAACAAGGCGCCGTCTGCGAGTTCCCGAAAGCTGCAGCTACGTCCAGATCCATACTCCCCGAGTGACAAAGACGGTCTGGATCCCCGGACGTCGCTCGCTCGGACAGTCGAAGAAGCTCGGGCGTCTCTGGCGGATCACGCAGTGATTTGGGACAAGCAGCGCACTGACCTCCAGTTGGTTATGCGCTCCGGGTTGGATTATCTGGACGCTTTTGAGCTGGTGAATGGTGATCATCTCGTGCACCCTCGGATCCCAGTTCGGGAGCTGACTCTCATGCTCGCCCGGATGATGTACTGGGGTCGCCTCAATCACACTCCGTGGGCCAAGTACGTCCCGAGCTGGTGCTTTAAGAAGGCCGAGTCATATCTCGAAAACCTAGATGGTGCCCCAGCTCGTTGGCCAACTCTGAAAAAGCTGCGCCTGGATGACTCGGCAGAGGTGATGGAAGCCCTCTTTTCGGGGGTCGGTGAAAGTGAAGACGACGACGATCGGGATGTCACGTTCAAATCCAGTGTGGAATTCAAACCTCAAGCTCCGCGGACCACTCCGCCTCGAGAAGCAAAGCGTCGGCGTGGCTCAGTTTCATCCGTCTCAAGTTCGTCGGCTCCAACTGGTACTGACCCACCTTCAGAACCTCCTGCCAAACGTCACCGTCCGGCACAAGATCGTCGCCGATCAGTCCTGGCTCGGAAAGAGTATTCCGAATTGGTTCCGGATGAACTCGCGCTGGTCGAGACCCCCGGACGCGGAGTTATGTCCTGGCGTAAGTAAGGTATCCTGCTCAAATTTGCGCCCGGAACAGCCAATGCGATTGAGCAAACTACAGGTTTTCCGGATTACGCCCCAAATTTATCCAAGAGCACTGAGCTGGAAGGGATTCGAGCGCGGTGGTATCCACCTTTATTCAAGGTGTTGTGGGATTCGGCGCCCTGGGACGACATGTTCCAACAACGCCTGAAATTCCTGATTCTGCACTCGGCGGATGACTTGAGTGCTCGGGCGAAGTCCGACCTGGTGGACATTGTGGAGTTCATGTGGACGCACCGCCGCACCTTCTGGCTAATTGGTCATTGTTTTTTTATCGACCACCACCGGGATGACTACTCGGCGAATCTCCACACCGAGCGCAAGAAAGAGTGCGATGCGGTCAAAAAGAACTACAAAAAGCTCCTGGATGACAAGGTTCGAGGTGGCCTTCCGGAGTCCGTCCTGGAGGAGCCTGACATCTGGACGTTCCCGGCTAAGTGCTGCTTCTGGGTCTACATGGACAAGTCTCAATTGGATGAGCAAGGCCACCCCTTTTCGCTGACGGCACAACTCCGGATTGTCGACAAGTTGGAACCTGCCCGGGTGCAGTGGAACTCGTGCGACTCAGATGACCAACGTGTGGCTCACCTGAGCTCGTCTCTTCGGAAGAAATTGCTTCCCGAATCCGAGCGCCGCCGATACCCAGTCGCCACTCAACGTCCGTAGGAGTCATTCGTGCGTCGTAGGGGGCCTGAGCTCAGGAGTTCGTTCCATTTTCTGCATGTCTTAGCATAACCACGTCTTAACTCCACCAATATATCTGACCCCTCATTCACGTTCCAGATCTCCATTCTAATTCTCTTTGCACGCGCAACTTCATATCATCACTCTTCAAGTCTTCTTTTCCACTTCGTTGTACACTCTCTCTCGTGTTCCAGGTAGCCACTTCCATTCTCCACTCGAAGTCAAAACATTTTCAGTCAAATTCACAATTCCACGATCTGCGTCGGTCAAGTCGGGTTCATCCGGGATGGCTATAGCCTAGGGTGATCGTCTCCGGCCTGCATGGCCTGGAAACGCGCCCTCGCCTATGCTCCTTGGTTGAACTCGTACAGGAGAGCACCACAGCTCAGCTGGGATACTGGTGTCCAATCTGGGTCATCATAACCTTTCCACTTCACCAAGTATTCCCGAGTGCGTTTAGCCGTGCGTGTCCGTTTGACCCATCGTAGATCCAGGATTTTTTCGACTTCGTATTCATCATTCGAATTGTCTGGTTCCCAACTATCCTCTGGCAACAGGGCCGCATCAAAATCATCGTCGTCTTCCAGATCAAGCTCCATCGTGGGTCGTTTCGGGAAGACTGCACGCGGTTTCAGGCGACTCACATGTATCCAAGGGTTGACTCGATACCCCGTGTCCTCAACCTTGAGGCGGACTCGAAGATCATCCTGAATTTCTTCGCTCCGGAAAAGCCCGTGCCACCAGTGTGCCAGCTTTCGGCTTAATCCAGGCTGTACCTTCGGGATGTATAACCACACAGCGTCTCCCGTCTCGAAACCTGCTTTCAACCTCTCGGATAATTCCCGCCACTTCCGGGTCTGCTCTTCTGAACGAGCACGCCTCGCTTTCCTTTGGAGGTCTTCGGCACACGCCAAGGCGTAGCTGTAATCCCTCTGGAATTTGCGTCGCCACTCGTAAGCAGTCCGTTCGGGCAGGCTAGAAGGTTTCGGGCCGAGCATTGCCGAGGTAGTACCTTGGGCGTCCCATCCATGCACTAGGTAGAATGGCGTTTCCAGGCGCGTCGCGTCGAAGGAAGTATTCAGGGCGAACATCAATCTTTCAGCGTGTTCATCCCAGTCTGACTGGTCCGCTTCTGCGATGTATGCCTTGACACTCCGAATGACTGTCTGGACTGACCGCCCTTGCTGCCCATTGGCTTGAGGGCGGTAGGCTAGCGTCGCACGCTGCTTGCTTCCGAGCAACTCGCGGAACCTCGTGAATACCTCGCTCATAAACCTAGGGTCCTGGTCATGTCGAATCGTGGATGACGCCCCAAATCTCCGAAACACTTGCTCTTCATACGTTTCGGCCACATCTTGGGCAGTCGTGGACGACATTGGTTTGCACATGATGTACCCGGAAAACGTATCCTGAAACAGAATAGGAAAGTGTTACCTCGGGCCGATTCAGGCATGTGCGTGACGAAATCCATGGAAACCAACTCGAATGGTCGTCGCGGCTCGATATTCCCTGGGGACGACCCGGGATTGGGGGGTCGCCCCTTTCCGCTGGCGCAGTCCGTGCATTCTTTTACGTAGTGTTCCACACTAGCGTACATGCCAGGCCAGTAAAACTCCGAACGCAACCTCTCGTAAGTGCGAGTGATACCTTGGTGTCCTCCCTGAACGTCCTCATGAGCATAATGCAACATGTCTTCTCGTAGGGCTTCTGGAACCACCAAGCGCAACTGATCTTCCGCATCCCGAGGGCGATCTCGAGTGGAACGTGCTAGCCGATAAAGCACACCTCGAACATCCAGCGCGAATAGATCAGCGATTTTCGCAATCTTCCGCAACCGCTTCGGTCAAAACCGTTTCAAGTCTCCTCGAAGGAAATCCCGGATTTCCGACAAATAGTCATCTCGTTCCTGGTGTGCACGAATGCGCCTCCAGCGTTCCGCCTGGAATTCCAGGGGGCCCAGAGGTGGGGTGTCATCCGGGTGCTTCGCGTTTGTCCTCCGGTCAGCACAGCTAATACTCGTGCAGTGAAAGGAAGTGGCGCTGATTCGGGACCAGGTCCAGTCTCCCGCCCGGGATCCTTGCTGGGTGATTCATCCGAGATACCCACAGGTTCAACCGAGCGCACTTCAGCATTTTCCTCCGGTGACTTCATTATCTGTTCCGGGATCTTCGACACGACTCTCAGATGTTTATTTTCCTCCTCATCCTGGACGACCCAATCGTTTCCTGAGACTAGCGTTTTGGACGTCAGATAGTCTGCAGCCTGATTGAAATATCGTTTCAGATGTGCCAAACGGACCAGCTTGATTTTCTCCTTCAACACTTGGCATTCGGCTAACCTTCGCTGCAAGTTGGGTTGGTTACAATTGATCAGACCCTGGACTTGATGAATGACGATTCGAGAGTCCCCCACAGCTACGAGATCCTGGATGTTGTGTTCCAAGGCCATTCCCAATCCTTTGAGTAGTCCATAATATTCCGCATCGTTCACCGTCACTCCATTCAGGATGAAACATCGGGCATCCAAGATGGTCCATTCAGGCAACTACCACAATATACAGCCACAACTGCCTTGTTTCGTGGATGTCTTAGCTGCACCGTCGAAACTTAGGACCACTCCGGAATAGTCGGCCGCCAGCATTTCCACACTCAGTACTGGTGGCGCCCGAATGCGCCCCTTGGCCGGAATCAAGTTTTCAGCCACTTCATCCAAGTGTTCCCTGGGTGTGATACCTGCACCCAGGATGGCTGCCAGTCCGTCTTCGTCACGTTGTACTTTCCGGATGTCTAAGTCGTAGTGCGAGAGGGCAACGCCCCAGGGCACTGTCCTGCCATCCGCAGTTTTCGACTTGATTACCCACTTGAGGACGGAGTAACGAGTGTACACGATCAAAGGGCAGCCTTCAACCAGAGTCTTGAACGTCTGGAGCACCCGGATGACGGCCAAAACTTCCTTTTCTGCGATGTGATACCGGAGTTCCGCATCGTGAAGGACCCGCCCCGTGAATCTCACAGACTGAATGACACCATCATATTCTTACTCAAGAACCGCACAAGCGGCCCACTGGTTGGCATGTGGGATGATGATGAACGGTTTCGAGTGGCCTGGGTGCTGGAGCATTGGCGTGGACACAATCTTCTGCTTCAGGATGGCGAATGCTTCCTTCGCCCGGAGTAAGTATCGGCCAGCTCGGACTTGGTCGTCCGTCAGCTCATACAACACTGCGGCGACCACCGGAAAATCCTCGATGAATTTGTGGTAATAGTTCAGGCTCCCAAGGAAGGACTGAACTCCTTTTAGGGTCTTCGGGAATGGTAGATCCTGGATGCCTTTCACGTTTTCGGAGTGGCCCTGATTCCTTCAGCCCCAATCTCGTGGGATAGATAAGGGATCGCCCTCTTCCCGAATTCGGTTTGGGCAAGCTGACCGAAATGTTCCAATACCGCAGACGATACAACAACGTGTCCAAATCGTCACACAGCTGGTCCCAAGTCTCGGCACCATGAGCGATGTCATCAATATAAGAACTACGCCCCAGCATTGGTCCTATCCGGGATGGCATTGGGATGTTCCGCTTGAAAACCGTCATCTGCTCTGTCAATTCTGGCAAATGGTTATCCGGGTGAGTGACGTCAGGGTCCAACTTAGTACGGTCTGATTTTCTCGAATCTCCCGAGTCCAAACCGAGATAATCCAAGACCTCCTGGTCCACCAGTGCCTCCTCTTCAGGTGGTAATCGAACAAAACCCCATATATAGTTATTGATCACGTGCTGATAAAGTAGTGGCGCATTTTTCAACCCGAATGGCATTCGTACCCACTGGAAATGTCCAAACGGACAAACGAAAGCCGATATGAGCTTAGCGCGTTCGGTCATTCGGATTTCCCAGAAGCCACTAGCCATGTCGAGACTCATGAACCACATCGCACTTTCAAAGCCGACTAACAAATCGTCGATCAGAGGTAGCGGGTAATTCGAGAGCCGAATGAAACCGTTGACTATTCGGTAATCAATGCACATCCGGATGTCAATGCCATTCTTCTTGAGGACAATCACAATCGGGGATGCCCAAGGAGATTCGGAATGTTCAACCAATTTGGTCTCCAAGAGCTTCTTGAGCAGCTCATACACCTTGATCATGATATGTGGTGCGATTGAGCGGGGTCGCTGCGCCACAGGGTGCGCGTCTCCCACATCTAAATCGCACACCACACCTCGAGCTGGCGCAGGGGCCGCATTCCCATCACCCAGGAAGATCGTTCGATGTCGTTCCAGGATGCCTCTGAGCCTGCGATCCTGAGTGTCCGTGCTAAAACCGGGTTCCCCCACATCTGCCTTGGTAATGTCACACTCGGGACTGAGGTCCAGTAATTCGGGTAGTAATGCTAACTCGTCTTTCAACTGTGCCATGAGTTCGCTTCCTTCATGAAGATACACGGCCGGTTCCAGATCTAGTTCTTCTGAATTCACCCGCATACATCGGGCGTACTCCAATTCGAGCTTCTCGACAGGTGTGCCCGTTGCAATCACAGACGGCATCTCGGGATCTTCGTCCTTCCGGGCTGGTTCCTCCTGAAGTATACTCTCTTCAGCTACTCCTCCCGAGACTTGGTCTTCTTCATCTGTCTTATTCTGGGTGGGGTCTAGCCGTTGTGATCGCTCCAACCTTTCGCCTCCGAAATTACTTACTGGTGAACTCGAACTTGCTTCGTCACATTCGGAAGTGACATCTTCTAGTCCACCCAAGACATCACGTCCAGGTACCTGCTTCTCATCCGTGGCTGGTTCCGAGTAGTCAAAACCTACTCCCGGCGTGGACATCGGCTTATCCTGCAACAGTACCATGAGAACTGCTTCGGTGTCCGACCGCGGTCGCATCAGCAACTTAGTCGGCCACTGGTAACTTCGTGTCTGTACTGCAGGCGGTTCTTCATCCTGAAGCATCTGCTCATAGAGTCTCGCTCGCAACCTCGCTTGGGCGGACAACGTGCTTTCAAAAATCAACTGCTGCCACTCCTGGTAACGCCGTAATCCAGGTCGTACAAAACGTCCCGCCGTCGGGAAGTGTCCGTACTCGACAATCCGGGCTACTGGCGTCCGAGCGTCAATCCAGTGGTCTCGATCCGAAATGTTCACAACTATTACTGCCGTGGCACAAGTCTGGGGACCGTAAAGCACCTGTGTTACCCATCTGTCACCTTGTCCTGCCCAAACCACATCAGTTTCTGGGTTGCTCTGTCCGTATCGGATACGCACAGTAGCACTCTCCCCGGAACGCAGGTGTAGTCCAGTCGGGGCTTTGATCGGGAGATCCAAGCCTTGGCGACGCTGTACAACTTCTCCGTACATGAGAATAGACTCTTCATCCGGGAGAATGACCAGACCTTCGCGAATGCAAAGGCGTACTCCGGCGCTGAACATGAAATCCATCCCGAGCAACACATCCACGTCCTCCCCGATGTTTGTGACCCACAAATCCAAAACATACACCACTCTGTGTCCCAACGTGACCTTCACCTGGGTACTCGAGCTGATGTAGGTCGGAACGCCCCCTACTCCCGACACCTTGATTTGCCGATGTGAGCTTAGTGTAAGTTGGAGCCTACGCGCAAGGTCCAAACCTATCACTGTGGCTCCGGTGTCCAATAGGATTGACGTCCTGAAATCACTCACTGCACCATGCACTCTTGCAACTTGCCGTTTCTCGTCCTCTGGATCATGGTCAGCCCACCATCCATACCTCTCGCCTGGGGACAGCCGGAATTCGACTGGTCCTTCTGGCTCTGGTGCTGACGACAATCTCGGATAATCCAAAAACTCTCGCTCGGATGGCATATGTCCGTTGTCAATCAGGGATGTCATACATTGTTGGTTATCGTGGTTCTTGGTCCGCAATTCGGGGCCGACATAAGCAAAGACACACAATTATGAGGGTTTCTTCTGCCCGACGCGTACCGAATCCTCATTCGGCGGGCTTAGTAGTTTAACTGCTGCCCCTCAGAATCGGCTTCACCATTCGGGGTGGCACCATCTAGGATGGCGTCCCGGACGTGGCTTGGCAGGTCGCTTAGGGCCCCTTGGCGCACCAGCTTCTTGATCTCTTGGAAAGCTTTCCAGTCTTCACATCGTCCTTCGTGGAATTGTTCACACTTCTTGCACGGTCGCGTTTCACACATTCGGGCGGGATGCCCACGTCGATGACAGCGGTCACAAATCATGCTGCTCCAACACTTCTCGGTGCGATAGCCCCACCGGCCACAGTCTTCGCAATACTCGTTTCGATCCAGGTTGACCCGAGGTGGGTAACTCGGATGGGGTGGGGATCCAGACTGCCGTGGCGCTGGCGCTCCTGGGTTAAGGGGGGGGCTCTTTGTGGCCATCCCACACGCTCCATCACGCGAAAAACTTCGTGAATGAGCTCTTCCTTGGTTAACACGACGTCTGTTCGTGAATTCGAAACACCGCCATCTAGGTCTTCCTGTGCGAAACTGCTCCCGGATGCTCCAGAGCGGGGTTCGGGTGAATCCTCGGACATCTCATGTTCTTCCGAATCCAATTCGGCATCGCCTTGAGCCACAAAGGCGCGATCTCGGCCCTTGGGTTTGAAACGGTCTCGGACTACATTGTCAGCCCGAAAATCACGCGTCTGTTGTACTCTAGTGGGTGGGCTGTCCTCCTGGCGGAGTTCCTCGCGTTGCTTCAGGATGTACTCCAGATCGGCCACCTTCTTGAAACGATGACTCTGAAGGGTTTCCTTGAGGGACTCATCCGAGAGGTTCCTCACGAACTGCCGCAGATGTTGCTCGCGTTTCTAGCTAGACTTCTGGAAATACACACCAGCTCGTTCTGCGGCGAGATTCAGGCGGTACAGGAACGCCAAAGCCTTCTCTCCCTTTCGTTGCGCCATGGTGTAGTAACGCTCAGCCTCAGACAGTTTCGACTTGCAGTACTCACGCTTGAATAACTTAGACAGCCGAGTCCAATCTTGGCGGCTGCGTCTGGAGAGTTGACCCCTCCAATTTCGGACTGCCGGAGGCATCTTCAGCTTGAGCTCATACACCTTAGTCCGATCCGACCAACCACCTTGAACAGTCAAATTCAGGAAACGCTCCCACCAGCGTCGTCGTGCCGGCAGCGGGGCATCTTCGTCAAAGTCTTCCAACGTGCTCGAACTCACGTACGGCCTGAACGTTAGTGTAGTACCTCCCAAAGTCGCAGCTGTTGTTGCTTGCGGGGGTCCACCGCCGCTGGAACTGTCGGAGTCATCGTCACTCGAACCACTATCGCTTGATCCGGAGCATGAGCTGTCGTCTGAAGGATCTCCTCCTCGTCGGCCTGAATGCTTCTATCTGAGGTCCGGCGAGAGCAGGGTTTCCTTGATCCTGATCGCGTAGGTTCCGTGGACTTTGATCCAGACTTCCGAGCCGTCGTTCGGGATGCGTTGGTAGTGGCAACTTTGGAAGTCGTTTCTGTTTTCGCATACGTGGTCTCAGTCATCGGCTGTAAGGTTGCACGCAGTTGAGCTGCTGTAAGATCGCTGATTGGCTTGTCCAGCCTCTCATCTCCCTTTCCCATGCTTACGCTACTGGATTCCAGGTACATAGCTGTGCGGACTGGCTCTGTTATGGGCAATGTTGCCGAATCAGTGCTGGAGGTCGCTTGAGTACCTTGAACCTGAGGGAGGTGGTAGGAATGTTGCGAGAGCGAGTTCGCTGAACGTTTTGGAGGGCCCTGATGGTGGCTTGATCCAGATTGCGTGCTTCTTCCATTTCGCGCATCCTTTGCTGGACGATATCCATCTGCGAAGTCAACTGCCGCTGGAAATCTGCAGCCCAAGCAGCTTTTTCAGCTTCGACCTCGGACCGCTGTTGCTGCCAACGTCGGTCAAGCTCCGCTTGTGCCACTTCCTGCGCGCGTCGCACTGCCTCAGCCTGGATGGCTTCAACATTTACTGGCGCATCTGGAATTGGGGCTGCATCTCTTTCCGAAAGCACTTGTGGTGTAGGAACCCGGGGAGCTGCTTCTTCTTTGACTATGGGCTGTGCAGCTTTCGCCTGCATTGCTTGAACCGCTTGCTGGATCAATTGAGCCTGTCGAGCTTCGGCTGCTTCTTGTCTGAGCTCCATCCGGGATAACGCTTCCTGGGTAGACCTCATCGTAGACAGCGCGAATTCCGAGGGGCCCGATCTCGTCGAACGACCGGATTGTCCCGAGCGTCTTGTCCATTCCGACTTCACAGACCGACTTGGAGACCTTTTCGATTTGGAACCATGCTTGGACGACCGGCTTTCCCGCCTGGAACTTCGACGTCTTCCGACGTCGGGGTTTCACATGGGACTTCTTCGAGCGCCGGTCACTCCGGATGCTGACATGTCCAGACTCGGACATCGCGACATCGTCTTGGTCCACCAGGACCAGCGGAGGTGTGAGTGTGGTGTCCGAGATTTGGACGCCTACATCTCCACCTCCTCGAGCCACACCGCCTTGAGCCATCATCACTACTCCAGACAGTCCGGCGTATCGTATGTGGTTTGACGCTTCGGCCCCTCCGAGTGACCACATCGAGGATGAGAATGATGATACCCTCCCCGACGATCGTGATCCAGAGATGTTGCTGAAGTTAGACTCATCCGAGCCTGCCACTGTGGTTCCAAATATGCTGGACTCCCGATCCGGGGTGCGTCTCGACGAGGTGCTCTGAGCAACGGACATCGGGGCACTTAGGCCATCGACATCCTGGATCGTCCGCACCGATGACGGGTACGACAAATGTGAGCTCAAAAATGGAATCGACGACGGTCGTGGCGGACCAAACTGGGATCGCTTGGGCTCCGGCTTGTCGATGGCTGAGCTTGCTGGACTGCGAACCTTACGGATGCCTGCCGCCTTCATTCGGAGGAGACATTCACGTCCGAGCAGCCCGGATTCATACTCCAGCATCGTCACATCTTCTTCTTCGGACTTGATCTCATCGTTCAAAGCCTGAAGACTCAGGGCGGGCACAATTCGGGTGACGACATCCGAAATAACGCCTCGCCACTCGAGGAACTCCACTGCTAGCAATTGCTGCAAGTCTTCAGCAACCGTACGCACCAGGCTCGGATCCACCCGGGTGGCGCGCGCCTGGAACCACTCCAGGGCCTGGTTGCGGAACCTGAATCCCATCTCAAAGAATAATGTCTGAGTGAGTGCGGCGCATTCTCGCGGTGATAACGTGCTTGGAGGTACTGTGATCGCAGTGACGTCAGTCACGATGTTGGGTGCCAGCCGGACAAGATTCCATTCAGAAATCCAGGCTTCATCCGAGTTAGCCATGGCAGTCCGAGATGCAATATACTCGGATGTCATCATCACGGCTGCCCACCAATTTTGAAAATCCGGAGGCGGCGATGGCCATGAGTACTCAATCGTCGGTGACGCCACAAATTCAGTTGTCACTCGTTCCCAGCGGCGGACTTGGTCTGCCACGTGCGTTTTCACCTGAGTGACCGTGGGTTCGTCGTGTCGAGCTGGCTCCTCTGGCAGCACTTCTTCTGTCAGGTCGATGACCACCCGGGAAGCTTGCGAAGTCGTCGAATCGGGTGATAGTTCCTGGACCTCCGTCGAGACGTACGGCATGGGTTCCTCTTGGACGGCCGGCAACGGACCTTCTTCCTTACATGTGAGCCGTGAAGATTCTTCTTCCAGCGTCACCACATCTTGAACCGGCGGGGACGATTCCGAAGTCTCATCCGCAGCCGGTGGCTCAACCTTCACGGCGTCTCCCAATGACGCCTGGGTGGGTGCATCCGGGGTGAACGCGCCCTGGGACTCCGAGTTCGGGTCCCTCTCCGAGTCTTCCGGAGGCGCTTCGTTCACACCTTATCGGGCGCCGGTATCCTGGGAAGCTTGGTGCGTATCCTGAACTGCCGGCTCCAGATCGTGCTGATCTGGAGCATCCGTTGAATCCTTCTCCTCGCGGGCCGCCTCGCGCCTCGCAGCGTTTCTTCGTCGAGCAGATCTCTCCACCTCTTCGAGGGAAAGTTGCTCTTCGGGTGGCGCTCCTTGAGTTCGACGCGAGTGTCGCGTTCCTTCGCACGCGCTCCGTCCTCCTTCGCGTGTACTCTCACTTCCAGCCATAACCTCCACAGTTAGTCGATTAGTGGCTTTCAGCACCCCTTGGATCCAAATCAAATATACAAATCCGGTGAAATCCTAGGCAACCAAATCCGGGCACGCGCACATGCTGAGACGAAGCGGGCGAACGCTTTTATCGTCCAGGATCTATAGCGCGCCCAGGGGTTGGATAACCGGTAGTCCAGAATGGACCAGCCCCGGTTAACTCGAAACACACAGTAGAATGCCTCGAGTCGGCGTGTGACCTTGTGCAATCCCTATAGGTGTCGATTAATTCGGCGGACCGTCTTTCAACCGGAAATGTAACAATCAATTAGATACAGGAATACAGAGAACTTCCAAGTTCTTCTCAACTGGGAGATCCCGAATGGAGGCAAGCTTACGAGCAAAGACCTTTCCCCAAACAACCACTCTTAAAATAACCAACAACAATACAGAGTTCGTATATACAATATGCAGTCCGTCAACTTCAGGTTACAACCCGGATACAGGGAAATCCGGGTTGCCCAACGCGCACCACCCTCGAATAAACGAGGGAAACCACAAATACAGTCCTACAACAAGCAATCTAACTTGGATCTCAGGGGGTGATTGCTACAACCTCCTGAAACTACAGATGGAATATGGAATGCAAGGGTCCTCTTTCGAGTGTCCACAGGCAATTTAGAGATATGAAATGGGTAGACCAACCCGAAAGCAGCCTTTTTGGGTACCCAATTTGATTTGAAGCGTGTAGGTGAGAGTTCCTTGTGCGGTTGCACGACCTTGGACGTCCGTTGGTGTACGCGGCTCCCGGACCTTCCTTTGGATTCTCCTTTGGGTAGCAGAAATATGGCGTCGTCGTCCTCGGCGAATATACTCTCCAGGGTCAATGGCAAATAGACACGAAGTCCACTTGGGCTCTGGAAGGCAAAACAAACTCTGATTATCTCTTATCTCTCTCTCTCTCTTGGCTATCATTTCTTTCTTTCTTGGTATCTGGGTTTTCGGCGGTCTCCTCTGCTCGAATCGCATGCACTCCTCCCGGATGACTGGGTTTCAGTATACTTGGGATCACGTTGAAGCTCGCGGAGGGCCGCTCACTCATCTTGCACTGACTGCAGTCTTGAGCAATCGCACTTCGTGCGCTGGCGCGCTGTCACCACTTGATTGGCTTGTCTCGAAGATCCCTGGCTTAGGCGTAGCACTGTCTGGATCTGGGTCTCATGTTCGCATGGGTGCCTGATTTGGCACGCCCCTGGGTCGTCAGTGATTGGTCGGTTCGTACTTGGGTACACTTGCCATCCGGGGTGACCTTCATCCGGAGTGGTATCTTGGTCATTCGGGTTGTCCTTCATCATTCGGGATGTACAGGGTGTGCTTCGTCTGGACTTCTGCAGTGTTGCTCGGGGTGTCTTGATCTTGAGGAACTGGGTGATCACTCGGCTCGTATGGGCAGGCCGCTTTCCGGGATACATTCTACCGGAAGCGTTTGGCCTCTTGATATGGGTGCCTGCCGCAAAGGGAAGTCGGCGGCCGGACTGGGCGCTGTACCTCCATCCCGAATCTTTGCCTCGGGTGGGGCGCCTCCGCGCCTGTGAGCCTATACGTGTTCCGAGTAACTGCCCTCGCTATCTTCAACCAGTCAACACTTTCGAGTGTACCATTCTTGTACCACCCTGAATCCCGATCTCCATTCGACACTCTCCGGCTCTGCACCCTGGACAGCTGCGAACTGGCAACTCTGGAAAACTTCCAGTTGCCTCGCGTCAGAGAGAGAGAGAGAGTTTGTTTTGTCTTCTAGAGCCTAAGTGGACTTCGTGTTGGCTTATCGATGGTTCTGGGAAGTATATTCGCCGAGGACGACGACGCCAGATAACTGCTACCCAAAGGAGAATCCAAAGGAAGGTCCGGGAGCCGCGTACCAAGAAAGAAAGAAAGAAATGATAGCCAAGAGAGAGAGAGAGCTAAGAGATAATCAGAGTTTGTTTTGCCTTCCAGAGCCCAAGTGGACTTCGTGTCTATTTGCCGAGGACTACGACGCCATATTTCTGCTACCCAAAGGAGAATCCAAAGGAAGGTCCGGGAGCCGCGTACACCAACGGACGTCCAAGGTCGTGCAACCGCACAAGGAACTCTCACCTACACGCTTCAAATCAAATTGGGTACCTAAAAAGGCTGCTTTCGGGTTGGTCTACCCATTTCATATCTCTAAATTGCCTGTGGACACTCGAAAGAGGACCCTTGCATTCCATATTCCATCTGTAGTTTCAGGAGGTTGTGGCAATCACCCCCTGAGATCCAAGTTAGATTTCTTATTTTAGGGTTATATTTGTGGTTTCCCTCGTTCATTCGAGGGTGGTGCGCGTTGGGCAACCCGGATTTCCCTGTATCCGGGTTGTGACCTAAGGTTGACAGGCTGCATATTGTATATACGAACTCTGTATTGTTATTGGTTATTTTTGAGAGTGGTTGTTTGGGGAAAGGTCTTTGCTCGTAAGCTTGCCTCCATTCGGGATCTCCCAGTTGAGAAGAACTTGGAAGTTCTCTGTATTCCTGTATCTAATTGATTGTTACATTTCCGGTTGAAAGACGGTCCGCCGAATTAATCGACACCTATAGGGATTGCACAAGGTCACACGCCGACTCGAGGCATTCTACTGTGTGTTTCGAGTTAACCGGGGCTGGTCCATTCTGGACTACCGGTTATCCAACCCCTGGGCGCGCTATAGATCCTGGACGATAAAAGCGTTCGCCCGCTTCGTCTCAGCATGTGCGCGTGCCCGGATTTGGTTGCCTAGGATTTCACCGGATTTGCATATTTGATTTGGATCCAAGGGGTGCTGAAAGCCACTAATCGACTAACTGTGGAGGTTATGGCTGGAAGTGAGAGTACACGCGAAGGAGGACGGAGCGCGTGCGAAGGAACGCGACACTCGCGTCGAACTCAAGGAGCGCCACCCGAAGAGCAACTTTCCCTCGAAGAGGTGGAGAGATCTGCTCGACGAAGAAACGCTGCGAGGCGCGAGGCGGCCCGCGAGGAGAAGGATTCAACGGATGCTCCAGATCAGCACGATCTGGAGCCGGCAGTTCAGGATACGCACCAAGCTTCCCAGGATACCGGCGCTTGAGAAGGTGTGAACGAAGCGCCTCCGAAAGACTCGGAGAGGGACCCGAACTCGGAGTCCCAGGGCGCGTTCACCCCGGATGCACCCGCCCAGGCGTCATTGGGAGACGTCGTCAAGGTTGAGCCACCGGCTGCGGATGGAACTTCGGAATCACCCCAGCTGGCCCAAGATGTGGTGACGCTGGACGAAGCAGACGAGTCTGTCCGGCTCACGTGTAAGGAGGAGGGTCCGTTGCCGGCTGTTCAAAATAACCCGTGTCGTACATCCCGACGGAAGCCGGATCGCCGACCCCGGACACGACACCTCCAATGTCGGCAAACCAACTGTCATTGACCTGACTGAAGAAGTGTCATCGGATGTTCCGGCTCGGAGCGACGAACCAACGGTCGCTCAGGTGAAGACGTACGTAGCAGACCAAGTCCGCCGTTGGGAGCGAGTGACAACCGAATCTGTGACGGGGGTCACACGCACATTAGCTAGGAGGAAGCGTGACACGCTAACCACAACAGACGCCTGGCGTCTCTGTTGTTGCTTGTGCAAAAGGCCCTGCCTTATCGGTCCTCTTTTAGTACCGAGTACTTAAAGAGACTTGCACACTTGTAGGTTAGAGTTAAACTGTCTTGTATTAATAACACTCATAAAGTTCTATCTACTGCTTTCTATCTGCATACTGAATCCCTGTCTAAATTGCGATCTTCCTCAGCGGTTGGCTCTCGTGCATCGTGGTCCTTAAGTACTAACGAACTAACTTAACTCAGTACATTGGGAGGTCTACCGTGAACACTCTATATAAGGATCACTGGTACACCGTACCCATCGTAGTGTGTGACACTCAGTCCTTGTGGGCCACACCGGCCGGTGTGGTCCACACTAGAGAACATCCCTTTTCCTTGAAAAGGTCACTGGCCAATCCTGGCCCCATTATACCCTCCCTCACCCAAACGGGAAGTACCTTTCCCAGCGGGGAATCCAGCGGAAACGCGAACACTGCCTCAGTCGGCAATATACGCTCAACCGAGCACACGCGCTCACCGCACGGCCCTCCGGGCATGACGATGGATACTCGGATCATCGTGCGGCCCGCCCAAGAAGCCCTTCGGGCTGTAGGCCCCATCAAGACCCACTCCGAGCGACATGGAGGAGAAGCCTCCGGCGCCTGCTTCCAAGAAACACTCGGGCGATCCGGAGGTGGCGAAGGCCGCCTCGGCTTCCAAGAACCCCGCGAATGACACGGAGGAGGTGAAGGAGACGGGCGGAGCGAAGGCGCTGCCCGCTTCCAAGAAGCCCAAGGTCGCGACGACCAAAGCGAAGGCGAAGGCGAAGGTGCCTGCTACACCGAAGTCCACGCGGAAGACGAAGAAGGTGGCCGCTTCGTCGAAGCCTGCCTCGAAGAAGCCCCCAGTGAAGAAGCCCGCTGCCAAGCAGCTTCCGACGAAGAAGGGCTCCGCGAAGGAGGACCCCAAGACGCCGAAGCTGCCGCCCAAGCGCACGGATGTGCGGCTGCCCGGCCCCTATGAGGAGGTATCCAGCGACTCGTCCGACACGGACACTCCGAACCCCGGGTATGTCAGTGGCGGTCACTCGCCTGTGGCTGATGCATCGCAGGCTCTTCGAGCTCAGGCGCCTGCAAAGGGGGCTGCAGCTTCCGCAAACTGCACGGTCACTTCCCCTCAGAGGTGTAGCCCTTCGCCACACCGGTCTCTGGAAGTAGACTACGAGTCCTCGGGGTCGGAACCCGACATAGCCCATGAGGACGGCGAGGTTGTGGCGTCGCCAAAGCGGATCACGGATGCCCAACGGGTCATCCATCCGGGCAGCCCCATGTCTCCCAAGACTGTGGTGGCGGTGGAACGCGCCCGACTCTTGGAGACGTCCATGTCTCGTCGAGATGACCTGCCCACTCCGGTGCCGGAACCCCAGGTCATCACCAACGCCGGCGTCGACGAGGGAGTCCCTCCTGAGCTGCTTCAGCCCGAGAATCGGCAACACCTGGCCGATCGTACTCATCAAGAGGCCTCTCAGGCGGTGGGCACCAAGCGGGATCGCGATACCCACGCCCCTCGTACTCAAGACCAGCTACTCGCTCTGCGATACTGGACTCGGGACGAGTACCGAGAGCACCTTCGACAAAGTCGCATGCCTGGCCCAGGCGCTCCGCAGTGCGACAAGTGTCCGGTCGTGCTCCTGGTGGACACCGGTTTCTCCCGCCAGCGGAACGAGACTGAGTTCGAAGGGTGGTTGGACCACTTGGGCTATCCCAGGCTCGAGTTCTTGAGCTCACCGTATCGGATCGATTGGCTGGCTCAGCGTCGTCTTCGATTTCGCATGGCGAAGGTGATCGCTGACAACACGTGGCCCAACCGATTCTTTGATCGCCACAAGCCCATCCCGGGCGTCATCCTCGAGGAGGGGCTGCAGAAGATTCAGAAATCTTGGCAGTCGCAGCCGATAGAGCCTAAGAGTGTTATTGGCCCTGTCAGCGCCGACCAGATCCGTGGTCACGCTCAAAAGCGGCCACGAGGTCGGCGCAGTCCTCCTCGAGGCGAGCCCCAGGCTCCCACGAGTTATGACTACTCGGGTAGCCCCGCCACTTTACCAGATACTGGTGCTGACCGCTACGCCCGCGGCGCTTCAGTAGCTGCTCGACATGGTAGTAGAGGACGCCCTCATTACCAAGCAGAGGCGGCGGGGACCGCGGCTGCAGTGGTGTCTGACCAAGACGCTCAGTGTCGTTCGACTGGCTCCCGTCCTGACCTGGAGAGCCTTCTCTCCAGTGTGGAGGCTTGTCAGCGACTGCTGGATGGTCAGCGGACCGAGATGGTGGCGCTTCGCGCTCGCGTTCAAGATGCGGAGGCCCGCCTGGAGAAACTCCAGGATGTCCGAGAGGACTTGGACTGTCTGCGGGACCGCGTCTGGGATCTGCCTCGGCAGCTTGGTGGTGACGTTGACCGCTTGCGGACCCGCTGTTCGCAAGGCGAGGAGAACGACGGACGGACACGGGAGGACCTGGAGAGGCATGTCGCCTGGTTTCGTGATCTGTACGACCGCGTGGGTTACTTGGAGGCACGAGAGGCTCGCCGCGTAGCGGCTCGTGCTCCTGATCCTGCTCCTGCCCAGCTTCCCTCGGAAGAGCTCGTCCGGATGATGGCGAGTGCCTTCCAGCAGTATTCTGCGACGCAGTCGGCTCCCCAGGCTCAACAGCCCCCGCCGGGCGATAGGGCTTGAGCAAGCCAACGTAGAACGTCGGGTGCGTGGCCATGGACGATGGCAGATCCAGCGTGTAGGCGTGGCCGTAGACCCCTATGACCGTGAATGGTCCCACAAAGCGGGGTCGCAGCTTGGTGCTGCCCACAGCGGAGACCGCCTGCGTAGGAAGATTCTTAGCATTTAATAAGACTTGGTCTCCCAGCTTAAACACCTGTGTGTTCTTGCGCCCTTGGCGGTCACTTTGTTCCTTCTGCGTGTCTTGAGCTGCCGCCATGGCGTCACGGACGCGCTGTCTGCCAGCTTCACCAGTCTCGATAAACGAGAGCAGGTTCCGTTTGACGGACGTTCGTAGGCCTTTAAGGCCCCTTGGGTCTTCGGCATTAGCCTCTCCCCCACCCAAATTCGAGGCTGGGGGCAACGTCAGTGGCGTACGCGGGTGCCGCAGTCCGTTCACATAGAACGGGGTGAAGTCCGTGGACGAATGCACTGCATTGTTCAGGGCAAACTCCACTTGTGGAAGAAGAGCACTCCACTTCGTGGGCTCTGCGGCGCAGACACTGCGAAGAATGTCTTCCAGGACTCTGTTCACCCGCTCAGTTTGACCATCGGTCTGAGGGTGGTCCGTTGTGGACATGTCCAATCTCGTGCCTAAAAGGCGGAAGAGGTGCTGCCAGAAGTGGGACACAAACCTTGGTTCCCTGTCACTCACGAATGCCTCGGGGAGGCCGTGATGGCGGAAGACATTGTCCACAAAAAGCTGGGCCGCCTGAGGCGCAGTCACACTCTTCCGCACAGCGGCCAGCCGCACCATCTTACTAAGGCGGCACACAAAGTCAATATGCCAGTGTGGCCACGCGCGTCGGCCGGAAGCTCGAAGATGAAGTCCATGCTCACAGAGTGCCAGCAATCCGCCGGCACCGGCAAGCTCATCAAAGGAGCGGACGCCGAGGGCGCAGGCTTGACACGCTGGCATCTTTCACATGTCTGTAAGTACTTACGTACCCATTTGTACATGTGGGGCCACCAGAAGTTGCGGGCTACAGACGTGTACGTCTTCTCCCGCCCCAGATGACCGCTAAGCGGTGTGTCATGAGCCTCATAGAGGACACGATGACGCAGGTCCTCATCGTTCGGAACGACAATGCGAGGCTCATCGCCCCGTCTACTTGGTAGTAGAGCAAACCCTCCACTACCGAGTAGCGGTGCAGTCGTGAGCGTTGTCGCGCCGTGAGTTCGACGGCCTTGTCTGGAGCACTCAGCGCCTCCACCAGACCTGCAAGGTCGTCGCCGGCATACGCCTCGCGGATAAGCTCATAGAGCGGTGACTCAAGATAGGCCAGATGTGCCAACTCGTAATCTGGCCGCCGGGAGAGCGCGTCCGCTAGGACATTTTGCTTTCCCGGTTTGTACTCCACCGTGAAGTTGTATTCGGCGAAGAAGGAGAGCCACCGCGCCGTGCGCTGAGAGAGGTGAGGCGACGACGTCGCCGTCCTCTACGAGGCATGATCTGTGTAGATCACAAAGGGTTTTTGACCTAATACGTGCACCCGAAACTTGACCAAGGCGTACTTCATCGCCAAGAGCTCCTTGTCGTGGACAGGGTAGTTCTTTTCCGCCGCCTTCAATTGGCGAGATTGGAAAGACACTACCCTTTCCCTGCCTTAGGCATCCACCTGCCGCAGGGCACAGCCGATGGCAAAGTCAGATGCATCGCATACCACGCTGAAGGGGCGCTCCTCATCGGGCAGCGCCAGGATCGGAGCGCTCTGAAGGCTGCTCTTGATAGCTTCAAAAGCCTGTTGAGCCTCAGAGGTCCATGACCACACGGCATCCTTCTTGAGGAGATTCGTTAGTGGCCTTGCCATCTCGGCGTAATTGGCGCTATACTTGTGCAAGTAGTTGGCCAGGCCGAGCCATTTCCGCAGGTCCTACTGCGAGACGGGCGCCGGTCACTGTGCAATGGCACACACCTTCTCCGGGTCCGCACGGACACCGTCCTTCCCAAGGAAGCAGCCCAAAAAGGGATCTCTTCGGCTCCGAAGATACACTTGTTGATGTTTGCATAGAGGCGATTCTCGCGCATGCACAAGAGAACCTCACGGAGGTGGCCAAGATGGGCTTCGACTGCCGTCTTCCCTTCAGACGCACGACTGTGCACGAAGATGTCGTCGAAGTACGTCTGTACGAACTGCCGCATCGGTCTGAAGAGCTGCGTTACGAGCCTGTTGAACGTGGCGGGTGCGTTGGACAGTCCCTGGGGCATGACCAACCACTCCCACAACATCCCGCTGGGAGTGCTCACAGGAGTAAGCGGAATGTCCGACTCACGCATCAACAGTTGATAGTAGCCGTCGACCATGTCGAGTGCACTAAAGATCGTGCAACCAGCCATGTTGTTCTGCAACACATCCTTCCGAGGAATAGGCGTCGACGCCGGAATGGTTGCCGCGTTCAACTTGTTGAAGGCGTGCACCATGCGCCACTTCCCATTGGGCTTGCGCACACAGAACGTCGGAGACGAATGTGGCGACTTAGACTCGCGCACCATGCCAGCGGCGTGCTTTGCCGCAAAGAAGGCGTCGATGACGTCAACCTGCTCCTTCGGAAGCGGCCACTGCCGCGTGGTACAGTACTTAGTGCCTGGCACTAAGTCAATCTCATGCCTCACGCCCCGATCCGGGGGAAGGACCGAAGGGGGGTCGTCGCTCACGACATCCGAAAACTCCTTCAGAAGGGCGTAATACGGATCCGAGGGGTCCTTCAAGATGGCAGCGCCATACCGCGTCTGCCTCTTAGAGGTTCGTTCGTCTTTCAACACGTCGGGGCCCATGACCGACGAGGAGTTGAGCTCCAGAGAGCTGCCTTATGGGCGAAGCAGAACCACTTCTGCCAATTCTCCCGCCTTGAGAGAATCCATAAACTCCACATACGAAAGCTCCTCGAGCTCAAGTAGCTCTGCTACTGTGGGTAACGGAGTCAACACATCCCCCACCTTGGGTTCGCCCGTGAAGACGTCGACTACTTAAGGAACCTTGTCCTCAGCCGCGGAATCCGCATCGCGGCTAGACGCCTCTGCCTTGGGCGTGCTCGTGACCTTGTCACTCTTGTTGTCCTTGAAAGTAGGAGCCCCTGCTCGACCACTTGTGGTTGCGCGAGCACCAGCTCTAGCGCCTTCTGTCGCGCGAGCTGAACCAGCTACAACGCCTTGCGTGGTGAGAGTTCCGACTCGACCACTCCTGTTTGCGCGAGCCACAACTCCAGCGCCTTTCTCGACGTGGGCTGAACCAGCCACCACGCCTTGCGTAGGGGGCGCTCGGACGCTACCACCCCTTCCTGCGCGAGCTGCTGCAGCGTCCGCGCCTTGAGGCTTCACTGCCCCTTGGGCAAGTGCAACTCGGTTGCCAACTGCAGAATCCTGTCCTCTACCCCGAGAGGTACTAGGATCCTGCGGATCTTCTCCACCACCTACCTCGAGCTCCCGCGCTCGTGGAGGCAATGCCATGGGCAATTCCAACACTTCCGAAGTGCCGGCAAACTGCCGTTCGCCGCGTGGCACACGGTGCTCATGCACAAACCCGTCTCGGGAAGAGGAGGGGACATGACCCGCCAGGGCTCTGACCGCGAGGGGGTTGTGGCTGGCACCAATGGTGCGACTACGCCAGTCTATCCACGGCTCGTGCTTAGCAAGCCAAGTCATGCCGAGGATAAGGTCGTACCGATCATCCATGTCCAAGACAATGAACGGTTCGACCGAGTTGAAGTCATCAAACTTCACGCTTAAGGGTATGGTAACCATGCGTGTAGACACGATGGAGCCAGTCGCTAAGCGAACAGATACATTGGTATTACTCTTAGAAGCTTCTAAACCACAAGCATACAATGCACTGTTCCTAGCCACCGCACAGCCGTCGCAAAGTTGAACGACGCCCCTGAATCGATCAGGACCGTCATCGGTTCCGGATACCCTTTTACGCTGGCAGTGACGACCACGAGGTTAGACCGCGCGGCGGCCACGGAGAGACACAGAAGTGTCGTCCCAGGGACTTGCTCCTTTGGAGAGGCTGGTGAAGAACTCACCTTCCTCGAAGAGGAGCGAAGTCCCCCAGCAGGGCGTCCCGCCCCTACTGGGAGTCGCCGTTTTCCGACTCCGTCGCCTCAAGGCTGTTGAGAGCCGGACGCGCTTCGAACTTCTTGTCGCGTGGCGACCTCCATGGGTTGGTGGGGGAGTTCCGACGGAAGTGACCAAGTTGGTTACAACCGAAACAGCGACCACTCGCCCTTAGCGTCTTCTGAGGACGTGCCGACTCGGCAAGAGAGATCTCCATCGGAGTGGGACCCTCACTGGCCTCGACATGAGGCGTGTGCCCTTGCGCTGAGCGCACGCAGTGGTCCTCCAACATAGCAATGTGGACCGCCTCATTAAAGGTCTTGGGCTGACGCCTGAAGAGCTCTGTCCGGACCGGACCCGTGCGAACACCGTCCATGAAGACCGTCACCTTGACATCCTCAGAGAGGGGTGCGCCGGTCATGGCGGCTTCGAGGTTGTGGAGCTCTATGACGTAGTCTTGAAGCGACCGCTTGCCTTGCTTGCACCGCAAGAAACTGGAGCGGTGGCGGTATGCCACATTGGCAAGGAGGAAGGTGGAGCGTAGCTCCTGTTCCATGAACGACCACGAGGTGAAGTACCCCGGCGTCGCCGTTTCACGGGCCATGGCCCATGCGCGTGCGCGCCCTCCAAGGTTGGATAGCGCAAACGCCACCTGAGCTCGCGCGTCGTAGATCTGACCCGCGCTTAGCGCGATCTCGATCCCGCGAACCCAGAACACAAGACTGTCTGAGTTATTGCCGTCGAACGTCGGTACCGACATCTTGACGGGCTTCGTCGTGGTTGGACGCGCAACGAATGAGGCCGTGCTCGTGGCGGACGCTTGTGCCGCACTCTGTGCCTCAGCTCGCATCGTCGCACGAGCGGCTTCCTGCGCAGCAGCGCTCACTTGAGCAATCAGCGACGACTTGTACTTGTCGAAGCGTTCTACGCGCGCCCTTTGCTGCTCAGCAGGAAGGTTGGGGAATCCAGCGAAGGCTGCCTCGCCCAGGAGGCTGATCATCTTCTCCAGCGTAGCCCAGTGGGCATCGGAGAGGTGAGGAAAGTCCTGCCGCGCCGGCAGCCGACTCCCTGAGTCTTCCATACAAAAAGAGACCCTGATTGTAGAGATCCGCGTCGGTCGCGGGATTGACTACAAGTGCTACCAGGTGTGACGGGGGTCGCACGCACAATAGCTAGGAGGAAGCGTAACACGCTAACCACAACAGACGCCTGGCGTCTCTGTTGTTGCTTGTGCAAAAGGCCCTGCCTTATCGGTCCTCTTTTAGTACCGAGTACTTAAAGAGACTTGCACACTTGTAGGTTAGAGTTAAACTGTCTTGTATTAATAACACTCATAAAGTTCTATCTACTGCTTTCTATCTGCATACTGAATCCCTGTCTAAATTGCGATCTTCCTCAGCGGTTGGCTCTCGTGCATCGTGGTCCTTAAGTACTAACGAACTAACTTAACTCAGTATATTGGGAGGTCTACCGTGAACACTCTATATAAGGATCACTGGTACACCGTACCCATCGTAGTGTGTGACACTCAGTCCTTGTGGGCCACACCGGCCGGTGTGGGCCACACTAGAGAACATCCCTTTTCCTTGAAAAGGTCACTGGCCAATCCTGGCCCCATTACAGAATCCGTGGCGTCACCGACGATTGAGAATTCATGGCCATCACTGTCTCCGGATTTCCAAAACTGGTAGGGCAGCCGTGATGACGACGTCCGAGTACATTGCATCTCGGACTGCCATGACCAGCTCGGACGAAGCCTGGATTTCCGAATGGAACCTTGTTCGACTGGCACCCAACATCGTCGCTGATGTCACAGCGATCACAGTGCCCCCGAGTACGCTACCTCCGCGCGAATGCGCCGCACTCACTCAGACGTTGTTCTTTGAGATGGGATTCAGGTTTCGCAACCTGGTCCCTGAGTGGTTTCAAGCGCGTGCTTTCCGAGTGGATCCGAGCTTGGTGCGCACGGTTGTCGAAGACTTGCAGCAGTTGTTGGCGGTGGAGTTCCTCGAATGGCGAGGTGTTATTTCGGATGTAGTCACCCGAATTGTGTCAGCCCTGCGTCTTCATGCCCTGAACGATGAGGTAAAGCCTGAAGAAGGAGATGTGACGATGCTGGAGTTACTGCTCGGACGTGAATGCCTCCTCTGAATGAGGGTGAATGCCTCCTCTGAATGAGGGTGGCAGGCATCCGAAAAGTTCGCAGCCCAGCAAGTTCAGCCGTCGACAGGCCGGAATCCAAGCGCTCGCAGCTTGGCCCGCCCCCGTCGTGAATCCCATCTTTGAGCTCACATTTGTCGTACCCATCCTGAGGACCCTTGCATTCCATATTCCATCTGTAGTTTCAGGAGGTTGTAGCGATCACCCCCTGAGATCCGAGTTAGATTGCTTATTTTAGGATTATATTTGTGGTTTCCCTCGTTCATTCGAGGGTGTGCGCGTTGGGCAACCCGGATTTCCCTGTATCCGGGTTGTGACCTAAGGTTGACAGGCTGCATATTGTATATACGAACTCTGTATTGTTATTGGTTATTTTTGAGAGTGGTTGTTTGGGGAAAGGTCTTTGCTCGTAAGCTTGCCTCCATTCGGGATCTCCCAGTTGAGAAGAACTTGGAAGTTCTCTGTATTCTTGTATCTAATTGATTGTTACATTTCCGGTTGAAAGACGGTCCGCCGAATTAATCGACACCTATAGGGGATTGCACAAGGTCACACGCCGACTCGAGGCATTCTACTGTGTGTTTCGAGTTAACCGGGGCTGGTCCATTCTGGACTACCGGTTATCCAACCCCTGGGCGCGCTATAGATCCTGGACGATAAAAGCGTTCGCCCGCTTCGTCTCAGCATGTGCGCGTGCCCGGATTTGGTTGCCTAGGATTTCACCGGATTTGCATATTTGATTTGGATCCAAGGGGTGCTGAAAGCCACTAATCGACTAACTGTGGAGGTTATGGCTGGAAGTGAGAGTACACGCGAAGGAGGACGGAGCGCGTGCGAAGGAACGCGACACTCGCGTCGAACTCAAGGAGCGCCACCCGAAGAGCAACTTTCCCTCGAAGAGGTGGAGAGGTCTGCTCGACGAAGAAACGCTGCGAGGCGCGAGGCGACCCGCGAGGAGAAGGATTCAACGGATGCTCCAGATCAGCACGATCTGAAGCCGGCAGTTCAGGATACGCACCAAGCTTCCCAGGATACCGGCGCTTGAGAAGGTGTGAACGAAGCGCCTCCGAAAGACTCGGAGAGGGACCCGAACTCGGAGTCCCAGGGCGCGTTCACCCCGGATGCACCCGCCCAGGCGTCATTGGGAGACGTCGTCAAGGTTGAGCCACCGGCTGCGGATGGAACTTCGGAATCACCCCAGCTGGCCCAAGATGTGGTGACGCTGGACGAAGCAGACGAGTCTGTCCGGCTCACGTGTAAGGAGGAGGGTCCGTTGCCGGCTGTTCAAAAATAACCCGTGTCGTACATCCCGACGGAAGCCGGATCGCCGACCCCGGACACGACACCTCCAATGTCGGCAAACCAACTGTCATTGACCTGACTGAAGAAGTGTCATCGGATGTTCCGGCTCGGAGCGACGAACCAACGGTCGCTCAGGTGAAGACGTACGTAGCAGACCAAGTCCGCCGTTGGGAGCGAGTGACAACCGAATCCGTGGCGTCACCGACGATTGAGAATTCATGGTCATCACTGTCTCCGGATTTCCAAAACTGGTAGGGCAGCCGCGATGACGACGTCCGAGTACATTGCATCTCGGACTGCCGTGACCAGCTCGGACGAAGCCTGGATTTCCGAATGGAACCTTGTTCGACTGGCGCCCAACATCGTCACTGATGTCACAGCGATCACAGTGCCCCCGAGTACGCTACCTCCGCGCGAATGCGCCGCACTCACTCAGACGTTGTTCTTTGAGATGGGATTCAGGTTTCGCAACCTGGTCCCTGAGTGGTTTCAAGCGCGTGCTTTCCGAGTGGATCCGAGCTTGGTGCGCACGGTTGTCGAAGACTTGCAGCAGTTGTTGGCGGTGGAGTTCCTCGAATGGCGAGGTGTTATTTCGGATGTAGTCACCCGAATTGTGTCAGCCCTGCGTCTTCATGCCCTGAACGATGAGGTAAAGCCTGAAGAAGGAGATGTGACGATGCTGGAGTTACTGCTCGGACGTGAATGCCTCCTCTGAATGAGGGTGAATGCCTCCTCTGAATGAGGGTGGCAGGCATCCGAAAAGTTCGCAGCCCAGCAAGTTCAGCCGTCGACAGGCCGGAATCCAAGCGCTCGCAGCTTGGCCTGCCCTCGTCGTGAATCCCATCTTTGAGCTCACATTTGTCGTACCCATCCTGAGGACCCTTGCATTCCATATTCCATCTGTAGTTTCAGGAGGTTGTAGCGATCACCCCCTGAGATCCGAGTTAGATTGCTTATTTTAGGATTATATTTGTGGTTTCCCTCGTTCATTCGAGGGTGGTGCGCGTTGGGCAACCCGGATTTCCCTGTATCCGGGTTGTGACCTAAGGTTGACAGGCTGCATATTGTATATACGAACTCTGTATTGTTATTGGTTATTTTTGAGAGTGGTTGTTTGGGGAAAGGTCTTTGCTCGTAAGCTTGCCTCCATTCGGGATCTCCCAGTTGAGAAGAACTTGGAAGTTCTCTGTATTCTTGTATCTAATTGATTGTTACATTTCCGGTTGAAAGACGGTCCGCCGAATTAATCGACACCTATAGGGATTGCACAAGGTCACACGCCGACTCGAGGCATTCTACTGTGTGTTTCGAGTTAACCGGGGCTGGTCCATTCTGGACTACCGGTTATCCAACCCCTGGGCGCGCTATAGATCCTGGACGATAAAAGCGTTCGCCCGCTTCGTCTCAGCATGTGCGCGTGCCCGGATTTGGTTGCCTAGGATTTCACCGGATTTGTATATTTGATTTGGATCCAAGGAGTGCTGAAAGCCACTAATCGACTAACTGTGGAGGTTATGGCTGGAAGTGAGAGTACACGCGAAGGAGGACGGAGCGCGTGCGAAGGAACACGACACTCGCGTCGAACTCAAGGAGCGCCACCCGAAGAGCAACTTTCCCTCGAAGAGGTGGAGAGATCTGCTCGACGAAGAAACGCTGCGAGGCGCGAGGCGGCCCGCGAGGAGAAGGATTCAACGGATGCTCCAGATCAGCACGATCTGGAGCCGGCAGTTCAGGATACGCACCAAGCTTCCCAGGATACCGGCGCTTGAGAAGGTGTGAACGAAGCGCCTCCGAAAGACTCGGAGAGGGACCCGAACTCGGAGTCCCAGGGCGCGTTCACCCCGGATGCACCCGCCCAGGCGTCATTGGGAGACGTCGTCAAGGTTGAGCCACCGGCTGCGGATGGAACTTCGGAATCACCCCAGCTGGCCCAAGATGTGGTGACGCTGGACGAAGCAGACGAGTCTGTCCGGCTCACGTGTGAGGAGGAGGGTCCGTTGCCGGCTGTTCAAAAATAACCCGTGTCGTACATCCCGACGGAAGCCGGATCGCCGACCCCGGACACGACACCTCCAATGTCGGCAAACCAACTGTCATTGACCTGACTGAAGAAGTGTCATCGGATGTTCCGGCTCGGAGCGACGAACCAACGGTCGCTCAGGTGAAGACGTACGTAGCAGACCAAGTCCGCCGTTGGGAGCGAGTGACAACCGAATCCGTGGCGTCACCGACGATTGAGAATTCATGGCCATCACTGTCTCCGGATTTCCAAAACTGGTAGGGCAGCCGTGATGACGACGTCCGAGTACATTGCATCTCGGACTGCCGTGACCAGCTCGGACGAAGCCTGGATTTCCGAATGGAACCTTGTTCGACTGGCGCCCAACATCGTCACTGATGTCACAGCGATCACAGTGCCCCCGAGTACGCTACCTCCGCGCGAATGCGCCGCACTCACTCAGACGTTGTTCTTTGAGATGGGATTCAGGTTTCGCAACCTGGTCCCTGAGTGGTTTCAAGCGCGTGCTTTCCGAGTGGATCCGAGCTTGGTGCGCACGGTTGTCGAAGACTTGCAGCAGTTGTTGGCGGTGGAGTTCCTCGAATGGCGAGGTGTTATTTCGGATGTAGTCACCCGAATTGTGTCAGCCCTGCGTCTTCATGCCCTGAACGATGAGGTAAAGCCTGAAGAAGGAGATGTGACGATGCTGGAGTTACTGCTCGGACGTGAATGCCTCCTCTGAATGAGGGTGGCAGGCATCCGAAAAGTTCGCAGCCCAGCAAGTTCAGCCGTCGACAGGCCGGAATCCAAGCGCTCGCAGCTTGGCCCGCCCCCGTCGTGAATCCCATCTTTGAGCTCACATTTGTCGTACCCATCCTGAGGACCCTTGCATTCCATATTCCATCTGTAGTTTCAGGAGGTTGTAGCGATCACCCCCTGAGATCCGAGTTAGATTGCTTATTTTAGGATTATATTTGTGGTTTCCCTCGTTCATTCGAGGGTGGTGCGCGTTGGGCAACCCGGATTTCCCTGTATCCGGGTTGTGACCTAAGGTTGACAGGCTGCATATTGTATATACGAACTCTGTATTGTTATTGGTTATTTTTGAGAGTGGTTGTTTGGGGAAAGGTCTTTGCTCGTAAGCTTGCCTCCATTCGGGATCTCCCAGTTGAGAAGAACTTGGAAGTTCTCTGTATTCTTGTATCTAATTGATTGTTACATTTCCGGTTGAAAGACGGTCCGCCGAATTAATCGACACCTATAGGGATTGCACAAGGTCACACGCCGACTCGAGGCATTCTACTGTGTGTTTCGAGTTAACCGGGGCTGGTCCATTCTGGACTACCGGTTATCCAACCCCTGGGCGCGCTATAGATCCTGGACGATAAAAGCGTTCGCCCGCTTCGTCTCAGCATGTGCGCGTGCCCGGATTTGGTTGCCTAGGATTTCACCGGATTTGTATATTTGATTTGGATCCAAGGAGTGCTGAAAGCCACTAATCGACTAACTGTGGAGGTTATGGCTGGAAGTGAGAGTACACGCGAAGGAGGACGGAGCGCGTGCGAAGGAACGCGACACTCGCGTTGAACTCAAGGAGCGCCACCCGAAGAGCAACTTTCCCTCGAAGAGGTGGAGAGATCTGCTCGACGAAGAAACGCTGCGAGGCGCGAGGCGGCCCGCGAGGAGAAGGATTCAACGGATGCTCCAGATCAGCACGATCTGGAGCCGGCAGTTCAGGATACGCACCAAGCTTCCCAGGATACCGGCGCTTGAGAAGGTGTGAACGAAGCGCCTCCGAAAGACTCGGAGAGGGACCCGAACTCGGAGTCCCAGGGCGCGTTCACCCCGGATGCACCCGCCCAGGCGTCATTGGGAGACGTCGTCAAGGTTGAGCCACCGGCTGCGGATGGAACTTCGAAATCACCCCAGCTGGCCCAAGATGTGGTGACGCTGGACGAAGCAGACGAGTCTGTCCGGCTCACGTGTGAGGAGGAGGGTCCGTTGCCGGCTGTTCAAAAATAACCCGTGCCGTACATCCCGACGGAAGCCGGATCGCCGACCCCGGACACGACACCTCCAATGTCGGCAAACCAACTGTCATTGACCTGACTGAAGAAGTGTCATCGGATGTTCCGGCTCGGAGCGACGAACCAACGGTCGCTCAGGTGAAGACGTACGTAGCAGACCAAGTCCGCCGTTGGGAGCGAGTGACAACCGAATCCGTGGCGTCACCGACGATTGAGAATTCATGGCCATCACTGTCTCCGGATTTCCAAAACTGGTAGGGCAGCCGTGATGACGACGTCCGAGTACATTGCATCTCGGACTGCCGTGACCAGCTCGGACGAAGCCTGGATTTCCGAATGGAACCTTGTTCGACTGGCGCCCAACATCGTCACTGATGTCACAGCGATCACAGTGCCCCCGAGTACGCTACCTCCGCGCGAATGCGCCGCACTCACTCAGACGTTGTTCTTTGAGATGGGATTCAGGTTTCGCAACCTGGTCCCTGAGTGGTTTCAAGCGCGTGCTTTCCGAGTGGATCCGAGCTTGGTGCGCACGGTTGTCGAAGACTTGCAGCAGTTGTTGGCGGTGGAGTTCCTCGAATGGCGAGGTGTTATTTCGGATGTAGTCACCCGAATTGTGTCAGCCCTGCGTCTTCATGCCCTGAACGATGAGGTAAAGCCTGAAGAAGGAGATGTGACGATGCTGGAGTTACTGCTCGGACGTGAATGCCTCCTCTGAATGAGGGTGGCAGGCATCCGAAAAGTTCGCAGCCCAGCAAGTTCAGCCGTCGACAGGCCGGAATCCAAGCGCTCGCAGCTTGGCCCGCCCCCGTCGTGAATCCCATCTTTGAGCTCACATTTGTCGTACCCATCCTGAGGACCCTTGCATTCCATATTCCATCTGTAGTTTCAGGAGGTTGTAGCGATCACCCCCTGAGATCCGAGTTAGATTGCTTATTTTAGGATTATATTTGTGGTTTCCCTCGTTCATTCGAGGGTGGTGCGCGTTGGGCAACCCGGATTTCCCTGTATCCGGGTTGTGACCTAAGGTTGACAGGCTGCATATTGTATATACGAACTCTGTATTGTTATTGGTTATTTTTGAGAGTGGTTGTTTGGGGAAAGGTCTTTGCTCGTAAGCTTGCCTCCATTCGGGATCTCCCAGTTGAGAAGAACTTGGAAGTTCTCTGTATTCTTGTATCTAATTGATTGTTACATTTCCGGTTGAAAGACGGTCCGCCGAATTAATCGACACCTATAGGGATTGCACAAGGTCACACGCCGACTCGAGGCATTCTACTGTGTGTTTCGAGTTAACCGGGGCTGGTCCATTCTGGACTACCGGTTATCCAACCCCTGGGCGCGCTATAGATCCTGGACGATAAAAGCGTTCGCCCGCTTCGTCTCAGTATGTGCGCGTGCCCGGATTTGGTTGCCTAGGATTTCACCGGATTTGCATATTTGATTTGGATCCAAGGGGTGCTGAAAGCCACTAATCGACTAACTGTGGAGGTTATGGCTGGAAGTGAGAGTACACGCGAAGGAGGACGGAGCGCGTGCGAAGGAACGCGACACTCGCGTCGAACTCAAGGAGCGCCACCCGAAGAGCAACTTTCCCTCGAAGAGGTGGAGAGATCTGCTCGACGAAGAAACGCTGCGAGGCGCGAGGCGGCCCGCGAGGAGAAGGATTCAACGGATGCTCCAGATCAGCACGATCTGGAGCCGGCAGTTCAGGATACGCACCAAGCTTCCCAGGATACCGGCGCTTGAGAAGGTGTGAACGAAGCGCCTCCGAAAGACTCGGAGAGGGACCCGAACTCGGAGTCCCAGGGCGCGTTCACCCCGGATGCACCCGCCCAGGCGTCATTGGGAGACGTCGTCAAGGTTGAGCCACCGGCTGCGGATGGAACTTCGGAATCACCCCAGCTGGCCCAAGATGTGGTGACGCTGGACGAAGCAGACGAGTCTGTCCGGCTCACGTGTGAGGAGGAGGGTCCGTTGCCGGCTGTTCAAAAATAACCCGTGCCGTACATCCCGACGGAAGCCGGATCGCCGACCCCGGACACGACACCTCCAATGTCGGCAAACCAACTGTCATTGACCTGACTGAAGAAGTGTCATCGGATGTTCCGGCTCGGAGCGACGAACCAACGGTCGCTCAGGTGAAGACGTACGTAGCAGACCAAGTCCGCCGTTGGGAGCGAGTGACAACCGAATCCGTGGCGTCACCGACGATTGAGAATTCATGGCCATCACTGTCTCCGGATTTCCAAAACTGGTAGGGCAGCCGTGATGACGACGTCCGAGTACATTGCATCTCGGACTGCCGTGACCAGCTCGGACGAAGCCTGGATTTCCGAATGGAACCTTGTTCGACTGGCGCCCAACATCGTCACTGATGTCACAGCGATCACAGTGCCCCCGAGTACGCTACCTCCGCGCGAATGCGCCGCACTCACTCAGACGTTGTTCTTTGAGATGGGATTCAGGTTTCGCAACCTGGTCCCTGAGTGGTTTCAAGCGCGTGCTTTCCGAGTGGATCCGAGCTTGGTGCGCACGGTTGTCGAAGACTTGCAGCAGTTGTTGGCGGTGGAGTTCCTCGAATGGCGAGGTGTTATTTCGGATGTAGTCACCCGAATTGTGTCAGCCCTGCGTCTTCATGCCCTGAACGATGAGGTAAAGCCTGAAGAAGGAGATGTGACGATGCTGGAGTTACTGCTCGGACGTGAATGCCTCCTCTGAATGAGGGTGGCAGGCATCCGAAAAGTTCGCAGCCCAGCAAGTTCAGCCGTCGACAGGCCGGAATCCAAGCGCTCGCAGCTTGGCCCGCCCCCGTCGTGAATCCCATCTTTGAGCTCACATTTGTCGTACCCATCCTGAGGACCCTTGCATTCCATATTCCATCTGTAGTTTCAGGAGGTTGTAGCGATCACCCCCTGAGATCCGAGTTAGATTGCTTATTTTAGGATTATATTTGTGGTTTCCCTCGTTCATTCGAGGGTGGTGCGCGTTGGGCAACCCGGATTTCCCTGTATCCGGGTTGTGACCTAAGGTTGACAGGCTGCATATTGTATATACGAACTCTGTATTGTTATTGGTTATTTTTGAGAGTGGTTGTTTGGGGAAAGGTCTTTGCTCGTAAGCTTGCCTCCATTCGGGATCTCCCAGTTGAGAAGAACTTGGAAGTTCTCTGTATTCTTGTATCTAATTGATTGTTACATTTCCGGTTGAAAGACGGTCCGCCGAATTAATCGACACCTATAGGGATTGCACAAGGTCACACGCCGACTCGAGGCATTCTACTGTGTGTTTCAAGTTAACCGGGGCTGGTCCATTCTGGACTACCGGTTATCCAACCCCTGGGCGCGCTATAGATCCTGGACGATAAAAGCGTTCGCCCGCTTCGTCTCAGTATGTGCGCGTGCCCGGATTTGGTTGCCTAGGATTTCACCGGATTTGCATATTTGATTTGGATCCAAGGGGTGCTGAAAGCCACTAATCGACTAACTGTGGAGGTTATGGCTGGAAGTGAGAGTACACGCGAAGGAGGACGGAGCGCGTGCGAAGGAACGCGACACTCGCGTCGAACTCAAGGAGCGCCACCCGAAGAGCAACTTTCCCTCGAAGAGGTGGAGAGATCTGCTCGACGAAGAAACGCTGCGAGGCGCGAGGCGGCCCGCGAGGAGAAGGATTCAACGGATGCTCCAGATCAGCACGATCTGGAGCCGGCAGTTCAGGATACGCACCAAGCTTCCCAGGATACCGGCGCTTGAGAAGGTGTGAACGAAGCGCCTCCGAAAGACTCGGAGAGGGACCCGAACTCGGAGTCCCAGGGCGCGTTCACCCCGGATGCACCCGCCCAGGCGTCATTGGGAGACGTCGTCAAGGTTGAGCCACCGGCTGCGGATGGAACTTCGGAATCACCCCAGCTGGCCCAAGATGTGGTGACGCTGGACGAAGCAGACGAGTCTGTCCGGCTCACGTGTGAGGAGGAGGGTCCGTTGCCGGCTGTTCAAAAATAACCCGTGCCGTACATCCCGACGGAAGCCGGATCGCCGACCCCGGACACGACACCTCCAATGTCGGCAAACCAACTGTCATTGACCTGACTGAAGAAGTGTCATCGGATGTTCCGGCTCGGAGCGACGAACCAACGGTCGCTCAGGTGAAGACGTACGTAGCAGACCAAGTCCGCCGTTGGGAGCGAGTGACAACCGAATCCGTGGCGTCACCGACGATTGAGAATTCATGGCCATCACTGTCTCCGGATTTCCAAAACTGGTAGGGCAGCCGTGATGACGACGTCCGAGTACATTGCATCTCGGACTGCCGTGACCAGCTCGGACGAAGCCTGGATTTCCGAATGGAACCTTGTTCGACTGGCGCCCAACATCGTCACTGATGTCACAGCGATCACAGTGCCCCCGAGTACGCTACCTCCGCGCGAATGCGCCGCACTCACTCAGACGTTGTTCTTTGAGATGGGATTCAGGTTTCGCAACCTGGTCCCTGAGTGGTTTCAAGCGCGTGCTTTCCGAGTGGATCCGAGCTTGGTGCGCACGGTTGTCGAAGACTTGCAGCAGTTGTTGGCGGTGGAGTTCCTCGAATGGCGAGGTGTTATTTCGGATGTAGTCACCCGAATTGTGTCAGCCCTGCGTCTTCATGCCCTGAACGATGAGGTAAAGCCTGAAGAAGGAGATGTGACGATGCTGGAGTTACTGCTCGGACGTGAATGCCTCCTCTGAATGAGGGTGGCAGGCATCCGAAAAGTTCGCAGCCCAGCAAGTTCAGCCGTCGACAGGCCGGAATCCAAGCGCTCGCAGCTTGGCCCGCCCCCGTCGTGAATCCCATCTTTGAGCTCACATTTGTCGTACCCATCCTGAGGACCCTTGCATTCCATATTCCATCTGTAGTTTCAGGAGGTTGTAGCGATCACCCCCTGAGATCCGAGTTAGATTGCTTATTTTAGGATTATATTTGTGGTTTCCCTCGTTCATTCGAGGGTGGTGCGCGTTGGGCAACCCGGATTTCCCTGTATCCGGGTTGTGACCTAAGGTTGACAGGCTGCATATTGTATATACGAACTCTGTATTGTTATTGGTTATTTTTGAGAGTGGTTGTTTGGGGAAAGGTCTTTGCTCGTAAGCTTGCCTCCATTCGGGATCTCCCAGTTGAGAAGAACTTGGAAGTTCTCTGTATTCTTGTATCTAATTGATTGTTACATTTCCGGTTGAAAGACGGTCCGCCGAATTAATCGACACCTATAGGGATTGCACAAGGTCACACGCCGACTCGAGGCATTCTACTGTGTGTTTCGAGTTAACCGGGGCTGGTCCATTCTGGACTACCGGTTATCCAACCCCTGGGCGCGCTATAGATCCTGGACGATAAAAGCGTTCGCCCGCTTCGTCTCAGCATGTGCGCGTGCCCGGATTTGGTTGCCTAGGATTTCACCGGATTTGCATATTTGATTTGGATCCAAGGGGTGCTGAAAGCCACTAATCGACTAACTGTGGAGGTTATGGCTGGAAGTGAGAGTACACGCGAAGGAGGACGGAGCGCGTGCGAAGGAACGCGACACTCGCGTCGAACTCAAGGAGCGCCACCCGAAGAGCAACTTTCCCTCGAAGAGGTGGAGAGATCTGCTCGACGAAGAAACGCTGCGAGGCGCGAGGCGGCCCGCGAGGAGAAGGATTCAACGGATGCTCCAGATCAGCACGATCTGGAGCCGGCAGTTCAGGATACGCACCAAGCTTCCCAGGATACCGGCGCTTGAGAAGGTGTGAACGAAGCGCCTCCGAAAGACTCGGAGAGGGACCCGAACTCGGAGTCCCAGGGCGCGTTCACCCCGGATGCACCCGCCCAGGCGTCATTGGGAGACGTCGTCAAGGTTGAGCCACCGGCTGCGGATGGAACTTCGGAATCACCCCAGCTGGCCCAAGATGTGGTGACGCTGGACGAAGCAGACGAGTCTGTCCGGCTCACGTGTGAGGAGGAGGGTCCGTTGCCGGCTGTTCAAAAATAACCCGTGCCGTACATCCCGACGGAAGCCGGATCGCCGACCCCGGACACGACACCTCCAATGTCGGCAAACCAACTGTCATTGACCTGACTGAAGAAGTGTCATCGGATGTTCCGGCTCGGAGCGACGAACCAACGGTCGCTCAGGTGAAGACGTACGTAGCAGACCAAGTCCGCCGTTGGGAGCGAGTGACAACCGAATCCGTGGCGTCACCGACGATTGAGAATTCATGGCCATCACTGTCTCCGGATTTCCAAAACTGGTAGGGCAGCCGTGATGACGACGTCCGAGTACATTGCATCTCGGACTGCCGTGACCAGCTCGGACGAAGCCTGGATTTCCGAATGGAACCTTGTTCGACTGGCGCCCAACATCGTCACTGATGTCACAGCGATCACAGTGCCCCCGAGTACGCTACCTCCGCGCGAATGCGCCGCACTCACTCAGACGTTGTTCTTTGAGATGGGATTCAGGTTTCGCAACCTGGTCCCTGAGTGGTTTCAAGCGCGTGCTTTCCGAGTGGATCCGAGCTTGGTGCGCACGGTTGTCGAAGACTTGCAGCAGTTGTTGGCGGTGGAGTTCCTCGAATGGCGAGGTGTTATTTCGGATGTAGTCACCCGAATTGTGTCAGCCCTGCGTCTTCATGCCCTGAACGATGAGGTAAAGCCTGAAGAAGGAGATGTGACGATGCTGGAGTTACTGCTCGGACGTGAATGCCTCCTCTGAATGAGGGTGGCAGGCATCCGAAAAGTTCGCAGCCCAGCAAGTTCAGCCGTCGACAGGCCGGAATCCAAGCGCTCACAGCTTGGCCCGCCCTCGTCGTGAATCCCATCTTTGAGCTCACATTTGTCGTACCCATCCTGAGGACCCTTGCATTCCATATTCCATCTGTAGTTTCAGGAGGTTGTAGCGATCACCCCCTGAGATCCGAGTTAGATTGCTTATTTTAGGATTATATTTGTGGTTTCCCTCGTTCATTCGAGGGTGGTGCGCGTTGGGCAACCCGGATTTCCCTGTATCCGGGTTGTGACCTAAGGTTGACAGGCTGCATATTGTATATACGAACTCTGTATTGTTATTGGTTATTTTTGAGAGTGGTTGTTTGGGGAAAGGTCTTTGCTCGTAAGCTTGCCTCCATTCGGGATCTCCCAGTTGAGAAGAACTTGGAAGTTCTCTGTATTCTTGTATCTAATTGATTGTTACATTTCCGGTTGAAAGACGGTCCGCCGAATTAATCGACACCTATAGGGATTGCACAAGGTCACACGCCGACTCGAGGCATTCTACTGTGTGTTTCGAGTTAACCGGGGCTGGTCCATTCTGGACTACCGGTTATCCAACCCCTGGGCGCGCTATACATCCTGGACGATAAAAGCGTTCGCCCGCTTCGTCTCAGCATGTGCGCGTGCCCGGATTGGGTTGCCTAGGATTTCACCGGATTTGTATATTTGATTTGGATCCAAGGGGTGCTGAAAGCCACTAATCGACTAACTGTGGAGGTTATGGCTGGAAGTGAGAGTACACGCGAAGGAGGACGGAGCGCGTGCGAAGGAACGCGACACTCGCGTCGAACTCAAGGAGCGCCACCCGAAGAGCAACTTTCCCTCGAAGAGGTGGAGAGATCTGCTCGACGAAGAAACGCTGCGAGGCGCGAGGCGGCCCGCGAGGAGAAGGATTCAACGGATGCTCCAGATCAGCACGATCTGGAGCCGGCAGTTCAGGATACGCACCAAGCTTCCCAGGATACCGGCGCTTGAGAAGGTGTGAACGAAGCGCCTCCGAAAGACTCGGGAGAGGGACCCGAACTCGGAGTCCCAGGGCGCGTTCACCCCGGATGCACCCGCCCAGGCGTCATTGGGAGACGTCGTCAAGGTTGAGCCACCGGCTGCGGATGGAACTTCGGAATCACCCCAGCTGGCCCAAGATGTGGTGACGCTGGACGAAGCAGACGAGTCTGTCCGGCTCACGTGTGAGGAGGAGGGTCCGTTGCCGGCAGTTCAAAAATAACCCGTGCCGTACATCCCGACGGAAGCCGGATCGCCGACCCCGGACACGACACCTCCAATGTCGGCAAACCAACTGTCATTGACCTGACTGAAGAAGTGTCATCGGATGTTCCGGCTCGGAGCGACGAACCAACGGTCGCTCAGGTGAAGACGTACGTAGCAGACCAAGTCCGCCGTTGGGAGCGAGTGACAACCGAATCCGTGGCGTCACCGACGATTGAGAATTCATGGCCATCACTGTCTCCGGATTTCCAAAACTGGTAGGGCAGCCGCGATGACGACGTCCGAGTACATTGCATCTCGGACTGCCGTGACCAGCTCGGACGAAGCCTGGATTTCCGAATGGAACCTTGTTCGACTGGCGCCCAACATCGTCACTGATGTCACAGCGATCACAGTGCCCCCGAGTACGCTACCTCCGCGCGAATGCGCCGCACTCACTCAGACGTTGTTCTTTGAGATGGGATTCAGGTTTCGCAACCTGGTCCCTGAGTGGTTTCAAGCGCGTGCTTTCCGAGTGGATCCGAGCTTGGTGCGCACGGTTGTCGAAGACTTGCAGCAGTTGTTGGCGGTGGAGTTCCTCGAATGGCGAGGTGTTATTTCGGATGTAGTCACCCGAATTGTGTCAGCCCTGCGTCTTCATGCCCTGAACGATGAGGTAAAGCCTGAAGAAGGAGATGTGACGATGCTGGAGTTACTGCTCGGACGTGAATGCCTCCTCTGAATGAGGGTGGCAGGCATCCGAAAAGTTCGCAGCCCAGCAAGTTCAGCCGTCGACAGGCCGGAATCCAAGCGCTCACAGCTTGGCCCGCCCTCGTCGTGAATCCCATCTTTGAGCTCACATTTGTCGTACCCATCCTGAGGACCCTTGCATTCCATATTCCATCTGTAGTTTCAGGAGGTTGTAGCGATCACCCCCTGAGATCCGAGTTAGATTGCTTATTTTAGGATTATATTTGTGGTTTCCCTCGTTCATTCGAGGGTGGTGCGCGTTGGGCAACCCGGATTTCCCTGTATCCGGGTTGTGACCTAAGGTTGACAGGCTGCATATTGTATATACGAACTCTGTATTGTTATTGGTTATTTTTGAGAGTGGTTGTTTGGGGAAAGGTCTTTGCTCGTAAGCTTGCCTCCATTCGGGATCTCCCAGTTGAGAAGAACTTGGAAGTTCTCTGTATTCTTGTATCTAATTGATTGTTACATTTCCGGTTGAAAGACGGTCCGCCGAATTAATCGACACCTATAGGGATTGCACAAGGTCACACGCCGACTCGAGGCATTCTACTGTGTGTTTCGAGTTAACCGGGGCTGGTCCATTCTGGACTACCGGTTATCCAACCCCTGGGCGCGCTATAGATCCTGGACGATAAAAGCGTTCGCCCGCTTCGTCTCAGCATGTGCGCGTGCCCGGATTGGGTTGCCTAGGATTTCACCGGATTTGTATATTTGATTTGGATCCAAGGGGTGCTGAAAGCCACTAATCGACTAACTGTGGAGGTTATGGCTGGAAGTGAGAGTACACGCGAAGGAGGACGGAGCGCGTGCGAAGGAACGCGACACTCGCGTCGAACTCAAGGAGCGCCACCCGAAGAGCAACTTTCCCTCGAAGAGGTGGAGAGATCTGCTCGACGAAGAAACGCTGCGAGGCGCGAGGCGGCCCGCGAGGAGAAGGATTCAACGGATGCTCCAGATCAGCACGATCTGGAGCCGGCAGTTCAGGATACGCACCAAGCTTCCCAGGATACCGGCGCTTGAGAAGGTGTGAACGAAGCGCCTCCGAAAGACTCGGAGAGGGACCCGAACTCGGAGTCCCAGGGCGCGTTCACCCCGGATGCACCCGCCCAGGCGTCATTGGGAGACGTCGTCAAGGTTGAGCCACCGGCTGCGGATGGAACTTCGGAATCACCCCAGCTGGCCCAAGATGTGGTGACGCTGGACGAAGCAGACGAGTCTGTCCGGCTCACGTGTGAGGAGGAGGGTCCGTTGCCGGCTGTTCAAAAATAACCCGTGTCGTACATCCCGACGGAAGCCGGATCGCCGACCCCGGACACGACACCTCCAATGTCGGCAAACCAACTGTCATTGACCTGACTGAAGAAGTGTCATCGGATGTTCCGGCTCGGAGCGACGAACCAACGGTCGCTCAGGTGAAGACGTACGTAGCAGACCAAGTCCGCCGTTGGGAGCGAGTGACAACCGAATCCGTGGCGTCACCGACGATTGAGAATTCATGGTCATCACTGTCTCCGGATTTCCAAAACTGGTAGGGCAGCCGCGATGACGACGTCCGAGTACATTGCATCTCGGACTGCCGTGACCAGCTCGGACGAAGCCTGGATTTCCGAATGGAACCTTGTTCGACTGGCGCCCAACATCGTCACTGATGTCACAGCGATCACAGTGCCCCCGAGTACGCTACCTCCGCGCGAATGCGCCGCACTCACTCAGACGTTGTTCTTTGAGATGGGATTCAGGTTTCGCAACCTGGTCCCTGAGTGGTTTCAAGCGCGTGCTTTCCGAGTGGATCCGAGCTTGGTGCGCACGGTTGTCGAAGACTTGCAGCAGTTGTTGGCGGTGGAGTTCCTCGAATGGCGAGGTGTTATTTCGGATGTAGTCACCCGAATTGTGTCAGCCCTGCGTCTTCATGCCCTGAACGATGAGGTAAAGCCTGAAGAAGGAGATGTGACGATGCTGGAGTTACTGCTCGGACGTGAATGCCTCCTCTGAATGAGGGTGGCAGGCATCCGAAAAGTTCGCAGCCCAGCAAGTTCAGCCGTCGACAGGCCGGAATCCAAGCGCTCGCAGCTTGGCCCGCCCTCGTCGTGAATCCCATCTTTGAGCTCACATTTGTCGTACCCATCCTGAGGACCCTTGCATTCCATATTCCATCTGTAGTTTCAGGAGGTTGTAGCGATCACCCCCTGAGATCCGAGTTAGATTGCTTATTTTAGGATTATATTTGTGGTTTCCCTCGTTCATTCGAGGGTGGTGCGCGTTGGGCAACCCGGATTTCCCTGTATCCGGGTTGTGACCTAAGGTTGACAGGCTGCATATTGTATATACGAACTCTGTATTGTTATTGGTTATTTTTGAGAGTGGTTGTTTGGGGAAAGGTCTTTGCTCGTAAGCTTGCCTCCATTCGGGATCTCCCAGTTGAGAAGAACTTGGAAGTTCTCTGTATTCTTGTATCTAATTGATTGTTACATTTCCGGTTGAAAGACGGTCCGCCGAATTAATCGACACCTATAGGGATTGCACAAGGTCACACGCCGACTCGAGGCATTCTACTGTGTGTTTCGAGTTAACCGGGGCTGGTCCATTCTGGACTACCGGTTATCCAACCCCTGGGCGCGCTATACATCCTGGACGATAAAAGCGTTCGCCCGCTTCGTCTCAGCATGTGCGCGTGCCCGGATTTGGTTGCCTAGGATTTCACCGGATTTGTATATTTGATTTGGATCCAAGGGGCGCTGAAAGCCACTAATCGACTAACTGTGGAGGTTATGGCTGGAAGTGAGAGTACACGCGAAGGAGGACGGAGCGCGTGCGAAGGAACGCGACACTCGCGTCGAACTCAAGGAGCGCCACCCGAAGAGCAACTTTCCCTCGAAGAGGTGGAGAGATCTGCTCGACGAAGAAACGCTGCGAGGCGCGAGGCGGCCCGCGAGGAGAAGGATTCAACGGATGCTCCAGATCAGCACGATCTGGAGCCGGCAGTTCAGGATACGCACCAAGCTTCCCAGGATACCGGCGCTTGAGAAGGTGTGAACGAAGCGCCTCCGAAAGACTCGGAGAGGGACCCGAACTCGGAGTCCCAGGGCGCGTTCACCCCGGATGCACCCGCCCAGGCGTCATTGGGAGACGTCGTCAAGGTTGAGCCACCGGCTGCGGATGGAACTTCGGAATCACCCCAGCTGGCCCAAGATGTGGTGACGCTGGACGAAGCAGACGAGTCTGTCCGGCTCACGTGTGAGGAGGAGGGTCCGTTGCCGGCTGTTCAAAAATAACCCGTGTCGTACATCCCGACGGAAGCCGGATCGCCGACCCCGGACACGACACCTCCAATGTCGGCAAACCAACTGTCATTGACCTGACTGAAGAAGTGTCATCGGATGTTCCGGCTCGGAGCGACGAACCAACGGTCGCTCAGGTGAAGACGTACGTAGCAGACCAAGTCCGCCGTTGGGAGCGAGTGACAACCGAATCCGTGGCGTCACCGACGATTGAGAATTCATGGCCATCACTGTCTCCGGATTTCCAAAACTGGTAGGGCAGTCGTGATGACGACGTCCGAGTACATTGCATCTCGGACTGCCATGACCAGCTCGGACGAAGCCTGGATTTCCGAATGGAACCTTGTTCGACTGGCGCCCCAACATCGTCACTGATGTCACAGCGATCACAGTGCCCCCGAGTACGCTACCTCCGCGCGAATGCGCCGCACTCACTCAGACGTTGTTCTTTGAGATGGGATTCAGGTTTCGCAACCTGGTCCCTGAGTGGTTTCAAGCGCGTGCTTTCCGAGTGGATCCGAGCTTGGTGCGCACGGTTGTCGAAGACTTGCAGCAGTTGTTGGCGGTGGAGTTCCTCGAATGGCGAGGTGTTATTTCGGATGTAGTCACCCGAATTGTGTCAGCCCTGCGTCTTCATGCCCTGAACGATGAGGTAAAGCCTGAAGAAGGAGATGTGACGATGCTGGAGTTACTGCTCGGACGTGAATGCCTCCTCTGAATGAGGGTGGCAGGCATCCGAAAAGTTCGCAGCCCAGCAAGTTCAGCCGTCGACAGGCCGGAATCCAAGCGCTCGCAGCTTGGCCCGCCCTCGTCGTGAATCCCATCTTTGAGCTCACATTTGTCGTACCCATCCTGAGGACCCTTGCATTCCATATTCCATCTGTAGTTTCAGGAGGTTGTAGCGATCACCCCCTGAGATCCGAGTTAGATTGCTTATTTTAGGATTATATTTGTGGTTTCCCTCGTTCATTCGAGGGTGGTGCGCGTTGGGCAACCCGGATTTCCCTGTATCCGGGTTGTGACCTAAGGTTGACAGGCTGCATATTGTATATACGAACTCTGTATTGTTATTGGTTATTTTTGAGAGTGGTTGTTTGGGGAAAGGTCTTTGCTCGTAAGCTTGCCTCCATTCGGGATCTCCCAGTTGAGAAGAACTTGGAAGTTCTCTGTATTCTTGTATCTAATTGATTGTTACATTTCCGGTTGAAAGACGGTCCGCCGAATTAATCGACACCTATAGGGATTGCACAAGGTCACACGCCGACTCGAGGCATTCTACTGTGTGTTTCGAGTTAACCGGGGCTGGTCCATTCTGGACTACCGGTTATCCAACCCCTGGGCGCGCTATACATCCTGGACGATAAAAGCGTTCGCCCGCTTCGTCTCAGCATGTGCGCGTGCCCGGATTTGGTTGCCTAGGATTTCACCGGATTTGTATATTTGATTTGGATCCAAGGGGTGCTGAAAGCCACTAATCGACTAACTGTGGAGGTTATGGCTGGAAGTGAGAGTACACGCGAAGGAGGACGGAGCGCGTGCGAAGGAACGCGACACTCGCGTCGAACTCAAGGAGCGCCACCCGAAGAGCAACTTTCCCTCGAAGAGGTGGAGAGATCTGCTCGACGAAGAAACGCTGCGAGGCGCGAGGCGGCCCGCGAGGAGAAGGATTCAACGGATGCTCCAGATCAGCACGATCTGGAGCCGGCAGTTCAGGATACGCACCAAGCTTCCCAGGATACCGGCGCTTGAGAAGGTGTGAACGAAGCGCCTCCGAAAGACTCGGAGAGGGACCCGAACTCGGAGTCCCAGGGCGCGTTCACCCCGGATGCACCCGCCCAGGCGTCATTGGGAGACGTCGTCAAGGTTGAGCCACCGGCTGCGGATGGAACTTCGGAATCACCCCAGCTGGCCCAAGATGTGGTGACGCTGGACGAAGCAGACGAGTCTGTCCGGCTCACGTGTAAGGAGGAGGGTCCGTTGCCGGCTGTTCAAAAATAACCCGTGTCGTACATCCCGACGGAAGCCGGATCGCCGACCCCGGACACGACACCTCCAATGTCGGCAAACCAACTGTCATTGACCTGACTGAAGAAGTGTCATCGGATGTTCCGGCTCGGAGCGACGAACCAACGGTCGCTCAGGTGAAGACGTACGTAGCAGACCAAGTCCGCCGTTGGGAGCGAGTGACAACCGAATCCGTGGCGTCACCGACGATTGAGAATTCATGGCCATCACTGTCTCCGGATTTCCAAAACTGGTAGGGCAGTCGTGATGACGACGTCCGAGTACATTGCATCTCGGACTGCCATGACCAGCTCGGACGAAGCCTGGATTTCCGAATGGAACCTTGTTCGACTGGCGCCCAACATCGTCACTGATGTCACAGCGATCACAGTGCCCCCGAGTACGCTACCTCCGCGCGAATGCGCCGCACTCACTCAGACGTTGTTCTTTGAGATGGGATTCAGGTTTCGCAACCTGGTCCCTGAGTGGTTTCAAGCGCGTGCTTTCCGAGTGGATCCGAGCTTGGTGCGCACGGTTGTCGAAGACTTGCAGCAGTTGTTGGCGGTGGAGTTCCTCGAATGGCGAGGTGTTATTTCGGATGTAGTCACCCGAATTGTGTCAGCCCTGCGTCTTCATGCCCTGAACGATGAGGTAAAGCCTGAAGAAGGAGATGTGACGATGCTGGAGTTACTGCTCGGACGTGAATGCCTCCTCTGAATGAGGGTGGCAGGCATCCGAAAAGTTCGCAGCCCGGCAAGTTCAGCCGTCGACAGGCCGGAATCCAAGCGCTCGCAGCTTGGCCCGCCCTCGTCGTGAATCCCATCTTTGAGCTCACATTTGTCGTACCCATCCTGAGGACCCTTGCATTCCATATTCCATCTGTAGTTTCAGGAGGTTGTAGCGATCACCCCCTGAGATCCGAGTTAGATTGCTTATTTTAGGATTATATTTGTGGTTTCCCTCGTTCATTCGAGGGTGGTGCGCGTTGGGCAACCCGGATTTCCCTGTATCCGGGTTGTGACCTAAGGTTGACAGGCTGCATATTGTATATACGAACTCTGTATTGTTATTGGTTATTTTTGAGAGTGGTTGTTTGGGGAAAGGTCTTTGCTCGTAAGCTTGCCTCCATTCGGGATCTCCCAGTTGAGAAGAACTTGGAAGTTCTCTGTATTCTTGTATCTAATTGATTGTTACATTTCCGGTTGAAAGACGGTCCGCCGAATTAATCGACACCTATAGGGATTGCACAAGGTCACACGCCGACTCGAGGCATTCTACTGTGTGTTTCGAGTTAACCGGGGCTGGTCCATTCTGGACTACCGGTTATCCAACCCCTGGGCGCGCTATACATCCTGGACGATAAAAGCGTTCGCCCGCTTCGTCTCAGCATGTGCGCGTGCCCGGATTGGGTTGCCTAGGATTTCACCGGATTTGTATATTTGATTTGGATCCAAGGGGTGCTGAAAGCCACTAATCGACTAACTGTGGAGGTTATGGCTGGAAGTGAGAGTACACGCGAAGGAGGACGGAGCGCGTGCGAAGGAACGCGACACTCGCGTCGAACTCAAGGAGCGCCACCCGAAGAGCAACTTTCCCTCGAAGAGGTGGAGAGATCTGCTCGACGAAGAAACGCTGCGAGGCGCGAGGCGGCCCGCGAGGAGAAGGATTCAACGGATGCTCCAGATCAGCACGATCTGGAGCCGGCAGTTCAGGATACGCACCAAGCTTCCCAGGATACCGGCGCTTGAGAAGGTGTGAACGAAGCGCCTCCGAAAGACTCGGAGAGGGACCCGAACTCGGAGTCCCAGGGCGCGTTCACCCCGGATGCACCCGCCCAGGCGTCATTGGGAGACGTCGTCAAGGTTGAGCCACCGGCTGCGGATGGAACTTCGGAATCACCCCAGCTGGCCCAAGATGTGGTGACGCTGGACGAAGCAGACGAGTCTGTCCGGCTCACGTGTGAGGAGGAGGGTCCGTTGCCGGCAGTTCAAAAATAACCCGTGCCGTACATCCCGACGGAAGCCGGATCGCCGACCCCGGACACGACACCTCCAATGTCGGCAAACCAACTGTCATTGACCTGACTGAAGAAGTGTCATCGGATGTTCCGGCTCGGAGCGACGAACCAACGGTCGCTCAGGTGAAGACGTACGTAGCAGACCAAGTCCGCCGTTGGGAGCGAGTGACAACCGAATCCGTGGCGTCACCGACGATTGAGAATTCATGGCCATCACTGTCTCCGGATTTCCAAAACTGGTAGGGCAGCCGTGATGACGACGTCCGAGTACATTGCATCTCGGACTGCCGTGACCAGCTCGGACGAAGCCTGGATTTCCGAATGGAACCTTGTTCGACTGGCACCCAACATCGTCACTGATGTCACAGCGATCACAGTGCCCCCGAGTACGCTACCTCCGCGCGAATGCGCCGCACTCACTCAGACGTTGTTCTTTGAGATGGGATTCAGGTTTCGCAACCTGGTCCCTGAGTGGTTTCAAGCGCGTGCTTTCCGAGTGGATCCGAGCTTGGTGCGCACGGTTGTCGAAGACTTGCAGCAGTTGTTGGCGGTGGAGTTCCTCGAATGGCGAGGTGTTATTTCGGATGTAGTCACCCGAATTGTGTCAGCCCTGCGTCTTCATGCCCTGAACGATGAGGTAAAGCCTGAAGAAGGAGATGTGACGATGCTGGAGTTACTGCTCGGACGTGAATGCCTCCTCTGAATGAGGGTGGCAGGCATCCGAAAAGTTCGCAGCCCAGCAAGTTCAGCCGTCGACAGGCCGGAATCCAAGCGCTCGCAGCTTGGCCCGCCCTCGTCGTGAATCCCATCTTTGAGCTCACATTTGTCGTACCCATCCTGAGGACCCTTGCATTCCATATTCCATCTGTAGTTTCAGGAGGTTGTAGCGATCACCCCCTGAGATCCGAGTTAGATTGCTTATTTTAGGATTATATTTGTGGTTTCCCTCGTTCATTCGAGGGTGGTGCGCGTTGGGCAACCCGGATTTCCCTGTATCCGGGTTGTGACCTAAGGTTGACAGGCTGCATATTGTATATACGAACTCTGTATTGTTATTGGTTATTTTTGAGAGTGGTTGTTTGGGGAAAGGTCTTTGCTCGTAAGCTTGCCTCCATTCGGGATCTCCCAGTTGAGAAGAACTTGGAAGTTCTCTGTATTCTTGTATCTAATTGATTGTTACATTTCCGGTTGAAAGACGGTCCGCCGAATTAATCGACACCTATAGGGATTGCACAAGGTCACACGCCGACTCGAGGCATTCTACTGTGTGTTTCGAGTTAACCGGGGCTGGTCCATTCTGGACTACCGGTTATCCAACCCCTGGGCGCGCTATACATCCTGGACGATAAAAGCGTTCGCCCGCTTCGTCTCAGCATGTGCGCGTGCCCGGATTTGGTTGCCTAGGATTTCACCGGATTTGTATATTTGATTTGGATCCAAGGGGTGCTGAAAGCCACTAATCGACTAACTGTGGAGGTTATGGCTGGAAGTGAGAGTACACGCGAAGGAGGACGGAGCGCGTGCGAAGGAACGCGACACTCGCGTCGAACTCAAGGAGCGCCACCCGAAGAGCAACTTTCCCTCGAAGAGGTGGAGAGATCTGCTCGACGAAGAAACGCTGCGAGGCGCGAGGCGGCCCGCGAGGAGAAGGATTCAACGGATGCTCCAGATCAGCACGATCTGGAGCCGGCAGTTCAGGATACGCACCAAGCTTCCCAGGATACCGGCGCTTGAGAAGGTGTGAACGAAGCGCCTCCGAAAGACTCGGAGAGGGACCCGAACTCGGAGTCCCAGGGCGCGTTCACCCCGGATGCACCCGCCCAGGCGTCATTGGGAGACGTCGTCAAGGTTGAGCCACCGGCTGCGGATGGAACTTCGGAATCACCCCAGCTGGCCCAAGATGTGGTGACGCTGGACGAAGCAGACGAGTCTGTCCGGCTCACGTGTAAGGAGGAGGGTCCGTTGCCGGCTGTTCAAAAATAACCCGTGTCGTACATCCCGACGGAAGCCGGATCGCCGACCCCGGACACGACACCTGCAATGTCGGCAAACCAACTGTCATTGACCTGACTGAAGAAGTGTCATCGGATGTTCCGGCTCGGAGCGACGAACCAACGGTCGCTCAGGTGAAGACGTACGTAGCAGACCAAGTCCGCCGTTGGGAGCGAGTGACAACCGAATCCGTGGCGTCACCGACGATTGAGAATTCATGGCCATCACTGTCTCCGGATTTCCAAAACTGGTAGGGCAGTCGTGATGACGACGTCCGAGTACATTGCATCTCGGACTGCCATGACCAGCTCGGACGAAGCCTGGATTTCCGAATGGAACCTTGTTCGACTGGCACCCAACATCGTCACTGATGTCACAGCGATCACAGTGCCCCCGAGTACGCTACCTCCGCGCGAATGCGCCGCACTCACTCAGACGTTGTTCTTTGAGATGGGATTCAGGTTTCGCAACCTGGTCCCTGAGTGGTTTCAAGCGCGTGCTTTCCGAGTGGATCCGAGCTTGGTGCGCACGGTTGTCGAAGACTTGCAGCAGTTGTTGGCGGTGGAGTTCCTCGAATGGCGAGGTGTTATTTCGGATGTAGTCACCCGAATTGTGTCAGCCCTGCGTCTTCATGCCCTGAACGATGAGGTAAAGCCTGAAGAAGGAGATGTGACGATGCTGGAGTTACTGCTCGGACGTGAATGCCTCCTCTGAATGAGGGTGGCAGGCATCCGAAAAGTTCGCAGCCCAGCAAGTTCAGCCGTCGACAGGCCGGAATCCAAGCGCTCGCAGCTTGGCCCGCCCTCGTCGTGAATCCCATCTTTGAGCTCACATTTGTCGTACCCATCCTGAGGACCCTTGCATTCCATATTCCATCTGTAGTTTCAGGAGGTTGTAGCGATCACCCCCTGAGATCCGAGTTAGATTGCTTATTTTAGGATTATATTTGTGGTTTCCCTCGTTCATTCGAGGGTGGTGCGCGTTGGGCAACCCGGATTTCCCTGTATCCGGGTTGTGACCTAAGGTTGACAGGCTGCATATTGTATATACGAACTCTGTATTGTTATTGGTTATTTTTGAGAGTGGTTGTTTGGGGAAAGGTCTTTGCTCGTAAGCTTGCCTCCATTCGGGATCTCCCAGTTGAGAAGAACTTGGAAGTTCTCTGTATTCTTGTATCTAATTGATTGTTACATTTCCGGTTGAAAGACGGTCCGCCGAATTAATCGACACCTATAGGGGATTGCACAAGGTCACACGCCGACTCGAGGCATTCTACTGTGTGTTTCGAGTTAACCGGGGCTGGTCCATTCTGGACTACCGGTTATCCAACCCCTGGGCGCGCTATACATCCTGGACGATAAAAGCGTTCGCCCGCTTCGTCTCAGCATGTGCGCGTGCCCGGATTTGGTTGCCTAGGATTTCACCGGATTTGTATATTTGATTTGGATCCAAGGGGTGCTGAAAGCCACTAATCGACTAACTGTGGAGGTTATGGCTGGAAGTGAGAGTACACGCGAAGGAGGACGGAGCGCGTGCGAAGGAACGCGACACTCGCGTCGAACTCAAGGAGCGCCACCCGAAGAGCAACTTTCCCTCGAAGAGGTGGAGAGATCTGCTCGACGAAGAAACGCTGCGAGGCGCGAGGCGGCCCGCGAGGAGAAGGATTCAACGGATGCTCCAGATCAGCACGATCTGGAGCCGGCAGTTCAGGATACGCACCAAGCTTCCCAGGATACCGGCGCTTGAGAAGGTGTGAACGAAGCGCCTCCGAAAGACTCGGAGAGGGACCCGAACTCGGAGTCCCAGGGCGCGTTCACCCCGGATGCACCCGCCCAGGCGTCATTGGGAGACGTCGTCAAGGTTGAGCCACCGGCTGCGGATGGAACTTCGGAATCACCCCAGCTGGCCCAAGATGTGGTGACGCTGGACGAAGCAGACGAGTCTGTCCGGCTCACGTGTAAGGAGGAGGGTCCGTTGCCGGCTGTTCAAAAATAACCCGTGTCGTACATCCCGACGGAAGCCGGATCGCCGACCCCGGACACGACACCTGCAATGTCGGCAAACCAACTGTCATTGACCTGACTGAAGAAGTGTCATCGGATGTTCCGGCTCGGAGCGACGAACCAACGGTCGCTCAGGTGAAGACGTACGTAGCAGACCAAGTCCGCCGTTGGGAGCGAGTGACAACCGAATCCGTGGCGTCACCGACGATTGAGAATTCATGGCCATCACTGTCTCCGGATTTCCAAAACTGGTAGGGCAGTCGTGATGACGACGTCCGAGTACATTGCATCTCGGACTGCCATGACCAGCTCGGACGAAGCCTGGATTTCCGAATGGAACCTTGTTCGACTGGCACCCAACATCGTCACTGATGTCACAGCGATCACAGTGCCCCCGAGTACGCTACCTCCGCGCGAATGCGCCGCACTCACTCAGACGTTGTTCTTTGAGATGGGATTCAGGTTTCGCAACCTGGTCCCTGAGTGGTTTCAAGCGCGTGCTTTCCGAGTGGATCCGAGCTTGGTGCGCACGGTTGTCGAAGACTTGCAGCAGTTGTTGGCGGTGGAGTTCCTCGAATGGCGAGGTGTTATTTCGGATGTAGTCACCCGAATTGTGTCAGCCCTGCGTCTTCATGCCCTGAACGATGAGGTAAAGCCTGAAGAAGGAGATGTGACGATGCTGGAGTTACTGCTCGGACGTGAATGCCTCCTCTGAATGAGGGTGGCAGGCATCCGAAAAGTTCGCAGCCCAGCAAGTTCAGCCGTCGACAGGCCGGAATCCAAGCGCTCGCAGCTTGGCCCGCCCTCGTCGTGAATCCCATCTTTGAGCTCACATTTGTCGTACCCATCCTGAGGACCCTTGCATTCCATATTCCATCTGTAGTTTCAGGAGGTTGTAGCGATCACCCCCTGAGATCCGAGTTAGATTGCTTATTTTAGGATTATATTTGTGGTTTCCCTCGTTCATTCGAGGGTGGTGCGCGTTGGGCAACCCGGATTTCCCTGTATCCGGGTTGTGACCTAAGGTTGACAGGCTGCATATTGTATATACGAACTCTGTATTGTTATTGGTTATTTTTGAGAGTGGTTGTTTGGGGAAAGGTCTTTGCTCGTAAGCTTGCCTCCATTCGGGATCTCCCAGTTGAGAAGAACTTGGAAGTTCTCTGTATTCTTGTATCTAATTGATTGTTACATTTCCGGTTGAAAGACGGTCCGCCGAATTAATCGACACCTATAGGGGATTGCACAAGGTCACACGCCGACTCGAGGCATTCTACTGTGTGTTTCGAGTTAACCGGGGCTGGTCCATTCTGGACTACCGGTTATCCAACCCCTGGGCGCGCTATACATCCTGGACGATAAAAGCGTTCGCCCGCTTCGTCTCAGCATGTGCGCGTGCCCGGATTTGGTTGCCTAGGATTTCACCGGATTTGTATATTTGATTTGGATCCAAGGGGTGCTGAAAGCCACTAATCGACTAACTGTGGAGGTTATGGCTGGAAGTGAGAGTACACGCGAAGGAGGACGGAGCGCGTGCGAAGGAACGCGACACTCGCGTCGAACTCAAGGAGCGCCACCCGAAGAGCAACTTTCCCTCGAAGAGGTGGAGAGATCTGCTCGACGAAGAAACGCTGCGAGGCGCGAGGCGGCCCGCGAGGAGAAGGATTCAACGGATGCTCCAGATCAGCACGATCTGGAGCCGGCAGTTCAGGATACGCACCAAGCTTCCCAGGATACCGGCGCTTGAGAAGGTGTGAACGAAGCGCCTCCGAAAGACTCGGAGAGGGACCCGAACTCGGAGTCCCAGGGCGCGTTCACCCCGGATGCACCCGCCCAGGCGTCATTGGGAGACGTCGTCAAGGTTGAGCCACCGGCTGCGGATGGAACTTCGGAATCACCCCAGCTGGCCCAAGATGTGGTGACGCTGGACGAAGCAGACGAGTCTGTCCGGCTCACGTGTAAGGAGGAGGGTCCGTTGCCGGCTGTTCAAAAATAACCCGTGTCGTACATCCCGACGGAAGCCGGATCGCCGACCCCGGACACGACACCTGCAATGTCGGCAAACCAACTGTCATTGACCTGACTGAAGAAGTGTCATCGGATGTTCCGGCTCGGAGCGACGAACCAACGGTCGCTCAGGTGAAGACGTACGTAGCAGACCAAGTCCGCCGTTGGGAGCGAGTGACAACCGAATCCGTGGCGTCACCGACGATTGAGAATTCATGGCCATCACTGTCTCCGGATTTCCAAAACTGGTAGGGCAGTCGTGATGACGACGTCCGAGTACATTGCATCTCGGACTGCCATGACCAGCTCGGACGAAGCCTGGATTTCCGAATGGAACCTTGTTCGACTGGCACCCAACATCGTCACTGATGTCACAGCGATCACAGTGCCCCCGAGTACGCTACCTCCGCGCGAATGCGCCGCACTCACTCAGACGTTGTTCTTTGAGATGGGATTCAGGTTTCGCAACCTGGTCCCTGAGTGGTTTCAAGCGCGTGCTTTCCGAGTGGATCCGAGCTTGGTGCGCACGGTTGTCGAAGACTTGCAGCAGTTGTTGGCGGTGGAGTTCCTCGAATGGCGAGGTGTTATTTCGGATGTAGTCACCCGAATTGTGTCAGCCCTGCGTCTTCATGCCCTGAACGATGAGGTAAAGCCTGAAGAAGGAGATGTGACGATGCTGGAGTTACTGCTCGGACGTGAATGCCTCCTCTGAATGAGGGTGGCAGGCATCCGAAAAGTTCGCAGCCCAGCAAGTTCAGCCGTCGACAGGCCGGAATCCAAGCGCTCGCAGCTTGGCCCGCCCTCGTCGTGAATCCCATCTTTGAGCTCACATTTGTCGTACCCATCCTGAGGACCCTTGCATTCCATATTCCATCTGTAGTTTCAGGAGGTTGTAGCGATCACCCCCTGAGATCCGAGTTAGATTGCTTATTTTAGGATTATATTTGTGGTTTCCCTCGTTCATTCGAGGGTGGTGCGCGTTGGGCAACCCGGATTTCCCTGTATCCGGGTTGTGACCTAAGGTTGACAGGCTGCATATTGTATATACGAACTCTGTATTGTTATTGCGGACGATTCAGGATGTTGACAGCCTAAGTGGCCCAATATGTCCGTCGCTCAGAGTATCTCTTCGAGACGAACCCCAGATCGGGAGTCAAGGGTATTTGGAACGATAGTCGTAGGCTCGGATGAGTCTAACTTCAGCAATATCTCTGGATCACGGTCGTCGGGGATAGTGTCTTCATCCTCATCATTGATGTGGTCATTCGGAGGAGCTGAAGCGTCGAACCACATGTCAAATGCCGGATTAACCGGGTGGTGATGATGGCTCAGCGTGGCGTGGCTCGAGGAGGTGGAGATGTAAGTGTCAAAATCTCAGATACCACACTTTCGGCTCCGGCGGTTCTTGTGGACCAAGGCGATGTCGCGAATGCTCCAGAATCTGGAGCATTCGGAGTGAACGCCGCCCGAAGAAGTCCCACGCGAAACCCAGACGCCGGAAGGCTAGCTCGAGCGAGTCTTCAAGTGACTCGAGCTCGGATGTAGAGACTCGGAGAAGCCGTCGGAGCTCTAGGCGGGAAGGCCGATTGTCCAAGCGTGGCTCCAAGTCGAAGAGGTTGCCAAGTCGATCAGTCAAGTCCGAATGGACTAAGCGCTCGGGGCAATCCGGTCGCTCGACGAGATCAGGCCCTTCGGAAGTCGCGTTGTCCACGATGAGGTCAACCCAAGAAGCGTTATCCCGGATGGAGCTCAGACAGGAGGCGGCAGAAGCTCGGCAGGCCCAGTTGATCCAGCAAACGTTCCAGGCGATGCAGACGAAGGCCACACAGTCCGCAGTCAACGAGAAAGCAATACCCCGGGCCCCTGCACCGCAGACACACCCGGAAAAGTATGCAGCCCCTACTGCAGATCCGCCAGTGAATGTCGAAGCCATTCAGGCTGAAGCAGTGCGACGTGCGCAGGAGGCAGCACAAGTGGAGCTCGACCGACGTCGGCGGCAAATGTAATGGGCTTACTTAGCCCAATACTTTAGCTTACACGTGAGCGCACGTGTATGAGGAAGCGTAAGGTGTATTTAACTTAGATTAAGTATACTTGTATCCACAAGTATAGCTAAACCTAAATAAAGGTACAAATAGTAGCTTTTGCGGTAAAATGAGAACTGAATTGAATGTTAACTGTGGTTTTCCTCCTAAAACTGATATCTATAAAGAGGGGTTCTGCCAACGAGTGGTTGGCAGAAACCCTGACCTAATGCAGGACTCTTATTGGTAGAAAGACCCTGCTTTCTAACCAATAGGACTGCTTCCTAATATGAATGGTGACCACACTGCGATGTGGCCCACCTGAATGTATCCACTTAGTGCGTGTTGCACTAACGTGAGGTTAGCCGAATGTGTAGCCCCGCTACAGCAAATGTGTTGTGCCGACAGAGCCGTCACGCGAAGCGATCCGATCGACACGGCGCTGAGCCTGCGGTAGTGGTTCTCAGCTTCGGAATCAAGGGGAATTTCCCAGGAAACCATTGTGTCTACAAGATCGATGAAACAAGTAATGTGCCGCAGTTGAGATCGGCCTGTCAACGCACGTGCTAGGACCCCTCACGGTACCGGTGCAAGCCCCGTTGTCGACGACAAACAAGCTGGATGCGGCCATGGGGGACCCGTCCTGGTCTCCTAGAGCTTCGACGTTATTGCCGCTGCCGCTGCTCGTATCGTTGATACGAAGAGGGAGCGCGGAGAGAACGGATTTGGAGGTCTAGAAGGCAACTGCGAGTCGGGTGATTCAGCTAGTGACTTGGGGTTTGTACGTGGGTGATTCAGCGAACCGCTCGGGGGGGGCTAAATTTAGCCGGAATTCACAAAATATCCGCTCTGCCAGGGTTATGGGACAGTTGGAGAGGTCCCCAAAAGGTAGACTTCCTGTGCACCAAAATAAGCCATGTTGGCATAGTTGTGAAGAAGAAGGAAAAAAGTTGGTCAGTGCTGCCTGCTTCACTTAATAGCAGTCTAGGACTGAGAAATGGATCGTGGAAAAAGTGCTCTGAAACCTGCCAGGATTGTGGGACAGTCTTAGAAGGTGATATCATAATCGACTTTTGTATGGAAGTCACCATATGTATCGACCTTCAACTCCAGATCCGGTCGGCTCTCAGAACCGCTGTCAAGCGTTGGCGCTTCTTTGAGTGCCCCCCGCCTGTGGATTGCGTTGTTTCTGTGCTGAGGATAGTGGTGAGGTGTCTATCCTTCTTTGCGCTTGCGGCTGTTGCTCGTTTCTCTTCTGTGGCGATGCGTTTGGCTTCTTTTTGCTGCTGCCTGTGCGATGCGTGTGAATTCCTTGGCTTCGGTATCAGCAACCCGCTTGGCATTTTCAGCCTCTGCTCGTGCAATTGGCTTTGCTTCCTTTGCTTCCGCATCAGAGATTCGTTTAGCTTCTTTAGCTTCCGCCTTGCCAATACGTTTTGCCTCTTTGGCTTCTGCAACTGCGATTCGCTTCTGCTCAGCGGCGAGAGCAAGCTCGATCTTTTCTCGCCGCTTGAGCTCGTTCGCTACCAGCTTGGCAACTTTCTTGTCCTGGCGCTCTTTGGTTTTGGCGACCTTAGCTTGTGCTCTAAGCTCCTTCTCACGAAGTTTGTCAGCTTTCTCCTTCGCTTTGGCAACATGGTACTCGAAGCTCTCATCGCTAGTCATTAGGCACGCCCCGCTCACGATTTGAGCGTTGATATCACGCTTTGGCTTCTTATGCAGCACCCGCTCTTCCAAAAGCCGACGCTACGCGCACGGAGTCGACGTTGTCTCCGGATCGAATTATTTTCCTGGTAGTTCTGTCGGAAATCATGACGGTCGGCTTAAGAAGAATCGTTGACTTCTTTGCGATCACAGGTTGATTTCCTATAATATCTGCAACCATCATTTCGCGACTTAAAGGGTAGATACCCGTCTTCTCGAATCCGTCAACGAAGTGAGTGCGGGTTAAAGTCTTCATAAAGGCCTCGGCTGCAACCGCCACAATATTTGTTGTGTTCACAATGAGCTTTTCTGAGTTTTGATAATTTTGTATCTCGACGCCAAGAACGCGCTTAAAGTGGATGAACATGCCGACATCCATAGGCTGTAGGAAATGAGATGGGTGGGCTGGAAGTTCATACGACATTATGCCGTGCTTCCTTGCATAAAGCAACGTGCGGACCGAAAAGTGGGCTTTGTATCCATGATCAGTAGTACAGGGCGCTCAGGAGGAATCAAGTTCACAAACCACTCGACGTATTGCACGAAGAGCTTCGTTACTAAGAAAGAGCTGGGACTTGAAGCATACTTAGAGTTGGGATATCCGCCGTGCGTGTGCGTCCTGTCGTAGCTCAACCCCGGAAAGATGATGAAAGGCGGAACAAAACCGCCGTCTGCATTGCCACAAACTAATGCGCTTACATTTTCGCGACTGTCGGATTGCTGAACGTTTGCCCGATATCCCTCACTTTTGGTTTTGCTCCTGATTCTTGACCGCTCATTCCTATCTCATCCAGATTCCAGATTATGGAAGGGGGGAGGTCTTCACAGCTCTCAATGACTTTCTTCGGGCTGTTGAAGTGGTAGTCGACGTTCTCCACCATGGAAGCTTCGGCTCGACACACTTCTAAGCATTGCGCCTTGCGTCTGCTGAAGTGCGACTTGTTGCGTCGAATGAATTCGTTCGTCCAGCTTACGGAGGGGAATGTTGCGGGAATTTCGCGTGTGTACGGACTTTTCTCAACGGCTTGACGGAAAAACATACCCAACTCGGCTCTCGTGAAGCAAAGGCCACGTTTGGTGATCGCGTCGACGGCATCCAGCACTCCTTTGACATCTCCTTCGGTTAAAATGGGGTCTGGTCCTGGTTTAGCGTTCCATGGAACCTTTTTGGTAACACGGCGGTGCAGAGAACTTCTGCCCACGCCAAACGCATTAGCAGCTTCTCGATATGACATCTTCTGTTTTTTCACGGCTGCTACAGCTCTCTCCATTTGATCTTGACAGCAAACCAGTTCGGGCGCGATGACCTTCACCATAGCGGCAAGAAGTATAACTACGAAGTGGTGTGTCCAGAGCCTTCCTAGTGCCGCAGAGGTTGCTATATATCCCATTTCTACACAAATACCCTGATTATTATCAATAGCGGCTGGTGTCCCATGATTGTGTGTCCCACAACTCTGGCAGAGCGGATACACGTTTAGGGAAAGGTTCAGGTCTGTTGAGCTCACATCTGTTGAAAGAAGCCAACAGAGATGCTAAGAGCATCTCCACCGGTTGTGAGTAAAGCTAAATTTGGCTAGAAAAGACGAAACTAAATATTATTTAGTTTCGTCCACTCCACCGGTTGAACAAATTCTTGAGCAAATTACGTTTGATTTTCCTCACACGAGATTTTTGAGCAAGTTTGCTCACGAGGGAGGATTGTGTGGAGAAATGAGCAAAGCTGTGAGGCTGCTACCGGTGCAGCAGAGCCCTGTCTTTGTTGATAATATTATCCTACAGGATTGTTTTCTGCGTACTTTAGGTTGGATTTTACTCACAACCGGTGGAGATGCTCTAAATGAGGTGACACTGAAGCATCAACCTCTCTTGAATAATACAGTTCCGTGGTACACTGTACCGCCTAGTGCTTTGACTGGACTCAGTGCATCCAGCCAAAACTTGCAATCAGGACGAGCAAGAATGCCCAGCGACGCAGAGCTAGACGAGGTCAATGGTCTTTCGACGGCGGAGACTACCGCAGCCCCCTCGACCCCGACCAAGCGCAAGAGGTTTGTGTGGTGTGAGGGGATGATTGAGTGCATTCTGTCTCTGCGCCTAGGCGCGATGGCTTCCTCCTTCACTGGCCGCCGTAGTGTCGCCCAGCTTTCGGCAGCATGGGAACGCCTCCGGCTCAAGTTCGCTCTTGTTCAGACGGTGCAGATCGAGACAGCATAGCTCAAGAACAAGTATCAGGCGTTGAAGAAGGAGTTCTCGACCATCAGGCTCGCGGAGAGCGACACAGGCAACAAGACGAACGAGCCTGTCGTGTACCCGGCGTACTGGGACCTCTTGGTCCAGTATATCGGCGACAAAAGCGGCTTGGGCTCCGTCAACTTCGGCCAGAGTGCGCACTCAGAGTCTACAAAGCGCAAGGCGGAGGTCGACGCTGAGATCGAGCGTCAGCGCGAGCAGCGCCGCAAGAAGGAAAAGGTCGGTATCGGCCAAGGTACCCAAATTTGCGATATATTTTCTGTGTCTTGCTATAACATCTAATAATTTTGTTTTGTTCTCTATTGCAGGTCTTGTTCTACTTGGCGAGAATCTCGCGAAGGCGCTCGTGCAGCGCCAAGCCCCCCAGCCGGTGCTTGCCCCCACCTTGCTTGCCGAGTGTCGCACACTTCCTCTGCCTTGGGTCGGGTCCGCTGGGACTGTTGACGAGAAGGAACGAAGCGAAGAGTCGAGACCGAAGAGACGAAGTAGTGTAGAGTAGAGTAGTTTAACGAAAAAGTAAAGCCTTGTTTTGTTGTTTGTTCGACAGTGGAAGTTCACGACTGAGAGACGAACGGGAAGGTCGGAGGTATCGTTCCCTCCCATGGGGACGACACCCCTTCCTCCATACCCAGGGTGGGGTTGACATGTCATCATCGATGACATGACAACCCGCCCTCGAAGACGCTTGGTTGTATTGAAGCAGCACCGTGACGCTCGTCCCCGGAGGTCCACGTGACTCCAGCCGACCAAGTCGGTACGGGCGCCTCGCGCCATCATTTGAGAGCGCATCCCGCTCCCTTCTGCAAGCGTGCCATCTTATTGGTACCTACGCACGGTACCCTTGTCTGTAGGATGTAGCCAAGTCGGTCCTGAAAGCGGGCCGACGATCATTAACAGCAGGCAGGTAGGACGAGTCCAGCCTTGGACCCTCTAGAATGGGACCCGCAAACTGAGGTGCGGGACATTCTCCCCGACTGACGGTTCGCCGTCCTCGGCGGACACTGTGCTGGACGAGTTCCTGCCGAAGCGCTGCACGCCTCGCCTTGGCAGCACGTAGTTCGGCCGAGATGGCCACAGGATTGCGTTCGCGATCAGCGGGTACGGCAGTCGCAGGTAGTTCTTCAAGCGCATCGTGGAACGGTAGGAGGTCGTCGAGCACGTAGGCCTGCAGTCGGCGTAGACTCTCGAGTTCTGTAGTTTGTCGTTGTTCCGCTCGGGTACGCATACCCTCCAATGCTTGTAGTAACAAAGCCGAAGGTGTCTGCTCCTTGAGCGGGCCGTCAGCTTCGCCCATCCGCCAAATGCTGGAAGTCAGCCCCACGGCGACCACGATCACGCTCGCTGGCAACCCCAGCGCGTCCACTCCAGGTAGTAGTTAGCGCAATTGAATGAAAGTAGGGCCAAGGCCACGCCGACCTTGCCCAGTAGCAGCAATTCCAGTAGGTTGTAGGCGGCCAACGGTAGGTGAATCAGCAGCGACACACACAGGAGGGCGACCAGGAAGCCCACCCGAAACACTTCAGCCGTACGTTTTCCACTCGAGGCGCCAGCTTCCTTACTAGCACGCGCGTACTTCGCCGTCGAATGCGCAGTGCTCAGAGCCAGGTCGGGCAAGTAGACGTAGAACGTAGCGAAGGGGCCATCCCACCACTTCCTGAGCGCGCGACCGTACTCGCCGTAGCGCTCTTCACTCTCAGCCAGCACGCTCACGGGGACTGCGAATAGCGCACCCCACAATGAGTAGACGTACTTGGTGCGGCGGAGTTGGTTCACTCCGTCGTTGGACAGTACGACCTGATACGGTCGGATGCAAGCACCGAAGAGCGACAAGTTCGTCGCCGTCACACGACACACTCTCACAGTGGATACAGCCACCAGGCACCATTCCGACTTGAGGAGCCATCGTAACCATGCATGAACCACCAACGTTAGCGTTCCAAGTACAAAGAAAACGACCAGGACACGAGTCCACGAAGTATGCTTCCGCCCTCCTGCAAATCGTTCCTTATCTACACAAAGATCATCCACGTCACCTTCAGCGTACCCATGGAAAGCATGAACTGGACGCTCATCGGGGCGACCTTCGAGCTCCCCGACTTCAACGGAAGCACCCTCGTAGCCATGCACAACATCTTCACGAGCACCAACATCTTGTTCCACAATCTCCAAAGTTTCTCCAAGTACCCGGTCGGAAGTGGGGCTCTCCCCGACTGGGACGAGACCACCACTGTGCAGACCAGTGATCTCGCAAACGTGGCCTCCACCGCCAACGTCTCTATCGTCGGAACTCTCAGACTCGGAGGCGGCGAGAGTCCGACGGTACCAAGTGGACCAGTACTCCGGGACGGACAACTCGCCTGGCGCGCAACCTAGAGTCTCTACCGACAAGTTCGGCAGCGAGCTGAGCTCCCCCAAGACCGGCGACTTCTCCTTCGCAGCGTTCGTAATCATCATCTTCTTCTTCAACGCGACCTCGTCTAGAGGGAATAGGCGCTCGTCAAGTTCTTTATCGTACTCCTCCTTCACTTCGGTAGCCGGCGAAGGTCGACCGGCCTCCAGAGCATCGAGCTCGTCCGGGGCGAACAAGCTTGCGCACTCGGGGTTCGCAACCGCGTTGGTCTCCTTCTTTGACAGGGGAGGACCAGGCCCTTCCGGGTCGAGCGGTTTCAGGGCCTCGACCTCTCTTTCAGACGGACACTCCGTCACTGATCCCATCCGTTCCCTGTAGGCTATAGTCGCATCATCGTCTAGCGTACTCAGGGCTGGTTCAGTCTCTCTCTCGACTTGACTCTCTCCTCGCTGGGGTGGTTCGCGCGCGTCGCTCGAGGTCGTTCCCTCCTTCAGGTCAGTACGCCTCCTGGACGACCGACCTAGTCCAAAACCTCCGTATACAATAGTTATGTGCCGCACGCTCACGTTGGGTTGACTCTCTAGTCTGGCGGCATTCACTCCCCCCTCGTAGGGGTTTTCACTCACGTCCTCAGACGTCTCGTTTGGGGTCTCATTCGCGTCCTCGGACGCCTCGTAGGGGTACTTGCTCACGTCCGCAGACGTCTCGTAGGGGGTTTCTTTGACGTCCGCGGACGTCTCGCAGGGGTTCTCGTTCACGTCCTCGGACATCTCGCTGGGGTTCTCGTTCGCGTCCTCGGACGCCTCGCTGGGGTTCTCGTTCACGTCCTCGGACGTCTCGCTGGGGTTCTCATTCACGTCCTCGGACGTCTCGTTGGGGTTCTCATTTTCAGTAGCAGGTCTCGTCAGGTAGTTAGTTTCTCGTTCATCGGCAGAAGGTTCGCAGTACGGCGCGCACGCCGACTCGTAGGTAGTCTCTCGTTCATCAATAGTAGGTTTGCAGTACGGCGCGCACGCCGACTCAAAGGTAGTCTCTCGTTCCTCCAGGGGAGGCTCATTCATCACAGCATTCACTCCGTCCACGGGGCGGTCCTCGCCAGACCCCAAGGAGTTTGCATATCCAGTTTCATTCACAGCAAAATATTCAGCAAAGTAGTCATTTCCAGGTACGGTCGCAACCGTACTTCCGCGTTCTCGGGCACCCCCTCTCTCACTCTCGTCTCTCTTTCTCGACGTATCGGCAGGGGTGCTCCATCCGGTGTCGCTCCACGGGCGGGAGGAAGGGGCGACACTTCCCTCTCCTCCTTGCCCCCATCATTGTTGGCTCTGTTGGGGTCGCAGCGAAGGCGTACTCGCCGGACGAGAAGCGCCTTGACCCCCTTGGTCGTTCTGCGACATCGCTTGCGAGATGGCCCGTACCGTAGGGCACTGAGCCGCCAGGTGTCCAGGTCGCTGGCACGCGTAGCAAGTTCGTGGTTCACCGAAGCGGCGACCAGGACGTTGAGAACCTCCACTACTCCCAGGTTGACTGCGGGGGGCCTCACACTCCGCCTCGATATGACCCCTTATTCCACAAATTGGGCACGTCGATGAAGCCCATTGACAGTTGATCCGACAACAGCCAAGGATGTGGCACCGTCCACAAACAACTTGGCCTTCTTGGGTATACTGGTCTGGACCTTGGCGAATTCCATGAAACTGAGTCCTTGGTACGGTAGTTTGAGGGTTCGTAGTCAGGTGCGGAGTCGACGCCTGTGAGGGCTCCTCGTAGGCAGTGGCCGCATACGTCGGGTGACTAGGCGGACGATGGCTACGGGCCAGATCCTGCTGCTGCTGCAGTATCAGGTTCTGCGTCTGTTGCAGCATCTGCATCATCTGCAAAACGACGGTACTCTCGGAGGGGGTATTGCCCGTGACCGCGTCAACGAAATCGGCATCGTCCTCCACGGGCTGGTGCATGTTCTTGGCGAGCAGTACGATCACGGCTCCCTCGATCGAGTTCACCATCAACGTGTTCAACGCGGCCTTCCACTCTCTGTTGCGAAGGCCCGAGAGAAAGTATTGGTACCGCATCTGCGGATCATAGCACTGCACCTCGTTGCACAGACCTGAGATCAGGTCTCCCCAGACTTCGGCAGACATACCCCTGGTACGCTTAGCGTTCCTCAAACGCTCGATCATTTGCAAAGGCGTAAGGCACACAAATTAGTTGTGAAACCTGGTACGCAACGTCTCAAAGTCAGGAATGATAGAGTACATCCACCAATCTTCAGCGGTCTTGCCCTTCAAGCACCCTCTGAAAGCACTGAGTCGCAGTTGCTCCTCCAGACCAACCGTAGCACGTTCGAAAGCGTTCCAGAACGCTCTCGCCTTCTCCACGGTCGACTCGTCCGAGTAGAACGGCTGGATCATCTTGACCGCGTTCTTAATGCGCGACGGCATACCACCGTACGCAGTCACCGTAGTTGTAGCGGTAGAAGCTTGCGTCGCTGAGCCTCCAGCGTTCACGGATGCTTGCACGTAGGTGGAGCCCACCTGAGGGGTCCCAGCAGAGAGACCAACCGGGGTAATACTCGGCCCAAACCCCATCGACGGGGTCGCCCCCATAGGCGTAGCATTCGTCAGCCCGGGCAAGTTGGTGATCGGAAGTCCACTCAGCGAATAACCTCCGTATGTCGGAAAGGCCGAACGCGCCGTACCAGGCGGCACTAGCGTCGAGTAAGCCATCGGGGTCGGCCCAGCCGTACTGGTCAGCCCCAGATACGCTCCTCCGAACATCGGGTTCGTCACCGTAGGGCTCGGAGTCACAGGGTTCGCTCCTCCAGCAGCCTGGGGAACGCTACTCGAAGCCACACTCGTTGCTCTGGAATAGTACGCTCCCATAGTAGTCTGGTTCACAGGAGTCCCTTGAGCGTTCACGGCAGAAGCCCCTTGGCCCTGTCCGAGGCTCGCCCAGGACAGACCAACTCCTTGTCCGGTTCGACTGGTGCCGTCAACCACGCGTTGTAGTACCATGCGGGTCGTAGCGAGTCCCTCCGGGGTCGACAGGTCCGGTATCGTCAAGTCGGTTTGCACGGGGTTGGTGCCGGGCGCACCCAAGCCTGCCAAACCCGCCCTTGTAGTCTGCGCCCCCGTAGCCGTACCCAGGTTAGGGGAGGTCGTCGCACGCGGGTCTCCACTCGTGTCAGAGAAGAAAGCCTCGCTCACGCTGTCCTCTTGGTCGCGAGATTCCATAGTCAGTAGTTCTCCAGTAGCTCCACGGTCTCGAACCGTTCAGCTAGTCCTTCTCCAGTTAGCAGCGTACCCTGCTTCTCCACCAAATGTCGCACACTTCCTCTGCCTTGGGTCGGGTCCGCTGGGACTGTTGACGAGAAGGAACGAAGCGAAGAGTCGAGACCGAAGAGACGAAGTAGTGTAGAGTAGAGTAGTTTAACGAAAAAGTAAAGCCTTGTTTTGTTGTTTGTTAGACAGTGGAAGTTCACGACTGAGAGACGAACGGGAAGGTCGGAGGTATCGTTCCCTCCCATGGGGACGACACCCCTTCCTCCATACCCAGGGTGGGGTTGACATGTCATCATCGATGACATGACAACCCGCCCTCGAAGACGCTTGGTTGTATTGAAGCAGCACCGTGACGCTCGTCCCCGGAGGTCCACGTGACTCCAGCCGACCAAGTCGGTACGGGCGCCTCGCGCCATCATTTGAGAGCGCATCCCGCTCCCTTCTGCAAGCGTGCCATCTTATTGGTACCTACGCACGGTACCCTTGTCTGTAGGATGTAGCCAAGTCGGTCCTGAAAGCGGGCCGACGATCATTAACAGCAGGCAGGTAGGACGAGTCCAGCCTTGGACCCTCTAGAATGGGACCCGCAAACTGAGGTGCGGGACACGAGTTAGCGTCCAAGCAGGACGTCATGCTTCAGCTAATACAGTCGAACCAACAGCAGGTCGCGGCGCATATTGAGAGTGCAGCCGCAGTGAATGCAGCACTACTCTCCTTTCTGAGCAAAGAACATTAGGCACTCGATAGCTTAGGCTCATAATGCCCAATCAATACATGCCCGTCACGCTGAATCGCAACGCTGTCATGTATTCTTTAATTAAACTGCGACGGGTTATCGCAAGCTCGTCGAATGCTACATACTGACTTCCTACGGGGACAAGATCCCCACCGATATGCATCCAGTATTCTGCCTCGTCCGTCGCTGTCGCATCACTTAGACCCACAAGCCAGTTGTGTACAACGTTACTTCCGGATACGATGCTGGCCATTTCAGATGGCGAGTGGTGCCCGAGTGGCAACTTGAAAAGTCTGAATCGCCCTTTAAGTCATCCAAGAGCGCCCTCAACGACAATCCGCATTTTGCTGTGCAAATAGTTGTAGCGGGCTTCGTCGCGAGGCATGCCGTAGTAAATCTTAAACGGCGTCATCACGTGCGGCAGTAGTTTATACGTTTTGAGATCCACTTCTAATAGAAAACGACATGATCCTCTTGTTGGAGTCGACCACAACCTGCAACACCAGTTAGTTACCGGAAATACTTCTCACACACGGAAAATAATTTTACCTGCATGTTGAACGCTGGAAATCCTTTCCTACAGTACCAACCCTCATAATCTGCGAATCGGCGCACAGGAAATAGCGATCCATCGATTGCACCCACCACGTTGGGCACACCGCACACTCGCTCAAAGATAGAAACCACGTGCCACTCGTGAAGCGTTTGCGGTAAGCGGACGGTGGACTCTAGATAGCAGCTATTCAGTACCGCCACAACCTGTGCAATACAAAACGTGCTCATAATACCAGTTAGCCTATCAGAACACCACAATTAATCACAACAGAGCTTACCTGGTCCATATGGGCAATTGCCTGAGCCTTGCTTGCCCCAAAAAAACTGCCGGCGACTTGATATGACCCCTCATGTGTGAGATAGAACAAAGTCACGCCGACGCGCGTCTCGATGTCGAATACAGCGTTGCTTCCTAGCGGCGAGTTGATGTCCGTCCATTTAGCCTCACTGCGGCCAACGATCGTCTTGAAATTGGCGAATGTGCACCGTAAATAGCGTCGGTACCAGCCACAAAACAATACATTTCCACGCACAGAATCCCACGGGCATGTACGTGTAGACCAAACTGCAGTAGATGGTCCTCTGTCGCGACGTACATCGTGTGTCGCAGCTACGGCTGCAGCGAGGGCTGCAGCGACGACCACGCATTTGTCATCGATGTCCTCCGCCATCGTTTTGGGGCTGTCAAGCATCTATCTACCTGTGCAATCTAATAACCGAGGACCTTGTGACTGAGCAGAGGGTGGGCAGAAATGCCGACAGCAGATTAGCCAATAAGATCGCCGTAATTTTCAACTGAGGGGGCCGCTCGAGAGAGGCTGACCAGCACAACAAATCTCTGCATAGCACAACAACCGCTGGCTAGCACAACGTGCATACAATTTCCAAGTGAAATAAATGTCGCATGGGGATGGATGTCATGGTGACCAGCCGCGCTCCGCTTGGCTGGGCGCCCCTTGCCCCCGCGCCTCGCTTCGCTCGGGCTATAGAGATAGTATGTACTGGCGAGTGCAGTGCTCGGCTCGCTGGAATGCTCGGCGCTGGGCCCGCCTACGCAAATACCGCGCGGCCCTGCTTCGCGGGCACCCCGCGCGGGTTTGCTTCGGCTACGCGCGCTCGCAACCGCTCGCCTCAGTCACCCCTCCCTTTTTGTGCTCAGCCGCATTTTTTGTGCTGATGAGGGATTATACGGTATTTTCTCGGGCCGCTCCGGTGTATGACCCAATTTTACCAGCATATAGGTACGTCTTGTCGCCTGTCTATATACACCTGTCCGTGTATGACCCAATTTTACCAGCATAAAGGTACAGCTTGTCGCCTGTCACATTCGTCGTCGTACCGCCGAACGCGAATATGCCTGTGGATGCTGCAGCCTCGAGCCCGCGCTCATCGTCGGCGCGCGCGTCCTTCGCCGCTATCATGGACTCCCCCGTGGCCGGCAGACGCAGCCCCAGGAACAACTACCACCGCATCGACCTGTGCGCGACGGACCCGACGGAGCTGAGCGGCGCCAGCTCGCCGGGCGCCAGTTCGCTTAAGCGCTTTGCCTGCCAGTTCGACCCTGGCTCCAAGAATGGGCGCGTGCTGGTGCTGCTGTTCGACCGCAATGGGGACTCGGAGTTCAAGGAGATGAGCAGGTTGGACGTGCTGCGGATGACGCAGCAGGCAGCGGTGCCTCGAGAGGAGGAGCCCGAGGAGGTCGGCGAGGCGGCGGACATCGCTCCAGCAATGCCGCTGCGACGTCTGGGCAGTGTTGGCGCCAAGGGACGACGAACCAGCGTGAGCGTGATGCGTGGTGATGGCGGAGGGCCCGACGGACCCAATTACGCCACTGTCTGTGATGTCCAGGTTGGTGGCAGCAGCTCTAGAGAGGAAGTCAACGATGCTGGAGGTCTTGACGGATACTGTGTTACTGTTGGTGGTTGCTGTAATGCTAGAGGGTGCACGCACGAGACATTCGGCGAATGGAGAATGCGTTCTCAGTGTCGAATGAGCCGTCGGTCGTTATTCGGAAGCAGGCGATTCTCATTAGCGCTGGTAAGAATGCAGCTATATGATGAGAGAGGCTGGTTGGTACTGATTGTGAATATGGTTTTTAGATCCACTGCGTGCGATCGTGATGCGAGATGTGTGTCTGGTGTATGTGCCTGACGGAGCAGACAGTCTTCTCTCTATCCTTAAAGAGCAATTCAGCCAGACTGCTCGAGAGAACGCCGAGTCGCCATTCGAGTTCAGGTAACTACTAACTACCCAGCAACGTGAGGGTATACACTTTCGACTCGATCTATGGCTTATATGTGAGTGCGTGTTACAGAGCATTGGAGGCCTTGCTAGCCACGCTCGCAAGGTACTTCCAAGCAGACTATGAGAAATTCTCCCCCGTCGTCATTTCGGCTCTGGAGCGGCTCGTTCAAGGAAACCTGCATTCGCGTGAACTGGAGACGCTGCGCGAGTTCAAAAACACGATGAACGAGTTCGAGTCCCAGGTGGATGGTGTACGTCGAGTACTGATGGAGCTGCTGGACAACGAAGAAGATCTTCGCCTGCTGTACCTCACCAAACTTCACGAAGACCCTTCTCTTCTGATGGACCTGTACAGCTTCGATTCAGAGGAGGCTGAAGTGCTCATTGAGAATTACCTGCAAGATATTTTTTCGACACGCACACAGGCGGACTTGATGCAGCACCGCATCACGAACACTGAAAGCCTGGTGATGCTGAAACTCGACTCGATGCGAAACTACTTGCTTCGGGTAGACTTGGTGTTTTCGCTGATGACCATCAGTCTGTCGGTAGGCACACTGCTTGCTGGAGTGTTTGGCATGAATTTGGCGTCTGGGGTCGAGGATGCGTGGGGTTGGTTCTGGGGTGTAGCGATCACGTGTGTGGTTGCCTTCATTGTGATCACGGTCGTAGGCATTATTTTCTTCAGACAGAAGGGGGTGCTACAGATTTGAGTTCACAAATCCAGAATCTCGTTTCAATAAATGTTGAGGCTGAATGACATGCAAAGTTTATTCAGGTTCGTGTGATTGAACGATCACTAAAGCAGGTTGCTACTTCTTCTCGAACCTAACAGCACCAAGCGTGAACTGCTCCTGGCTGCCCTTCGCCAAAATCTCGCCGAGCTTTGTGCCGATGAGATGCTGGTTTGTAATCTTGATATCGCGCTGCTTGCGAGGACGATTCTTTTTCTTATCCTCCTTCAGACGACGCTTCATCTGGCGGCGACTAGCATCAACCTTCGCCTGCGTCGTAAGTCCAGCTTGAACCAGTTTCTTCTCAAATTCAGCGCGGTCTGAGGGCCATGCCCGCAAGGTGTCACGCCAAAGTTGCCGGATGTCGTTTGAGCAACCTTAAGGCAAGCAAATACAACAATTAGTTCCATTATTGCGACGTACACAAGCTGCCCATTTCGTACCTTGCTTCACCATTTGGAACTTGGGCCCCCGCTTAGGCAGAAGATCCCAGCGATCGCTGCTGGCGACATTCCTCCTCTTTGCGTCCGGAAAGGGAACATCCAATGGGAGGTGATCCTTGTCGAACTTGAACATATACCTACACGCACATCCATTAAGGATTGTCAACAGAGGTGTGTGAAAGCAAAGCTGTTGACCCCGTAATAGAAAACGCACTTGATCTTCTTCGACACATTGGGATCACGTGTGGACGAAACACTTTTCGTTGCCATCCCCGCAAATGGTGCCGGGCGAGTCGTACTTGAGCTCTACGCGGTTGCAAGGGTAAGTAAAGGTCGTGAGTATGCCCATTACCGATACTCGTGGACAATAGTAGCTGGAGTCATACCTTAACAGCAGCCGAAACGCGGAACCAATTATCACCAATGCGCAAAGCATCACCACGACGAATTTCTTCGGTGATGTCTTGACTGGAATGAGCCAAGTAGCTGCCAGCCTCAACCGTAGCAGCCCCCGAGAGGCCCACGAGGAAAGCAGGCCCGCGAGAATAGTACACTTCCGCGCCCTTGTCGGCATTCTTCAGGCATATGATCTCTCCCGTGCGCGTCAACTCCTTCAACTCATCCTCTACGCCGACGTAACAATCGATCAAGTCCTCAATCGGCATGCCCTCAGGGATCTCCACACGTCACACAACTACAAGTAAGTAAAAAAACTCTCAATGCAACCCAACACTTCCTCAGTAGACTCTCACCCGATCAAGGATCTTGAGCAATTGCATCCGGTTCTTGATGTCGTATTTGGCCTGCCAACCAACACAGCGACATTCAGCAAACTAGCCAAACCAGCAGCAGCTGGGCACCAAACGTCTCCCTCACCTGGTAGGCGTACTGATCTCCCTGCACCCGAACTTTCGGGTTGTTCTTGAGACGCTGCTCCACTTGGTCGTCCATCGTCAGGTCCTATTAGAGTTCCCAGTCAATAGAGCCGCAGTCAGCACCAACTCTCTCTCTCTCTCCTGCTCCAAGTCAAGTGCAGCCACGTACGACGCCCGTGTGCTTGAAGACGTCGGACACCGACACGGCCTTGTGCATGGGCACTTTGCGCAGATACTCCAGGATCTTGTAGACCTTGGCGCCGTCATTCTTGGGCACGGAGGACGCGTCCACTGCCGCCAAACAAGCTTCAGTTAGTCTCTGGACGCTACAGATACGGGAGGTAGAGGGCGATACAGAGACGCACCTTGCGAGACCACCGTCTCCTTCGTTGCCGCCTTGGTGGGGGCCACGGCGGGCGCCGCATCCGCCGCCTGCTGCGACCCGTACGCTAAGTTACGCCACATTTTCTCTCAACGTAGACTGTCACTTTACAGAGGATAAGAAATACTCAGAAGAGTGACTGACTAGATAAGATGGAGACCGAAAGACCCAATGCCAGTGAGACGCTGACGGACCTCGTGCTTGAGTTCCTGGAGGCCGCGGTGCATGAATTTCTGTATGTCATTCAGAGCTTGCAATACTGGAAACTTGTTTCTAATTGCTTCGTGTCTTTTGGCAGGTTCGCGTGGCATGTCTACCCGAGAGGTGCGTACAGTATTGTGTAGCAGGTGTAGGTGGCACTGTTCCTTGACCTTGCAATTGCAATTACTCTACTCTACCAAGCAGAATCATTTGAGCAGCGAGTGCTGTACGACGTCCCGATCCACATGAGTCGCCACCCGCTACTGTGCGAGTACATCCACTCCATGCTGACTGGATGTCGGACGTGGCTGTTACGAGCAGAACTCGAGAAGTTGTGCGTCATTCTTCTCTCCAAGGACGGGCGGACAATGGAGACGCTGGTGATCGAGCTTGGGTGGAGTGCAGCCTTCATGGAGGCCGCAGGATCGGACGAAGACCAGCCGCTGCCATTGGTGCAGCTTGAAGAGACTTTTCGGGCAGGAATGGTGGCGCTAGTAGCGACGCCAGCGTCGAGGAATGGGGGCCAACCGGAGCGAAGCAAGCCCCACACGTTCCGCATCTTGGCCCAGACAGTTGAAGACGCCAGTAACCAAGTGACTGCGATCAACGAGAGCAACGCCGCCAACTCGTGGGTGTCGGCCGACCCGTTCTGGTGCGAGGACCAGAAGAAGCAAAAGGAGGTATTCCCGGTGAAAACCATCCAGTCCGATGTGTCACCCATCCGACTTAACGTGTACATGGAGAAGCAGCAAGCAGCCTCAGTGACCGAAGTCAGCGAGCGATAAGACGATCTGTAGCCTACAGGTCGTACAGGCTGTAGCCATCTTTAAAAAAACTGTAGCCATCTTCAAGCTTAGCTAAAAATTCGCAAATCGTACTTAGTTGTTTTCTCTCGGTATCCTCAATTTTGAATCCAGTTTTCGCGCCGCAGATTCAAACCGCAGCAAGGCACAAGATGGTCCGGTTGGGACTGTCCGACAGCATGCGCTCCACCGTGTCGCTGGAGGACACGGAGCCTCTGCACACAGCAACGCACCGCCACGTACCTCGTCGACCCCGAGCAGCATCGACAGCGCCAGTTGATCCGTCCAGCGAGCAGCAGACAGCGCCAAAGTCCCGGCTCTTTAAGCCGTTGCGGGTCATTTTAGGCGGCATTTTGTGCGTTGTTTTACTCGTTACGGGTGCCACCGTGCTCGGCTCCTTCTTGCGCGTCCGGAGACGCAGCACATCGCAAGTTGAAGCGCAATTCAAGCGGCTGGAGAGGAGCGTCTCGCTCCTGGGGAGAGACTCAGCGCGCTTCAAGAGCGCGAGCGACCGATTCCTCAAGAGCTGCCAGGAGGCGCAGGTGGCGGCCTCGACGCGGACGGAGATGCTGCACAGCTCAGCCAGGAGAAGCTTTGACGATCAGGTGAAGACGCTGACGCAGCAGAACCAACAGGTGATGAGGGAGGTGCTGCACTACCACGCGCAGCAGGAGCTCAAGATCCAGCAGACGAGGGAGCGGCTGATCGAGATGAACGTCACTCTGCCTGTGCAGATTGCAGTGAGGCCAGTGCCGGAGACGTGGCAGTCTGAAGAAGAGCAGAAGAGGCTGGAAGGTGGGGACGTGCATCACATGGAGGAGCCTCGTGGTGGACTGTCGCATCGACTCGGCAACGCCATGGAAGAGCTCTCGTTCGTCGCGGAACAGACTTTGCAGCGAGATGGACAAGATGGAGTCTACCCCCAACGGTTGAGTGTGGAGAGAATTTCGATCCAGACACAAACTGATAGTGGAGAGACGGAGTTGAAGGCAGCAGAGCAGTCGACTTCGTTGGTCTCGTTTGTCTTCTATGCTTTCGTTGTCTGGGTGTCTGCGCGTTACCTGTGGAACGCCGTCTCTGATATGAGGAAGAAGGAGCTACTGGGGGACAAGTGGATGTGGTCTCCAGTCCCCAAGCTGCTACGTCGATTGAAGGCATTTTTGGCCTCGGTCGTGGTACGTTAGTGCGGGTACATGTATTTGGCGCTGCTGATCTATGACTCCTTTTTAACTTTGTAAATCACTATTGTTGCTGCTCATTTTTCCAGGTCATCGAAGATTTGCGAACATCATCTAGCAGCGAGGGTAGCACCATGAATTCTGTGGAACACGTTGAGCACATTGAGTTCTGATCCAACAGTTAGTATTTACGTACTTCAAAGTACGATAGGAGGAAGGCTGCGTTGCCGCAAAGTGTGTTTAATCGATAGTCGTATTCATGAATCAATGCAAGTTAGCATTGCTAACCCTTGTTGTTCCGATTTGAGGGATATGTCTATGCAGTTTCAAACGACTTTGTTCCGTGGTGGATTGGGACACTTTTGCCATCGGATTTTGGTGTTGTCGGTGGTCCCTGCCCACAAATCGCTCGTCGGATTAGCTCCTTTTTCCTTTCGAACGACGTGCGCACACTTGCTGGCGTGTCAGAGATGTAGTCCGTTATCACGTAAACGATGAGGATGGCAGCGTGCTCCAATACCAATGCAACAATGAACCGCGACGAAATGTCCAGGCAAGAAAACTCGGGCCCCATACTACGTGTAACAATCATATCAGCCATACAAACAGGCAAGTGAGCGAGGCTGCTAAAAAGCATTGGCAACAGCTTACGTACCTGAAATCCTTCCCGTCAAATCGGTCTAGCGCCATGCACTCCGATATGAAGTACTCGAGCTCACCAGTACTGACGCAAATAAGCCCCACAACCACAAAGATGGCCAAGAAAAGGGTGATAAAAAGCATCTTCTCCCACTGGCCAATGCTGTTTGACTTCCGTGGAACTGGTCGTCGTCGCAGCAGCACCAATTTGTAGAATGAATTCTGGATGTGGATAACGTTGTTGGCAAAGGCAGCCATCGCACAAAATGGCCACACTACAGAAAACATCACGACGTATCCCTAGAGAATTGTCACGTTTAACGATTAGCAAAAAGAGCACCAAGACCACCAAGTGCGCGGCCACGACACGTACGTATTGAATGACCATTCGCAAATAGTCAGGCTTTCAAATTCAAGAAATACAAAATGTGGTTAGTTACTCGTACGCCACTAATGCAGGAATCGAGCAAATTGCAACTCACGAATGCATTGTACAGCGGGAGCGAGCTTTCTTCAAGAACATCGTCGGCTGTCATAAAATCTGGAATCACAACGTAGAGAAAGTTAGCGCTGCGAGTTGGTAGTTTAGTGTTCAATACCCACGTACATTTCTCATTGTCGAAGCCTTCTAATGTGGGTATCGATACACCCAGTGCTTCTTCGAGATATGGAATTCGGATTGGAGTCATCATTTGCAGCTAAAAACGTAACGGTTAGTACGTCTGCGTGCAGCAAAAACACATTCTCAATGCCACTTACCTCGATTTTGGTCTTGAATGCTACAGACCCCGACGATGGGGACTGAGAAAGATCATTTGAAAGGTTCTCGAAGGACGAGTGATACTCTGAAAGCGCGAGAAGGGTCTCGGCAGGATTGGCTTTCATGATCTTTTTCGCCAGCTTTGAAGCCCTCAGCGACTCCCGCCGATAGATGATTGGTAGCGACGTGTCGATCAAGAGATTTAGTGCTTGTGTAATGAGTAGCGGTGTCACAAATGCCGTAGACATATCAATGACGCCACCTTGCCAACGAACAGTAAGCTTAGTGTACTTGAGATTCGCCGATAGCCACGTTTCCACCTCATCACCAAATGGTATGATAACGAACGAGATCAGCATGTACCATAGGAAAAAAGATATCCAGTTGATGGCGAATAGACGATTGATCATTGTTCGCTGGAAATGGGCCTCCATGACGTGATTCTCTCGAGCCACGAAAAAGCGAATGAGCTTGACACTCAGCAAGTACACGACGATGTCGAGCGAGATACCAAGTAAAAGTCCTTGGGCGAAAATGTAGCACCATCTCCCCGTAAGCAGAATCGGTCTCTCTGTATTGAAGCAAGAAAGGAACGCAACGCAGTCGGGGCACTTGCTGCACACTGGAGCCATCATCGCAGCAGTATACCATTGCACAAAAAACGCGGTCCCCACTACGTACGTCGCAATGAACAAAGCGAAAACCATGAATGTCTGTATGTACGCTGGAATACGCCACAGTGAATTGTAGTACGGCTCACGGAAAAGCAGTACGCCATGACTATCCACAACATCCCGGTAGCCTTGCGGCTTGAATGTCGCGTTAGGGTAGTCAGCTTCCTTGAACAGCCTGAGGTTCCAAGCATCGTTCAAGAGGTTGTTTTGTCTCGTCCAAGCCTTTAGAAACGATGTGCCCCAAACTGTGACAGTGCAAAAGCCGAAAATGCATAGCGTTCTCATGTACGCAACTGCCCCAATCCATCTGCAAGACACGTACACTGCACACCCCACCAGAGCTGGAACCAGTAAGCATTTTGTGTATACGAACAGGAAGCTGAAGTAGAAAGCGACGCGCTCTCCATAGTAGTAACGGAGCTCGTTCGTAATCTCTGTCGACTTCCACCACCATTGACCACATTTGGCTAGCAGCATATTGTCCACATGGCGATTATGAAGCGGGAAGCAGGCCATGATAATCGTTTCATTGCGATTAACTTCCTCGAACGAGATGTTTGCTCCTGGAGGATTCAGCTCTTCCACGTTGGCTGTGGATGTGATGATGCGTGCGATAGTCTGGATTCGTTCAGCAGGGGTGAACTTATCGTCATCATCAACCGCCACTTCTTGATCATCTTCTTGTGCCTTCACCTCTTTAGTAGGCGATTCCACATCTCCAATGTTACTGGAGGCTTCTTGTGCCTTCACCTCTTTAGTAGGCGATTCCACATCTCCAATGTTACTGGAGGCAATGAGCTCTTCGATTTCGGAAGGTACTTCACCGACTGCTCCGATCTGAAGCCAACGCTCAAGCACCAGTCGATTCTTTTCGGTTTGCAATCTCGACGGCGATGGACGCAGCAGTAGCACCAGATACTTTCGGGAGTACAAAGTGCTGGAGAGCACAGACACCTCAAAGCCAGCATTAATGCAGCGACTTAACACCTCCATTTGACGCTTCCCCACTGCATCTAACCCGTTTCGGGCCAAAATGCGCGGCGTGGTGGGTTTGTTGTGCAGGATCAAGGCGAACTCATACGTCATCTGGTAGTCCACCGCAGGGACACTTGGAATGGCATTTCCACGGCGTGGGGACCAGACTCGAGGCATCGCATTCTTTAACCTCGCTGTGGGTGACGTATACCGCGGCGATGGCAACGCCCTGCCAATGTCTGAAGTGGGTGCCAAGTGCTGGACCAGATACTCCAACGATTTCGTGTACGTGCGGGGACGGAAGGCAGGCCCCGAGTCCAGAAGCTGCCAGTCCGCCGAGCCCGTGTAGCTCTTGACTCGACGGTGACGGTAGGGGATGGATCGCTGCACTCCTTCCTCCGACTCGTCCTCCGCGGTCTCGTCCGGGTCCGACCGACGACTTGACATCGCGTCCGTCACAGCGTCGCTGGAGAACGAGTGCGTGAACATGTTGAGTCGGAAATCAGCTCGAGGGTCCGCACGACGGTGGCGAATCACCGAAGGTGGCGTCCCGGGATCCCTTCGGTCTTCTTCACGAGCAGCAGCATTGGCAGAACTCTCACTTTCAGTAGTTTGAGTTGTCGACGAAGGTGGCCTCAGGTCCAATTGCCCATCGCGACCGAAAGACCACAGTCGTTGCAGCCCCGACTTGGGTCTAGTACCAGCGTTGTCTGCCATCGGAGTCCCTAGCGAATTGGCGGATGCACTCCTTGCAACGCCGCACTTCACATCCAGGAGATCCGAATATGACTCCCAGGAAAATAAACTAGCAGCAGTTTTGCGCACGAAGAGACGCGTCGTTTCAAGATCCATGTGAGCATATGGTGAGTCCATTGTGTGTGTGAGATCCGTGATTCCGAACTGGTAGCGGAAGATAAGCATGGATCCGCAGACGGCTGAGGCTGGCGAGGCCTACCTCAACTCCATGGGCTTCCGGTCGCTCATCGAGTGGATGACAGCGGAGGCACTACTTTCCAGACCCGACGACCCGCTGACGTTCCTCCAGTCCTTGCTGCAGGAGAAGATCGCCGAGGTATTTATTTACTGCTGACTATAGCGTGGAGCACGTTATGGTCACGTTTCAACTGTTGATGCTGGCTCTTGGCAGAGAAAAAGTGGTGAGAAGTTCCAGCCCGAACACACGTTGGCGTACATCAGACAGTGCTACGCCGCTGCAAGGTTGGAAGTTTTCCACGTTTGCATGATGATTTGTGATGCTGACCCTTTATTTTGTTGCTGAAGTGCATCAGCCGACGAGAATGGTCGCATTCTGGTCAAGCCTCGGAAGTTCGCGTACGTATTGAAGGTCATTCTTCTTGCCAGTTTTTTTTTGCTTACCCCTGTGTCGAACAGACCTCCTCTCCCGTCCGTCAATTCACCTGCTCCCGAGCATGGGAGTGATCCTGTCTTAGCACGTCGACTGTCCAAGATGGAACAGGTCATTCAAGCTTGCCGCGTAATTGGCTCAGAGCTAGACCCCATGGAAGGTGAGCTGCGCTACGCCTTGCGATTGCGATTGTAAATCAAAGGTTCTGTCGCACTAACTGGTGAATTGCTTTAGCAACCAAAATCATTATCAAACAAGCATGCGCGGTGCTGAACGCGGAGCGAGCGACGCTATTCATCTATGTACGACGCATCCTTCTTGCAACGATATATCTCAGCAGTTTTAGAGTAACCACGATCATGATGAGCAGGAACGATCGACAGATATGCTGGTATTGAAAGTCTCCGAAGGAGCCACAGACATCCGCGTTCCTTACGGAAAAGTACGGCCCTCCTCTTATGTTTGAGATTTCGGGCGAGCTGTGTATTAACAGCTTTGCTACAATTTGTTGTTCATCAGGGGATTGCTGGCACGGTAGCAGCTACAGGCAAACCGATGAACATTTCAGACGCGTACGTGGACCCAAATTTCGACTCGCAGTACGACCAACGCAACGGATATCACACACGATCCATGCTTTGCGTACCGGTTCGCAACGGCGCAAATAATACTGTCGGGGTCATGCAGGTGCTCAACAAGATTTCAGTGGACAAAACGGCAAGTTTCTCCGACGAAGACGAGGAGATTCTGACAATTCTCGCAGCCCAGGCGGGGGTGGCACTGCACAATGCTGACACCCACGCCGTTGCCTGTATCGCACGTGAACGGGTCAAAGAAGTCTTAAGCATTGTGCAGGATATGCACCGTGATATGGGTTTCATCTCGTTGATGTTCACGATCTCGACTCGTGTCCAAAGATTTGTCAACTCGGATCGATGCACCCTCTACATTGTGGACCGGGCGAAGAATGAACTCTGGACTTTACAGGGCGAAGTGAACATTCATGTACCGTTGAATCAGGGCATCGCGGGTGCTGTCGCACAAGAAAATGTAGCTATCAACCTTGCTAACGCCTATGACGATCCACGCTTCAACAAGGATTTCGATCAGAAGCTCGGCTATCAGACACGCAGCGTTCTCGCTATGCCTCTTCGCAATGGATCAGGTGAAGTCATCGCCGTCGTGCAGCTAATCAACAAACTCGACGCTAGCGGTGTATTCTCCACAGACGACGAGGAGCTCCTCGGAACTTTTTTGCACATTGCCGGCCCGATTCTCTTCAACTCACACTCCCATTTACCAATTTCATCGTCACAGAGCAAAGATGAGGTTGGAACCGAGTTTACGGGGAAAAGTTCGCGGGGAGGACAAGACGTTGTGGAGATGAACGTCATTTCAGAAAACGATGAGGAAGAAGCGTAAATGCAGACCTACATGTGCACGAAAATAGTTCATTTTAGCCTCTACCATTGCCGGTAATTTATCATTAGTTTCTCACCAGAATGCCACCGCCGTCTCGCCACCTGCGTAGTCAAGTACCTGCTCGAACGAAATCTTCTCAACCCAATAAACCAGAGTCGGAGCCAGCGCTTAACGAGACGGCACTAGTCCAAGCAATACAAACTCTTGACGCAACATGGAAGGGCATGAAATTGCAGGCAAACGTAGAAGTAATGGAGGGAACACGTATTCATTCATCAACACAAGTATCGGAAGCATTACGCGATGCATTGTGCACCTTCCTGGAAATCGCAGCCTGTTTCAACAAACCTGAATTGGCGAACAAAGCAAATTTGGTGACAGTTTGCACTGCTCGAGTGCTCGGATGTATAAGGCGTTTCGTGACAGGCTGCGTTGACACGGAGCATTCAATTGGGGAATGTTGTAAGCGTAAGTGTGAACAACGGTTGATCCAAGTCGCATTGCTGAGTATACTATTTTCCGTGTGTCGTGAACCGGAAATTGCTTGTAATGTGGTGAAGGAAAATCTGCACAACTTTTTGATTAAGATGTGCGTTGGGCTGGGCGATGAAGCGATTTCGCAAGAGAGGCTAGTTGCCGACTATCAAGACGAGGGCTCATTTGATCCCTACGATTTGATGATAGCCATCGATCCGTTTGACTGGTGCTATCAACCTTTGTGTACTCGTTTGCTGAAAGAAAACACGCACAAGTTTTTCATTCCCGTCGGGATACGACCATTAATTTGCTTACTTCGAGGTAATGCGATTCCTACAGATGAAGTCTCAGAGTTTGAGCAGCGAGCACATACGCAGAAAGGCTTCAGCGAGAAAAGCCCTAGACGTCGAAAGCTTCCATCCATCTTCAATTTTCCCCTCCGTGATGCTAATAGCTGCATGGACGTTTCAACAAAGGCAAACCAACATAAGCTAGCTCCTCTTCGTTGCGAAACTCGTTCAAGTTGGCTCGAGCATCGCGAAAACCGTGGTTTGTGGAAAACTGTGCTGCATGACGGTGCCATAGTCCACCTTGCAGTTCGGTCGCTGATCGCGCTCGCAATCTATCTTCCACGACAGTCACCGGAGTTTAAAGTTCTCTTACGAGACGTAGAGCATCTCCGTCGAGTATTTCAGACGTACATACGCTTACCTTCACAAAGCCAAGATTTGGAGAAATCACTGGCATTGACACATCTCTTGGATGATGAGATACTGGGCGTGGAGCTGCTGCCAATCCAGGTTGTTGCTACCCAAGTGTCCACCCTAAAACGCCTTGCCTGTTCTGCACTGTCGATATTTGGTGAAGAACGGAAGGCTACGCTAATTGAAAATATTTCAGCACAGCTTGCAGCTACCAGTGGCCGAAGAACGCTCCGTCCAATCAACAAGAAGGGCGACGTTACTGAAGGTGTGAAGAAACAAAGGGGTTATGATTCACTGTCAGTTCAAGTTCGCCTGAAAGCGGCGTCTAACGCTGCACAGTCCGAGTTTGAGGAGACTTCACTCCATCAGCACAACGCCGACACCAGGAAAAATCAGCACAGACTTACGATCAGAAAAATGTGCGCCGACGTTGAAAGTCTTCGAAGCCACCTCGTTGAAAGTCTAGAAACATTATGTTCTGGGCGGCAGCATCCTGACCCGCAACAAACATTTTCAGACTGGATAAAGTCTCTGCCAACACTCGAGACTCTGGAGCGTGAGCACAGATACCAGCAGGAAATGCGTCAACGCCAGATCCTGGAGCAACAGTACCAAAGAGAAGCTATACGCCGTCGAGAACGGGATGAGTGTACACTAATGTATGTGAATGACTACAACGTTCCAGAAGAAAATGAGCTGTCGGTGCAACAAGAGAAGCACGAACAAATACTTCGAATGCAAGCCGAAATCCGTCAACTTGAGCAAAGTGATTTGAGTGGCGATTCCAAGATTAAAGTTAAGGCGAATGGCGAGCAGGAACTATCGAAAAAGGAAAAGCTCGCAATTCAAGAGCGTCAGCGTCTTCTGCAACTTGAAGACCAAAGGCACGAAGGACGAGAGCTGGAGAGGATGTGTCGCGAAGACCTCTACTACGTAGAACGTATTTTGCAAGCCAAGGCCAAAGCAAAAGAGGAGCAGCAAAAACGAGAGAAGTCGGAGGTACTTCAGAAAAATGGAATTGAGGAGCAGCAGAGATACATCGCTCGAATGCGGTTGTTAGATGAGGAGAAACGTGTTGCTGAACGCGAAGCGATTGGAATGCGTATGGAAGACTTGTTTGGCAGGCAGATCCGCTTTCGTGAGGCCGAGAAAGTGAAAGAGAGATTGCAGAATGAATGGCACGAGCGGAAGAAAATGCAAGCTGAAGAGCATGAGTGTCGCTCACAGTGGATTCTTTGGGATCGCATGCTGGACAAACAACATCAGGAGGAGTTGAAACAGCAGCGAGCAGAAGCACGGAGCTTGAAGCGGCAGCAGCTGCGACAAGAAAAGGAGATTAAAGCTGCATGGATCGAAAGTTGGGATGAAAGTGGCAACCGATATTTCTACAATTCAATCACAGGCATGTCACAATGGGAACCACCTAGTATTTGATGGTGGGGTCAATATCATGCATTTCCTGGAGTTATGGTTTCTCACCAAAACACAAGATGGATTTCGCCTCCCTTTGTGCTGACGAAGAAATCTAGCGTGAGATTTTCGAAGTTATGTGCCACCGCTACAGATGATAGTACATGCACGTTATCTCTCGAAGTGGCAGTGCGAGTTCATTCTGTAGATTCGATGATACTACGTCCTTCGAAGTAGATTTTGTTATCAAACCCAAGTATCAATGTCCATCTGTGCCTCCAGATAGAGGTTTCAACTTAGCTCTCATCCGATCTTAATTTCAAACCCGATGAATACGCATCCACCTATGTCGAATTCTGCTGTAGTAGAATTCTAGTGTAGTGGACAAGTTTTCTCCTGTTTACGAAGACAAAGTTGGGATCTAAGGGATAGAATAAGCCTTGAATGCGCCCCAAGGCTAGTGATGCGCGTGAACGTCGTCGGTGATTATCGATCACTTCAAGGTTCGTGCACATCACGACGTTGAATTGCAAGGTCACCGCTACTACTACGGATTTTTGAGTGAGGCTCCCATTAGATTAGTCGGGTAAGTGACTCTACAGTATATACATGTACACCACCCGATCAAATTCACAATTCATGTGCCAAGTCTCTACTCCTTTTCAACTGGCATCCACTCAAAAGTCGTCCCGTCAGCATTCTCAACCGAGCTCCACTCGACCATATCCTCGGCACCTCCAACTTGGCTCGAATCATCTACTCCTTCAAGCCCCGTAGTTCGACCCAATTCCCAGTTGGAGCCCGGATATTGTTCACCACTGGGAAAAATTTGGTGGCCCGCAAAGTCGAAGAACTTCTCCCACTCTTTAACTGCTTGTTCATCTTCAGATAATTTTGACCGGTTGCGCTTGATCAGCTGCTCCATCTTCTTGTGGAAAGTCATATCAGTGGCTAACTTAACTGCCAATTCCACGTACTCATCCAAAGAATTAGCAACCAGGTCGGAAATCCCCATTTGCTGATAAAACCCGTAAGTAATTCGCGAGGCCCAGAGCTCGTTCGGAAAAGTCACGACAGGAACGCCAGCTGCAAAAGCCTGCAACGAAGCTCGAGGTCTCGTCATGTGAAGGCTCGCAACAACGGCGTCTGCTGACCGCATCAGCATTGATTCTTGTTTTTGATCGACATCAGTGAGAAAGTGAAGCCGACGCGGGTCGACGCTCGCAGACTCCATCCGTTCCTGGAGCTGACTTCTCCAAACCTTGCGGTTTGATGTTGATAGAAGGAAAATATGAGCTTTCTCATCCGCCTTGAAAATCTTTGCCAAGGCGACGTCAAAATCGGGGTGAATGTGGATGATAGACTAATGCAGAAAAACATAAAAATTAGCTCGACCACGTAACCAGATTAACACAGACGCGAATGCACTTACCTCAATAGCTAGGTAAAAGTGGAAATCCGACGGAATATCGAAGCGTTCTTCGATCGCACGGCGGACTTGATCACGACTGACGTCCTTTTTTGGCAAAGCTGGGAGCTTGTGGAAGATGCCCATTCCTCTGTGGAGGCCACAACAACGAGGTGAAGACAACATGAGTTTCCATGCGTATTTCAAGACCAGTTATAGTTCTCGGTTTGGCTCGATGGTCTTACCTGAATTGGTAGACGGCCTCCGAATAGTGCGAGCTGAAGTTTTCGTGCTCGTACTCGCTGGTGAGGTAATAATCCATTGTTGGAACGCCTGACGTGTCCGCATTGCCCCACCAAACAGCTTGGACCTTAGCAAGTCGATCAAGTGATACGAAGTAGGTCGTCTTGTCCATTCCGAGCTGTTTAACAAAGTACAAAGGTAAGCAAATACCACTTTATCGGCACTCCTAAAATTCTACTGCACTAACCTCGGGGTAAATTAGCACGTCCATGTTCCAGGCCCGAATTTCTTCACGAGCAATTTTCACATCTTTCGGAAGAGCAATAATCTGTAACAGAAGACGACAAATTGGTTAGTTATTAGCTAACCAGAAATGGCTTGTTGACTTAGCCTTCAACTCACTGTCTCGGTGATTGCCTCGACTTCCTTCACCACTTTCATAGACTTGCTTTGACCGATCGCAAAAACAATGATTTCGTATTTTTCGCGGTCGAACATGGGTATTAACTCCGACATGTAAAGCCCCACAGCCGAATTGAACATGTATCGTGACACAAAACCAACCCGTAAGCGTCGGGGGCCAATCTACGTGAAGAAGCATAGAAGATCAGTACATAGTCAATACCAAGAATTAGCCGACAATCATGTTCACAAGTACCGCAGGTCTGCTGATATCCTCGCTTCGTTGAGTATAGGGTAGTGGCATGATCCCATAACTTGCTACATAGTCCTCGCGCACGAGCTGCCGTTGATATAGCAGTTGCCAGTACAAATAACCCATTGCTGCCTTGAGCTTACGGTTGTTTCTGTTATGCGCTGTCAATGTGATTCCGGTGGAAAAGGAGACTCGATTCGGATCCACTTCTGTCTTGTCGAGTGAATCGACTAATACGCCGGCACAAAAGTCCAGATGACGCCGTTAGGGTAATAAGCCGCAGTGTGCCATACTCCAGCTTACGGCTTAAGACAGGGTCACTTACGGTTGTGCAGCAGTGTCTCCACCTCCCGTTCAAAGCGATCTCGGCTGTCGTCTATCCCTTTTTGCGTCGATGGGAGCACACGAGGCAGAACTGTCGCTTTCATTACCATGATTCGTGTACGAGGGTGAAATCTGTCGACGAATTCTTGACCGAGAATCTATTACCACAACGGGCCCGGTTGTAAGTGAGACGATCTTTCTCGACAGAGGACCCACAAAGTTTTCAACCTTACCTTCTCATACATATCAATGCATTTCTGCGTTTCCCCAAGCGCCTCCAATGTATCCGCGAGGTTGAGCTGTAACAGTAAAAAATAAATAAGATATGCGCGTGGTCGAGTAGCTCTTGTCGTAAATACTTCAACGAAGTACCTTGCCAGCAAGCAAGCCAAGATCAGAAGATCGTTGGTATTCGTCCAGCGCTGTTTCAAACTGACCAGCATTAGCAAGCAAATTCCCTCGGTCATTGTGGAATACTGGTTCGTCCGGCCACCGTTCCAGCGCTTCATTCAGACAGCGGTCAGCATGGTACCAGCCGTCCGTAACCCGAATAAGCTCGCACATCCTCCCGGTAGCATCTTTCGCCAGATTCTCTGCCTTCCCTGGGTCCGTGTGGCTCTCCAGCACGTGCATCGGCGTCTTGGCCACCTTGCTGTATTCCTTCAGCGCGTCCTCCCACTTGCCCTGCGACTGCATGGCATCTCCCAGATTAATGGACGCTTGGGCTTGCATCGGGTTGAGCTCCAGCGCTCGACGGTAGTGTCGAATAGCTTCATCCACGCGCCCCACCGACTTCAGGCAGATGCCCAGCGAATTGTGGATATTCTCGTCGCTCTCGTTCGCTTGCACCGCCCGATGCAGATACTTCAGCGCCTGCTGCGACTCTCCGTCTTGGTACAGCGCCCGCCCCAGCAGATGCTGCGCCTGCGGGTGGTCCGGGAAGATCTCCAGCACGTAGCGGTAGATCCGTGAGGCCGTGACTCGGTCCCTGGCGTTGTGCAGCCGCGCGCCGGCCTCCAGCGCGTCGTCGACACTCAGTCGGCCGTCAACACCAGGCAATAGGATGGACCCGACCGAGAACGTGCGCGTGGACAGCGCCACCATGTTGCCGGCGGTCTCCAGACCCACAGTGAGCGCGTACGAGAGTCCGGGCACGAGCCCCGCCACGTGGAACGTCGTGTAGTTGAGGCTCTGGTCGAAGCACGACTCGTCCAGATCCCCAGCGCCCTGGTCCAGCGTCACGTCCGGCGGTACGTACGCCGGCTGCATGAGCACGCACACGCGCGAGCGGTGCAGGCCGCCGCTCAGCAGCTCGCCGCGCACCTCGATCTCCACCTGCAGCTCCGTGTGCGCCAGCAGCATGTCGTTCATTGGGTGTAAAATCTCCAGCAGCGGGTACGTGTAGTAAGGCATGGGGTCGTTGAAGCCCGGCGACAGCGCGGCAGCCAGCGCAACACCCAGCGACCACCATGCCCAGCTTTGGCTCATGCTTGAAGCTTGGATTTTGATTTTGACGTGCGAAATTGAGTTGGACTATTTGCTTATTTGGTCGGACTAATTTGGACTAAATTGACCCAATCAGCGACGTGCCGTGTTCGTGGCCACCCGCATCGGACAAAGGCAGGCAGTCTATTATAGTCAGTCACTCAGGAATAAGGCGCCTCTGACCGCAGATTTCGATTCACACCCCTTCATACGTCACGATGGCCGAGCACAACCGCTATGAGCACCCGCTGGTGAGCCGCTACGCCACCGAGGAGATGAGCGAGATCTGGTCGCCGGACCGCAAGTTCTCGACGTGGCGTCAGCTGTGGCTGGCGCTGGCCACGTCCGAGAAAAGAGCTGGGGCTGGCCATCACGCAGGAGCAGCTGGACGCCATGAAGGCCCACCTGACGGACATCGACTACGAGTACGCGGCCGAGATGGAGAAGAAGTTCCGCCACGACGTCATGGCCCACGTGCACGCGTTCGGCAAGGAGGCGCCCGTCGCCATGCCCATCATCCACCTGGGCGCCACGAGCTGCTACGTGGGCGACAACGCCGACATCATCCAGATCAAGCAGGGCCTGCAGCTCATCCAGCGCAAGATGGTCAAGGCCATGAAGGTGCTGGCCGACTTCGCCCTGCAGTACAAGGACATGCCCACCATGGGCTTCACGCACTTCCAGCCGGCGCAGCTCGTGACGGTCGGCAAGCGCGCGTCGCTCTGGCTGCAGGACCTGTGGCTCGACTTCCAGCACCTGAGCGAGCAGATCGACAGTCTGCCCATGCGCGGTGTTAAGGGTACCACCGGCACTCAGGCCAGCTTCCTCGACCTGTTCGAGGGCGACCACGAGAAGGTGAGCAGGAGGAGATTTGTCGTGTTTGAAAGACATTCGCCGTGTTTACCGGTGGTGGAGCTGTGGCTGACTCATCAGTTTTTATTTTGTTAAACTGTATGGAACAGGTTAAGAAGCTGAACGAGCTGGTGGCCGAGAAGATGGGCTTCAAGAAGGTCATCCCCGTGTCGGGCCAGACGTACTCCCGCAAGATCGACTACTTCGTGCTCTCGATCCTGTCGGGCATCGCCCAGTCGGCCTATAAGATGGCCGGCGACATCCGTCTCCTCGCCAACATGAAGGAGATCGAAGAGCCGTTCGAGAAAAACCAGATCGGCTCCTCGGCCATGGCCTACAAGCGCAACCCGATGCGTTCGGAGCGTATCTGCAGTCTGGCGCGTTATGTGATTTCGCTGACGGACAACGGTGCGCAGACGCACGCTGCGCAGTGGTTCGAGCGCACCCTCGACGACTCTGCTAACCGGTACGTCCCGCATTCGCGTCTATGCGACAGTGGATTCAATTGCTGACGTATTGTATTGCTGTTGGCATGTTTTCATAGTCGTATGGTGCTGCCGGAGGCCTTCCTCGCCACTGACGTCATCCTCAACCTGATCACCAACGTGTCGGACGGTCTGCAGGTGTGGCCGAACGTGATCAAGTCCCACATCAAGGCCGAGCTGCCCTTCATGGCCACGGAGAACATCCTGATGGCCTGCGTGAAGGCCGGCGGCGACCGTCAGGAGCTGCACGAAGCCATCCGCACGCACTCGATGGAGGCCGGCAAGCGCGTCAAGGTGGAGGGCGCTGCCAACGACCTGCTGGAGCGCATTGCCGCTGACCCGCTGTTCAAGGCCGTGCACGACCACATGGACACGCTGCTGGACCCGTCGCTCTTCATCGGCCGCTGCCCGCAGCAGGTGGAGGAGTTCATCAACGAGGAGATCGCCCCCATCCTCAAGGAGCACGCCAAGTTGCTGGAGGTGGAGAGTGTCGACGGCATCAACGTCTAATCCTCGTGAATGCTTCCTCCAGGTCGGTCGACGATTCCTAGCCACACGACGGCATCCCAAACACGACCTTCTCTATGTCATTACTCCATCCTACCTACACTACCACAAAATGTGCCTAAAAGTTGCCTTTTTTGTCATGGAAAAAAGGTAACAACCTCTCTTATCGCATACTTTATGCGTTTTGTGCTTTTGTGAGGGTGGTGGCTCCCTCGCTTTTTTCGGCAGAACCGCTCTCCACATACTAACGCCATGTCAAGCAGCTCGTCCAGTGGCTACTCGGACGAGGACACGGAGGCGTCAGCCCCGAGCGCGGCGGCGCCCCCGTCGGCCTCGGAGCTGGGCCACGTGGTGGAGCTGGCCCAGATCTGCTCCTTCTGCTCCACGTTCCGCCAGCCGCTGCGTCTGCCGAGCTTCACGCGAACGGTAAGGCGTCGCTTGGGCCGTGGGGGTCCCACCCGTCCAGGGGCGGCTTGTAGGTCGGATCCTGGGCCTCTGAGGGCGTGGGGGGAGTCACGCAGACATGTGCAGACGCGTCTAGACGTCCGCTACACGCCCGCACCCTCTACACTTGGGATTTGTATGCAGGGCCCCACGTTTCACCCCCGGACACGAAAGCTCACGTGCATGTGTCAAACCTGTTTGTGTCGATATCAGGAGCTACAAGAAGCCATTCTGGGCGCTTCCAGCGGTGACACGACCCATGTGAGTGCGCGCACGTCACCGCATATGTTGCAGGCTGGCGGTGGTGGTTCTGACGACGTTGTGGGCGATTTTGTGGCTCTGTAGCTGGAATTGCTGGCCGAACTGCACTTCAAGTTGGCGCGCGAGCACCCGACGGCCAAAATGGAGAAAATGTGGGTGGAAGCTACTGTGTGCAATGTGGCGAGGCTCTACGGCCAACGGTTGCGGCTACCGAGGTGCTCACGTGTTTTGGGGCTGATGTACAGGGTGCAAGACTGGGAAAAGACTTTGGCCCGGAAGCTGCAGGAAAACTGGGGGAAGGAGTTCACGGCCAACCCCATGGCTGGGGGCGTGACGTATCGCGAGCTGACGGTGTTTCAACGGGTGGGTGGGGGTAGTTGAATTCAATTGGGGGGTATGTGAATTTGACGATATGGATTGGTGGGACAGGTGAAAATCTTGGATGCGTTGTGTCATTGGAAGCTCGATACGTGCGCTGAGATCCACAAGCACATTGCAACGCTGCAAAAAGAAAACGATAACGAGGCGATTAAGCGACTGGTAAGGAAGGGGGTTGTCGCCGCGGGTTGTGAGAGCGTCGAATCTCATGAGTGGTTGTATGCGTGGAAACACAGCGAGCAGGGGAGATTGGAACGGACGACAATGGGGTTTCCTATTGGTACTTTGATGACGGATGTTGGATTTACGCAGAAAACAAACCGCGATGGCAGCGACAAGAACGGTACTCTTTGGATGTGTAAACTTGTTGATGTGGCTGTAGGGGGGGCTAACAATTCATGTTGTCCTGTGCGCTAGAAAACCGTCCTATCTCGTGGAGTTTGCAAGCGCCAAACGGATTCGGCTATCGATTAATTTTGACCCGGACCACAATTCTTCGGCTCCACCGCTCCGCTTGCCTTTGAAATCGGTGGCATTCGTTGACGAGATTAAAGAACACAAGGCAAAGGACGAGGTAAAGATGCCAGATGAGAACGCTACGTCCGAAGCGTTGAAAGTAGAGGCAATCACAGTGGAGATGGTAAAACAGGAACCAAAAGCGGAGACATCGTCGACAACCACGGTTGATGAAACCATTACATCGATGGACAACCCCCCGATGAATGTCAAAGAAGAGCAGCCACCTCATGCGTCGAATGGATCTGTTGAGAAGCAGGAAGATGGAAGCTGCTTTAAGCCCCCAGCATCACAGGACAAATCACCACAATCCTCGACGCAAGAAGGTGACCCAGCTTCGTCAAGCCAGGACAACAACGTCAACAATTCGGGAAAAACGCCCCAAACAGACGTCAGTGAAGACAATTCAGGAGGGCATGTCCAACCGTGTGTCGTGGCTGTCGTAGGCTCCAAGAAGCGTGCAATTATTGACGACGACAGTAGTGAAAGCAACGGCGTTGACACTGCAGGAAAAACATCGTCAAAACAGGGGGAGCATCCGGCGTCCCCGCCACCAAGAAAAAAGCGCAAAGCAAGCGTTGAAAACTGCAACATTGAAGCAACAGTTGAAGCTGGTAAATATTCTGGAGATTCGACGAAGCCTGGCAGTCCGAAGGTCAATGAATCAGCCGTTCCTGAAGCGTCCAAAGCTGAACCTGTAGCTTCGGATAGGAAGGAAGCTGAGTCTTTGGCGCCGAAATCCCAGACAAGCGAAATCGATGTCAGAGACGTGAACTCGTCTGAAGCGACTTTGTCGGCTGCCGGTAAGGAGACGAGTACATCATTAAAAGAAGAAAATGAAGCGACTCCAAAGGGCGACAACGATGGCATCGGAAGCGTGAGTAAAACTGATGGTGTTACGGACGCAGCTAAAACATCGGGCCCTGCTTCGACGTCGCCGACTGACCCAGCTGCAGCATATGAAACGTTTGACATCACTTGTGAGAGCTGCAAGAAATGCTATGATATGAGGTATGTGGACCCTCCTTTAGTGGAGCGTCCGTCTGACGAGTGGCGATGTTTCGAGTGCCTCGTAAATGACGCACGCGGTTGGCCTCGACGAAGAAAAACTACTCGCAAAGAGCCCTTTTCGCCACGAGCGGATGATCGTGGTGCGGGTTCGTCTTCCAAGAAACGAAGTTCATCGTCTAAGGCACGAAGCAGCTCTTCATCATCAAAGAAGTCAAAGAAAAGCTCGAGCAAAAGCTCATCCTCCAAGAAAAAAAGCAGCCATAGCAGCAGCTCGTCCAAACGAAAATCGTCAAGTAGCAAGAGCAGTTCGAGTAAAAAGTCATCATCGTCGTCATCCTCGAAAAGGCACAAGAAGCGCAAGTCGTCGTCGTCGTCATCACACCACCACAGCAGCAGTCACGGCCACCATCGAAGGAGGCATCACAGTCACCATCACCAAGAGGAGTTTGTTAAGCTTGTTAGCTTATTTCGTGAGCGGCAGGAGCAACGTCTTGGTATCGAAGAAGCACGAATAAAGGGAGATCTCCTGACGGCTTTTGATGAAACTCCTCAAGGGTGGCGCGTAGTAAGCTCCACGCTTGACGATTTGCGAGGGCTGATTCAGTCTTTATCGGGTGGGTCGCTTGAACAAGATCGACTAAGAGGCAGACTCATCTTGATTATGAAGGATCAAGAAAAACTCGATGAGCAACGGCGAAAGCAACAAGAGCTTGCTTGGAATATTCTTCCACGGCGGCAGTCATCTCGCATTGCGATCGGGCGAATGAAAAACCAGTCTGTTCAAGATTCTGATGTAAGTTCGAGTGTGTTGGTGGTATTTTTTACAGTGAACATGCTCTAATGATTGTTACGTATAGGCGGAAGACGGATACTCTGAAGACGATGTTGAGAACCGACGGCCGGGCTTGCGGTCACGCAGATCGCACTCTGACGGTGTCGATGGCCAACAAAAAAATGACCGGTACGTCTCTGATTAACCTTAGCCTTTATGCCACCGTAGGTGCTCATATTTTTCTCTTGTATGGCTGTAGAGCGTGGCGGGCACAACGACGGCACCAGGTTTCAGACGATGATATGGACCTTGATGACGATGACGATGACTTGGAGGGCAGCGGTGTGCCTGGCCCTGGGAATTGGATTAACTGGCCACTGGTTAAGGGCAATGCCCGCTGCCTTTCAACTGTTTGTTTAGCTTTCGTGAACCGGCTGTTGAAGGAGGAAGCTTCGGTTAGTATTGACTGGCAAATCCGTTTCCAGTTTGTCATTTATCTTCTAACGGCGGTGTATTTGCATTGCTCACAGGATCTATTCTCTCGACCTGTGGACCCTGAACTCGATGGTTGCCCGAACTATTTGTCTGTGATTGACCACCCCATGGATCTTGGCACGATTCGGTCACGTGTGGAAGCCAGTTTTTATCGGGTACGGTTTTGATTAATCATCTACACGCTGACTCATGCGATATGCTTGCTAACATTTACTTGTGTGACGTTCTCAGAAATGGGAATTATTTAAGAAGGACGTTGAACTGGTCTGGCAAAATTGCCGTACATTCAACGCTCCCGACACGATGGTTGTGCAGTTTGCCGACTTGCTCTCACAGTTGTCTCGCTCCATGTGCAATGCTGCAGAGAAGAACGGTGTGATTCGTATGAAGGACAAGGGAAGTGGTGGTGATGAGAGTGAGGGTAGCTTGAGCGACGCGAGCAAGGCGGAATCACATAGCAGTGTCAACAAAGCGTGGACCGAAAGCAGTGCCTCTGAAAGCAGCGATTCGAGCAATGGCGGGCCTTCTTCAGACGGTGACAGTGACAGTGATGGTACCCGCAAACGGAGATCGGCTCGTACGTCTTCCAAGAAACCACGAACGCGGTCGGGATCTACAAAATCAAGGCGAACCAGTAGCAGTCCAGCAAATAAGCGCGCTAGTCGAAGCACACGAAGCCGCTCGTCCAAAAAGCGTCCTGCGCCGACGTCAAGCAGCGAGGACGAGTCTTCAGCTTCTGAAGATGAGGTGGTTTCTCCTGTCCGGAAGAGTCGACGGCCGCTTCGGGGATCTGGAAAACCCGAGCGCAAAGTGGACCCTCCGACAGAGGAGGAAGACTCCAGCGCCGACGATAGCGCGAATAATATCCCGCCACCGCCGCACAATGGAGCCCCGTCGCCTTCACCGCCGCCACCTCCGCCGCCGTCCCAATCGGTACAGAACCGTCCCAAGCCTCGGCTCATCATTAGCGACAGCTCTAGTTCAGACGACAGCTCTGGCAGCGATGGAAACTCTTCTTCGTCGTCCTCCTCCGACTCGGACGGGTCGGATAGTGACTCGCGCCCGTCAAGCAAGAAGCCCCAGCCACCGCCGCCGTCCTCTGCTGTTCCTGCTCCACCCCCACCAACCCCGCCTCCACCTGCTGCATCGCCCGATGACAGCAAACCCCATGTGCGACCATCACCGAGTAACAAGACCAGGCCGAAGGCTGCTGCTGAGAAGAAGGTGAAGCTGGCGTCCGCAGGGAAGACCACTTCGGGGTACACGCACTCCCCGCCTCTGTTGAACTCGTATCTCTCGCCGTCTTCGTCTTCGTCATCTGATCTCTCTTCAGATGACAGCGAGTCCAGCGACAGTGATAGCGATTGAGCGTGCACACGGAGCTAGATGACAATAAGGTAACATACAGGACGGGAGCCTGGAATGGCAAGCTGCGCAACGTGTGTAATTTTGACTGAGCGTCGCAACAATAAAGATGTTTGCTGTGTTGGATTGCATGCAGCGGCAGCTCACTATTCTTCGATTCATAAGAGGTGGCATTATGTTGTCTACTCACCAGAAGTAGAGCACGTAAAGCAGGAGCACGAAAGCTGCAAGATAACTGAGGTTCACCTTGCTGGCAAGGAAGCGGAAGTTGAACCGGAATCGCACAAATGGACTGGCCGGGTCCACCTCCAAGTTGTCTTCCAGTCGCTTGCCATGGTACGGGTTCACAAATCCAAAGCGCGTGTTCAGCCACGTCGAGACTCTGTAGGACAGTCGTACAAGCCACACTACCTCGTAAGAGCAAATAGGGCTGAGCATGGGATCACCGATGTACTCCGCCGTGTCGGGTGAACACAAACGCATTCCATGCTGCAGCTGGAAAACACCCTCGCGAGTCAGCAGGTGCGGGAGATTCTTGTCACGGCTTGGCGCGAATGACTCGATACCTCCGCCCGTTGCTGCAGATGATGACCGCGAGTGCGCTGTCGAGGCCACGTATGCATCTGAAATCTCGAACACACGCCGCAACATGCGGCTCATGCGCTGAACCTGGTCGGATACCTTGTCCACCGTTTTAGTGCTCGAAGCTCGGAAGACAGCGCTCACGTTCTGGTACAAGTCCGCAGGAGAGTGCACGGAAGTCGTTGAAGATGCCGCAGCAGATGTCACTGCCGCCGCCCATAGCTTATCGAACAGGCGCTCCGCGTCGCGATGGAAGCTATCGTGGAGCGGTACAGGCGTGCACTCGATACCAAGAGACTTGCAGTAGAATGTCAACACATGCGCTTGTGTGGCCGTCAATGCATCACCCGCAGTAGCCTTGGATTTCGCTGACGAGCCAAAACTTCCGCTGCGAGTGCGTGTGAAGTTAGAGCTGCGGCTGAAGCTAAATGGCATCGCGAATGGCTGAGTCTTCTCGAGGTGAAGCGATGCGCGGCGAAGAAGGGCCAATAAATCCGAGTTGTACACGCTAAGAACTCGGTCAACGATCTGCAGGTTGCGCTCATCGCCTGCAGAAAAGTCCAACTCCTTCGCACGCTCCACAAAAGCGCCCAGCAACGTAGTGTAGAAGTGGTAGTTCGCGAGCACGTAGCTTTCCCACGCTGATGTATATCCGGGCAGCGGGTCTTGTTCTGCTTTATTTCCTGACGCTGCTGCGGCTCCAGCTGGATCCTTCGACTCAATCCAAGACCGACAATGCCATGGTCGAATGTACGCGAGCCAAACATCGACGATCGCCAGAAAAGCTGTGGGCGAGAGTCCAATAGGAGCACGCGAGAACACGAGCCGGAAGAATGCGTAGAGCGGTGGACGCATCATCGTGATGCTACGGCTCAGGTAGACTCCACCGCTTCCGACGACCATGCCACCTGCACATCCTTGCGATCCATTCGACGAATCATCAGCCAAAGGCGCCGGGAAAAACGAGTCTGACAGTAGATGGATGATCGTGAGGAGCAGCGAGCTCAGCAGGTCATCTGACGGGGCCATATAACTCGTCGACGTGTACACCGATGCAAAGGGGCTAACCAGCATATTGCCCGTAGGCGGTGGACGAATGACTCCAGGCGCTGCAGTCGACGCCCCCACCGGTTCATCCGAGAACGCGATGAGATTCTGTCGCAGCCAAAACTCGATCAGAATGTGCAGGAACAGGTTCGAGTCCTTGAGCAATTTGGCGTGGAATCGGCTCTTGACGCCGCGGTTGCTGTCCAGCAAGAAGGCCCGCAGGTACTGCAACAACAACACGTTATACGGGTTCCCCTTCGTCAGCGCAGCGACACCTTCCTTTACAAACATCCGCCAGCTGCTCTGACGCGTCTTCGCAGCGGCTGACAGCGACGTCGACGTCGAGGACGCCGTTGAACTCGAGCCCAGAGCTCCGGGGGTCGTCGACGTCGAAGACGACGAAGCTGTCGACCCACTCGGGTGGGACGACGAGGCCGGGTGCCTCAGGAAGTAGAACAGATACAGCTCCGTGATGGACACGAGCAGCTCGGGGCTGCGCAGATCCAGGCGCTGCTTGGCCAGCGGCTTGTGCAGCAGCTGCGTGAAGAGCTGACTGGCCCCTCGGCCGCTGACGATGGCCATCTTGCTCTGCTCGGGCAGCATGTCCAGCGCCAGCTTGAACTCCACTGGGTGCTGCGCGCGGAAGAGGAACTGGAAGACCGAGCCGTCCTCTGCACGCACGCCTCCGCCCAGCAGCTTGACGACGGCGCGGCCGTTGGAGGTCAGGGAGCTCAGGAACTCCTCCACGTCGTCTTCGTCCGTGGCGACGCCCGCCAGCGCGCGCTCGCGCCTCTGCTCGGCGCGTTTCTTGGCCGCCTGAGCGGCCGCTGAGCCCGGCGCGGGCGTCACGCCCAGCCCCGCGCTGTAGTCGAGCCAGCCGCCGAACTTGTGCTTGGAGACGGCGTCGCTGCCGAACACGCGGTCCAGGAGCTGGTTGAAGCGCTCGTAGAAGACGCTGCGCAGCTGCGCCGACTGCCGCTTGGCTGCGGAGCCTGTCGAGAGACTCGCCTGCGTCTCGGCCGCCAGGTACCGACGCAGCGCCTCAGCTACGGCCGGGACGTCGTACGAGCTCAGCGCGCGCTCGAAGTCCGCGTCTGATTCGCTGAAAGTGAGCGCGGAGGAGGCGGGCGCGGCGCTGGGGGCGCTGGGGGCAGAGCCATTGCTGCGGGAGGCGGAGACGCCCACGCTCATGCCGCCGACCTGCATGCGCATTACTTGGGGCTGGTGGTGTTGATACCTGGGACTATTTTGGATTTTGTGAATTGAGGTTTGTGATTTGTGATAGAAAGTTGCAGTTTTTGACTACCAAAGACGGTTTGGTCACTGCAGGAGGACGCCTTTGCTTTTGAAGTACAGAGTGCCGGTGATGGTCATGACGACAAAGATGGAGACGCTGAGGATGATGACGCCGAGGAACCATCCGTCGGCTGTCTCGAGACCAGAGTGGAGGTTCATGCCGAAGACGCCGGCAATGAAAGTGCCGACCGAGAGACTGATGACCACAATGGAGAAGATGACGTCCACCCCGAGCAAGTAGTTTCGCACCGAGTCGAGCTGCATCATGACGAGACTCTCTGTGTTAGAGATGCGGTGCTGCATCAGTTCGGCCTTGGTGCGCGTCGAGAAGATGTCCTGGAGATAGTTCTCGATCAGAACTTCGATCTCTTCCGAGTCGATGCTCCAGAGGTCCGAGAGCAAGTTGGGCTCGTTGTATAGTCTCGTGAGGTACAGCAGACGCAGATCTTCTTCGTTGTCCAGAAGAACCATCAGCACACGGCGCACACCGTCCACTTGAGCCTCGAACTCGTTGATGGCGTTCTTGAACTCGCGCAGCTTCTCGAGCTCTCGGGAGTTCAATCCGCCTTGCATGAGGCTGTCCAGGGCTCTGACAATGCCAGGAGATAGTTGCTCATAATGGGACTGAAAGTAGCGCGAAAGTGTCGACAGCAACGCTTCCAGTGCTCTACAGTAAGAGGTTATATGTTAATCCGAGCGTCTCGACTAGAAATGAGCCCGTTGCCTTACCTGAACTCGAATGGAGCGTCGTCGTCGCGCGCGGTCTCGGCAAACTTTGTCTTCAAAACAGAGAGGAGAGCGTCCGCACCGTCGGGAACGTAAACCAAGCACACATCTCTCAGAACGATCGCTCTCAACGGATCTGCCATCACCACACGCAAACTGTCAGATGAGCTTGCAACTCCGCCTACGACTACTATAGCTTCGCACCAGCGCTGATGAGAATTGCCTGCTTTCGGATGACAATGCGAGGTTCATTGGTCACGGAGAAGGCATTCTCCATCTTGCGAATATCACGCGAGTGGACACGCTGTACACAAAGATCGTTAATACATTTGCTAACGACAGCAGCAAAAACAACAGGACTGCCTCACCTGCACCCCAACAGGGGTGTGAAGCTCTTGTTGACTTGCTACTCGGGTCTGGAGACCAAGCCGCCAAATCTTGCCAGCAGTTGAACTGCTGCGTCGACGCATAGGCGGCGACATCTTCCCTGACTCCAAGGGTGCGCTGTCTTCCGGTGAGGTGGCGTCCTCTTTGGGTTCTGCAGCTTCTTGAGTCATTCGAAGCACCTCGTGGCGACTCATTTCCTTCAATGTCGGTCTCCCCTTGCGGTCGAAAAGCATGACCAGGACCCGACCGCTCTTGGAGCCAGGGTCGAATTGGCACGCGTACTTCTTGAACGAGCTGAGACTCGAGCCACTGAGCTCTGCTGGCTCAGGCGACCGCACCTCAACCATGCGTTGATACGACGAGTACGTTCCGTACGCTGTCGCGGGGTTGGGATAGTCACTAGACTGCTGACCCACTGCTCCGGCGAGTAAGGGCGACGGCGACGCATCAATCTCGCTCTCTCTATGCATGCTGTCGGTGTCCAGCGACTCGGACATTGTGCGGGATAGCTGCTTTGGGGACACCAAGTGACTGAGATCCAAGGAGGCGCGAGGCGGATGGTGGTTTCAACCAAAGATTTGTCTGGTCATGTTGAAGTTGCGATACAAAACGACTGGTGTTGAGACGGTCACAACGGTACCCGGTCGATGGTTGCCTGGATGTCCTTGATCCGGTGCAATTATCTAAGACGTTAACTCGAACGGTATGTAGGTGACACAACTTGCATTGCATTCACGTGAGCATGACTCCCTTCTTTGTGAAATGGACGATACCTGACCCCGTTGCAAGTGCGAAGAAGATGACGATAGCGATGCCAACGGCCCAAAACCAGTGTGCCGCGTTTTCCACGCCCGAGAACAGGTTCATGCCAAAAATCCCAGTGACCAATGTGCCCACAGCAATGTTGATCAACACGAGCGAGAAGACGAGCTGCACCGCCAGCAAGTAGTTTCGCTTCGAGTCGAGTTTCAGCGTCACGAGGCTTTCCGTATTGGAGATGCGGTGCTGCAAAAGTTCAGCTGTCGTACGCGTTGAGAAGATGTCCTGCAAGTAATTCTCGATCAGTACTTCGGCTTCCTCGGAGTCGAAGCTGAATAGGTTTCCTAAAAGTGAAGGATCTTGGTAGAGTTTGGTAAGATACAGCAACCGAAGGTCCTCTTCGTTGTCGAGCAGGTCCATGAGTACCCGACGAACTCCCTCTACTTGAGCCTCGAACTCGTTCATCGTATTCTTGAATTCCCGTAGTCTTTCGAGTTCGCGCAAGTCCACGTTTCCTCGAACCAGATGCTCGAGCTCAGCAGCAATAACGGGGTAGATTTGGTCGTATTGGGCACGAAAGTATCGTGCTAGTGTGGTCAACAGTGCCTCGAGTGCTCTGAACAGAATGTCCATATACCAAATATGTAGTTAGACATGTGTAGGTTTTGCTACTTACCAGGTCAAACGTACCTGAACTCAAAGGGAGAACCAGCACCATCGCAGGCGTTTGACGCGAAATCATGCTTGAGCATGGATAGCAAGCTATCGGCTCCATCAGGAACGTATACAAGACATAAGTCCCGCAGTACAATTGCGCGCAGCGGGTCTAATGCTCACAAAGACATTAGGTTAGCAATACTGTCAGCTCTACTTGAGATATCAACTGATGTTATAATACCAGCGCTGAAGAAAATCGCCTGCTTTCGAATAACAACTGACGGCTCGTTGGTAGTTGAGAACGCATTCTCCATTCTACGAATGTCACGAGCATGCACAGGCTGGGAAAAATTAGTGCTTCGTAGTGTAGCGTATCTAACCTCGAGTAATTCACTCTTACCTGAACATCACAAACTGAAGTGCCGCTATCAGCAGCTCCTGATTGCCTTGACTGCCTTGAACTACCGGTAGCTTGGCACGATTTACCAAATAGTGGGGATCTCTCCGTCTCTCGCTGAAACCTCGCAGCGTCCTGGGTCACACGCAACACGTCCAGCCGACTCATCTCGTTGAGCGTCGAGTTGCATTTGCTGTCGAACAGCAACATAAGTAGCTTGTCCTTCTTGGTGACAGGGTCAAACCGGCAGAAGAAATGTCTTGGGGAGTTGGCACCGCTGACTTCACTTGGTTCTGCAGAACCTTCACCGAGATTGTTGTTCGCCATAGGACTGGAGCCGTGGTCAAAAATCGCTGTATCCGTGGCCACCTCAAGAGATATGGGTTGATGAGCGACCACCACTTTCTTCTTTTTGTTGGCTACGTAACTTTGTAGCTTTTCGGACCATTGATGTGTTGGCTTTTTGAGGAATGAAATGTAACATGAGAAAGGTGTTTGATTTTTAACCGTTGTAAGTGCATGGCAAGAAATTTTTATGATTTCATCCCCGAAAGTTTGGTCTACTTCATCATCACCCCCTTCCTCTTGAAGAATAGTATTCCAGCCCAAGTCGCCCCGATGAAGAAGACTATGGTGAAGATGACAACGCCTAAGAACCAGCCTGCTCGTTCTGCCAAACCAGACACCAAGTTCATGCCGAAGACACCAGAGATTAGAGTTCCTACGGAAATGTTGATCGACACGAGTGAAAAGATCAGCTGCACTCGCAGCAAATAGTTTCGCTTCGAGTCGAGCTTCAGCGTCACGAGGCTTTCCGTGTTAGCGATGCGGTGCTGTAGAAGTTCAGCCGTTGTTCGAGTTGAGAAAATGTCCTGCAAGTAGTTCTCAATCAGCACTTCAGCCTCCTCCGAGTCGAAGCTCCACAGATCAGCGAGGAGATCTGGTTCTTCGTAAAGTTTCGTGAGGTACAAAAGCCGGAGATCTTCCTCGTTATCGAGTAACTCCATGAGTACACGACGTACTCCATCCACTTGCGATTCAAACTCGTTCATAGTATTCTTGAATTCGCGCAATCTCTCAAGCTCGCGTGAGTCCAGGTTTCCTTGAACTAGGTGCTCAAGGTCAGCAACGATAACCGGCGAAAGCTGGTCATATTGAGCTCGAAAATAGTGGGCAAGTGTTGCGAGCAATGCCTCCAACGCTCTGTCCATAGTACACATACCCAAAAAATGTTACTAAGTCCCACTTATCACTGCATTGTGCTGCGGTTGGTAGGACGTACCTGAACTCGAATGGGGATTCAGCATTGTCCCGCGCATTGGTGAGGAAATCCTTCTTTAGCATTGAAAGTAAACTATCAGCTCCATCCGGTACGTAGACCAAGCAGGCGTCTCGGAGCACAATCGCTCGCAACGGGTCTACACATAGTCAACATTCACCACATGAAGCATAAATGTTATCAACCCCTCCAACTGACATGAATGTTTCCGTTATTGAGTCATACCAGCGCTGAAAAATATCGCTTGCTTTCGAAGGATGACCGACGGCTCATTGGACGCCGAGAACGCATTCTCCATTCTTCGAATGTCTCGCGTATGAACGCGCTGAATGATGAGAGCTCAAGTCAGATAAAAAAAACATACACAACGAGCGAGCAGCAACTACAGCTAAAAGGTACCTACCTGGACGTCACAGACTGGTGGATGGCCACCATCCACAGTCGTCGCTTGAGCCTGTAAACCTGACCGACGGCGTCTCGGACTCGTTTTGTCTGGCTTCCGAAAGGGAGACGCCTTTGCAGGTGACTCATCTCGAAGCTTCGCGGCTTCTTGTGTCGCTCGCAGCACGTCCATCCGACTCATCTCTTGGAGCGTCGAGTTGCCTTGGTGGTCAAACAGCAGCATCAGCAGTCTCCCCTTCCTAGCCACGGGGTCGAATCGGCAGAAGAATCTACTGGGGGAGTTGGAAGTGCTCAGTTCACTGGCCTCCATGGGTGCGAAAGTGAGGTCGAGGTCGATGCAGTACTTGGTCTGTGGACTCATGTCTTGTTCGGAGACCGTCGTCTCCATGGCTGCGTCGAGTGATATGGCCGACACGCCCCCACAATCGTCTTGCTGCGGCGTTCCTGAGGCTGAGGTCTTGCGGCGCATTGGCTCTGAGCTTTTTTGAGTGACGTTCTCTCATCAACACGCAACGAAAGTTTCGCTACGAAACGACCAAAAGCTCAAAAATGATCATGCTCCCGTCTCATATGAGTCATATGATCAAGTCACCTGGGTACGAGACGGGTACTACGCGTTGAAGCTTTACGCAGTACTGGTACAGGTGTACTGAACTTAAAAATCAAAGGTTTCTTGGTCTGCGGTGGCGATTGTCAATAGGTCACTTGAATGCAGATGAAGTTTGCTGCCTCAGCACTCGGCGCTTGCATGACAACGCTATATTCATCCGCAACTAAGAAAAACACTGTATGCACTACATATCACACAGGTTGCCGCCTACTGTTTACGTTCGGATCTGGAAGCGGCCAGCCTTGGTCATCGTTCGCACGCCCTTGTAGGGCTTGTACTTTTCGTTGGTGATCAGCAACGTTTCAACGTTCAGCCCGGAGACGGTCGACATGGGCACCTTGAAGCCGAGCAGCACAACGGGCTTCTCGTCGGGCACGGCGGCGCTCTGGTGGAGAACGATGTTGCCACGCAGCGACGGGTTCAGCACCTTCTTGCCGAGCTTGCCCACGTTCCACTTGACCGTCTTGGACGCCTCGTCGAACAGGCAGGTGCCGTGCTCTGTGTTCACGTCAACTGTGCGGACACTCTTAGGGAACGTCACCTCCACGGTCACCTCTTCCACCTGCAGATTCTTCTTCGCGTTCGAGTTCAACGAAGGCATGCCGCGCGTCCCGATCACCAGGTTCAGCGTGCCTCCACCCTTCTCGTTGTACTGAATCTGAGGCTGGCAGTACACGGGCGGCACGAGTTCCTGCACCTGCACGCGGTACTGCATGAGCTCGAACTGCCCATCAGGAGGAACGAACGAGATGACCCGTTCACGCTCGTATCGTGAGTACCGCACACACGGATGGAAGGAGCAGTCGTCGATCACCGAAGGGTCCGTGAACACCATGGTGAGATCCGGCACGCCCGAGAGTCGGCTGTTGCTATGAATGACGCCGTTCACCTCGCACGAGATCATGCGTCCAGACACGTCGATGATGGCGTCGATCTCCTCCACAATGTCGAAGTAGATTTCGTTCTGCGTGTAGCGCACGCCGCTCTTGCGCCACGGGATGTTGGAGATCGCGCCGTCGGGCAGCGTGTTGCTCACTCGGGACTTGCCCGACACCATCGCGGCGATGCGGTTGGCCGTGGAGGGCGGAGCCACCATCGCCTTGAGTGCGTTGGGCTCCGTCGTCAGCGGGTAGCCGTTGTCCAGCATCTCCTCCAGCAGCTGGTAGACCGTGGAGAAGTTGTCCTTCATCGAGTTCTCGTCGAAGTTGCCGAAGTAGTCGCGGAAGACCGCGAGCACTCGGTGCAGGAACTCGATCACGAAGAGCGGGGAGATCTGATACACACACACAAATCACAAATATGCTCTCAGACGAGGGACACTACCAGAAGACTATATCTCGATCTGTGCGGACCTCGTTGGTGACGACTGCGAGCACGAACAGGTCGTCACGGAAGACGCTGACGAGGTAGTACTTGCTGGTGGTGATGATGGGCGGAACATCCTCGCGCTCGCGGTACTTGTTGACCTCCTCCATGAAGAAGTCGCACACGTTGCGACTCGTGAGGCCGCGCCAGTGCTTCTCGATGATCACCTCACTGGAATAGGGGCGTTAGCCAACACACAGAAGTCGAGAAAGGAGAGAGGCATTGCCGTACCCGGTGGTGGTCATGATGAACATGGACTGGATCATGGTGCGCTCGACGTGGCAGGCGGCCGCCGGCTCCCTTCACTCCCTCGTTCTTCTTCGGCTAAAGTGATGCGGATCTTGGAAATCAAAAACAATTGGTCCGACCACACCATTTGTACTTAATTTGAGGCGGCTCAATTGTTTGTGTCGACTAAAACTGAAGTTGAAGTGGGTACAGAAACCTGAATGGGATTGATAAAGCAGACGCGCTCTTCCTGCCTGTTCGGCTGCGTGTGCTACATGTATGATAGTCTGCTATCGGGAACTTGAGAGTGCTTCCTTGGTACTGGCTCCGATAGGCGTTCGCTCATTCTTCGTCATCATATGCGTTGTCGTCACGGCCCTTGACCTGCTTGAGCTTCTCCTTGTCTACCTTGTACACGTTACCGCCGTTGTAACCGGCGAATACCTTGGCGGTGATCTCCACCTGGGCATCCTTCGGCACCAATTCCTCCGGAATAGGAATGCGCTCCACGATTTCAATACCCTGCGGAACGATAACCCAAGTCAGATCACGAACGTGCGCCGACAGACAGAAAGAGGAGACGTACCGACTTCACGATCGCGTCGTACTTCATGTCGCTCATCGACACGAACTTGTCGATCTTGGTGATGCCGAGCCAGTGAAGAGCATCCGGCATCAGCGCCTGGAAACGCACATCCTGGATGCCAGCCACGGTCTGAGTGCAGTTGAAGTACTCTTCTGCGCTGTCACCCCCCTCTTGGCGCTTGCGCAGGTTGTACACCAAGTACTTGGTCACCTCACCAAGAGCGCGGCCTTCCTTACGGAAGTACACGATGATACCAGTTCTAAATGCACATTGCAACAATCAAAAAGGGTGAATACACACGTTCCAAGCAATTCGAGCACTCCACGGGACAGCTTACCCTCCCTCCTGAGCTGTTTGTACGCAAACCTCAATGCCGTGGGCGAGATACGGGCGGCACGTGCAAATATCCGACCCAAACACGTCCGAGCCGTTGCATTCATCGTGAACACGCACCGCGAGCTTCTTCGTGGGGTCCGAGATGGCCTCAACGGATCCAAAGATGTAGATCGTCAAGCTGTGAAGCAATAAAACAGCACAATCCGTTAAGACTCCGCACTAAACATCAATGGATCTCCTGCATACAACACGCTTACCCTCCGATCGGCGGCAGGAACACCTTGAGATCGTTTCTCGTCACCAGCTCCGGGTACATGCCGTTGGTCTCCTGGAAGATCTGCTGGCGCAGGTTCGCCTCGGTCGTGTTGAAGCGCTTGGCCACTCCAGGGAGGTACCACACGGGGTCAATGGCAGCCTTGGTGATCACAAGCTGCGACGAGTTCTTGAGGATCTTGCCGTCGGGCTTGAGTCGGCCGAGACGCACAGCCTCGTGGATCTCCGGGAAGTCCATGTGAGCCTTGGTGACGGCAATGGTGGGGCGGATGTCGTATCCCTTCTGGAAGTGCTCGGGGAAGGCCTCCACCACACACGCTCCGAAGGGGTCAATGGTCACAATCTTCTCCGGGTCGGACCACGACGGGTGGGGGCCGATCTTGGCGGCCGGCGTCGTCTGGCTCAGATCGGGCACCGAGTTCGTGGCAATGGCCCCCGAAGCCACGGCCAGACCGCGGTAGATGCAGTACGAGCCGCCGTGGGCGCCGATGGCGTTGCGGTACTTGTGGTGGCGGTTGGTTCCGATGATCGGGCCGCGGACATCAGGTTCTTTCTGTCCCCACTACAGAACAACGGCGTGAAGGTTAGGATTGATTTAAAGTCTAGTGCGCTATTGTGGTGATGGCTTGACTGACGTACCCGGATGCGCACGGGCTCAACGCCGAACTGCTCGGCGTGCGAGGTCAGCGAGACGTAGAACTGGTTGGGGTCGAACTCGTCCTTCTTGTCGATCTTCTTCACATCGTCGGCTGTCCGTAGGCAAGCGTCAGTTGAGCAGCAAGAGAGAGAAAGAGAGAGAGAGCAGAGAGAGCATGGCTAAGGATGACGCACCGTCAATGGATTTCTTGCGCTTGCCCAGCGTCGCGACTTTCTTCATGGGGGCGATCTTGATGCCCGTGGTGCTCATGTTTGGCTGCAAAGTGTCTTCTTTCTCTGTTTCTGGGGGAGGGATCCGGGCGGGCGGAGAGACGAGAGGAACCACTTGAGCGCTGGGAAGCAAATTACGTTGTGAGCGAGCTGGCGGCGGCTCGCGTTGAAACGCCTGGCGGATCTGAGGGAAAACCAACGCCCCCTGACGCTCCGCGACTCAGATGGGTCCTGGCCTTGAAGTTGCCCATTATTTGGTTCTCGCCGATTGGTCCGCGCTGGCGCATCACCGTTAGTTAGAAGGCATCGCATTCAGCATTGCTGAACGTGCAGACAGCATAATCGACTCAAGCTGCGCTATGGATCGTTAGTTGTCTTTGCTTGACCCTGCTGCGTCTTCGTTTTCTTACTTCAGTACGTGGATATGTGAAGTAGTTTTTTAGGCAGCCTTTCAGAGTGGACTGCCACTTCAACACGTTCGCCCTGACGGTTCTGCATGTCCTTGCCCCCGGCATAACTGCTCTACTGCCTTCAGTTGCCGTCCTCTCTAGCGAAAGCATTTCTTACAGAACGTCTTAGGTCGCAGATCAATTAAAAAAACAGTGACCCATTCTTGCACGTTTGCAAATTGCGGGCGGCAACTAAAACGCAGTCAGCCGATGAGGGTGGGACGCTGGAGGTGAAGTTGAAACGAAGTTTCGTGCCAAGCTTAGTATTGTTTTATACTGGAAGGTTGCGGAGACGTTTTCATTCATGACACTCAGCAACTCCATTCAGCTTCCTCTGTCGCTATGCCGCTATGGCTATTCGGCTATTCGTGTTATATGTGAGACGAGAAGGCATTGGTCTTGAAGCAGAATGCAGTCGAGATGTAGAGCAGACACCCAGAGCAGGCAGCACGCGCCAAAAGTGCTCAAGCAGCTTAGTTACTGCGCACACAGAGCCAAGTAGAAACGCTCTGTCCTTGTTCCTCACAACAAGTTGTTGGGGACGTTTGAACCTGCGAACACCGAGGTCAATGCGGCCTGCTTACAAGAAACGGCTTCACCCCAATTTGAGTTCCCAACAAGATAATCGATGAGCCCTTCCCAATGTCACACAGCTACACTGCACTCTCGAACGCGTGCTGGGCCCCACGTTGAAGCAAACACCAAGCGTTCATCTGGCTACTGTACCTATTCCAACCGGTACATACCGGTACTAGTTTGAATTTTAAAATCAACAGCCTCTCATTGGCTGCAACTTTCCATACTATATCCAAGTCAATCGTGTCTCCACTCCTTTCAGAAGCCGCATTGCATTTTCCCCCAATCAAACCGGAAACGGACGCGACCTCCAGACCCTCGGGATCTGCCGCCGCACCTCGCTCGAGCCTATTCCTCGCCACCGCCACCGCGCGTATCCTGTCTATAGCACGCGTTAGTTTCCACTCCGCAGCCCCACACGCCTTCAGCCATGTCCTTCGTCCGCAGGAGCGCCCGACTCAACAATGAGAACGAGGCGCCGGCGGATCTGCACCAGAAATCTCGTCCCGGAAAGGTGCGGCGCAGCTCTAAAACGCACTGTACTGCGGACTGTATAGACTCAATTTTGTGCGGTGGTTGTGTACCTCTCAGCGCCACATTCTGCAGGACGCTGGCAACGCCGAGAAGCGCCCGAGATTCACCAAGACGCAGAGCAGCAACATCACGGCAGGCGCCCGCCGCCAGGCTCTGGGCGATGTGACCAATCGCCGCTCTGCTCTGGGGGATGTGACCAATCGACGCACTGCTCTAGGCGATGCGACCAACAGAGTCAACGTACGTTGGTTGAGCTGTGAGATGCAGTGACGGGGTGTAGTGAAGTGACGATGGACCTTTGTGTGACTGATGCTGCAGATTAAGAAGGACAGTATGAGCTACACGAGCTCCATGAGCGCCTCGGTCGCCAACGCTGGAGCTTTAGCCAAAAAGAAGGTCATTGCCAGCAAGCGCAGCCTCAGCAACGTCAATGTCGGCCGTGCTGCCAGCAACGCCAATGCCAGCAAGAGGAACTTCAGCAATGTTAACCTCAGCAGTCGGGCGGCTAGCACTACTACGTTGCTGAGCACACACAGCTCGTCGGTTATTAGCCGAATGAGCCGCCCGCTACCTGCCACGACACCCGTTGCGAGCAAGCTCGATTCGATGGGGATCATGGACAAGACTTCTCCCATGGTTGATGTCATCCAGCCGATAGCTGAAGAAGAAGACCACGACATTGACTCGGAGGACAAGAACGACCCAACTATGTGCTGGCAATACGCTGAGGACATCACCAAGTTCCAGTTGGAGTCAGAGGTGAGACCATTGCATTTGAAAGTTCCATGTCCAGAGTTGCAGAGCAGATCTGATACTGTTTTTTTATTCTGCAGAGAAAGCGCAAGACCAGCAGCTCATACATGGCACGCCAGTCGGACATTACCTCGAAGATGCGTGCCATTCTCGTGGATTGGTTGGTCGATGTTCACTACAAGTACGGCCTTCTGCCCCAAACGTTGCACATAGCTGTTCTCCTGATCGATCGATACTTGGAGACGAACCTCTCAGTTAAGCGCCAGCGTCTCCAACTTGTTGGCGTGGCGGCGATGTTTATCGCCTCGAAGTACGAAGAGATTTACCCGCCGGAAGCCGAAGACTTCGTGAAGATTACGGACAATGCTTACTCTCGCGAAGAAGTTTTCCGGATGGAGGCTAAAATGCTGGCTACGATCGGCTATCGGGTTACCTTCCCAACGGCCTTCCAGTTCATGAAGCGATTCCTTAAGGCGTCTCGTACGTGTGATGATCGCGTGGAACACTTCGCTCATTACGTCGTCGATCGCAGCCTGCAAGAGTACAAATTGATCAAGTACCTGCCGTCCACGATCGCCGCTTCAGCAGTTCACATCGCCCGAACACAGATGGGGGATTCTCCTGCCTGGGTACGTTGTCATTTGCTTGGCATCGTTGTTGTTGTCTTGACTAACGTTAAGCCTGCCTATGTAAATTCTAGTCGTCGACACTGGAACATCACTCGTCCTACAGTGAGAGCAGCTTGGAGCCATGCATCGAGGAACTGAAGGAGATTCTATGGAACACTCAAAACAGCGTGGGCAAGATGGCGAAGCTCACGGCCGCCCGGCGAAAGTTTAGCAAGGAGCGCTTCATGGCAGTGGCTGCTAAGCCACCCGTGTTCGGTAAGAGCGCTTAACATGCTTCTGAGCATGTATTCTATGTATTCTTGCCACGAAAGCCGCAGTGGCCGCCCACGCCGTTCACAAGATATGAAACTGTTTGTCCAAGAGCGCCATGCCTTGGCCAACCCCATCGATGAACGAGGCAATCGTCCACCAGGCAGCCAAGGCAATAATCTGTCGAATTTACCTATATATTCATACACTCGCATTCGTTCAGCTGTAGCATGTTAACAAGCAAATAAACACGACTTTGTGAAGAGACTTCAAGTTCGTAAGGTAGGCATGGTACATGTGTAAAGTGATCTATGACATTTGAATGCAACCAGCGACTACAAGGCTGCTTGGTTTAGTCCACGCCAAGATCATCTTCCTCCTCCTCCTCTTCATCACTGCTAACGTCCAGAGCCGAAATCTCGTTCGCAAGTTCATCGGCAATGTCAGCTGACACTTCCTCGTCTTCGCCACCATGGGGAAGGAACGAAGACGCCTCGACAGGCTTTCTCTCGACCTCCTTCTGCTTCTTCTCAACCTTCATCTCAGGCTCAGGCTCCTTCTTAGCCTTGATCGTTTGAACTGGGGCTGCAGGAGTCGGCGGATGCACCACGTTACCATTTTCAGCAGTCTTGGTCTCCTGGTCGGCAGCAAACGACTTGGTACGGATCTCGTCCCAGTCAGGCTCGTCGCCTTCTTCGTCACGGATCAAGAAGTCGACAAGCTTGTAGATCTGGTCGCCGATCTCCTCATCAGGCTCCACCAAGTGCGCGTCACGAATGATCGGGTACACTTTCTTGCGTCGCAGCTCCTTACGGCCATTGCGGGTCGTGCACAGCAGCAGCAAACAGTCCACAGCAGCAAGACGAACCAGACGGTCGTGTTCACGCTTCTTCTTGTCGCCTTGGCTGTACACGACAGGGTTCATGCCCATCTTGTCATCCTCATCCAGCTCCTCAGGCCCGGCAAGCAAGACCATCATGTGCGTAGGAATGTCCAACTGGTCATACAGGTAGAAGTGGTTGTCCGTGTCGAAGCACAAGTTCTTGAGAGCAGCAGTGACACCTCGCCGACGCACGACATTGGGCGACTTGAGCTGCGGCAGGAGCGCACCGGCCAGCGACGTGCTCTGACGCATCTTAAGCAAGAAGTCGCGACCTTGCTCCAGCTGACTGATGTTGGCCAGAATGTTGGCCACGTACTGGTACTCATCGTCCCACTTGGGTTCACCGGAAGAGCTGTCCACTCCATCGGGCTCCGGCTCGCCTTTCAGGAACGAGTTGGTGAGCTTGCGGATCTTCCTCTCACGGACTGCAATCGTATCGTGCGTGGACTTGTCGTCGTAGCCCAGCAGAGCCTTAGCACCCTCAGGTGTCGTGGTCACATTGGCCAGCAGCATCATGGAGTAGTCGGTCAGACGCCACTCGTCGTCCTCCACTTGGATCATGACGCGGTTCAGCAGGTCGTACTTGAGCGTTCGCTCGCAAGCCGCCGGGTTGGCCGCCGTGAGGTTGATGAGCGCCTTGATGGCGTCCTCCGCAATGGGGCGCATGTCACTCACCACGCGACAGAGCGCCTGCACCACGTCGAACTTCTTGAGCTGCAGCAGCTGGAACATGCCCTGGTCCGACGCCGTCATGTTGATGAGAAGACTGGACGACGACTTGCGCAGCTCTGGCCGCGGGTGCGACAGGAACGACACGAGGTCCTCCATGGACTTGATCTGCTCCGCCGTTGCCTGCTCCGCCATAATCACTCGAGATGTATCAATCCTCCGGTCTGATACCCAATTACGTCGATTGAATAATGGCCACCAACGAAGCGCATCAAAAAATGCAAACCCCATTGTCCGAACAAGTGCCTCATTGGCGGCATTATGAATCAAAATTTGATTACGTATAGGCCAGTTTAAACCGGTCAGACGAATGTAATTTAGGTGGGCCACAATATAATCTGTGACGTGCTACGAGCAGATGTGACCCCTACATTTGTCAACGATGGAGGTGGCTCTCAAGCGCGTCGCGGACGCTGTGCGCCGCACCCGCGGCGGTGTGGTCTCCATCGCCATAGAGGCCCGTTTGATACCCGGTATGGGCGTGGGAATTGTGGCGCGCGAGCACATCCCGAAGGACACGCTCGTGTTCCAGGCCGGCCAAGACGTGTGGTATCCCTTCTCGGCCGAGCATGCACTGGAGACTGCGCAGCAGAAGGCCCCGGGCTTCCTGAACCAATTGAACCAGCTACTGGCGTCCAGCAGAGCGCTGAGAGAGGGGTCGGCCTTTGTGCCAAGTGCACTGGTGCTTGGGGTGCACATGCTGGTGAACTTCCCACACGCAGAGGACCCGGAGACGACGCTGATGGCCATGGCGAGCATGGACACTCCGCCGCTGGACGAGTTGTACGTGAACGCCTTGCCGCGGTATGTGGATCTGCCGCTGTACTGGAATGACAAGCAGTTTGAAGAGCTGCAAGGCTGTGAGGAGGCGCGGCGGGCGATGCAACACGGGTAGGAGATGATGGAGCAGCTTGAGTGGAGACTAGGTGCTGAGATGTTGGGCGTGGTCGGTTTGCTACTGCAGAGCACGGTTTTATTCTCAGGTCTACAAGCATTTGTTTGGCACCAACAACCAGTTTGTGAACCAAGAGGCGTTCTTCTGGGCCATCTCGACCTTGATGTCACGCGCGACTTCCGGCCAGAATCAACCGTTCGCGCTCATTCCTTTCTTTGACTGGTTCAACCATGCTGACAACGGGTATGCTATGCTACGGTTCTGCTCTGCATTGATCATCATTTCTGACAAATCTCCCTCATTTGTTGAGTAGTGATGAATGCGTTCAGGACTTCGATGCGCAGAAGGGCTTCACAATTCACACAGTGAGATCCTATGAGCCTGGTGAGCAACTCTTCATCAACTGTGGCAACCACGGGAACGTCCGGTTGCTTCGCAACTACGGATTTACTGTACCAAACAATCCGTACGATATCGTCAATCTTCCGATGCCTGCACCACTGCAACAACCAAATGAAACAGACCCGGCTTTCTCCCAAAAGCGCGACTTGCTTTTATCGGCAACTGGAAGTCAAGCAGCCGTGCCAGCTCTCAACAGCCTGAGATTCCAGCACGACGGGAGTCTCACCCAAAACGCAGAGCACTGGTTGGAAATTATGCTTGCTACGCCCGACGAGCTGAACGAGGTTTTCAGACAAGCAGCGTCGCAGGGGCCTCCGAAAGATGCGTCGACAGTCAGTTCGCTGAGACTCCCTTCATCGTTGACGCACAAAGTTCGCTCTGAAGTGGGCAACGTGGTGGCATCTCGACTGAAGCAACACACTTCAACATTCGAGGTAAGCCGACATCGTGTTGCTGACAATTTCGATTTGATACTAATGTGTTTCGCCCTAATCTTTTACTGCCAAGAGGACGACGTGTTCCTGCGTGCAAACAACCAGCAAATGGCACCGTGGCTTCGATCATGCCTTCATATTCGAATGGGTGAAAAGCAGACGCTGTTGCGTGCAGCATCCAAATACGCGTGACCTAATAGAATAAATTGTGTTGATTCAGTTGCTGCTGTTGAGTATCTTATCCCTACTTTCATTGCCCAAGTCAAGCGGGTTGACCGTGCACCCGGAAGCGATATAGGCACGTATACTCGGGGTTACCATGGTTTGACAGCACCTCTAGGGTGATACCATCGATTGCTGAACGCTGGCTCGGCGACGTTAGCTTGAACGTCTGGCTAGCAGGCCCATTGCTGGCATATGAAAAGTTCCCAAAGGAAATTAACTCAACAGTCTCGCGCAGAGGATGACCCGATATACCCTGGAAGCCAAATCGAGGGTCAGTGACAACCCAGTGATCAGGTTCTCTCATATTTTAGCCACGTACCATAATGCGGAAGTCTTTCGGAGCAGAAGTAAAGTCAGAAGCGATTTGGGCCGGGATATGATCGATGGTGATGGCGTCTGCAACGATCTGTTGAGCAAACTTCACCGATAGACGACCGGACGAGCCCGCAATGCCCCAACAACTACCCATTTCCATTGTTTCCTGCGAATAGTAAGCGCAAAAATGAGAATCGACCAAGGAGTCAAAAGTAAATGCCACCACTTACCGATAGGGCAGTTTCTGGACGACCATTATGGCGTGAAAGCCACCAAGGTATTTCGCCAGACGACAATAACTGTCCCAGGAATGGAGCTGGGGCGCGGCGGAACGAAGGTGACGTAAACCTGCCGTCATTCGCAGGGTCGTTCAGTCCGAAAAGCTGGGTCAAGAAAAGCGCTGGCGACGAGTTATCCTGGTAGAGCAGGTCACTATAACATGACACGTGGGAAGCAACAAGTAATCAGTATCCACCCATGCACGGGGGCAAGGAAATGACGTACCGCTCCGAAGAAATAACAGAGGCACCGTTCGCAAGAGCGGCGTGGTCCACTCGCCCCGTTTTCTTAATCTCAACGGCCTGAACCGCGACCTCAATTACGCGGAGGATTCCCGGGTCTGTGGCATCCAAACCTCGAAGAGCGTCCGCACTAGAAGAAAATGCTTCTTTCTCTTCCTGCAGCACCTTTGACATGCGATCTTCAATGCCCTGCACTTTACTTTTCATCTCGGACTGCAGATCGCGCTCAAATGAGTCACGCCAGGCGATGAATTCTTTTCGCATCTCACGCTCACGTGCATACTCATCGACAGAGTCCGTGGTTGCTTCAACTGTCTTCTTCACGATGTTTTGCACAGTCTATTCGAATTGCACACAAAGAAATGATCAGTTGATGTCCTAACGTCAGTGCATGGACGCATACAACCCAAACGTACGTCCATCTTCTCTTCCTGCTCTTTCACTACAGACGACAGAGCCGACTGTTGCTTCGTTGCAGCGCGGACATCTTGCTGTAGGCGCGCAGTGGTGTCCATGAACCTCTCCCACTAACAAACGTAACAAAACACATTTAAACAATGAGTAAGTGTCCAGCTACCTCATCAACTAACCAGCGGCAGTTCTAAAACTGACGAGTTCATCCGTGTGCTTGGCAACAACTTTCTCGATGTGGACGGTGATGTCACTGCCAGGTTCTGCAAGGCTGAATTTCTGCTGAGCTTCATCATGGGCATGGCGCAAGGTGTCATGGAGGAGTTTCATTGCTTCAATCTCACGCTCCTGGGTCTGCACAGTCTGCCGCAGCAGTCCAATCTCTTCGTTCATCCCCACCAGTTTCATGTCAACGATCTCGTGCACAAGTGACCGCATCGCTCCTTTCTCCAAGCCCGCGTCCGCAGTTCCTCGAGCCCCAATCACCTTGGACGATAGCACGTCCACATACTGGATCGCAGTCGTCAGATACTGCGGAACTGTAATTGCAATCACGAAGCAGCAGAGCGGCGCGAGCAGCCACAGCACGTTCACCGCCGTGAACGAGTTGCGCAGCACCAAGCGCCACAGTCTCCGCAGCAGTTTGAGCGTCGTCTTCACGACCTTGGAGCTTGTGACCTTCTGCCACAGTCCACTGGCGTTCTGGTGCTGTTTGAAGTAGGCGGCAGCCCCAGCCGCTCGTCGCTTGAGCTCAGAGCGTCGCACTTCCGGCACGGGCGTCTCCTGCTCGTCTACGTCCTCCTCTTCGTCTTCGTGGACACTTTCAGGCTCGATCGCGTCTTCTTCGTCCACCTGAGGGGGACGGTACGTCGTGCTGCGGTACACTGTGCCGCGGTAGTCGTCCAGCTCCTCAAAGTCGCTGTCATCTTCGTCGTCGTCGTCTTCCAGGTCGCCAGAGCGCAGCTCCAGCGTCCGCTGCACGGGCTCCGGCGTGTAGTCGCCGTAGCGTCGACTGCTGCGTCTGACGACGGGCTCCATGTCTTCCGAGTCCTCTGAGGACGTCGATGCGGAGCGCCGGCTGCGCAGACCATACGCGTTACCACCGGTCATTTTGCTTTTTGGCGTTCAAAAAGAAGGGTTCAACCTACAAAAATAGTTTCTATAAGAGGTCAATCTACAAAATGACTATTTTATAGTCTTCTAGATTGAGTTTTGTGACTCCCGCCCAAATTTTGCAACAGCTCAAAATTACCCCCTTTTTTCCAGTGTCTAAAAGCTAATGGACTTGACGCGCAAGGAGCAGCGCCGCAGTGGGTCTCTCGACGGCAGCGCGGACTTCTCCACGGCTACGAAGGAAGACACCAGCAGCTTAGACGCTATAGCACCCGATGCCGAGGTTAACGTGATTGCAGGGGCCCATACGGCGGCTTTCACGACGCTCCTGGGCAAGCGTGAGGCCGACGCGGAGCTGCATGAGGAGCACGAAGAAGAAGAGGCCGAGGTGGACACTAATCGCCTCCTTCCTATGGCCGAAGAGGAGCAGGCGCTCGTGCAGTGCGTGGGCATGGAACAATGCTTCGACTCGTGGGAGGAGTTCCACCAGGCCATGGAGGAATACTGCGAAGCCACGCACCAGCCGATGCGACTGCGGACGTCTGATTCCGCTAAAGCGGTCAACTCCCGAGCTGCCAAGAGGAACAGCTTGAAGGAGCCCATTGACGAGAGTGTCGGCTTCGTGAAGAAGCTCTACCTGTGCACGCATGGCGTCAAGACGAAGCCGCGTGGAAAGGGGAAGCGACCGAGACAGCACTACCGCTACATGGGGTGTCCCGCTATGATCCGCGCTTGCATCTCGGAGCGCAAACCCAACGACCCTGAGGGACAAGGCAAGAACAAGTATGTCGTCCGTGTGGTGGCCCAGATCAACAAACACAACCATCGGCTGAGTGAGCATCTGTTCAAGTCGTATTCGGAGAGCCGCGTTGTGATTGACGACGAGCTAGTCGTGCCAAACCCTCCGAGCCGAGCGAAAGAAGAGCAGGTTGTTGCGTCTCCTCCTGCCACGGTTGCACCTGCTGAACAGCAGATCACTACGCCCGTGCATCCAGACTTGGAGGACCCGACGTTGAAGACAAACCGTACGATACTGTCTGATTCGGATGCTGCGCTTTGTGCAGGCTACGTAGACTTTGGAGCGGGTTTCTTACTGACTGTGTTGATTGTGTTGTTGCAGCGCTGTTCCCAGCCCAAACGCTCGACCTCATTACGCCTTCTCGCGTCAAAATTCGGTGAGATAAAATTGTAGTGTTATTAGTTTTAGTATCGATTTCCTGACTTATTGTTCGTTTCAGTGTCGGCTGGATTGGAACGGGCATCATGGGTGCCAGTATGTGCGGGCATTTGATGGTAAGTTCTGAATTATTGGCAGCAGAATTTTATCGTGCATTAACTTAACGTGCCCACTTGTTCCTTTTTAAAGAACCATGGTTACGAAGTTACTGTGTATAACCGAACGCTTTCGAAGTGCGAGGGTTTACGGGAAAAAGGAGCAAGGGTGGCTGGCTCCCCTGCCGAAGTAGCACAGAACTCTGGTAGGGTCTTGTCACAGCATTGCAATCTCCGCTATCAACTAACCGTCTAATGATCTGTTCGGACAACAGACATTGTGTTCATCATGGTGGGATACCCTAGCGACGTCAAAGCGGTGGTGCTTGATCCCGACTCGGGCTTGCTTTCTCGAATGAAAGCTGGCGGTATCATTGTGGATATGACGACTAGTGAACCTGCGTTGGCAAAGGAGATCTATGAGATTGCCAAAGATAAAGGTGTGTCGACGCTTGATGCTCCTGTATCGGGAGGCGATGTTGGCGCTCGTGATGCAACGCTGTCCATCATGGTTGGTGGCGATATGGATTCAGTCTACGTTACAATGCCATTTCTCAGCGTTATGAGCAAGACCGTTCGCCATATGGGACCCGCTGGAGCAGGCCAGCACACGAAAATGATGAACCAGATTCTGATAGCCACGAACATGATTGGAGTCGTTGAAGGCCTTCTTTACGCGAAGAAAAGTGGTCTCGACATGGATGAAGCTATCCGCGCCGTGAGTGCTGGTGCGGCTGGCTCGTGGTCGATCAGTAACATGGGTCCTCGCATCGTCAAACGTGACTTTGATCCTGGTTTCTTCGTGGATCATTTCCTGAAGGACATGGGCATCGCTCTGAAGGAAGCAGAGAAGTACGTCGTGCGCCTCACTTCAACTGCTACTCCTGGTTGAAGAATAACGTTATGATGACACGCTGTGACAGGATGAACTTATCGCTCCCTGGGCTTTCGCTGGCGCATCAATTGTACATTGCTGTAAAGGTACTTTGGTGTTGACTTGGAATCTCATTCTACATGAATACCGCAACTAAAAACAATTTGTTGTGTTTGTGCAGGCGCAAGGACACGGGCGTTCGGGAACACAGGCATTGATGCTTGCATTGGAGCAGCTAAATGGTACGGATCAAGTAGTGAATACTGCCAACGTTATGAATCGGATTCGCTAACGTTGCGCTACGCTTCTTCAGGTATTTATCCGGAGAAAACCAACAATGTGGAAGTGGTGTAGCAATCTTCTCGCATCATCAAGTCATTCGACTAACACCAGCTAATCAGCCGTGGCCGACCCTGTGCTGTCCGGAAGGGAGATCTCACCACCGCCACCGCTTCAATTTTACCAGCAATAGATGTCTTTCGCTTTTTGTCTCCTGTAAAAGCCTTTCAAAGTGACTGGCCACTGCTTAGTGCTTCAAGGAACTGAATCAATCTTCCTGCATCATGTGTTAGCGACACTATGCGAGCTGAAAATGCTGCAAAGCACCACGCACCACGTCTTCAGTTAGCAGTCCATGCTTTGCTTGTGCCCCCGTAGAGGAGACCGCACTTGTTGAAGTGACGTGGGGCCACCTCGTTGTTCAACAGGTACGCTGGCATTTCGGCCAATGACGGACTGAGCTGGAATGAAATGCATCGGGGAGAGGCTCACTTTCCATTTAGCACACTCGCCCGAAGATCTCCACAAACAACAAGACAATGGTTGTCGCTGTGAAGCCCCGGTACGGCTCAGTGCAGCTCAACACTTGGCATGCTACATATAATACCGAGGATCTATTTTCTAATGCAAAATATCCTGGTAATGCAGAGTCGGATGGATTGGAACGGGCGTCATGGGCGCCAGTATGGTCGGGCACATCCTGGTACGTTGAACAAGCAGTCGCGGAGAGGATGGGGCCGGTCGGCTGACTTGTGTTGGCTGTTGCGCGGGGAGTAGAAGCACGGCTACGAGGTGACAGTATACAATCGCACGCTGTCCAAGTGCGAGGGTCTCAAGGAGCAGGGCGCGCAGGTGGCCAGCTCCCCCGCCGAGGTGGCCAAGGTTTCCGGTGCGTTATGGTTACTGCTGCTACTACGTTAAACCTTCTCGTTGCTGATCTTGGTGGCTGTCGATGTAGACATCGTGTTCGGTATCGTTGGCTACCCGAGTGACGTGCGCAAGGTGTTCCTGGACCCCGAGTGGGGTGTGCTGTCCTCCATCAAGTCGGGCGGCGTCATTGTCGACATGACCACCAGCGAGCCTTCGCTGGCCAAGGAGATCTACGAAGCTGCCAAGCAGAAGGGTGTCTCAAGTTTGGATGCCCCCGTGTCGGGCGGTGACGTTGGCGCTCGTGAGGGGACGCTCTCGATCATGGTTGGTGGAGATGCTAACACCGTGGACACGACGATGCCATTGTTCGAAATCATGGGCAAGAACATCCGCCACATGGGCGGCGCGGGAGCCGGTCAGCACACCAAAATGGTGAACCAGATACTCATCGCTACCAACATGATCGGCGTTGTGGAAGGCCTTCTGTACGCGCAAAAGAGTGGTCTCGACGTGGAGGAGGCGATTCGTGCTGTGAGTGCTGGTGCTGCCGGCTCCTGGTCGATTAGCAACCTTGGCCCTCGAATCGCTAAGCGCAACTTCGACCCTGGCTTCTTCGTGGAGCACTTTGTCAAGGATATGGGCATTGCACTGAAGGAGGCCGAGAGGTGAGGACACGAATTTCTTTCCTCAGACCAGTTGATGCCTTCTTGAGTGGAACTCATGGTGACTATTGTTTTTTGTTTGTTTAAACAGCATGAACCTGTCGCTTCCTGGCCTCGCCCTCGCCAATCAGCTGTACGTTGCGGTCAAGGCTCAAGGTCACGGCCGTCTCGGAACGCAGTCCCTTATGCTCGCGCTGGAGCAGCTCAACGGTAAGTTGCATGCAGTCTGAAATCGTTGGGAATATCTAGGCTAAACTAACGGACAAATCTCTAGGTATCGATTCATCGACCAAGTAAGGAAGTGCATTAGCCAAAGTGCTGACCACTGGCAAATTTTGCCAAGACATGTTGAAGTCGTCGTAGTAAGATTTAGCACTAAATACCACGTATTAGTCTAATTCGCACTTAAAACATCAAGAAGAAAAGGCGCAATCACTTGTCAAAGAAGGATCCCCATACATAAGCGCCTTGGTAACCAGACGCCATGGACCTCCCGGACGAAGAGCTAAAGCAGCCGCTCGTGGACCCGCAGGAAGACGCCACGCCGCTGCGACCAGGCAGTACCAGCGCCAACCGCATAATGCGCAACCCACCAATGGACGCGGGCGCTGAAGAGGAGAAGGAGGAGGCGCCACGGGGCCAGGGGATCCGTCCGCAGCAGCAACAGAAGCTGCCGTACGCAGCACCGAACGTGCATCCGTACGCAGTGCCCCAGTACCAGCCTCAGGGCTACGGCGGTGGTGCTGGCGCCGGATGGGGCGGAGAGGAGAATGATGGCGACCAGGGCATCACGGTGGACATTGTCTTCAGCGGCATGTACACGCTGGCCGCCGCCTTCACTATCATCCAGGGCTTTGGCATGCTCATCCACTTCACATATGCAGCGGGTATCCAGGCTTCTGCTGTTGGTTTTGTATTGCGTTGAGGCCTCTGATCGTGCGGCGTGTGTTTGTTTGTGCCGCGGTGGTGTGTGTAGTCTCATTGGGCTTGTACACGATGGCATTCGGTACGTGCGCGCTGCGTGTAAGCTCTACAGTAAAGACAGCGACACTGACTGGTGGCTACTTGTGTGAATTTGTGTTGTTTGTGGCTTGTAGGTGCAGCGATTATTCTGTACGACCTCAAGTCCGTGGTGGACGGCGTGAGCGTGGAGATGTACCTGCCGTTCCTGGGCAACTACATTGGCCGCGCGGCAACAATTCTGTTCTTTGCTGTGTTGTGTGCGCAGAAGGACGAGTACGCCGGCTGGACCAAGTTTATCGTGCTGTACAACCTCCTGGTCGCCACGCTGCAAGGATTCGTGTACTTCACCACCAAGACCGTGACGCCAAGCCAGCCTCAGATGGACGACCTACCCGACTTGTAAAGCTCCTGCGATGTGCTGTGATGAAGTGAATACATGAGCAGAATTGCTGCCGTGCTTGCATGCTTACTGCAGTATCTATAGCCGCCACATGCCAGGATCGCTCTGACCTTGGCTATTTCGCGACTGAGGTTCAACAGGGCTAAAGGTGAAGCAGAACCAGCTTGCCACGGCATGTGTCTTTGAGTGCAGGTGCCCAAGTATAGTACTTCCTCCAGCTGCTTCGAAGTGCAGCTGGGGCTGAATGCGCGAGCGCTAAACTCAGGGGATGCTGTGGACGATGTGGAGGACCATGCAGCAAGCAAGCAGGCGGCGCGTGTATCCATCGCGCGCACGCATCGCCGAAACGTAGGACAGGAGCGAGTGACATGCCATGCAGAACCTGGCCGAAACGCAGCATGAGCAGCAGCGCTGCTAGCACCAGGTCTTGCCCGCGCTACGTTAATGGGTGGAGACGCTACAGGCCGTGGTGCTTGGGAGACATTAATTATCTTCCCGCGGCGGTGCAGCGAGCACGGAGCGCAGCAGTTCCGTGCAACCTGCCAACGTCAGCCTCGGATGGTGTTGTCTGGGATTGATTGCGCCCTTTGTCACATCGAGAGTGTAGGTCGTCAGGATCAGAAATCTTTCTACGAAATCCGCAAACAGTCGTTTTGTATGCCGGTTGGGGTCTCGAACCCGAAGGGAAGTTTCAGCACTATTTTTGGACGGGAAACGACGCGCGCACACGTCGCAGACGGCGGCGCTGGGTTGACTCTGCCCCGAGCTGGCTGGATCCCTTCATCATTCCGCAATTTGCCTCCTGAGCAGCAAGTGACCCAGAGAACCAAGAACCAACAAACACAAAACACCGTCCAAGTATGCAGATCTTCGTGAAGACGCTGACGGGCAAGACGATCACGCTGGACGTGGAGCCGTCGGACTCGATCGACAACGTCAAGCAGAAGATCCAGGACAAGGAGGGCATCCCGCCTGACCAGCAGCGTCTGATCTTCGCTGGCAAGCAGCTTGAGGACGGTCGCACGCTGAGCGACTACAACATTCAGAAGGAGTCGACGCTGCACCTGGTGCTGCGTCTGCGCGGTGGCATGCAGATCTTTGTGAAGACGCTGACGGGCAAGACGATCACGCTGGACGTGGAGCCGTCGGACTCGATCGACAACGTCAAGCAGAAGATCCAGGACAAGGAGGGCATCCCGCCTGACCAGCAGCGTCTGATCTTCGCTGGCAAGCAGCGAGGACGGTCGCACGCTGAGCGACTACAACATTCAGAAGGAGTCGACGCTGCACCTGGTGCTGCGTCTGCGCGGTGGCATGCAGATCTTTGTGAAGACGCTGACGGGCAAGACGATCACGCTGGACGTGGAGCCGTCGGACTCGATCGACAACGTCAAGCAAAAGATCCAGGACAAGGAGGGCATCCCGCCTGACCAGCAGCGTCTGATCTTCGCTGGCAAGCAGCTTGAGGACGGTCGCACGCTGAGCGACTACAACATTCAGAAGGAGTCGACGCTGCACCTGGTGCTGCGTCTGCGCGGTGGCATGCAGATCTTTGTGAAGACGCTGACGGGCAAGACGATCACGCTGGACGTGGAGCCGTCGGACTCGATCGACAACGTCAAGCAGAAGATCCAGGACAAGGAGGGCATCCCGCCTGACCAGCAGCGTCTGATCTTCGCTGGCAAGCAGCTTGAGGACGGTCGCACGCTGAGCGACTACAACATTCAGAAGGAGTCGACGCTGCACCTGGTGCTGCGTCTGCGCGGTGGCATGCAGATCTTTGTGAAGACGCTGACGGGCAAGACGATCACGCTGGACGTGGAGCCGTCGGACTCGATCGACAACGTCAAGCAAAAGATCCAGGACAAGGAGGGCATCCCGCCTGACCAGCAGCGTCTGATCTTCGCTGGCAAGCAGCTTGAGGACGGTCGCACGCTGAGCGACTACAACATTCAGAAGGAGTCGACGCTGCACCTGGTGCTGCGCCTTCGTGGTGGAAACTAAATGGCTCTTACTGTCTTGGCGAGAAAAGATAGCAGCGAAATTACATGTAACCCCCTTGTGCTACCGGTAGTTTGTTTCGTGCACTCAGCTCCAAACAGGCAGCGATTACAGACCTACAACGGGTAAGGCATCTGGTATACTAGTTGGATTGTCGTTTGGACTTCAGCAAGATCACGGACTCTGAAATGCACTCCTGAGCTACCCGTTCGGTAAGTTCACGAAGAAAGAAAAGGCTACGAACACTAGAAATCTGTTCCGATCGTGATGCGAGTTGAGACCGACGCGGACAAATATTGCCAAGTCCCGCATCATTCAATGAATCTTGTTCGTTGCAGCTTGCACGTGTGGCGAATCGCACAGCATGTTCCCGCGCCCCAATGCAAAAGCTCTCCCAGCAGTGCTGGGTGTTACTCAAAATTAGTACATGTACTCCAAGTTGAAGTTGCTTGTCACAAAATGTATCATGTCCCCAGCGTCCACATTGCACGGGCCGCCTACAGGTAGCGGGCCCACCATTTCTTCATTCTCATTTTTACCATCAAGATCACAAGATCACAAGTGCCTCATCCAGCAAGAAGTCAAGGCAACAATGCCAATTCCACGCAACGACTTTCTCTTGATCTGGAAACTTTCCAGGGCTGGCGAAGAAGACAAAGTCCAGGAGCAACTCGAAGAGTCCGATGCTGTGGCGCGCAACCTCGTGAACTTCAAGCACCATCGCAAGGGCACCACACCGCTCATGGAGGCCGCTGCTTGCAGATGCGGTGAGCCGGTAGTGGCCAAGCTCATCGCTGCGGGAGCCGACGTAAATGACGTTGACGATACCAAGCTCAAGAACACAGCGCTGCACTACGCCGCAATGACGAACCGAGACGCATTGACAACCGAGACGCTGCTGGAGGCAGGGGCAGATGCCTTTGCTGTCAACCGCAAGGGCTTCACCCCTCTGGACATCGCCCGCCAAAACGGTCGCAAGGTGGTAGGTGCAGTTCTCCTGGAGCACATGAAGGTGCACGCTGGCTGGCTGTACCTGCGCGGGAAGTTTCGCTGGAAAAAGCGCTGGGCTGTCGTGCTTGCCTGCAACAAGCAGCGCACCTCGACGGAGCTCTGCATCTTCCGTCGCCCAGGAGACCTGCGCCCGGATATGGTTATGCTCCTGGATGAGGCTGCTCGGATGGCCCATTTCCCGTCGACGGACAGCTACTCCTGGCTCCAGCACGACAACGCCTTCGTCTTCGACAAGCCCGTAATGTGTCACCGCGTGAGAAGACAAAAGTTCACCCGCTCGCCGATATGCCGGAAGACTATGAGTCTAGACGACGTCCAGACCCTCCACTACGTCTTCGCTGCCGACAGCTTGAACAACCTCGCCCAGTGGCGCCGCGTGCTGCAGAGCTCCAACTTCTACTCGCGCGAAAGCCGATCGTCATTGTACAGGACGTCGCTATTCGAGACGCAAAACGGTGAGCTGTACTACTGGCCGCATGAGCTGGTGGAGAACCTCCGCTTTTCGATCTTGAGGGACCAGGAACAGCAGCGAGAAGAAGCCAACGATCATCTCTATCAGCGTCTTCGGACCACATTCGAGCAGCGTCAGTCAGACGGCATTCAGGACGCCCCTCACAATCCAGCACTGGATCCACCGCGACCACGCGAGCATAACGGCGACGAGTCTATCGACGAGATGCCACCGAACTTTCAAAGGCGACCAACGCCTGTGCGACGGCCTGATATGTCCAGGATAGGCGACAACCGCGAGCCAAACCGTGACCATTCCACGCCCCCAGTGAAGTACATCGAGGTGCCATTGGCCGCCCAGCAGCCGTATATCGACGGCCAGCAGACGAACTCAAGTGTCAGCATCGTCAGCGGCAGCGAACTCGACACAGCAGGCCCCGAGTTTGCGACGGGCGTCCTCCTAATGACCGACGACGGATCGCAGACATCGCACCCCCAGCAGATCCCCAACCAGGAACCACTGGAAGCAACCAGCAACGACGAAGCCAATGAAGAGCAAGGAGAGCGATCGCAGCCTTCTGAAGCTCAGGGACACCAGCAGCCGGATCTGTGCGGCATCTGCGACGTGGCGCGTAGGAACGCCATTTGCACGCCGTGCGGCCACCAGGCCGGCTGCGTGAGCTGCCTCAAGACCATTATGTGCTCATCCAAGGCCTGTCCGATATGCCGCATGCCAGTGCGCTCGATACTAAAAGTTTACTAGATCAGTACATGCAAATGCATGCAGGATTGGACTCTACTGTGGTACGTTTGTGTCAAAATGCTTCAATGTAAAGTTGAACCGAACACAAAAAGTTTCAGCCAATCAAATGATACCAAGTAATGGGCAATGTCCGACCACCTCTCCATAAGACTTGCTGACCACCTCGCGCACTCGAACTCCCGCTGTCTGCGTGCGTCAAGGTGGCTATGGCGTGTTTCGGCTGCTGCGGAGGCGTGAACGCCCGCATGCTGTTCCTCATGGCGTGCGCCATGATCGAGTACATCGCGCAGACGGTGGTGCTGGTGCTGGGGCCCATGCTCACGCTGCACTTCTACCCGGACACGTCGTTCCATCGCCTGGGCTTCTACACGGCCATTCTGTCCGGCTCGGGCTTCTTGGGCCACGCGCTGAGCTGCGGCTTCTGGGTCAACCTGACCAGATCCCTCAAGAGCAGCAAGGGCGTGATCCTGTGGGGACTGGCCGTGACCGGAGCGGGCTTCTTCAGTCTGCTGCTGTGCAAGAGTCTGGTGGCCATGGCCCTCGTGCGCTTCGCGACGGGACTTAGCAGTGGCGTGGTACCAGTGGCGCTCATTGAGATCGACAACATCTGCGGCAACCGACAGACCAAGCTGGCGCTGGTGACCAAGACACTGGGAGTGGGCATCGGAGCTATTTGCACCTTTGCGTTTATCACGCTCGGCGTTAAATTACCGCCGAGCTCAAACGAAGACCCGGTGGTTAGAGACTCGTCGCTGTACTTTTATCCGTTCTGCTTCGTGTCGATCCTCGCGTGGATTGCCGTCATGGTGATGCTGGTGGCTCTACGTCTGCGGAGTCGGACGTCGTACACGCAGCTCGCGGAAGAGGAGGATGATTTTTTGAACTTCATGCCGCAGATTCAGATTGATACGCAGTCGTCAACACGGTCGTCGACCAGTCTGAACACGAGCAGCACTAGCAGCAGTGAAAGCGGCAGCCCCATGGCCACCACTGTGGCTCACGTGAAATCGGCGTTTGAGGAAACCTTTAGTCGAACTGCTGTGAGCTTGGGCATCAAGAGGGCGATGAACTCGCCAGCTAAGTTGGCGACGATCAAGTTGTTGGCGACTCCGCAGCCTCATTTCCGGTTGATTCGTGGAATCCTTCCTCACTATTTTCACGGCTACACGTCAGATGGACACCTTGTTGTGTGGGATTTTGTGGGTCGCGTCAAGATGGACAAATTGAACGCTGCTGGCTTCACGACAGCCGACTTGCGTGACCACTACCGCTTCTTCTTGGCCTTCGCACAGGAGACGCTGCTGCGCACACCGACGCAGAAGATCGTGTATGTGGTTGACTTGGACGGCCTCTCGCTTCGCGATGCCGACGCTCGTGCAGTGGAAAGTGTTTGTACTGTGGTAAAAACGCTACAGCGCGAGCTGCCTGATCGTCTACAAGCGCTGGCAGTCCTCAACTCCCCGGTGTGGTTCTCACAGGTCATGACAAGTATTCGCCCTCATCTAGCAAAGCGCACAGCGGACAAGGTGTCGTTCTTGGCGAAGGAGACGGCTACGCAGGATCTAATTGCACTCGTCGGTGTTGACAGTCTGCCTCAACGGTATGGCGGGCGCAACGGTGTTGAGATTGGCAAGAGTGCTCAGGAGCGCTCACTGGACGACCTGCTCAAGCGCACAACTGCATCATTAGAGCGCACGCTCGAAATTGTGGCAACTCCGCGCTCGCGGCACACAACTGTCAGCCGTTCGCGCGCGAGCAGCATCCGTTCTAGTCTGAGCGATGACTGTAGTGATGAAGAGGCTTTCTTTGATTGCTCGGAGTATGGACTGCAAGGTGTTGAAGACCTGGAGGATCAAGAGCCCGTGGTTTCTGTGGTGGTTCACTCGCAATCTACCCCGTCGCCCAAGACGGAAGCTGTCGCCCGTAGCAGTGCGTCCACCTCTGGGACGACGTATCAGCCGCTCGAGAAGAAGCCTGTGAAAGCGACTCGGCCCTTCCCCAAAGTTGTAGACAAACCAATTCCCGAGCTGGCGATTACGCGTGAGCCGCTGGCATGCCTGGTGCTGCTCGTGTTCTTCTTCTGGTCAATGGTGCAGCTCAGTTTTGACGAGATGCTGCCTCTGTGGTTTTTCAAGCAGAACCCGATTACTCTTGGCGGTAGCATCCACGCCGAGCCGCCGTCAGCGAGATCTACTGTGTCATCTATCACCCTCACGGTAGCAGGAACGTTCGCTTCGCTGTCCCTTGCTGTCCTCCTGGGTCAGATGGCGTCGGCTGCTGTGTGCTCTTCTGCTCGGAATGTGATGACACCTCTCGCCACGCTGCGCATCGGCTTACTACTCCAAGTTCCCATTCTCGGTTGCTTCCCGCTCATCGATTTGTTCAAGGTGGACGAACTGCCATTCTCGTGGTTTATGGTGGTGGGTGTGCTCGTGGTGAAGCAGCTTGTTGCTGGTGTGGCCTCGCATGGCATCATGGCGCTGCTGGACAACTCGATTGCTGTTGATCGACGACTAGCTGTGCATCGCGCAGCACAACGCGTTCGGTACGTAGCCCACTTCATCGCGAGCGCTGCTTCTCCGGCGCTGTTTGCTCTGCTCGGATACTTCGAGCAGGCGTTCCCATTTGACCAGAGCCTGCTCTACTTTGTGCAAGCACTGGGACTTGTGTTCCTGCTGTTCTTCTCGATTGCCATCCCGAGTAGGATGAACTTCCCGGTGCTGTTCAGTATGGGCAAGCGGTAATCTATCCTTGCGGCCGAAGCAAGAACTACGACGTAGGGCGCCTTTAAATGTACTTCCAAATGAACGAACGCACTCGGTCTCAAATGATAATGTAAGCATACATTCGTGGGGGCTTGCAGTCCGCTAGGATCAATATCTACATCGCTACTTGCTAGTTTTGACTCCTATAGTGGATCCTCCGGCGCCGCTCAAGTGCGCACAGGGTCGTTACGACAGCTCTGACCATAAAAAACCAGCCAGAACACTCAACCGCTTAGAGAGCAGCGTCCTTGGGGGTGAACGTGGCCATCCCGGAGCGCTGGTACTGGATGAGTACGCCGATGAGCACAATGTTCAGCAGCACGAGCGGGTAGAACTGCATGTAGAAGATGGCGTCCCAGTCGAAGATAGCCAAAAAGTATGCCACGTACACGGCCGTGACGTGGGCACTGATACCCAGGAACGAGGCCACGCGCACGAGGCCGCCGAACCTCTGGCGGTAGGCCTCGTGGTACTCGCTGGTGCATGATGCCAGCAGAGTTTGGCGGTCCAGCTCAGCCTGCGACGCCGCGTCCGACGTGAACGAGGCCTGAACCGTCAGGTACACCGAGTAGATGCCCAGCAGAATTGTGTCCAGCGCGCAGGCCGACTGCTTGCGCGCCGCACGGTACTCGGCACGCACACTGGCGACGGTTTCACCGTCGCACTCGGACTGCGGGAGGGCGTTCTCCATGTACACGTTCTTGATCTTGTCGTAGATGATGGCGTGCAGCCAGAGCGACATGCCGGCCCAGAAGCCGAGGTGGAAGTACATGACGTTGCCGCCGTAGTGGTTCTGCATGACGCTGCCCATGATCCAGAAGTTGGGGGCGATGACGAGGCCGTCCACGACGCCGTCCAGGATGCGGCCCGTGCGGGTGCCGCGCTTGCAGAGGCGCGCGACTTGTCCGTCCGTGCAGTCCGACACGATCCACGTGAACATGAAGAGCGCGGCCGCCAGCAGCGAGTGCGAGGGCTCCCAGGCCAGCGGGTAGTGGAACTCCGAGTCGTAGAGACACAGCGCGGAGGCCCAGCCCAGGAACAGCCCGAAGATCGTGATCTGGTTGGGCGTGATGATGAACGGCAGGTAGCTCACGATCACGGCGGGCACGGCGGCCAGTCGCCGGTGCCAGTAGTAGTCGACGAACTCCTCCACGTCGTACATCTTGGTGCACGTGGCCTTCTGGTAGCGGTCTAGGATGCTCTCCTGCTTGGGTTGCTTGGAGAAGGAGCCCGAGGACGACGCCAGGGGCGACGACGACTTGGGCGCGAGCTTCATCGTGTCCGACTGCTCGTCGCCGCTGCTCGTGGGCGAGTTGGAGCGTGAACCCGCGCGGTGCTTCACGCCCTTCGTCACGTCGATGGTCATGCCGTACATCTCGTCGCTCTGCTTGGCGTCTACACTCGGCATTGCTCTCCCTGCACGAGTAGCTCTAGCTGTCGCTGCTCGGTCCGTAATCGTGAAATGAACCGCTGCGCTCACGCGGCGTTGGGGGTTGGCCCGCCGCCAGAACGTGTCGCATACGTTCATCTAATTTGACATGCAAAACGGGGGGTTTCACCTCGATTTAGAATCTAATTGAAGATTCTGTAAGCTGAATCGAATTTTAAATCAGAGTTAAAACTGTAGTCGGGAGTGGAAAAGAGGATTCACTGACGAGTTGTCTAAGTGCTAGCTAGCTCTTCGACAGGGAAAACGCTGGCTTCAGACGGCGTTACTGCCACCGGAATGCCGAGCAGCGTCTTGCTAGGGCTCACACCCGTTAGTGCTAGTGTTCGCTGCAACCAACTTTGCATTAGGCCTAATGCAACCGGCCGAGTCTTTGATTTTGCCCAGTAAATGCGACTCGCATTATGCGAGTGCAACCTGGTTCCCGCGTACTGTACATGAATTGATGACGGCCTGGTGGTGGTCTCCTGAATTCTGCGTCACACAATCTGTCTCGAGACATATTTAGCGCCAACGGCATTTCGGGCCGTGAGTTCTGGTCACCTCACTTCGGGGCTTGCCGGGCTACGTGGCGCCAGCCGCCGCTGCAATGTTCGATGAGCGACCGACTTGGAGTCCGAGCGTGTCATTGCCCCTTCCAGATCCCGCCCAATGGCGCGGCGACAAGTGGATTGAAGTGCCCGGGCGTCCTGTTACGGTTATGATAATCGTTATCGCCACCGTTCTGTATAAAAAAGTGGAATCTCCGCCATCGCTGCACACAGTAGCGTTAGCTTCCTCGCGCTGTGGCCTTGGAACAAAGCTGCTGCTGATGCTGGTGCCACCTGCGCGCTCCAATTTACCCATTCTGAAACCTCGACGCTAGAGACACGGCTGACTGTATGTAGCATGAGATGGGGTGAGCTGGCACTGGCACGGTACCCACCGGGGCAACACGGCAACCGCAGCGAGCGAGCTGCCGCTGGCCAACTGTGTACACCCTCCGAAGACTCATGTTGATGTTCTACCGTACGGTAGGATGCGACGTCGGACGTCCAGGGCGTGACATGACATGCCGAGGCTCGTAATCAGCGGCCGCGAAAGTGTCAGGTGCTACAGTACGCTACTGCTCACCAAGGCGGGTCGCAACACCACGGGCATCATTATCTGGATATTATCCTAGCGCCTCTGCCAGTACCGGTAGTGTCTCGAGTCGAGACTCTCGACAGTCTAGCCATTTAGTTTGCACAAATGTGTCGTCAAGCATGCACTTTTGATATCATGATGTGCGTATGGATAGTATCAATAGGGGATACAGGAGTTGCCTACGGTTGCTCGGCTGTATCAGCAAGTTTTCCGCGCTTCGATCGGCTACGCAACTTCTCCGCTGCGCTGGATCGCCTACCAGGCACGATTTTTGGGAGCCCAGCGCGGAAGCCAACCGCTGCCACCTTTGCTGTCGGTGTGTTGGCAGGAACAGCAACAACAGGAGTGCTGTCGGCTACTTTACCACTTTTGGGACCTTTGGCGTCTTTTGTGACCCCTGCAAGGGACGATGACCCAACCTCCTTCGCAGTCGACACGAGACGAAGCCAAAAGTGCTCTGTATGATAGAGGAACAAGCCGGGTAGCGAGATCGTCGAAATTGCGATAGCACCCAACGACCAAACCTGCGCAACGTGTGCATTTGTTTAACCAATATTTTACGCTCAACACCCTGATCTTACCTCGAACATGATGCTTGCACCCGGATCGTCAATGACAGAGACAGCAAGTGCTATTAAGCTGGTCCAGAGTGCCATTATGGCTCCTGTTAGTCGAAGCCCATTGACCTGCTCAATATTACAGAACACAAAATATGAGATTGTCTTTACCTGCGTTATACCTTGTCCACACATGGCTCCCCACCAGTGACAGCACGCAGGGCCTCATCTTCGCATTCATAATGCCAAGCGTTAGTCTGCACGTGCTTCATATCAGCCAAATTTCACCCACACCTTATTAGCCATGCTCACTTACGAGGTCAAGATGCAGCTTGCACTAAGCAACAGCGCGTTTGCGTTCATGGATCCTACAACACTCTGCGGAAAGAAGCACGCATTAACATCTATAGCCAGAGCTGCCAACCATTAGAGTTTGACATAATTCAGGAATACCATGGCCACGGGCGCTTTTAAAACTTGTGCAACGCGTGTGTAGCGTACGTGCGTCCATAGCGTTGGCTCAGGTGGGGATGCCTCACAGTTCAGCTGTATCGTGATGACAGAACTCGTGATGCAGAAAACAACGAGCGTGAAGCTTCCTGCGGCGACGAAGCCGCCCTGTAAAAATGTAAAACACGAGCTATCCAATGTCGGTAACGTCATTGAAGACCCTTCCGTATTGCGGTACCCGATGACAGCACACTCCAGTGGAAGTAAGAGCCCGATCATTATCGGAAACGCGAGCCACTCGCTATAGAGTCGCAGCACTAGCGTGCATAGGTCTTCAGCAGGTGAATTCTTTGGCTGCGGCTTGAATAACGGAAACCTTTTCGCGCCGAGGATAAACGAAATCAACAACATTCCAGGTACAAACCCGAGCGATAGATACAACATAAATCTCGGGAACTGACTTGGCTCGAGATGGCTCCACAGAGGGTACAGCAGCGAAAACCGCAGTATTTCAGCGACGCCTCGACTTGACTTTGGCCAGGGCACCACAGGCAAAAAAGATAGCGCAGTCAACTGCACCCACTGCACGAGTTCCATGAATACTGTAATTACGACGAAAACATTCTCAATAATGTGCTGCTTGGCCGGCTTGGTCGGTAGTCCCTTGCGAGCCGGGCCACTCCACTTGCCTCGCAGTAAACGAGCCCCTAACGATTGATTCGTCATGGTTTTCAACTTCCTCGGGAATGCAAAAGTGTCATGTTTGGCTTGTGGAAATCGCAGCCACTCGATGGTCCTTCCAGTCACGAACAACCCGACGCCCAACAAGACGAGCATCAACCCGATCGCCATCGGCAGCTCCCAATACAGCATCTCCTTCCTGAAGCTGCACTGCGCGCCGTCGTACATTGCGTAGCAGCGACAGCGCTCAAACGCGGCTCCATTCTCGGCTTCCACGATGCAGTCGCCATGTAGACACACTGCGTCATTCGTGCCGCACATGATGGCTGCGTCGCTTCAAGATCCACAGTAGTTGTGTACACCACACATATATCATGTACGATTCGGTGGCAGAGGGTAGTTATGTGCACCACATAGATATCATGTACAATTCGGTGGCCTTACCACAGCCATCATATCTGCGTCACCAAATTGTTACCGCATAATAAGGTCAGGATATCCATTCAACATGGTGCTCACTAGGTCCGCCGCCGCTGCTGCTGCTTCTTCCGCTACCCCGAGCGAAGCGCCGCAGTCCCAGCCCCAGCCTGAAGCGCAGACTAACACGCAGTCGTACCGCTACGTGACCGAGGAGGGCGTGAAGCATATCCTGGCGTACCGCTACAGCGGCAGCGATGCGTCACTGCTGTACAACAACGTGATATCTCCGCTGGCCCAGTGGCTCGTGGACAATGTGCTGTCGCCGCGACTGGCACCCAACGCCATCACCATCGGAGCTCTGTCGCTCGTGGTCCTGTCGCACGTCATCATGCTCTGGTACGAGCGATGCAGATTGAGTTTGAGTTACTGTTACTGGAGACTGTGCACTGACTTGACTGACTGACATGCTGTTTGTCTGCAGGTACGCGCCCAATATGGCAGAGGAAGCACCACGATGGGTCTACGCGAACGCGGGCTTCTCGCTGCTGTTCTACCAGATCTTGGATGTGGCAGACGGCAAGCAGGCGCGCAAAACGGGCAACTCGTCGCCGCTCGGACTCCTGTTCGACCATGGCTGCGACGCACTTAATGTGGTTGTCAGTGCGTGCACGTTTGCGTCGACCGTTATGCTCGGACCGACGTATTGGGTGAGTGCGGGGTGATAGTTGAATAGGAGTGCAGTTGAGGTGTTCGTACTGACGAGGTGTGTGAGTTTTTGTGTGTGTGCTAGTCGCTGTTGATTTTCTTGGCGCCGGCGATGGTGTTCTTCATGGCTACGTGGGAGGAATACTACACGGGTACTTTGGCGCTTCCTGTGGTTAACGGACCCAACGAAGGCTTGTTGATCATGTACTCGATCTACTTTGGCACGGCGATTGTGGGACCTGCGATGTGGACGCAGCCGAACATCATATTCCCGCAGCTGAACAACAACCACGTGTTCGTCTTGGTCACGATCATCAGTGGTCTTGGCCAGTGCTTCTTCAGCGGTATGTAGTTGGAATTCCTGCAGGTTTAGCTGGACGCTTCAAGGCATCTTACGTGATTTCATTTTTTGTTGTTTTGTACAGCGGTGGTCGCGATCCGGTCCATGGAGAGCAAGGCAAAGGATGGCGCTGCGGCTCTGTTCGGCATCACCCCGTTCATTGCGCTCGTCATCCTGTCTGCGCTTTGGGTTCTTTGGTCACCGTCGGATGTGTTTACGGACCACCCACGTCTCCTTATCTGGACTGTGGGCCTCGTATTCGCGAAGGTATGTTAATATCTGCGCCATCTTTCCGCTGAGAGTATTCGTTTTAACTTGGAAGCATTTTCGCCTCCTAGATGGTAATGCACATGATGCTTTCGCACATGTGTGAAGAGCCTTACTGGCTGCTGCGCAAGACGTTCCTGATCCAGCTTGTGGTGTCCTTCCTGTTGGTGGCTGGCATTGTGCCTTTGGTAAGTTGCTATCTGCGTAGTGTATCAGGAGTTTACTTACGTTCGTTCTCTTATGCTGTTCAGGGCCACGAAAGCTCTGTGGTAGAGCTCTTCTTCGTAATCTCGCTGTCGGCTTACGTGCACATGATCTACTTCGTGGCGACGGAGCTCGCCACGATTCTCGGCATCCGCATCTTCAGGGTGAAGCAGGGGTAGGCTTCGATCTCCTGCAGTGCAGTATGGAGCGAAGGAACCAGTGCTACAATGTACTAGTACATGTAGTACTTTGAAGTAATGACAAACTCATTCGCACATCGATAGCCGAAGCGCGTTCACGCTGGCAGCAAGAGTCAGGGTAGCAGCCGTCTACTTCGTCAGCTTGTTAAAAATGAGGAAACCTGGATTGGATGAAGTACTAACTTTTATATGAGCGGGTGGCATCGCCCCATGATCCCGCAGTCTCCACTACTCATGATGAGGAAGTAGAGCACTACGGAAATGATTCCCAGCGGCATTGCGATGGTGATGAGAAGCGTGTTTCGCTGCGACTTGCGGCCCTGGTTAATTAAAGATTGCAGCTGTCAGTAACTGTGAAGCGAGAAACTTGCATGTAGGAGTCGATGAACGTACCACAAGTCGAGGTTGGGTCATGGGTGTCTGAAGCTGGTTGATCCGTTTATCCAGCAATTGGTACCGCTGCACCATGTTCTTAACGGCCTCCTCCAGCTCTTGTTGTTGCTTCTTGACGGAGTCTGCTAACAGCTCGGCACGCTCGTCGCGCATCTTCCCGCTGGCGACAACGCTGATAATGTCAGCTTTAACCTGCGAGATCTCGATCGCGCGGTCCTGTTCCTGCAGTTCCGCATCGTATTTGCGCCGCTTGCTATCCGCCTCCAGCTCGCTCAACTGCTCTCGTTGAACGCGCAGCTCATCCAGCATGTCCTCATGCAAATTCACCACGTCGTCGTTGTTCTGAGACTGTCCTGAGTGCAGCAGCTTGCCCTGCACAATCTGCGAGAGCTGATGGTTCAAATTCTCCAAGGACGGGAAGATGCCACTGGCCTGCTTGTCAAACTCAGCCTGGTTCCTCAGCAACTCATCCTTCTGCTGCACGAGTTGTGCGATCGTCTCCTCCATCTGCCGCACGTACGTGTGTAGATCCTGGTGCGCTCCGCCGCCGAACTCACCTACAACTTCCTGTTCAAAATCGCGTCCCACATCTTCTCCAAGCCCTCTCACACCGCCAGACCTCGGCGGAGACGGAGTCACAGCTGCTGCATTGCCCTCGTCGTCCGTAAAATTCAGCGCCTGCTGCACGAAGTCCGTGGAATAGTCTCTCAGGTCCTTGGCTGTAGTACGGCGCGGCGTCGTGGCGGCTCGTACTCTGCCCTTGGGGCTCATCCTCGCTCTGCCTGAGCGTGGAGCAGCTGCGTCCTCCTCTGCGGCCGGCCACTTGAGCTGCTCGTCCGAGAGCTCCGCTAGACGCATGCGGTCCGAGCGGCCCGAGTCCTCCGTACGCGACAGCTGCAGGAGCCGCTCGCCTGACGCGCTGCGTAGCGTCTGCGGCGTGTGGAAGTCCGTATCCACCGGCGCAGGGCGTAGCGCAGCGTCGTTGAGGCCGCTGCCGCCGGTCGTGCGGCTGCGAGTGCGCATGGCGGGCCCTTCGCTCTCGCGGAACAGACGGTCGCGGTCGTCCTTGGCCATGATCTTGTGCAGTTCCGACAGCTCCGAGCGCGCCTTGGAGATGCGCTCGTTCAGGCGCGCGTCGTCCTCCTTGGAGCCCAGGCCGGCGTCGCTCGACATGGGCGCGGCGGGCATGGTGAGCTGCTTGTCCAGCGTGGCAAAATCACGCAATGGGAAGTTTCCTTTTTGAATTTAACCCTGAATGAGCAACGGGATATAGAAAAAAGAAGAGAGGGTTGCTATATCAAAGTCGAAATATTGCCGTAGTGTGTGAGACTGTCAAAAGACAGGATAAGAGCTTCTTCAACATGGTAAAACGAATTGAATGAATGGTGACAAGCTTCATTTGCACATTGCTGACTCTGCAGCTACTCACGCAAGGGTCCATACTACTCTTCAAACGTGTCTGGCATGGGTTCGTCTGTGGGTGCTGCAGTGGTTTGGCCAGAAGCTCCTTCAGCTGCGGCTGCCGTTACGATAGACAATGATCGTGTCGACGGAGGAGCTGCCATCTTCTCCTCTAATGTTTGTGCTGCAGCAGGCTATCTCGACATAGCAGATAGAAAGTGAATTATGCGACCATCAGCATGACGTTTAAAGTCACGATTGCAAACTTACCGGTGTTGCATCCAGTTGAGCAAAGAGCTCCTGCCGCAGATTGTCGTGGGCTGGGTTGTGCTTGGTGAATCGGATCGTGGACCCCTGCTCGTTATTGTAAACGTTCGTGAGCGATTCGTCCACACACTCCTCCACTTTGTTCACGTAGTTCTCCGGGTCATGGCGGAACCTGATCGCCAGCATCCGGACACCATCCAAACCATAAGTACACCATCATTTCCACATACTCAATCAGCACTTGGCCACGTACATATCCAACGCAACGCTGTTCGCCACCATGGCCAAATCGGGGAAGTCCTTCATGTAGAAGATACCCTTCAGGTAGGTGAGCACGGCCACCATGTAGTGCAGCTCCGGGTCCCATTCTGGGAACTTCGGCTTCAAGTCCAGCTCCTTCGTGTCCTCGTACACATACGGATGGAAAATCTTGGTGTTGAACACGATGCGAGGATATGTGCCCGGACCATTGTAGCTGGTAGCTCCAAACAAGCATCACCACAATGAGTCTATCCTCCTTTAAATCCACCTCCACGGCAGTACCAACAATTTCACCCTTTACCTCTCGGGCAGGAAGATGGTAAACTTGAAAATTCCATTGCGATAGAGTCCGGCGTGGATGAAGATGGTGCCGTACCAGACGCGCGAGTGGTCGAAGCTCGGCAGCACGTAGATGCCGCTGGGCACGTGCTGGCGCAGATGCTTGTACTCGATCATGAGTCCGTAGTCCTTCATGGTCTGCGACCGGTACTTCTGCAGAGACGACATGGGGCCATCACTGACGCCCTGCTCGCTGGCAGGTTGGGCGTCGTCCGGCACCGCGTTCGGCGACGGCTGCGAGCTGCAGTTGCAATGGAAAAGGCGAAGCAAAAGTCACGACATTGCGCTACACTGCAGCTTGAACACGAATATTGCCGGTAGAAGGCATTAGGAGGTGCGGACGTACGCGTCCGACGAGGCCTTGAGTCTCCGCAGCATCCTGAACTTCTTCCCTGCCGAGCAGCTACGTTTGTCAATTTCGTACTTAACGTTAGTAGGGATATGTTCCAACATCGCACTTAGTAGAGTGCAAGTGTCCGAACAGCTCAATTGCATTAGCTGGTGATCATGACGGGCATCGAGCGCTATGGGTCGTCGGGCGCGCACACGGTGGAGGGCAACGTGGCTGGATCGCGCGCGGCGAAGCTGAACAAGAAGCGCGAGAAGCAGAAGGAGGAGTACGAGGCCAAGCGCCAGGAGATCGAGACGACCAACCGCCGAGGGACGCGCATCGACGCCAACTTCCAGTCGCACCAGGACGACGATGAGAGCGAATTCAAGGTAATTAAGTCTCAAATGTAGTTAGTTATGTTATTTGTATGCTAAATAGTAGTGTTACAAGTGTAGCGTCAAACGGTGGGGCTGGTGACGGCTGAGGAGTTCCGGAAGAAGCGCGAGGACCTGCAGTATCGCAAGAGCGTCCCAGTCGACGTGCAGTGAGTGCTGCATCCATCGTTATTGGTTTGTTATACTCGTGGTTAAGCTAATGAGTTGTGGTCGTTGGTGCTGTTGGTGATAGATCGGAGGAGAAGCAGAAGGAGCCGACGAAGAAGAAGAAACGAAAAGCAAAGAAGATGGGACCGCTGTCGTTCGATATGGACGGTGGAGAGGAGGAAGCGGAGGAAGAGCTTGAAGTGAAGCCCAAGCGTGTGAAGAAGAGTATCAAGAATCCTAATGTGGAGACAGATTTCTTGCCGGACAAGGAGCGTGAGAAGGAAGAGGCACGTGAGCGCCAGCGACTGAAGGTGGAGTGGGAAGCGGAGCAAGAGCGAATCAAAAGTGCGTATCTCTGATGTACTGAGATGCACCATTCATTGCTAAGTTTTGGGAATGTCGCGATGTATTGTGTCTGTTGTGTGCCCAGATGAAAACGTTGCTGTTACCTACAGTTACTGGGATGGCTCTGGTCACCGTCGGGAGATCACGGTGCGTACTGATACTAATGACAATTTGGCTGCAGTGTCGTTTTCTAATGCTCCATGAAATTGTTTTTTTTTCTTCTTGTAGATTCCCAAAAAAACTACGATCGGCAAGTACCTGGAGCTTGTCAAGCAGCAGCTGGTGACTGAGTTTGCCGAATTGCGCGGTGTTGGTGCCGAAAATTTGATTTACATCAAAGAAGACCTTATCATCCCCCATGTAAGTTCTATGTGTTTACTTCTCCGGTGGCTATGATAATTAGCAAGTAACCTTTTCTGTGTGTTTGTGTTGCTGCATCGTCAGCATTACTCTTTCTACGATTTAATCGTGACCAAAGCGCGTGGAAAAAGTGGTCCTCTATTCCACTTTGACGTGCACGACGACGTCCGTCTTGTGCAGGATCGGCGTGTCGAAAAGGACGAGGTTCGTATTTTGCTGATATATTTCTACTTCTAAGTAGTTTGGATCACGACATTTCGTCTAATTTGTGCTTTGGTATGTAGTCCCACCCGGGCAAAGTTGTCGACCGTCACTGGTACGAGAAGAATAAACACATCTTCCCCGCCAGCCGATGGGAAGTGGTAAGTGGAATGCTCCCAATGTTTATGCTGCATGCTTGCGCTTACGCCGAATTTTGCACTTCTTTGCTGGTAGTACGACCCTAACGTTGTTCGCGAGAAGTACACCATCCACGGCGACTAATTTCGAGGATAAGTCAAACTTCACCACTGTATTCCTCATTTGAAGCTAGGAACAACCAGTAGTAAGGAGAATGTCAGCAAACAAACAATGAGATTGTTTTGCCTGGTGTTTTTTTAACCCGACCTCACTTTAGATGGCCTGAATAGCTGATCAAACTGGCAACGGAAAGCAATCGCAATAAAGATGATACAAGCATGGTCAACAGTGCATGCTGCATGACCCATTGCCCTAAGCAACTCCTTCGTACACGAATGGCAGACATCTTGAACTGAGGAGAGCAGAGCGATGTCAGGGTTGGCGTGTCTATTCATCCTCGTCGGACTGAATGAACTTGGAGTAAGAAGTGTTCTGACATTCGCCGTTGGCATCGAAGACAGCCTTGTAGAACGATCCATCAGCTCCCACAACTAAATGTACACCAAGATGACCGTGTCAGTCCTACAAAAATTCTCAAGCCATGTATCATAACGTAGCTAGCACCTACCAACGATGGTGTTCTTCTCCGTCCCGAAAGCGCAAATCGTCCGGGTCTCCGGTACACGGAACTGTGCGAAGCTCCACTCAGAACTGAAGTACTTTGGTAGCAACCCGCGCATGAAGGACAAGCTACGAACATACAACATCCACGCCCGAGAATTAGATATGCAATAAAGAGGAATTGAATGGCAAGTGAAAAATATACCTGGACTTGGAGTTTTCGGTCCCGTCGTCGTCGCCGCTACGAGGAGCACTTCCCGCCGAAAAGTGCGACGGGGCACTTTGAGACGGAGCATTTCCCATCGTGGTCGGGTCAGACGAAAAGCTTTGGCCAGAACCCTCGGCCGTCAGTGAAAAGACGTGAACCGTGCCCTTATCGCTTGAGCACGCGAGCAAAGGCGCAGTAGGGCTGAAGCAGATGCTGTAGATTTCCGCGCGATCCGCTCCGCGACTATGAAAAAATCGCGAATATATGTCGAAGTCAGCAAAAACAATTCCAACCGTTCGCTCTTCAATCATGCTACACTTACCGCAGCTCTTGCGTGATCTGACCGCTCTGCGTATCGAAAATACGAATGAGCGTACCCTTGTCCGACGCCGTTGCTAGGCGCGTGCCATCCAGGTTCAAGCAGATCTGCAGCAACAGCATTTTCCTCAGTAACTTCAGCTACAGTAACCAGTAGCCTCACTAGCCGAGTGCTCACCTGCGACAGCTCCGCTTCGTGAGCAGTAATGAGCGTCGTCTTCCTGAGATCATAGAGCTCAATACGCACGGTGCCGCGCGTCACACCCGGACAGGCCAGCACTGTGTTGGATGGATTCGGGCACAGCGCGCACAGACCCTTGGGGTTTGCAATCGTCTCGATGTGGTCCACCAGTTTCAGATCCGCTGGAAGATACAAAGAGCCCACAATAAAAGAAATCGTAAGGTCAGAATAAATCCCCGCATTGCGGCAAGCACAAGCACTGCCGTGCCCACACACTCACAGAAGTTGTAGACGTAGATCTTGTTCTGCAGCACCACCACCACACTGCATGACGACCACAACAATCCGTTAGAAATACTGAGAGAATTCTCCACCCGTCCACCCTCTGCAGTCAGTCGTACCGATCGCGACGGAGCTTCACCGCCTTCACCTCGCTGCGGAAGCTCAGCTCCCCAATGTTGCGGTTCTGGTGGTCGTCCCAGATCATAACCTACGGCAATCGCGCAAAAGCACACACACACTATCAGTCCTCGTGTCTCTCTCTCACTCTCCAACCGAGCAGTGCGTCATCACCTTGTTAGGAGGGTATCTCGGATTGCGTCCACCGCCAACGATGGCCAGGATGTTGCAGCGGAAGAGCATCTCCACGATGCCGATGCCGCCATTGGAGAAGTCTGCAGGAAGTAAACAAAACGCGATGGGGTTGGACTATATCTCACCACAACACTTGGGCTGCTAGAGCGCTCAAACCTCGGTGGAACGTCTCCTTGAACGGGTCGCAGTTGAAGATCTTGAAGCCTGAGTCGGTACCGCAGGCGAAGCAGCCTGGAGAGCAGCGTAAGAGGCAGCAGAAGGACAGTTAGAGCTCGCGAAGGAAAGAGATCAAGGAACGACGCGGGGAGGAGACGCACCGCTGTCCTGGTTGAATCCCACGAAGAGGAGCTCGTTCTGCTGCTCGCGGCTGAGGTTCATGGCCGACATGGAGAGGGGGCAGGGGGCGACAGGAAGGCTCCGGAGTGAGCGTCGGCTGGCGCTCTTTGGCTTCGCAGATTTCTGAGTCGGTTCGGGAGAGAAGGATGCGGAGCGGAATGGGCGTACTAGATTTTAGTATGGTTACGGCCCGCGGGTTCTGGTGGGGACGGGCGAGTTATGCAGGGTTAAAGAATGTAAAATGACCGCGAGAATACCCAATTATTTCTACATAATTGTTGATATTGTTGAGCCATGCTAAACAGTATCAATAATTCTAATACTGGGAATACCGAAGAATGAGGGATGGACAGCCCTCAAGGGATTAATTCCACGGTACTGCGTGCGCGTAAGCGTAACCTCAGTCAACTTTCATTAACATTCGTGCAACCTGGTAATCGGCAGTAGCACGGTAGCAGAGCAGCATGATACAGTAGCAATGGACGCCATCGGTGCAGTAGCACTGCTACTAGCAGCGCAGCATGAAAGAAATGGACGGTGTCGGTGCAGTAGCACTGCTACCACCGGTAGCAGAGCAGCATGATACGTAGTAATGGACGCCATCGGTGCAGTAGCACTGCTACTAGCAGCGCAGCATGAAAGAAATGGACGGTATCGATGCAGTAGCACTGCTACTACCGGAGCAGAATAGCATGATAGCAGTGGACGCACCGGTACAGTAGCACTGCTACTAGCAGCGCAGCATGATACACTAGAAATGGACACAGTAGCACTGCTATTACATGTAGCAGAGCAGCATGATAGCAATTGACGCCATCGGTACAGTACCACTGCTACTAGCAGAGCAGCATGATAGCAATGTACGCCATCGGTGCAGTAGCACTGCTACTAGCAGAGCAGCATCAATACAATGGACGCATCGCTGCAGTAACACTGCTGCTTGCATGTAGCAGAGCAGCATGATAGAAATGGACGGCATTGGTGCAGTAGCACTGCTACTACCGGTAGCAGAGCAGCATCATAGCAATGGACGCATCGCTGCAGTAACACTGCTACTGGCATGTAGCAGAGCAGCATGATAGAAATGAACGCATCGGTGCAGACTACCAGAGCCCGACACCATAACGCAGGTCGCATGCAAAAGCGCTGCTTATTGGTACTAGGCAAATTGGTATTCCCAGTCTAAGCCGCAGACGCCCTAGTTATTGATGGTAGTAAACGATTATTGAAATACTACAATAGTATTAGTACTACGTACTTCGAAACAATACTAGTAGTATCAGTACTACTAGTAATAGTAGTAATGTGCTCATTTTGCACTGCGCTACTAGTAGTAGTTCAATACTTGAAAGTACTATTGTAGTACTATTTGGCTATGCTTTGCAGTCGATAGATACTATCGAGTCGACCTATCCGATAACTTAGTGTCGCCGTAACTTTTCATTGAGACCCAGAAGACATAGCCTTTCATTCAACAAAATAATTGGCATTACATGTTTTTGAAAGTCCATTCGTCTATTCCGACGTATGATATGTGTGGTTTTCCCAAGTGGAAAGCAGCCAACGTTACTGTTACTAGACATCAAATGGCAAACTGCCTAGGGCATCGAGTCCTCCGGTCGCTTGATGATCACCGTCTTGTGCTCCAAGTAGTTGCGCAGGCCCAGCTCGCCGTTCTCGCGACCAATGCCTGAGTCCTTGAAGCCACCGACCGGAGTGTTCGAGTCGAATACATCGTAGCAGTTCACATACACGGTGCCCGTGCGGATGCCGTTGGAGATCTTGATGGCGTTGTCGATGTTGCTGGTCACCACACCGGCGCCCAGACCGTAGACCGAGTCGTTAGCACGGTCGATGACCTCGTCGATGGTCTTGAACTTGAGGATAGACATAACGGGGCCGAAGATCTCCTCACGAGCGATGGTCATGTCGTCCGTGACATCGGCGAAAACCGTAGGCTCAATGAACCAGCCCTTGTTGCCGTGGCGCTTGCCACCAGCAAGTAGTCTGGCGCCCTCCTTCTTACCCTCCTCAATGTAGCCCAGGATCTTCTCAAACTGAGTCTCATCAATCTGCGAGCCCTGGTCAGTCTTGGGGTCGAACGGGTCACCGACCACGCGAGCGTTCGCGGCCTCCACCGTGCGCTTCACGAACTCGTCGTAGATGCCCTCCTGGACGTACACGCGCGTGCCGGCAATGCAGCACTGGCCCTGGTTCATGAACAGACCCAGCTGCGACTGCTGGATAGCGAGGTCGATGTCGGCATCGTCGAGGATGATGTTGGCCGACTTGCCGCCGAGCTCGAGGGTCACACGCTTGAGGTTGCTCACGTGCGACGTGCGCATGATCTGGTAGCCGACCTCGGTGGAACCTGTGAAGGCGACCTTGTCAACGTTGGGGTGCTGGGCTAGGTGACGTCCAGCCTCGGCACCAACACCCGGCACAATGTTCACCACACCCTTGGGGAATCCAGCCTCCACGATGAGCTCACCGACACGCAGGGCGGACAGCGGGGTCTGCTCAGCAGGCTTCAGCACGATGGTGTTGCCAGCAGCAAGTGCGGGGCCCAACTTCCACGCCATCATGAGCAACGGGAAGTTCAACGGGATGATCTGAGCGCACACGCCGACGGGTTCGGCCTTGGTGTAGCAGAGGTAGGGGCCCGAGATGGGGATGACGGAGCCGTGGATCTTGTCGGGCCAACCCGCGTAGTAGCGGAGGGTCTTGATCACGAGGCCAAGGTCGGCGGCCTTGGCAACCGAGCACGGCTTGCCGTTGTCCAGGGCCTCGAGCGCCGCGAGCTCGTCGATGTTCTCCTCGATGAGCTCAGCGAGGCGGTAGATGAGCTTGCCGCGGCTCTCAGCGGACATGGTGCGCCACGGGCCGTCGAAGGCAGCGCGAGCGGCAGCCACGGCGGCGTCGATGTCGGCGGTGCCGCCCTCGGCGACATCAGCGATCTTCTCCTCGGTGGCGGGGTTGAACGTCTCGAAGGTCTTGCCCTTGACCGACGGCACGAACTCGCCGTTGATCAGCAGGTTGGTCTGCTTGACAGGGACCTTCGCCGAGAAGTGGCGGGTCAGAAGCAGCGGCGAGGCCTTGGCGGCGGTCGCGCCGGACTTGACGGCGAAGGCGCTGGCCTGGACGCGGGGCACTTGGCGGAGGATGTGGCGCTGCATGGCTCAGTGGTTCTTGTGTTCGGTGGCTTACTCGGGACGAAGCAAATTGCAGAATGAGCAGTTCGGACGTCAAGCGTGCTCATCGTAACTTGCGTTGAATAGCCCTCCCTGCCATGGGGTTCATGCACATGTATTATTGCGCCTCGTGCGTGGCATGGTATCTGCAGGCAGAATTCCAGCCGACGTGACTGGCATGGTATCTGCAGGCAGAATTCCAGCCGACGTGACTCGCAATCACTTTTGAAACTATTTATTGTCTTTTTCAATACGTTGATACAGGTTATAGGATAACTGATCTTGTAGGTGCATTATCTTGAACCTCTTGAGAATGAGTTTTGCTCATTAAATCTAAATATGAGGGTATTCCATTGTATCAGTTGAAGGGGTGGGTTACCCGCCCCTTCAAAATCGCGGTCGAAAGCGCGTCGATTGCCGATGCGGACCGAGCACGTGGCCGATCGTGTGCCACTTTAGCAGCGAGGCAGGCGGTGGCACCGTCTCGGTCAGCCGAGGTCACTGACAAGAAGCTGCGTCGCGCGTTGCAAAAGCTCAGTTCGTGCCATTGTCAGAATCTACTGTGTCGACACCTCTGGAACTGAATGCTGCAAACGAAACTATACCGGCGGTCCGCATGTTAAAAACATCACTGGTGCAATGGTCAGCCTGCGAATGCAGGCCGGGGAGGCAAGGTTCTGTGTTGTAGACTTGTGTGTGGTGCACTCGGCGAGCTGGGTTGCCGCCCGAAATGGCAACGCAGTCATTGCGTGTCGACGGATGGGAGCTGCACACGAAAAGCAAAACAGCTGCAACGTTGTTCTGATGATGTTGAAGACTACCGGTATCCAGATATGCCACCGCTTGGTCAGTTGACGACTGTCGTGTGAACCACTGGAATTTAAGGCGGATGAAGTCCATGAAATCGTATGAGATAGATAGAAGCGTTGAATTCATGCTTAATATTTAGTATTATGGCTAATTTATGCGGGTTGGGCATAGTGTACTTACTACTTTTTGAGGGTTAATACATCTACTAGAAAACTCAGGGATCGGAAGTGCCACGAGTCCGATGAAAGTGCTCCGATGTCTAACTTCATTAATGAAGTTGCCAGGCTAACACAGTACAAAAGCATCTAGCACTTCAGAGAAAATTTATCTTTTTAAGTGCTTACTTAGATAGTGCGTTAGCCTGACACTACATCGACGTTCCGCGTTGTTGCAACATTCATTTTCAACTCTGGAACATGGTTCAATAAAATGGCGCTCATTCTATTGCAAGAATCATCGGCTCAAACTACATATAGTGTATAACAACAAACAGAATTACGGCATCGAGTCCTCAGGGCGCTTGATGATCACCGTCTTGTGCTCCAAGTAGTTGCGCAGACCCAGCTCGCCGTTCTCGCGACCAATGCCAGAGTCCTTGAAGCCGCCGAACGGAGTGTTTGAGTCGAACACGTCGTAGCAGTTTACATACACGGTGCCCGTGCGGATGCCGTTGGAGTTTCTTCGTACTTCCAGTCGTGGGGACAAAACTGCAGCATTTATTCAGTAAGAGTTACAGAGCGAACTTCAACCTCGGAATTTAGATCGAGGTTGAGACCGGGAGTGGTAGGGCGGGTTTGTCGTTCAGGTGATGTCTGGAACTGTTGGTCAGCAGGGAATGCTGCCACCAGTGCTAGCTCGACCCGGGTTCAGCAAACCCGACCCAAATCTTCGGTGATCTCCTTCAGCAAAGAAACCAACATTCTTGCCTTATCGGCAAGAATCCCAATTTCTTCGTACTTCCAGTCGTGGGGACAAAACTGCAGCATTTATTCAGTAAGAGTTACAGAGCGAACTTCAACCTCGGAATTTAGATCGAGGTTGAGACCCCAGTTGTAGGAGTTCGCCCTGTAGCTCTTACTGAAGACGCTGCATTCGCTTCTGACCGGACACGATCTTGGTCGCGAGTGTCTCCACCGATTCCTTGCACAGACGTGTATACTGCTTGAACATGTCGGATGCCCATCGGCCGTGAAACTGTATCGTGAGTGCGTCGACGCCGGCACGGTACATATGCGTGGCACCGCCGGCGCGTAGCGAATGCGCGCTGACCTCTGCTGGGTTGCCACCGACGCTCGGCGCAACCCGCTGGAGGATATCGGAGACCCTGGCTGAGGTGACGCAGTCTGGACGGCCCTTCTCATTGATGAAGACTGCAGCCGGGATTTCATGGGGTAGAGCACGTCTCGGCTTGAGTAGACATAGCGCACCGAAGACCGGACAGAGGAATAGATGCCCGGAGCGATTCAGCATACGTAGTGTTGGCGCGCCGCGTTGATTCGTCTTGGAGCCCGTGAGGCGGATATGCACTGAGGTTGCCTCGTGCGCGATGTGGGTTGTCGCGCCGGCGGAGTTGAAGATGGCAATGTCCACAGCCCCGAGTGCGAACCAGGCGAACTTCTTCCCTTTTGATGCGATCTCGGACTGTCGTAGCAGGGAGAAGAAGGACAGGCACAACACCCCCCAGAGAGCTTGGTCGGAGGGCATGGCCAAGTCGAGGGTCCGGTAGCACCGCTCCAGTAGCTGCAGCGACACCGGCGCCTTGTGGCGTACCGGTGCATCGAGGCGGGAAATGCCCTTCAGAAGCATGCGAATTTGTGGATGTCCACTCGGGAAGTCCAGCGCCGCCGACCGGAAGAAATGAAGGACGCCGTGGAGGACCGCAGAAATCGTAGCACCGCGGACAGGGCGCCCCGAGCCGTATCCGTGTTGGAAACCGTGGAGAATGAAGTCGGTGATGCACTGGATCTTGGCGTCGGTCGTGTACCCGAAGAGGGTTGGCTGGATGCCGCGGCTGGTAGACCACGCAAACCATGTCTTCAGGGCCGAGCGGTACATGGAGAAAGTGGAGTTAGCGACGGAGTGGGCACGCAAATGGAATGCCAGATCGCTTCGAGACTCGCTACATCCACTGGTGGCGGCATCTGCAGCCAGTCACGGGTCAGTTCATTAAATAGGGTGTGCATGGTGGAGCCGTGACTTGAACGGGAGCCCGCATCTGCGATGCGGTTGTCAGCACCGGCAACATGCATAGCCGAGAAGCGGAGACCAAACACGAGTTCCCAGTGACCGAGCAGACGGATGATTGTTTGGGCTCGGTGGTTGCGTGACGCCATCTTGTTCTGCCAAGCAACGGCTGACATGTTGTCGATTTTAAACCGGACGTGCACGGGTGGGCCGTGGGTACTTGCCCGTCGGGAGGACCACTGATGGCCCCAGGCGTGCACGGCAAATGCGCAGGACAACAGCTCCCTGTAGTTGATGTCAAACCCTACGGAGGGGTCGGACATCGAAGCGTGGATAAGGCGCCGCTCCTCAGGTGTGAAGAAGTAGCGCAACACCAGCTTATCCGCTGCGACGAACGTGCATATCGCGAGGTCGGAAGCGTCCATCTCGACGACGACGTCGGGTTCCGGGCACGAGCCGAAGTAGGCAAGAGGAACACCATTAAGCGCTGGGGACCGAAGGATAGACAGCCACCAACGCAGGTCGGCACGCATGTCCTCGGTGACAGGAACGTGCTGCCAGCGCCGCAGGTGACGCTCTTGTTGACAGAGACGCTGGAGGAAGGGCCGGGCCGGCCGAACGCAGGTCGCGACGTGACGGAGACGTCCCAGGAGTGAGCGGTAATCCAATCGCCGGAGGGACGTGCGCTCGAGAGCTGCCGCAACAACTGTCTGTGCCACGCGGATCTTGGATGCCGGCATGGCAACCGTGCCGGCCTGGGAGTCAAAAATGAGGCCAAGAGCCTTTTGGCGTGGGCACCAGGGTGTAAACTTGGCTTCGTTAATAGCACCGTGGCCTAGGACTGTCACCATGGCGCCGCGCAAGGAGCGCTCGACGTCAGCACAGTTGGAACCGATGTCGGCGGCGACGTTGATGTGGTCGTCGACCCAGTAGTAGTTGAATGGACCCGGTGGGCGGAGCGAGTTAATAGAGGAGCCATGAATGTGAGCAATGGCGCCCCCAATTATGCCGTAGCTTGCCGGCGAACCGGACCACCCGAAAGCGGCCGACGTGTCAATCACCAGGGCATTATCAGGGAGAAAACGGCCGCCGAACAAGTACGCGCTCTGGCTGTGGGTGCAGACATTCCGGAAGGCGGACGCTACATCGCCAGCCTGCAACTGGATCTCGACATCGGGGTGATGCCTCCGCTGGCGCAGGATCTCTACCGCGATCGCGTCGCACGGCTCGAAGACCGGCGTGCAGATGCTGGTGGCGTCTGTCGCATCGTTTATCGAGGCGCCTTCGGGAAAAGAGAGATCGTGAATCACCCGACCGGAAGTCAGTGGGTCCGCATCGCCTTTATCGACGACCCCGAATGGACTATTCCGCACCTCGGGCCAGATCCCAAGGATGTCGAGATCAAGGACAAAGCAGCGCCAGAGGTCCTGCTCCTTGCGAATGTTCTTGATGAGGACAGGGTATCGATCCGCGGCAGACTTGGGGTTGGTAGGGTAGACGTGCTGGTGGGGCATGCCCTCCGAGACGGGGGCCCGCACACCAGAATCCGCTATCGCCAGGAGCGCGTCAAGATGTTAGTAGCCACGGCACGCCGTGTGGATAACGTCGGGCAGCATGCGCTTGTTAGGACGGTAGTCGTCTGGGGTTTGACCACGCATAAGCTCGACAAACCGCGGAAGGCTTATCTGTGTCCGGCGGACGAACTCGGAGAGGACGCGTTGGAGATCCTTGTTGAGGACCGGGGTGCTGTTGATAACTGTCGGCGGAACGGACGGAAGCGTGAGACCGACGTGACCCAGCGCACTGGAGATAGTGCGCAGACGAATGTCTTCCCAGAGTGAGGCGCGAGCGTGCGAGTCCGATGTCAACCGCTCAAGATCCCCCGGGCTGGGTGCGGCGCGATGCCGCGTCGCCCCTTCCAGGACACGACATCCACACACAAGTGGTTGACCAGCGAGCGGATGTACGTCGCCGTCTGTCGGGGCTGCAGTCGAGCCGCTGGGCGCACCAGGTCGGGTGCGTCCGTGTAGGGAAGTACGTAAGGGAGCGCGCGCTAGCCTCAGCGGGGCGGATCGTACGTCAGTGGCGGGGGGCTGTGTCGTGGCGGGAGGAGCGCCACAGGGCGGCTCAGGGCCGAGCGGAGTGCCAGGTGGCGACGCCGTCGGAGCGCAAGGACCATGGGGTGCCTTGGCTGAAGCCTGCAAGGAGATGCGGGCAGGTAAGGAGTGTTCGTTTGCGGAACCATGTACTACTATATTTAGAGAGGTTGCGCATGCTGACCGAAGTGCCGACGAACGGGCGGCTCCTCGGCCTCTTCACGAATGCTCACGACGCACGGACTGGCGTGGGCCACACCGATAGGTGCGATCGATGAATTCCTGGAGCTCGCGTGGGAGGCGGCCGTCCCAGCGGTGCGTCCTCTGCTGGTGGGCGCAGCGCTCGGCGCTACCGCCGTAGCACATACCGCCACCCATGAACCGGAGACACGGCTCACGGCCGTCGCGGTCACGCGGAATGAGGCGTCGAATGCGCTCCGGCATGATCGGCGTGCGGGCGGCTGGACCCCGGCGTGAGGGGGCACCACCCGGTCGTGGTGGCTGAACCGGCTGGGACCCATTGGAGGCACGGGCCGGCGTCGAAGCCATCCGCAGCGCGAGGCCGTTGAGAGCAGCTTGCCAATCTGGGCTGTGATAGTCCACGGCGCGGACGGCTTCGTTGAAATTGCGCCACCAGTGGGTGGAATCGACGAGCAGGTGGGCGAGCGCACGACCGATGAACTGGTTGACAAACATGACCGTCAACATGACGCGTTCATGGGTGTTGTGGTCGCGCTCAAGGTTTGCGAGCACGAACCGCTTGACCCGAGAGAGTAGTCGCCGCGCGTGATCATACCAGAGAGCGTCCCCAAACGAAATCAGGCCGCCAATTGCCGCCAAGAGATCCTCGTAGGTCGGGCAGTCAACGGTCGTCGCGGGCAGGATAGCGCCAGCCCCAAAGTCGGCGGAGAAGTTGGCGTTGCTGGAGCCGCGCTCCAGCTGCTCCATCTCGGACTGCGGCCGGAAATGCATGACCGTCAGGCCTCGGGAGCCTAGACGGCCGCTATACAGCGCCATCAGCACCGCGGGCGGGGCGTCGAACCGCACGCACTCAATCTCGCGAAGGTGAAGCACGAAAGACATGGGAGAGAGCCACCTGCCGGTCTCGGAGGAGAGGTCACGGAAGAGGCGGTGGGCTGCGAGCTGGTGTGCCAAGGGCGGGTAGTACTCGCCCTTGACACGGGTGCGCGGCAGCTGGAAGCTGTCGCACCGCAGCTCGCTCGCCGCCGCCGGGGGCATGTCGGCCGAGTTTCCCGACGGGGGCAGCGTCCAGGAACCTGGCGGAGCCGGCGAGGCACCGGCAGGGACGCCGCTTGGTCGAGTCGAAGATTGAGATGGGAAACCCCTGTCAGTTGGTGGGCCCACATGCGGAGGCACGTCCTCGGCCCACGACTGCAGCTCACGGCGAAGGTCGGTAAACATTTCGAAGAGCTGATCGACCTTGGCCGCGAGCGAGAGGCGCTGCGTGACCGTAGGCGGGTCCGCAGTAACTGGCTCCGGCGTGTAGGCCCGCGCAAAGGCAGCGAGATTAAATGCTGCCGATGCGGCCTGGGACGAGCCGGGCATCAGGTCCGAGCCCATGACGGCGAACTCGGGGTAGTCAGATGGGCGAAGGGGCTCGACGGTACCGGGGACACGGGCGGAGGCCACGGCAGAGAGCGGGGCATCGACATCATGGCCCGGTGCTGTGTCCGGCGCTGGCGCCGCGACTTCCCCAGTGACCATCAAGGGGGGGCTGGACGGCGGGTCGGACCGACCGAGAGCTGGGGGCGGCACTGCCGTCAAGGCAGGCGGGCCACCCGAGTACACTGGCGCGCTTGGCGTCGGCGACGGTGGACTCGTCGGCGCTATCCCAGCCGAGTCGACACCCGCCACCAGCGCAGACGGGAAGTCTGCGCGGGCGGATGGGCGAGGGGTGCACGTGGCCGATGCAGGCGCCCCAGCTTCCGAAGACGGGGCGGCCGCGGTGCTGGACTTGCGCCGCTTCGGAGAGGCCCCGCTGGCGGGGCCGACGCGCTTGACCTTGCGGGCGGCAGCGCGGACGACGCGGGCCGCCTGCTTGGCACGGAGGCGGGCACTGACGCGGCCAGCCGAGTCGGGCTCCGGTGCGGTAGACGCGGCGTCGTCGTCGACGACGACGCCGTCCGCGGTCGAGGGGCGTCCACTTGCCGGCGAAGCAGTCGCCTCACCAGGCGCGCCAGGATCGGTACGCGAGGCGGCGGACACAGCGGGACTGGCCGACGCTGGCAGACCCGGGCGGAGCGGTGGCCAGTCGGCCGGCGGCAGTGGCGCGGTCGCCGGCATCGGCCGGGTTGGCGGCGAGCGGCACGGCGGGCGGAGCTTCAACGGTCGACGGGTCCTCACGCGGGGCGACCACAGGCGAAGCAGGTTCGACGACAGGCGGGTTCATGATCGCGAGGGGCTTGGTTGGTTCGGTGCTTGGGGAGGGGAGCGAGGCTTCGGAGGAGCGAGCCACTTTTGTCGTTCAGGTGATGTCTGGAACTGTTAGTCAGCAGGGAATGCTGCCACCAGTGCTAGCTCGACCCGGGTTCAGCAAACCCGACCCAAATCTTCGGTGATCTCCTTCAGCAAAGAAACCAACATTCTTGCCTTATCGGCAAGAATCCCAAATCTTGATGGCGTTGTCGATGTTGCTGGTCACCACGCCGCCACCAAGGCCGTACTCAGAGTCGTTGGCGCGGGCAATGACCTCGTCGATGGTCTTGAACTTGAGGATGGACATGACGGGGCCGAAGATCTCCTCGCGAGCGATGGTCATGTCGTCCGTGACATCGGCGAAAACGGTGGGCTCAATGAACCAGCCCTTGTCGCCCTTGCGGTGGCCGCCGGCCACAAGACGAGCTCCATCCTCCTTGCCCTTCTCCACGTAGCCCAGGATCTTCTTGAACTGGGCCTCGTCGATCTGCGAGCCCTGGTCGGTCTTGTCATCGAAAGAGTCACCAACAATGCGAGCGTTGGCGGCCTCAGCGGAGCGCTTCACGAACTCGTCGTAGATGCCCTCCTGAACGAACACCCGCGTGCCCGAAATGCAGCACTGACCCTGGTTCATGAACAGACCCAGCTGCGACTGCTTGATAGCGAGGTCGATGTCCGCGTCGTCGAGAATAATGTTGGCGGACTTGCCGCCCAGTTCCAGCGTCACGCGCTTGAGGTTGCTCACGTGCGACGTACGCATGATCTGGTACCCGACTTCCGTCGATCCGGTAAATGCGACCTTGTCAACGTCCGGGTGCTGGGCCAGGTGGCGACCAGCGCTGGCGCCCACGCCCGGCACAATGTTCACCACACCCTTGGGGAACCCAGCCTCCACAATCAGCTCGCCGACGCGGAGAGCCGAGAGAGCCGTCTGTTCGCAGGCTTCAGCACGATGGTGTTGCCAGCAGCAAGAGCGGGGCCCAACTTCCACGCCATCATGAGCAGCGGGAAGTTCCACGGGATGATCTGAGCGCACACGCCGACGGGTTCGGCCTTGGTGTAGCAGAGGTAGGGGCCCGAGATGGGGATGACGGAGCCATGGATCTTGTCGGGCCAGCCCGCGTAGTAGCGGAGGGTCTTAAGCACGAGCTGTAGGTCGTTTTCCTTCGCAACGTGGAACGGCTTGCCGTTGTCGAGCGCTTCAAGAGCGGCGATCTCGTCAATGTTCTCTTCAATGAGGTCTGCAAGCTTGTAGAGAAGCCTGCCGCGGTTTTCGGCAGACATGGTGCGCCATGGACCCTCGAACGCATCGCGGGCAGCAGCCACCGCGGCGTCAATGTCCGCGTTGACGGCCTCCGATACGTCGGCGATCTTCTCCTCCGTGGCCGGATTAAACGTCTCGAAGGTTCGGCCGCTGGACGAAGGCACGAACTCGCCGTTGATCAGCAGGTTGGTCTGTTTGACAGGCACCTTGGACGAAAACTGGCGGGTCAGCGCGACTGGCGAGGCCTTGGCAGCCGTAGCGGCAGTGGCACGGACGAAGGCTTTGGCCTGGACGCGCGGCAGGTTACGCAGGATGTGGCGCTGCATGGTATTTGTCGCTTGGAATGCAAGTGTCGATGAGAGTGCAAAAAGCGGAGTGAGCATCGCACTCGACTTGCAGCGCGGATTGGCTTCAGCCGATCTGCTCAGGCTGAAGCACCGTCATCCGACGGCAAGGTGCAGCGCTGTGCGCAACCCCGTGATACAAGTGCAAGTACGTGTCAGGATTCAAGAGAGCGAGAAGCCGTCTGAAATGGCCACACGTTGTCGTCCAGCTGAATCGTCGGCGTTCATAAGCAGGCATAGCATGCTGCTGCTCGCAGGTGTCCGTCCAGGCGGTTGGGAATGAAGGCGACCGATACATTAACTCCATATAGTTTCACGATTTGCATGTTGAAGCGCTTTTGGGTAGACGTGACCATCAATTAAAACGCAAGCGAGTGCCCCCAGGAGATTCGAGTTGTCGACGAAAAACAGGTGCGAAAAAAGAGGGAGGGACGTTATTTTCGTATCTAATTACTGGTACAGTATTGTACGAACCAGCAGCCCTGCTTTGAAAAAGTGGAAACAAAAGAATTGTACTGTAGATGCCCCAGCCTTAGCTCTTTTGTTAGGTTTGCATAACATATTATGTTACTACTGGTGCAAGATCACGGAAGGTATTGAAGAAACTCGCGCATTTGTTCACTGTAGAGCGTTCGTGTCAGCGGACAGGACGCTTCCCGGTAGCCTCAGTCGTCAAGCACATCCAGGTTGTTGCTGCTTGGAGTGCAGGCATCGTGCTGCTTGGTGTCGTGCCTGTCCTTCTCCCCCCCAGGGTTGGCAATTAGCTGCGCTTTGTTGTGGTCTCGTCAATCCATCCAGTAGAAGAGCTCAGCGCACAGGGCATGCTGCCTCTCTTGCCGCCGGACCTCCGCGCTATGTTTTGGTAGCGCGGACCGCCTACCGGATTAAAATGCCAGTTTGCGTCTCGGATGATTAAAGTGGAACGTGGGATAGACTATTTCCTGGGTCGTATACCGGTCTGATCGGCTGTTTGGGTCGTATGATTTTGCCGACCAAAACATCAGATCCGACCGGTGTATTATTTATGGTCCGAACTTCCACCAGTTGAACGGGCCGTTCCCACACAGCGACGACGGCTTCGAGGACGCGGACGACGACGTGCGCCCGTGTGCAGCATGTTCGAGCACGACGACGGCGAGGGCAGCTCGCGCACCCCATCGAGTCCCGATCCAGGCGCGGCCAGGACGTGTATTGGCTCTGCGTGGACGTGGCCGCCGTTAGTAGAGCGGACGGACTGAGGAGCTGTACGTGGACGAGCGCCGCATGGACTTCCTGCTCAACCCGCATCTCAAAGCCAGCGTCAAGCCGCAGCTCACGTCGGACGTGCATTTGTTCCAGCAGCTTGTCCGTCATGCCCCTCACTACTTCCCGGAGCTGCAGCGGCAGCTGCAATTAAAGGGTTCGTCGTCCTGGGCGCTCCAAGGCGTTACAGCATGTGCTGACTGGCATGCTGATCTTCTTCCTGCGCAGTGCAGTGGCCATGACTCCGTTCGAGCTCCTGAGCTGCTTCGCTCGCGACTGCACGCAGGTTTTCGACTACCCGCGCTCTGAGTTCATGCAGTACTTGCTCTCGTACTCGACGTTCATGACGGAGGACACGGCGACATCTACTGTGGCGCAGTGTCGTTGCGGCAGTAGGGTCCTCTGCATCGAGTCCCCCACCATGAGTGAAGCGCTGGTATCGCAACGCAGCACGTGTCAGACCAGCGACCAAGAGCGACAGCGAGCAAGAGGGGAACAATTAAATGAATAGAGAACTGATGTAGCATATATTTACGTATCAGGGAGTCCCTAGTTCATGAGCGTCCGCAACGCTCACTACGTCTAGCCCCTACCACAAAGCTGAGGCTATTTGGCCAGCCTCGTCTTCTGGTGTTCAAAGCGTCCATTCACTGAGCCCACTACACGATCACTTCATCGGCAATTGCATTGGCCTCGTCACAGTACTCACCCGGCTCTACGAGAAGTCATCACACATTTCTGTCTGGCTAGTGTCCTCTTCTTCTGCCTCGCTGTCATCGTCATCGTCGGACACGATGTCACGCTCATCCATGTCATCTTCACTTTCCGAATCCGATACATCATCAGCTTCGCTGAAAACCACAGGTGTTGGGAGATCGATGGTACCACAGCCTGCCTCATCGGTCCCAGCTTCGCGTGCTGTGTGTCGACGTGCACCCTTCCGTTTGTTTGCATAGCTGGGGTTGCCTCTCTTACGCCGCCCTTGGGCGGCGTTAGCAAGTTTGGCCACGAAATTATGAGATGTTGTCCGAATAATCTTGACGAAGGTGTCAATGTTGGGGTGGGGCGTGGGAAACGCCCGGTTCAACTCGCGATGGAATCGCTCGAGAGGATTATTGGTTCTTGCAATGAGATCGTTTCCCAGCCCATGTACATTCCAGTCTTCGATGTTGTACCGCTCAAGCCATGTAGCGCGGAAGTAGCCCCAAAACTGCTTCCACTTGGTGCGAGAATACGCGATCCCTGCTGCCACACACTGGGTACGAATCGTTTTCTTGACCCAGCGAATGCCTTGGAGAGGGACAAACTTTGGGTCAATTACTGTAAGTACATCCAGCACGCCTTTCGCCATGGCAATGCGAATCTCCGCGTCTGAGATGCCGTATGTGGTCTTCATACGTCGTCGCACTGCCTGTTTAAAGTGGAACAGGCAGCCGATTACTTCTGCATTAGGGAACTGCTTCTGGATGGCCTGGATCAGAGGCTGCTCGAAGTCGCAGACAATGTCGCACGGCTGGAGTTTTTCTGAGGTATCTCTGTAGATCAACTCAAGGATGTCGAAATACATGTCCTTTGCCTTCGAGCTGCACAACACGAAATAGACCGGGATGAATAGCTCGCTAGCTTGGTCATGAACCATCACCACCATGCACTGCATAAATTCAGTCGGCACACAACGAAATGTACCATCGACGGACAGGGACACCCCATTGTACATCAGCAGTTGTCGCAGTTCGGGGTGTGCCCAGCCGATGACCCGGTCGGGTTTGGCGGTTGGGTCCGACTTCGGTCTGGACATGTGAAATTGGAAGAAGCTTAGGTGCTTCCCTTCGATCATCGAAAGTAGGGGAACCTCAATGCGTCCAAGTAGGTAGGCACCATAATGCTTCTGTCGAATACGATACACCCGACTTGTTACTTGCTCCTCTGACAAACCTCGTCGAATCACGTCGTCATCCTAGTAAAACTCCGCACTCACTTGCTGCCACACCTCGTGGACTGGCTTCGCTAAGTCTGCAATCGAGAGGCCGTCGACACGCTGCTTCATTGCCGTCATACAGTCATTGATCTCGGTAGTTGTGCAGATTGGCTGCACGCATGTATGCGAATTCACCAGTTCATATCCGCTGACATTGGGACGGAGGCATAATCGAGCCTTACACTTCTTGCTTCGATATACACTGCACCAAAACACAATCTTGCATTTGGAACCCCAAGCTCGGGTGTACTGGAAACCCCGATGCTGGATTGTTGTCTTCGGGTTTCTCTTTGCGGACACCTTCTTCTTCTGGCCTGCCACACTCATTGTGTCTCGATCCTCTGTCGTTTGACTCGACATGGTGCTGTCGAGGGACTTTGAGATGTGAGCGCGAGCACCACGCACGGACCAACCTACCTTAGGCCTGGGCATCCAACCATGGCCGTCCTCACCTTTGTTCACGCCGATAACGGATCTGTTGCTGCACGACGCACACAATTTAGCATGCCTTTCCAACAGGAAGCTCCTTCTACGCCGTTTCAAAGTCCATTACATGTGTAGTTTTTATCGACCTGAAACAACGATCCGCGAAATAGGCGACCGTTTGTGTTCGCGACCCAAACAGCCGATCAGACCGGTATACGACCCAGGAAATAATCTACCGAACGTGGGACAGCGAGTGAAGTCTGAAGTTCAATTTCTGAAGCATATGTTAGATCGGCTTCTCTAATACATGTATGACCGCTAGATGTGGCGGATTCGCGTCGCTATTCGGAATTATGCTTTGTAGTGCATCGGTTCTTGGAATGTGGAAGTGAGTTTACAGCATGATCACGTCAGCTGAACGACCGCCGGAAGCCGCGATCTTTCGTCGGGAAACCAAACCCATCCGACCGATCTGCATCGGAAAACAGAATTTGGCCGCCGAGTTTACACGCTTGGAGGTGTGCCTATTTTTGCCCACACTCAACTTGAACTCCAGCAGCGACGATTTAAGCTGGATCTGCTTGCAACACAAGCCTCGTGCTACATATACGAGGTTTGAAGTGTCGGTATAACGTAAGAACTCCGCATTTTGCAATAGTCCCCACTTTTCAGCATACCTAGTCCACATCCAAAAGCAGCCAATACCTGGTACCAGACCACCGACACTTCAAACCTCGTATACCGGTACGTACTGATAACGGTAACCAGAATCGGAACATCACTTTTTCAGAGTGGTATACTGTACCGGTATGTATGGTGTCCACTATAAGCCGAGGAAGTCGGTATACATGTACGAGGTTTGAAGTGTCGGTGGTCTGGTACCAGGTATTGGCTGCTTTTGGATGTGGACTAGGTATGCTGAAAAGTGGGGACTATTGCAAAATGCGGAGTTCTTACGTTATACCGACACTTCAAACCTCGTATATGTAGCACGAGGCTTGTGTTGCAAGCAGATCCAGCTTAAATCGTCGCTGCTGGAGTTCAAGTTGAGTGTGGGCAAAAATAGGCACACCTCCAAGCGTGTAAACTCGGCGGCCAAATTCTGTTTTCCGATGCAGATCGGTCGGATGGGTTTGGTTTCCCGACGAAAGATCGCGGCTTCCGGCGGTCGTTCAGCTGACGTGATCATGCTGTAAACTCACTTCCACATTCCAAGAACCGATGCACTACAAAGCATAATTCCGAATAGCGACGCGAATCCGCCACATCTAGCGGTCATATTAGAGAAGCCGATCCAACATATGCTTCAGAAATTGAACTTCAGACTTCACTCGCTGTCCCACGTTCCACTTTAATCATCCGAGACGTAAACTGGCATTTTAATCCGGTAGGCGGTCCGCGCTACCAAAACATAGCGCGGAGGTCCGGCGGCAAGAGAGGCAGCATGCCCTGTGCGCTGAGCTCTTCTACTGGATGGATTGACGAGACCACATCAAAGCGCAGCTAATTGCCAACCCTGGGGGGGAGAAGGACAGGCACGACACCAAGCAGCACGATGCCTGCACTCCAAGCAGCAACAACCTGGATGTGCTTGACGACTGAGGCTACCGGGAAGCGTCCTGTCCGCTGACTCGAACGCTCTACAGTGAACAAATGCGCGAGTTTCTTCAATACCTTCCGTGATCTTGCACCAGTAGTAACATAATATGTTATGCAAACCTAACAAAAGAGCTAAGGCTGGGGCATCTACAGTACAATTCTTTTGTTTCCACTTTTTCAAAGCAGGGCTGCTGGTTCGTACAATACTGTACCAGCAATTAGATACGAAAATAACGTCCCTCCCTCTTTTTTCGCACCTGTTTTTCGTCGACAACTCGAATCTCCTGGGGGCACTCGCTTGCGTTTTAATTGATGGTCACGTCTACCCAAAGCGCTTCAACATGCAAATCGTGAAACTATATGGAGTTAATGTATCGGTCGCCTTCATTCCCAACCGCCTGGACGGACACCTGCGAGCAGCAGCATGCTATGCCTGCTTATGAACGCCGACGATTCAGCTGGACGACAACGTGTGGCCATTTCAGACGGCTTCTCGCTCTCTTGAATCCTGACACGTACTTGCACTTGTATCACGGGGTTGCGCACAGCGCTGCACCTTGCCGTCGGATGACGGTGCTTCAGCCTGAGCAGATCGGCTGAAGCCAATCCGCGCTGCAAGTCGAGTGCGATGCTCACTCCGCTTTTTGCACTCTCATCGACACTTGCATTCCAAGCGACAAATACCATGCAGCGCCACATCCTGCGTAACCTGCCGCGCGTCCAGGCCAAAGCCTTCGTCCGTGCCACTGCCGCTACGGCTGCCAAGGCCTCGCCAGTCGCGCTGACCCGCCAGTTTTCGTCCAAGGTGCCTGTCAAACAGACCAACCTGCTGATCAACGGCGAGTTCGTGCCTTCGTCCAGCGGCCGAACCTTCGAGACGTTTAATCCGGCCACGGAGGAGAAGATCGCCGACGTATCGGAGGCCGTCAACGCGGACATTGACGCCGCGGTGGCTGCTGCCCGCGATGCGTTCGAGGGTCCATGGCGCACCATGTCTGCCGAAAACCGCGGCAGGCTTCTCTACAAGCTTGCAGACCTCATTGAAGAGAACATTGACGAGATCGCCGCTCTTGAAGCGCTCGACAACGGCAAGCCGTTCCACGTTGCGAAGGAAAACGACCTACAGCTCGTGCTTAAGACCCTCCGCTACTACGCGGGCTGGCCCGACAAGATCCATGGCTCCGTCATCCCCATCTCGGGCCCCTACCTCTGCTACACCAAGGCCGAACCCGTCGGCGTGTGCGCTCAGATCATCCCGTGGAACTTCCCGCTGCTCATGATGGCGTGGAAGTTGGGCCCCGCTCTTGCTGCTGGCAACACCATCGTGCTGAAGCCTGCGAACAGACGGCTCTCTCGGCTCTCCGCGTCGGCGAGCTGATTGTGGAGGCTGGGTTCCCCAAGGGTGTGGTGAACATTGTGCCGGGCGTGGGCGCCAGCGCTGGTCGCCACCTGGCCCAGCACCCGGACGTTGACAAGGTCGCCTTCACGGGTTCCACCGAGGTCGGCTACCAGATCATGCGCACGTCGCACGTGAGCAACCTCAAGCGTGTGACCCTCGAGCTGGGCGGCAAGTCTGCCAACATCATCCTCGACGACGCCGACATCGACCTCGCTATCCAGCAGTCGCAGCTGGGTCTGTTCATGAACCAGGGCCAGTGCTGCATTGCCGGCACGCGCGTGTACGTCCAGGAGGGCATCTACGACGAGTTCGTGAAGCGCACGGTGGAGGCCGCGAACGCTCGCGTGGTCGGTGACCCGTTCGACCCCAAGACTGACCAGGGCTCGCAGATTGATGAGACTCAGTTTGAGAAGATCCTGGGCTACATTGAGGAGGGCAAGAAGGAGGGCGCCAGACTTCTTGCTGGTGGCAAGCGCCACGGCAACAAGGGCTGGTTCATTGAGCCTACGGTTTTCGCCGATGTCACGGACGACATGACCATCGCTCGCGAGGAGATCTTCGGCCCCGTCATGTCCATCCTCAAGTTCAAGACCATCGACGAGGTCATTGCCCGCGCCAACGACTCTGAGTACGGCCTTGGTGGCGGCGTGGTGACTAGTAACATCGACAACGCCATCAAGATCTCCAACGGCATCCGCACGGGCACCGTGTATGTGAACTGCTACGACGTGTTCGACTCGAACACTCCGTTCGGTGGCTTCAAGGACTCTGGCATTGGTCGCGAGAACGGCGAGCTGGGTCTGCGCAATTACTTGGAGCACAAGACGGTGATCATCAAGCGTCCTGAGGACTCGATGCCGTAATTCTGTTCGTTATTATATACCATAGTGCAGTTTGAGCTAAAGACCCTTGCGGATTTGACTTCCCCCTGTATTGGCACCACATTGAATTTGTGCACGTTATCTCTTGACCAGCGTGCAATAATGGAACAACCTACATAACGTTAGTGCAGTGTGACCAGCGCATGCTTTCTTTTCCGGTTTCGTGTCCAAGTTGAAGAACATCTATCCGAATACGTGTATCCTGTTTTAACGCGGATTTTGATGCGGAATGAAAGTATAAAAAAAAAAGCAAACCTAGAAACTGGTCTTGACTTGTGATCCGATATGAGAACACCTTCAGCTTGTTGTTCAGCTGTTCCCTACCAGCTTTTTGATTTTGCAGAGCGGCTTTCATCAGCGGACACGCAAGCACGAACCGTCACATGCGATTTGTAGGGGCAAACTCATTAAAGATTCGACCAGAACCCGCCTTTGCGGACACGCCGATGGCATGCCAGCCAGATGCACAACACGCTTGACCGGGCGGAGCAAGATGCTGAGGAAACGCAAGGTGCTGTGGTGAGGTGTTCGAGCGTTGAACATGTTAAGGCGACTCCCGGCACCGAAACCACCAAGCAGAAATAACTTACCGGTGCGCAAAAGACTTTTGCGCAGATACTTTTGAAAAGTATCTTCGGTGTAAGTACATGTACAACATACCCGACTCGAGTCTGCAGTTTGTTTGTCAGCCTGCCCATCGTCAGGTTGGCCGCCATAGCCAGCAGACGACGCTCCATCGCAGTCACGAGCATAGTGACTGAGCCCCCGCACGGTGCGGGGGCTCTTGCGATGAGGCTGGCTTCGCCTGAAAAGACCCCAAGCCAAAGTCTCTTTTATTTGCGTTGAAGTTCAAGCAGCGTTTCTTGCGTTTTGGCTGATGGTCCGTTTCGAGCCCGCTTCAACTGGCACAACCGATGGACCTCTATCCCGTATGTCTCTTATGACTATCTCCATACAAAAACCTTCATATATATCTTGTGACATTGAATAGTACGTTTAGAACGCATTCCACCTGAAAAGACGTATGGTCTGACGTGGCCCGCTGAAAATCTGTGGAGCTCTCTGATACACAAGAGGTTGTATGACTACTCCCTCATTCTGCAATTTGCTTCGTCCCGAGCAAGCCACCCAGCACAAGAACCACTGAGCCATGCAGCGCCACGTCCTCCGCCAAGTGCCCCGCGTCCAGGCCAGCGCCTTCGCCGTCAAGTCCGCCGCGACTGCCGCCAAGGCCTCGCCGCTGCTTCTGACCCGCCACTTCTCGGCGAAGGTCCCTGTGAAGCAGACCAACCTGCTGATCAACGGCGAGTTCGTGCCGTCGGTCAAGGGCAAGACCTTCGAGACGTTCAACCCCGCCACCGAGGAGAAGATCGCTGATGTCGCCGAGGGCGGCACCGCCGACATCGACGCCGCCGTGGCTGCCGCTCGCGCTGCCTTCGACGGCCCGTGGCGCACCATGTCCGCTGAGAGCCGCGGCAAGCTCATCTACCGCCTCGCTGAGCTCATCGAGGAGAACATCGACGAGCTCGCGGCGCTCGAGGCCCTGGACAACGGCAAGCCGTGCTCGGTTGCCAAGGCCGCCGACCTTGGCCTCGTGATCAAGACCCTCCGCTACTACGCGGGTTGGCCCGACAAGATCCACGGCTCCGTCATCCCCATCTCGGGCCCCTACCTCTGCTACACCAAGGCCGAACCCGTCGGCGTGTGCGCTCAGATCATCCCGTGGAACTTCCCGTTGCTCATGATGGCGTGGAAGTTGGGTCCCGCTCTTGCTGCTGGCAACACCATCGTGCTGAAGCCCGCTGAGCAGACCCCGCTGTCCGCCCTGCGCGTCGGTGAGCTGATTGTGGAGGCTGGATTCCCCAAGGGTGTGGTGAACATTGTGCCAGGTGTTGGTGCCAAGGCCGGGCGTCACCTGGCCCAGCACCCGGACGTTGACAAGGTCGCCTTCACGGGTTCCACCGAGGTCGGCTACCAGATCATGCGCACGTCGCACGTGAGCAACCTCAAGCGTGTGACCCTCGAGCTGGGCGGCAAGTCTGCCAACATCATCCTCGACGACGCCGACATCGACCTCGCTATCCAGCAGTCGCAGCTGGGTCTGTTCATGAACCAGGGCCAGTGCTGCATTGCCGGCACGCGCGTGTACGTCCAGGAGGGCATCTACGACGAGTTCGTGAAGCGCACGGTGGAGGCCGCGAACGCTCGCGTGGTCGGTGACCCGTTCGACCCCAAGACTGACCAGGGCTCGCAGATTGATGAGACTCAGTTTGAGAAGATCCTGGGCTACATTGAGGAGGGTAAGAAGGAGGGCGCCAGACTACTTGCTGGTGGCAAGCGCCACGGCAACAAGGGCTGGTTCATTGAGCCTACGGTTTTCGCCGATGTCACGGACGACATGACCATCGCTCGCGAGGAGATCTTCGGCCCCGTCATGTCCATCCTCAAGTTCAAGACCATCGACGAGGTCATCGACCGTGCTAACGACTCGGTCTACGGTCTGGGCGCCGGTGTGGTGACCAGCAACATCGACAACGCCATCAAGGTCTCCAACGGCATCCGCACGGGCACCGTGTATGTGAACTGCTACGACGTTTTCGACTCGAACACTCCATTCGGTGGCTTCAAGGACTCTGGCATTGGTCGCGAGAACGGCGAGCTGGGTCTGCGCAACTACTTGGAGCACAAGACGGTGATCATCAAGCGCCCCGACGACTCGATGCCCTAAGTGGCTCACGTGTACCAATACATTCCTTCACAACGCCAATGTGGCAAGTACATGTAGTTGAACAGAAGGAACTCATAAAATACACCATTGCGTTCTGTTGAGTGAATTTGGGTACATGTATCATACCTGCACAAGTACATGTAGACTTTGATGGATCGTTGAATGGAGTTATTGAGGGGCTGCATGGAGACACTATCCATACTGTATGGCAAGTTTACAATGAAAATGTTCAGCTTGACCACACATTGCTGCAGCAAATGCATGGAACTTCCATGCATTGGAAGGAAGGCCATAGCGAGTTTAAAAAAATGCAAAAGTCTTACGAGAAATTGGATATTCAGTCACGCACCCTGCTCTCGGGCTCTAGCTGTACGATGTCTACCTACGTCTTGCTTGTGACGAGGCTTACTTTTTACCCCGCCTCTTGCCAACGTTGCCACCATAGCGAGTCACGGCCTCGCGCTTGTTACGCTTGGCCATAAGCTTCGGGTCCAATGGAATGTATGCGTACGGCTCGAGCTTGCCCTTCTTCTTGACGTCACCGCTGGCCTTCTTGGCACGGTACTCACGTCCGTTGCCGCTATCGTCGTCACCGCGTTTGCGCTTCGCCCGGCCGTTCTTGTCATTTTTGCTGTTGTGCAGCCCCATGCGTTGCAGCTGAGAGGCGACATCCTGCTTGATCTTGTCCTCCTCATCAGTGTCGCTTCCGCCCTCCATGTCATCGTCCTCGCCGCCAGGAATGATCATACGACCATCCTTGGTCATCTGGAACTCGTCATCACTGTCTTCATCGTCATTACCACCCTTCTGCGCCGAAAAAATGTTCTTCACCGCAGCGTTGTCATCTAGGAAGTCCACAATGTCGTCCTCGTCCTCGCGGATAACCTTTCCACCCTTGTTCTTCTTGTGCAAATCCTTCTTACGCTTCAGCACCTGCATGGCTGCAGCCTCATCGTCGTCACCTTCATCATCCGAGTCAGCCATGAACTCCTCGAACGTGTCACGGTTCTTCTTAGCAGCACGACGCTCCGCAGCCTCAGCCGCGAGCTCCGACTTCTTTTTGTCCTCGCGTTCCTTGGTCTTTTTAATGTGGCGGATCAGCGCACGGTCCTCCTCAGGCACAAGCGCAGCAACGTGCTCGTAGCCGAACTTGCGGCACAACTTGATAAGGATAATGCGGGTCTTCGCGCGGAATCGGTTCTTGCTTTCACCAATCCAAACCAGGAGACCATTAATGATATCGGGGAGGAACTGCTCCAGCTGCTCCTTTGGCAGAACTGCAATGCCCAGCTTCATGAAGCCGATGACACTCTTGATCACTTCGCGAGCCTTCTCGTGCAGCAGCATGAGAACCGTCTTGAGCAGCGCCGGCATGGCCTGGGCAATAGAAGGCTCCTCGCGGCCAAACTCAAATACCAGGCGACTCAGGCAAATCACGGCAGCGCTACGCATGTGCGGCGTGCGCGCAGCCAGACCTCCGAGGACCATCTGGATGAACTCCATCAATCCGTTTTGAGGGTCACGCGCACGGAGTAGCATGGCCATAGCCACCAACAGCTCGAACGCAGCCTCACGAGCCTTGCCATTAGCCTCCTTCGTGCATAGCATAATTTCACCCACAAGGTTAGGAACAAGCTCCTTCTCGGCCAAACCGTCGGTAGCAGGCTGGGCCTGCAGCGCGCGGATCAAGTGTGCAAGCACTCGCAGACGCATTTTCTTGGCCGGAACCGAGCAAGTGAGCAGCGACTCGCAGATCGCACGGGTGAGGTCCTGGAGTTGGGACTCCTCGGACAAAAACTTCGGGTGCAAGTCGCAAATGGCAACCAAAGCGGAGTACGACCGCTTCTGCATAGCAGCATCGGCATCGTCAAGCAAGTAGGGCTTGATCACGCGGTACAGCAGTGCCACGTTCGAGTCGTCAACGTGAGCCAAAAGAGCCAACGCAAGAGCCATCTGGGCATGGGACGTCTGTCGAAGCTTGGTTGCGCGCTTGGAGTGGTTGCCAGCACCTTCGGCCTCAACCTTCTTAGCCTCTGTCGTCGCTTCAAGCAGCTTCTGCATGACCTTCTTGAAAGTTGTGCCGATCAGCTCGGCTTCAGCAAGCGACGCAAAACCCTCAAGCGTATCCAGCAGCACCTGGGCACGCTCGGTGTCCTTCTCCGGGTCCAGCTCCTCCACAAAAGAGAGCAACAACGGCACGTAGCGGCCCGAGAATTTAGCCAAGGCAGCACGGTCACGCGCCAGCTTCGCCTCGTCCAGTTGCTCCTCTTCGGCTTCGTCCTCTTCCGCTTCTTCTTCAGCATCTTCAAGCTCAGCGTCTCCAGTCTCGCGGTGGTAACGGCGAGCAACAGACTTCTGCAGCGCACGCGTGCGCTTGACGAGGGCCTGAAGACCCTGGCAAACTGCAAGGCGTAGCTCAGGGTAGCGCTTGTCAGCCATCGCACTCGCAAGAACCTTGGCGACCTTCTTGAAGTGGGTGTCGACATCCACAGCGCGCGCACACACACTTGGGAAAAGTGACCACAGCTGGATAGCGCGATTCTGCATTTTCTTCGCTTGCAGCGGGGTGACACTTGGTTCACGTGCACCAGCTTCGCCGGCACGAGCCATGGGTAGAATGACATCAGCGAAGAAAGCAAGCTCACCACCGCGCTGAGAAGCGCGCAACGCGTCACGGAAAACAGGCAGAAGCCAGGCACGCTGCTCGCTCACAACCTCAGTGGGGTGGTCGATAGGAACAATCTCAAGGAAGGCACGTGGGCCCAGAGCCTCAACGGCAGCACCTGCAGCAAGAGCGAACAGCTCCGAAAGGGCCTGGGCGCTCTTACCTCCCTGTTGCTGCTGCGGAAGCTGGTCAGCGGCCTCGTGCAGCTCGCAGCACGTAACGATAATTGACTCAAGCGCGTGACGGCTGGCGGATCCGTAGAAGCGGAAAAGCTCAGCGATCAACGGGAAGACGTGGTTCCAAGCGCCCTGGAAGCGAAGCGAAGTCAGACTCTGCAGCGAGGCAAGCACGCGGGCGACATCCTCGAAAGTGCTTTCCGTCTCCAAAACGTCGGGGGTCAGCGTAGCCTTGAGAACATTCAGCAACGAGCGAGTAGCCTGGCGCTGAACACGGTCATTCTCAGTGGCGATGTGAGAGCAGATAGCGCTCACCACGCGAGGCAGCAACTCGCGAGCTGCCTCGGAGTTCACAGCGGCGAGACGCACGAGAGCCTGAGAGGGAACGCGCACGGCGTAAATGGCCACAGGTCCTCCCTGAGCCTCCAGAGATCCACTGCTCTGGGCGTCAAGCACACCGACCACAAGCTTGCGGAGCGCGTCCGCCGTGAGCTGCGACTCGGGCGCAGCGCTGAGTGCGTCCAGCGCCTCGTACGTGACAAGACGCAGCGTCTTGGAGTTGGCATCGAGGAATTTACCAAGAGCAGCAACGAGCGAGGCCACGACCTTGCGCTGCAGCAGCGGCAGCGCCAGCTTGAGGAAAGCGACGAGCAGCACCAGGCGCTGCGCGTCCTTGCCGTCCTTGCTCGAGCTGGCGAACACGTTTTCAGCGAAGCTGGCGATGTGTGTGGAGAGGGCGTCGCAGCCCTTGGCGGCGTGGAGCTCCAGGATGTCGATGGTCCACTTGTGGCCGGCCTTGCGCACCTTGGGACGCGAGTCCATGGCGAGCGTCAGCAGCAACTGGAAGCTGCGCAGCAGCTCGGGGCGCGCCCAGGCCGTGGCCGACGGCTCCTGGGCCATGAGGGCCAGCGCCAAACAGGCGCTCGCCGAGCGCAGCACCGCGGCGTCGTCGCCCGCCTCCTGTAGCACAGTGGTGAGGCACTTGGCCACGGCCGCGAACTTGCCGCGCAGCACGGCGTCCGGCACGTCCGGCAGCACCATGGACAGCAGCTGCGCGACCTCCTGGCGGTGCGAGTCCGAGGCGGCGTCCAGCGCCGTCATGAGCGCGGCGAAGTACTCGGTGGGCGAGATGGGCGCGGCGCGGCCGCCGCTGGCGCGGCGCTCGTAGATGACGTCGCAGATGGCGGCCAGCACCACATTGAGCTTGGCCTTCTGCGGGTGCGCGCCACCCGCGTGCTTGCGCAGCTCCGTGAACGGGTCCATCGTCCAAGTCCTTCCTTCGTGAGCGTCGGCGGTGGAGCAATGCAATGCAATGCCAATCAATGGAGGTGAAGAGATGCAGGCAAACAAACCACTGGCCGCCAGGGAGAACTGCAGATGGCTACATTCGGGGACTGCGAGAGTTAACCTGGTTAAAAGGCTCGGAAAGCACAAAACCACACCCTAACCGCTGATAATAAGGAGCGTGATTAGTTGAATCAACCATATCAGATAATCCATATCAGTACATGTGATCAGTACACGGACGGCTCCCCTCCTGTAGCATTTCTGACTTATCGGATATGTCGGGGCCTCGCGGCCCCGGCATATCCGATATGCGGCCCTTCAATTCCGATACTCCGATCATATTGAATACGACAGGTATAGTGACTGGCGAGCAGAAAAGTTTGCAAACAGAGCCCACGCGATCCCTACGACCAAGATGAACAGTGAAACGAGGAAGCGTTTAATCCAAGACGCCATGGCCAGGAAGGCCTTCCCTCCCGTCGTCGACCTGCCAGAGAACCGAAGACAGTGGGAGAAGATATGTCCTCTTGGTGACTTGTTTAACAACCCGGTCATCGTGTGGGTACCCGAGTGCCTCAATGCCCATCAGAAACCGGACTGCGTGGTGGATCACTGCACCTGTACGCCACGGGTCAAGGAGTATCTGCAGCGCGTGGTCGAGAACGTGGAGGGGAAGTACAACTTACTGTACGTGAAGTATCAGTGCGCTGGCTCAAGTCGCTCATGTTTTTCAAGTGTAAGTTCCGAATACTTGCACGCACACGCAGACGCTATTATACATTTTCCCTATGTATTAGGCGTCAAAAGTGGGTACTCGAAATCTCTGCTTGAGTTCGTCCACGATGGCATAATGTCGCCGAGTGGATTATCGAGTACGATTGCAAACGTCCGACGCCGCCGATTGACACGATACTACAAGCTGTACAGCATATTTGCTGAGCACGTAAGACGGATCAAGGCTGGTAATCCTGCCTATATATCCGCTCTACCTCCGTCTGTGGATCAATATTGTGAAGTGAACGGCGTCGTTGATTGTAAGGTACTGACGGCGATCTGGATGGAGACAACTACTATTTACGGATCGCTTTGTGAGTTTTTGATGCGTCGGATGCAAGTCAAAAAGGTTCTCCGAGTAGACCATTCAGTTAAGTTTTGCAAGCGTCTGAAAGTTTGGACTGGCAGTGGACAAAGGGAGGGCATGACAGACGCCAAGCTGTTACTGCTGGTGCAAAATGAAATTGGCCAGATTGTAGGGCGACGTTTGACACGCTCAGAGAACAATGAAGAAACCAGTGCGTTGCTAGAGTCGATCGTACCGACCTTGTCGCCGGATAGCAGTGGAGAAATGTTTTTGGTTAGCGACAACGCCAACGCTGTTCGCACTATGGTGGCTAGCGTTTTTGGTGGGGTTATAACTGTTAAACAAGATCCGTTCCACCTCATCGATCGCGTGTCTGCAAAATTGGCGTCGAAGCCCAAGCAGAAGTGGCTGAAGAAGGAGCTTCGATCAGCGTTGTATGATGTTGACCGCCAGCTGCGGCCCCCGGACGAGATGGAGATTGAGTTCAAGAAGGTTGTGGAGTCCGTAGATCTTAGCGATGTATCGTGCACCGAAGCGTCCTGGACCGGATGCTGGAAGTATAATGCCAAGCTGATCCGAGAAGGAGACCTGCATGTACCAAACAACGACTATCGCGAAGACAGCGCTAAACCAGTTCGCATTGTTGCGACGAGTCAACTCGAGGGTTTTCACTCTGCCCTGAAAAAACTTTTGAACCGGTCGCTGTCTGTAGATGTTGGCATGCGGATACTTGACGTCTTTATTGTTCGCCACAACCTGCGAATGGGAACAAAGTTTGGCCGAAATCCTTCGTTTGGTGAGATTGACTTCGTCTCGCTGGCACAAGCAGCCATTCTGTCACAAGGGGTGTTACCTGAGTCTCCCCAGCTTGCGTTCGTGCAGCATGTTTTGTCCGAGCCGCTACAAGAACCTCGCTACCGTTCTGCATCACCGCTCGACTTTGCTTTTAGCAAGTGGCGGCGCATGTTTGAGACGGCCCGTGTGCAGCCTGAACGCCTTGATGAAGCACTGGCTGCGTCGCGGCGCGATATGAAGAGTATCCGTGAGCTGTTGCAGAAGAATAGCACGAGACAAAATGATCAGCGGCTGAGCAAATCAGATTTCTTGCGGCAGCTTCAGCTAGATGAGTTCGACTACGAGTCAACAGCAGGGTTTTCCTTACCAGAATACGAGCTACTTCGCCAAGTGCGAGACGAGCAAGTACGCGCGGACGATACGTGGGCGGCGTGCCCATTGGTCACAACCATTATGTTCAACTTGGTTGCCGAGAGCAGCACGAACAGCAGTCTCACGCTGCGTCGTCGAAGTTTTGCCACCCTCACCTCGAAGCTGCAGTCACTTCCTGTTCCTGCAGTAAATCAACCCAGCAACCAGCCGCCATCAAAACAACGCAGACCTTTATTCAGCTTTCAGAGGTCGCCACCTACCACGTGTAGTAGCCCCAGGGAGCAAGACCTTCAGATCGAGTTGTTCAATGCCCTCCGGAGCTCCAAACACTTCCCAAAGCCCAAGAAGTGGTTTCGGAGAGTATACGGGTTTGCAAGTCGTATCTGCGACGACATCCATCCAAAACATGACGCTGATCTCGACCGGAGATGGGAAGCCCTGAAGCGCGCCAGCAATCGCGGATCCGAGCTCAAGATAAAGATAAAACTTGCCTCGACACACGACTACCAACACCCAACGCCACCTGCATCACCATCGACAACCCCGGTGATTTCGCCGACGCCAGTGCTGGTGGATGCAGATGAATCCCAGGTGCCAAATGCAGCAACTTTGCTTGCAAGTATGACGGAAACTCGACCAAATGAACCCGCTGCAGTGACGGAAGGGCAATTGCCGTGCATCCAGAGCAACAACCAGCAGAAAAGTCAAGACCAACATTATGATTTTGTTAGAGCGGAAGTACCTATCAGCATAGCGGAAGATGATATTGCAATGCTCAAGTCAGTTGCCGACGCAATTCCTCAAGCTCCCCACAAATGGACCTACATTTACGGGCTGTTCCAGCAGAAGTATCCTACCAGCAGCTTGTCCCTCAATGCGTTGCGGTGTCGCCTGAAAGATAAGCGAGCTCGCAAGCAGAAGACGGACGCGGAGCCTCCAGTCCTTCTTTCCCCCCGGAAGAAGACGAGAGCAACGGCATGCCCAAGTTGCCAAAGTAAACGGAAGAGGTGCGGGGACGGAAGCACGAACCCTGCATGCACGCGCAGAGCAAACAACACAGGTGAAACCACGTTACGAAGCTTTTTCTCGCCTGCATAACCCCAATATACAATTCACCTTTATCCTCGTCGTTGTGGTCTTCACCAGCCATGCCGTGCGATATCGTCTACGTTTGCGCTGAGAGAAGCTTGCTGTACTTGAGTCGCGCTGGTAGGAGGAGAGCTATTAGATAACAAGGCTCTGCAGCATACGAACCAACTTAGATAACCGTAGATTAGCGATACGCGGTGCTCTTTTGCTGGACTGGAACTACATGAAGCACAGCTTCAGCAAGTGCCAGCTTCTTTGGAAATGGCAGGGGAACCGGGACCCAATTACGGGACACAGCTGGTGCAGATGGTGACCGGATGGTGCCGATTGGTCGAGATGGTGCCGGGACATCCCCTAGCATTTTCCACACACCGCATTTCTCGACCCTCATCCATCATGTCCCTGTTGGCACGCGCGCTGCTGCTGCTGTCGCTGTGGGCGAGCGCACAGGCCGCGGCCTCCGACGCGGCCGTCGCCACGCAGGAGCAGGATCAGAAGCAGGACCCGCCCACCAGCCGCTTCGCCTACGTGACGGTGCACTACGAAGGCACGAGCCGCGACGCCGAGTACGTGCTGGGCGTGCAGGTGCTCATGCACTCGATCAAGATGACGGGCTCTCCGTACGACCTGGTGGTGCTGGCGTCCGACTCAGTCTCGGAGCGGAGCAAGACGCTGTTCCGCTCCATGGGCTGCCGCGTGCTGGACGTGACCAACATCAACAACCCGTTCCTGGGGGGCACGCTGCGCAACAAGAACTTCATCTACACGCTCAACAAGCTGCACGTGTGGAACCTGCTCGAGTACGAGCGCGTCGTGTACCTGGACGCCGACAACGTGCTGATCCGCAACTCCGACGAGCTCTTCCTCTGCGGGGAGTTCTGCGCCGTGTTCATGAACCCGTGCCACTTCCACACGGGCTTGTTGGTGGTCACGCCCTCGGCCTCCGAGTACCAGCGGCTGCTGAATGCACTGGGATACCTCGAGAGCTTCGACGGGGCAGACCAGGGCTTCTTGTCCTCCATGTACAGCAAGATGCTGCGCAAGGCCCAGCTCTTCACGCCCATGAAGTCGCAGTACACGGGGGCGGAGCTCGAAAGCTTGAAGAAATCCGAGCCGGAACCCAAAGGCATGCGACTCCCCGTGGGGTACAACATCAACCACAAGTACTTCTACGAGCAGTACCACTGGAAACTCTTCTACTTGAGGCACTTCGCATCCATGACGTCGCCCATCAGCCCTGTTAAGGTGGTGGTGGAGTCGGCCAGAGGCATCCCGGCACTTACCGTTGGATACCCCATGGCCTCGGTGTTGAAGCCGTGGTACTGGTGGGCAGGATTCTTCATGGACTTGCATGCGGTGTGGCATGACATCCGCGCGACGTTGCCCGCCTCGCAGGAGCATTACGGAGCGGAGGAAGCCGTGAAGACGCTGCTGGGATTCTTCAGCTCGCTGGCGCTCTTGACAGCTGCACTTTATGCGCTCAAGATCACGTTGCCCATGCGTCAGATTCAGCAGCGGTGCACGGATCTGACCATGCGGAACAGTAAGCACGCGCGGTACGCCTTCATGGCGTTCCGGATGGCGCTCGTGGTGTTCGCCTTCCGTATCGCTCCTGCGCGTGTGCACCCGCTGGCTCCTGTCAACTACGGATACGGACTCATGGTCTTCATGAATGTGTTCCTGCACATTTACTTTGCCTGCGTGATTTCCAACTTCTGGGATCCACACCAGGAGGTGTCGATGCCCCCTGTGCTTTACGTAACGCGCTTTTGGTTCTACGTGGCGGTCGTGGTGGCCTTCGAACTCTTCGTGGTTTGGTTCAGTACATGGAGCGTGTTTCCGAACGTGCTTTGGAGACTGTTCTCGCTCTTCTGGTCAGTCTTCCTCTGCGCGTATTGGCAAGTCACCTACTATCGCCTCGCGCTCAACGCTGAGTTTGGTGGCAAGAAGGAGAGACTCCGGAGTCTTTAGTTGTTTCCTACTACACACACGACCAAGGCGACAACGGTCGACTGTCCGACTGGTGCACATCGTGGATGCTATGAACGTGGTATACTATAGCTGCGACCAAGCTTTATTATGAAGAAGATGACGATGAAGACTGCAGAAATCAGCAGGGTAGCGTGCAAGACTAATGGGCAGACTGGCGGGCTGCCTTCCTCCGACTCTTATCATGTCGACCAAAGTCGGAAGGTGCAGTCGGAACTGGATGACGCTAAGAAGCGGCCATTTGGATCGAACTTGACAGACTGCAGATCCACACAAACAGATAGATATGTAACAGGACAGAACGCCAGTGTAAGCAGGGCATACAACAAGGTAAGGGAGCCGATCACCAGCAAATATGAATAGAAATGCACTCAGAATGCCGCAACGCACCTGCACCGGGCCCTCGTGGCCCTTTAGTTCTGTTGCGAGCGCCTCCATTTTCATACTGAAGAGCTTGATGCTTCCGTCGTCACTTGCAGCAGCAAGAATCTTACCGCTGCGATCAAAGGCTACGCTGTTCAGGGGATGTTGGCCGCCATCGAGTGAACTCCGTTCGGCTACCATGCGCACGTCCCAGACTTTGACGAAGCCATCGGCATCACAAGAGGCGATGGTATCACCTGCAAGCGCAAAGGTGACGCTATTGCAAGCGTTTTGGTGTCCGTAGAACGTTTGCACACAGAGACCCGAACGCAGGTCCCAAATTGAAACAGTCTTGTCCCCTGATCCGGTGCAGATATTCGTTGAGAACGGCTGGAAACACACGCTGTTGACCGAGTCGACATGTCCGCGAAAGGTTCGGCGGCAACGACCCGAGTGCAAGTCCCAGAGTTTGCAGGTGTGATCCATAGATGCACTTACTAGGAAATCACCATCGTGATGGAAGGCACTCTCCCAAACGGGGTGAGAGTGATCCGCTAGCGTGAGTGAGCACGCAGCACCCACGAAATCCCAGAGCTTGACTGTGTTGTCTCCAGAGGACGTCGCCACGTGAGCTCCTCTTGGGTGAAAAGCTACGCCTGCAAGCCAGCTCCGATGACCTTCGCCGCTCATGATAAGCTCACCAGCAGGTGCAGACCAAAGTTTCCAAGTTTCATCGTCCGAGACGGTCGCTACGATGGGATTTTTGGGGTGGAAAGCCACGGCAGCCACAGAATTCCCGTGTGCTGGACAACTGCGAGCGAGTTCTACACGTTCGGGGTTGACAGGTTCAAAGCGCTTGTCCACAAAAGGATTCGCTGCATCGGGACTAGGAAGCTTCGTGTCGGGAACGTCGCTCTTTGACTTGCTGCTTTTCTTCTTCTGTCCACTTGACGAGGTTTTTGAGGAAGAAGATGAAGGTGCACCATGGTTTGCCGAAGTAGTCGAGCCGAGAGGAGCCACTGCGGCCACATCTTTGCTTTTTCCAGCCGGAGCTGACACGGTTGTCGAAGCGCCGGCAAGAGCTTTCAGCTGCGACTCCAGTGCTTCGGCCCTGGCCACTTGTCGATCACGCTCAAGGCGCATGAGCATCTTCTCCTTCATGGAATTCTCATACTTGACTTTGAGTTCCTGGAGCAGTGGCTCGTAGGCGGCGACATGTCTCTCGACCTTGCGGATCTTGACTGACAATGCTTCCTTCTCCTGTAACACGCGTTGGTGGTGCATTTTGTGGACGTCGCGCTGATGACGGAATTTATCCCACGTGCCTTTCGCTTTCTCCGTGATCTTCCGAGTGTCATCCAGCTGGCGCCTCAACTGCTTCACTTGGTCGTCTAACGCTTGGTTGCGCACGTAGATGTCGGGCACTACGCCGACGTCGTCCTCGCGCAGTTTACCCTTAGCGATGAATTCATACCATTCATGGTTGAACATGTCCAGCGTTCGTGTAAGTCCCAGCTTGATGAGGAAGTTGCGGATAAAGTCGTCCACCACCGACGGTCGCACTTGGGTGTGGACACGTGCCATCATCGACTGCTTCGGACTGCCGGAAACGCTGCGATCGGCATTCACATCGTCGTAAGTGCCTGCTCCACCTCCCTCGACCGTGTGCAATGATGTTGCCGACGCTGTTGTGTCTTGCCCCGTGGTTATCGTGGATCGATTAAGGTTCCGCAGCACCGCAGCGAAATCTTCCTCGTCATCGTCGTCGTTGTCATCGTCGCCCAGTCCAAGAGCCCCGTCGTCCACCGTCTCGTACTGGAACGTATCATCATCATCGTCATCCTCCGCGAATTGCACCTTCTCCAGACGCACGAGCTCTTCCTTCTGCGGCATCTTCACGGTCGACAGCAACTAGCCCCGTAGTCCTGCTGGAGCACGCACAACACGAGCTCAAAACTGCAGCCGACCCTCCAAGAGGACTCTTCACCGTCCGCTAACGAATATATTTACCTTTAGAGCTTTATCTCTGGCCGCCAGCTTCATCACCTGTCAAGCGAGCGCTCAAAATGCTGATCTTGCGTGGAATCTAGTCGCGTGACCTCTGCTTGGGATGTTCTTCCTCTGTCGTGACCGGCTTATCACGTTGCTCTTCTGTTGTTACTGAGTCTTCGAATCCCGACGACGCCTTCCTTTCTGCTCGGGTGGATCCATTATCCTCCCCAACACGCTCCTCCGTTGCGTCGGTGTTACCAGCCGCCTCAGCCGCTGCCTCCTCTCGTTCCTGTCGTCGCTTCTCGCGCTGCTGGTCCATGATCTTCTTGAGCTGGTTCTCAATGATGTCCTTGTGGTCTTCCGCCGCTTGCTTGGCGAATGTGATCAGCAGTGCGTCCTCGCGTTCGAGCTCCAGCTCCTTGCCCTCGCGGTAGCCTTCAATGAACGCCATGAGCACCGACTGGCCCACCAGCAGCTTGTCCGCGAACCACGACTGGGCGCTGGACTTGAAGCTCTCCACGTCCTTCTTGTCCAGATGCAGCGCCGCGTCCCTCCCCTCCTTGGCGAGGAGGCGCAGCTCGTCCACATTCTTCCTGAGCGTCGTGGCCACGTCGTCTTTGCTGCGACTATCGTCCACGACCTGCTTCGCGTGGGTCACCACTGCGTCCGTGTCCACGCCAGCCGCCACGTGTTTGACTCTGTCGGCCAGGAACTTGACGTTCTCCGCCCCCTGCTCCCCGAGCGCGTGGATGTTGCCATGGGCCTTGGTGCCCTCCAGACTCTTGTCGATGAACGACACGTTCTTGCTCGCAGTGGTCGACACCTGGCCGCGCACCGCCTGCACCGCGCGCTTGACCTCGTCCTTGCTGCGCTCCAGCTCTTCGTCTGTCGGCCCCGCGAACGACGTCTTGTACTCGTGCCACACCTCGTGGAAGATGCGGCGGTGGTCGGCCAGCGTGAACTCCCACAGGTCCACGAAGCGAGGCTTGCGCAGCTTCTCCTCCATCTCCGGCGGGTTCGGCAAGCCGGGAACACGCACTGCGACCCAGCGATCTGCACGCCGGATCGACGTCTGCACCACGCGCACCGTGCGCTGGAACAGCGAGTAGCGCTTGGCGACGGCGGGCGGCCGCGTCATCTCGAGCTAATGGCACTTTTGACAAGCGCTTTGGACGAAAAACCTGTATAAACGGATACCTTGTTATAACCATTAGCACGAGGAATATATGTTACCACAGGTATGCAATATTGGATAAAGGAAAGTGAATCCATATGTTTATGGAAGGCTATACAGAATGAAAGGTTTTACGTACGAAACATCAATCGCATCCTTGCTACTTGAGCTCATCATTTTTCGATACGAGAGGCTGACGATGGCTCTCCGGTGCTTCGGTCGCCGCGCTGTGCGCCTCGCTTCTGCTGCTGCCGCTCGGCCGCTGGTGCCTGCTGCAGCTGCTGCGTGGGCTTCTCCGTCTCTCGGCGCGTCTGTCATCCAGCAGCAGGCGCGGTCGTTCGCCAAGGCCAAGAAGAGCAAGGGCGGCAAGGTCAAGGCCAGCGCTGCCACTCCCACTCCCGCTGCGGACGACGACAGCGACGACGACGACGACGACTACGACGCAGGCGACGAGGAGGACGGAGGCGCCGCCAAGGCGCTGCAGAAGGCCAAGAAGAACATGAACGGCGCGGTGGTCAACTTCACGCGCGCGCTGAGCCAGATGCGGCCAGGCCGAGCGGACGCCGGCATCTTCGACGAGCTGCACGTCCAGGCGTACGGCCAGCACGTGCCGCTCGCGCAGGTGGCGCAGGTGGCGGTGGTGGGCACGCACGCGCTGAGCGTGTCAGTGTACGACCCGTCGGTACGTTGCCTTGCAGTGGTAAGGAAGGAGAGAGGAGGACGACGGTGCTGACTGGTGGTGATGCAACGCAACAGCTCATGCAGGAGGTGAAGAAGGCCATTGAGACCACGAACCCGGTCTACTCTGTGCGCGAGGACGTGAGTTCGCTCGAGATTTCCTTCCCCAAGTAGGTGCTCAGTGTCGATGGGATGCAGCTGTGACTGGGTGTTGACCGACGTGTTGGTGCTTTGCACAGGATGTCGAAGGAGACGCGCGCTGAGCTGCTCAAGGCCACCAAGAAGCAGGCGGAGCAGGCTCGGCAGCACGTGCGTCGCGTGCGACAGGACGCTATGAACCATGCCAAGAAGCTCAAGGACACGGTCTCGGAAGACGACGTTGAGCAGCAGAAGGAGCGCATCCAGAAGGTCACCGACGACGTCATTGCGGAGATCGGCAAGCTGCTGGCAGCCAAGGAGAAGGACCTCAACACCGTCTGAGCGCGAGCAAGCAGCAGGTGACTGGACAGGGCTTTCAACTTGGCTGACAGAAATTGCATGTTGGTTGCCCGGCACGAGGGTGCAATACTTTGCATTTGTTTTGGCGAGGTTACTGCAACAAGCTTTTTAGTGTAGCTCTCTACAAGATACTCCACTGGTTGCGCACCCGGACAGCCATGTGACGTACGAGGCGTTTGCGGTCGTCGAGCACTAGCAAGAGTTTCCGCAGCACGATATCCTTGTACGGGTGCACAAGTTCGTACGGGATAGTCGCCAGCTTGGCAAGACACTCGAGCGCAGCATGTCGGTCCTTTGCACCTGGCCTGCAACACGAACAGAAACATCAAAATACTCACGGTCAGACGCATTCGCTCTCACCACGAACATCACAGGTGACACACCCGAACTGAGCTTGCTTGAGGAGACCCGGAAATACGTCCTTGAGGAATGGCTTGGCGCTCTCCACAGATTCGAGGAGCAACGGCTTGAACGTCTGGATGGCTGCGCTACCTAACTCGCAGTCGTCCGTGTTGAGGGCCTGCACCATGAGGGGGAAGATTTGGGCCAGGTGAGGCAGGTAGACAGCCTTGGGCGAGTGTGCGATCACTTGCGCGAACGCTACAAGAGCAGCCACGCTCGTCTCCTCGCCAATGTGTGCACGGATAAACTCTAGCAGCACCGGGAACACCAGGTCGAACATGCGCTGACGATACAGGAACTGGAGACAGATACAAGAGTTGTCAGTGAGATCTAAGCGCTAGTACGAGTTCCAAAACACATCACTCACCGTAATGAACGCGCCGCACTTGCGGTTCAGAACGTCCGGGTATTCCGAGACGAGCAGCTTAAAGGTCTTGGCAACTTCAATACGCAACGCAGAAGCTTGCTTGTCACTGTCTTGGTCCATGTTCACATCTCCGTCAGCATTTTGGGCTCCTGGCGTCAGGAAACTGCAGAGGAAACGCAGACACACTGGTGCGTGGTCCTTGTGGCCTCTAATGACCAACGCCTTCGCAATCCAGGCGTAAATTTGCAACGCTGCCACGCGCACAGCATACGTCTCAGCGGAGTTACTGATCACAACTGCAAGCTTTTGCGACAGAAGCAAGTCAATCAGAGCATCGAACTCTGCTCCATCCGACATCTTGTTCACGATGGAGGCTAGTGACTTGGCCGCAGAGAGTGCAGCCTCAGTGTAGACAGTTCGGAGCTGACGAGGTGACATCTCCGGCACCATACTAGCCCCAGTCTGCGCGAGATCAAGCAATCTGTTAATCACCAGAGATGTTTCGGGCAGCGTCACATCACGAGCAGCTGAATTAATAACTGCAGCAAAAAGCGGTACAAGCTGCAAGCTTGCTGGCTCTGACGGATTCGTACGCAAGAATGCTGGCACTACGGCATCCGCCAACCGCTGCTGTGTAGCAGGAGACACGTTCTGCATCACTGCGCGGAAGATTCGGACACAAGCAGCCAGTTTCACATCATCCACGAGACCCTTATGACCGACACTTGCAGCAGAAGTTGCACGAGCTGCTGACGTCTCGACCGCTGTAAGCAGGCGGAAGATAATAGAAGCAGACGAAGACTCCCGCACGCAGAACTCCATGCTGGTACGGTCGCCAGCGTTAATCTCAACGATCTTCGCCACTGCGTCGAGAAGACAGTCGACGTGACGCTGACGAGTAACATCACCGTCTGCTTCACAGAAACCGATAACGTCCTGGTTGCTATCACCCTTCTCGACGCACAGATCGATAAGAAGGAAAATGGTAGCCTGGAAAATAGACGACTCGCGGCAGAGCTCGGTGATAGCTAGCAAGGCTTCCTCGAAGAACGCGTCAAAACTGCGGTTCGAGGCAGCCAGAACTGCGGCAACGCCAGTACCTTCCTCCTCATCGTCATCTTCGTGATCGCTTCCTTCATTCACCGCAGCCATGAGCCGTGCCAACGAAATCTCCACCACAAAGGCAGCGTAGCCACCAGTAGCAGGACCCTCCCCGCTACTCATCGAAGACACTGAAGACGTGGATACAGTAGAAATCTCCTTCAGACTTTGAAGACAGGCAGCACGCACGTCCGCTGCAGGGTCAAGAAGAAGCAGGCGGGTGAACAAATTGATAAGGGCCTTGACTTGCGCGGGCGCCACAATAGGAGACGGCGGGAAGGTAAGCAGGTGGCACAGTGCCTGCACCGCCACACAGCGCGCAGTCGGGCTGCTACTAGGGTTGGCTTGGTTATCCTGGTCAGCGCTGAGGAAGTTCACGAGGGCGTCAATAAGCGCTGGGGCGTGCGGACGCATAGGCTGTGCTTGGCCAGACTGGTCAATCTCTCGGTCAATCGTGTCCACAAGTAGCAGAATACGAGCAAGCGCAGCTTCACACTTCGAAGACACGCTTTCACTTCCCGAACTTTCATTATGCAGCTGCTCCACCAGCAGGGGCACAGCAATCTTGAGCACATGCGCGAAACTCATGGAAGAATCGTATCCCAGTGCTGCCAATACCTGACCCGCTGACACGCTCACCATTGAGTCGGCGGCATGCTCACGCAGCTCACCCGCAGCGCGCGCAGTGAGCTCCACGACGAACTTGCTCCACGCATATGCTGCACCTGGCGTGTCCTGCGCCTTAGCACGAGCAACAACTCCCGAGAACCGCGAGATGGCCTGACGAGCTTCGGTGATCACCTCCTGTTTCTCACCGTCCAGAACCTCGTCATACAACGCAGTGGCCACTGCGTGCATCTGCAACAGCAGCGCATTCACCGAGTAGCGCTCACCACAAAACACCAGCGTTTGCAGCGCATCCAGCTTGGCTTCTACCACCGTCGATGCGAGTTTCTTCAGCAGGAAGGGCAGCACGAGAGGCGCCAGCAAGTCCGACGCCGCGAAAGCTTGGCGCAGCGACAGGATAAGTCCTTCCGACGTGATCCCGTACGGGTCGTTCGGTGGCGGCGTGAAGATGATTGGGAAGTAGCAGGACACGATGTCGAAGTACTGCTGCAGCAGCGCGTCGCTGCGCGAGAACACGGGCTCGAGCTTGGACAGCAGCGTGCGTGCCACCTGCATACAGAGCAGCAAGTTGCGCGGGTCCTTCTCGCCTTCCATGGCACTCAGGAAGGTCTGCGCGAACTGGCGGCCCAGGTCCTCGCTCTGCTCGGCGTCGTCCACACTGGCGTCCTGGGCGTCTTTGCTGGCGGGCACCGAGTCCAGCAACAGCTCCACGACCGACGACTGCGCCAGCGCGAGCTGCATGAGGTCAAAGCACATCTTGCGCATGGCCTGGCCCAGCTGCGGGATGTGCAGCGTGCTGCCGAGCTTGAGCACGAGCGCCACGGTGGTGCGCGGCGACGAAACCTGCGCGGCGTGGTGCGTCTCGAGCGCCAGCAGCGCGCGCAGACACGCCGAGGCGCTGGGGAAGTCGGCCAGGCGGTCGGCGAAGAAGGTCATGAGCAGCTGCACGGCGCTGGGCGCCAGCTGCAGCTCCGGGAGGCGCGTGAGCACCTCGGCAAGCAGCAGCGTGGACCGCGAGCGCACTTTGTCGTCGCCGTTGGTTAGGTACGCGCCCAGCGCCTGGATGAGCGTCTCCATGCTCACGCTGCGATGCACCTGCATGACGACGGTGTTGAGCCCCGTCTTCTGCGCGGCGTCATCGTTCTCAGGGTCCACGAACGCGTCGATGGCCGGCGCCAGCGGCGCGTCCAGGCTGAACATCGGGAGGTGGTGACACTCTTGAGTCTCTTTGGTGAGACTTGACTTGGTGGTTGGTTTAACAGAGAGTCTTGACATGTGTATAAAGTCTACATATATTTTTGTGCAGAATTGACTTTTAACTTTAATACAGCAACTTCACGAGAGCCTCCGAGAAGCGATTTATTATTAGATTTCATGGGGTCATTTTTGAAAGATGTCAAGCTCAAACTCGCGCATGATGGAGCGGACGCGCGCACGGCACAATGGACAGACATGCAACGTATGCATCGCCACGTGTGGCATCCAGCTCCGTGTCCGCACGGCGCGCAGACAGCATTCTGTTGCAGTTTGGATCAGTTCCACTGGCCGACTTGCACACCAAAAGAGAAAAGGAAACGTGATTAGATTTGTTGGTTAGCCTCCGCTCTCTCTGCGACCAAACTCGGGCAATGCCCATTAACATGCAAGGACCCGCAGCTTCCAGATTCTCCATCCTTCTTGGCCTCACTCTGTACGGTCGCAACTTGACCTTCAACCACTTTGGTCGCCTGGTCCCAATCTGCATCCAAACACGCCTCCCCCGAAGCACATGCTTCGAACTCCATTGATGCATTTTTGTAGGCCGACCGGTTTCGTAGTTAGCATCTCCAATGCCAACGAGTTGCAGCAGAGTCTTCAGTTGCTGCTTGTCCAGAGGCCTTCTGAACGTGTCCGCAGGGTTCACGTTGCCGTCTTATGCAACTCAATCGCGCCCTTGGCAACTTTCTCTCTCACATAATACCAGCGTAACTCGATGTGTCGAGTTCGCCGACTGTACGTGGGGTTCGTTGCTAGTATATGGGCGGCTTGGTTGTCGATCCCGAGCCTCAGCTCCACAGCTTTCAATCTCAATATCTCTAGCAGAATATTGCTTTCTGCACTAGCCTCCATTGAAGCTTCACACACCGCAACGTACTCAGCTTCGGCTGTCGAGAGTGCTACAATCGTCTGGCGCCTCAACATTCAAGAAACAGCCCCCTTGCCAGTGTAAACACCAGTCCTGTCGTGCTCTTCCGAGATGAGGGGTAGTTGACCCAGTCGCTGTCACAGTAGCCGTCGAGAACAACCTTCGTCGGCATCTCCTTGGCGCGGTTGTACGTGGTACCGAAGTTCACAGTGCCAGCTAAGTACCGCAGCACACGCTTCACTACACCAACATGCGTTGCAGACGGCTTCGACACGAACCGACTCAGCTGACCGACTGCGAACGCTAGGTCTGGACGTGTTCGCGTTGCAAGATACATTAGCATCACTGTAGCCCGTCGGTAGGAAAAACTCGTGTCCGATTCATCGTCTTTGCCAAGCGGAACTAGTCGTGCATGGGTTTCCATCGGATTTCCAACAGCATGCGCGTTCAGGTACCTGGAAGTCTCCAAGATTTCGCGCGCGTACTTGCTCTGCCTGATCGTAACACGATCCACAGTTTGCCCGACCTCAACGCCTAGGTAGCTTGTGAGCAATCCTTGATCCTTAATCCCATAGGCCTTGTCAAGCGCTCCGAACAGCTCACATACACACTTCTTGGCTTCGTCATCAGTGGTGACCAAGATGTCGTCGACATAGACGAACACCAGCATGATGCCCCCCCCGTTCAGCTTGTAGTAGAGGAATGGCTCCATCAGCGATTGCTTGTAGCCATTCTCCAATAGCCACCCGTTCAACTCAGTGTTCCATTCTCTACCCGACTGCCTCAGACCATACAAGGCCTCCAGTACCACATACATGCGGCCATCAATTTCGCAGGGGCAGTACCTGAGTCCGTCGACCGACCTCAGATACTGCCGTATCTCTACCACGGACAGCAGGTGTCAATTGAATCGTTACCGGACGTGTTTGGGGGCCGTCCAGACCGTTGTTAGCTTGTGGAGTGGACTTGTAAGCCGCTGCAATTAAGTTGGGTTTGGGAAGAGGAGCCCAGGGGGTTTCCGCTACTGACAGCCCAGATTGATCACTGGAAGGACAATCAGTGGGATCATAATGGGCGGCTTGTTCCGTGGAAGCGGTTCTACAATGAACTCGACGCCCACGACACCGCCCCCGATGCCGGAACATGTTTTATGGATATAGTTCGCGCTGCATGCTACATTATTGGATATCCCGATTTAGTGCCTCTCTCGATGTGGTACGCGTTTGAAACGGAGCATCCCGAAGTCGAGTACGAAGAATGCAAGCTCATCCTGATGATTCTGGTTCTGCTGTTCGTTCACCATCTGGGTGTGGTTTGCGCTCGCCAACGGCGGATTGTGATGACTCTCGTATGGTGGAAGAGGCGATGGACGCTTCCGCGTAGGCTCAAGCGAAAGAGGATGATTCCCCAAGCGCAGATGCTGCTGGTGATGAGCTTGCGGCGGAGGAGGATCAGCCCGTCGAGCACCCGTTTGCGTTGCCCACGGCTCCGACTACGCATCCATGCAACAACCGTCGCAATCACTACATGTACGACCCGGCTCTACCACGGACAGCCGGTGTCAATTGAATCGTTACCGGACGTGTTTGGGGGCCGTCCAGACCGTTGTTAGCTTGTGGAGTGGACTTGTAAGCCGCTGCAATTAAGTTGGGTTTGGGAAGAGGAGCCCAGGGGGTTTCCGCTACTGACAGCCCAGATTGATCACTGGAAGGACAATCAGTGGGATCATAATGGGCGGCTTGTTCCGTGGAAGCGGTTCTACAATGAACTCGACGCCCACGACACCGCCCCCGATGCCGGAATATGTTTTATGGATACAGTTCGCGCTGCATGCTACATTATTGGATATCCCGATTTAGTGCCTCTCTCGATGTGGTACGCGTTTGAAACGGAGCATCCCGAAGTCGAGTACGAAGAATGCAAGCTCATCCTGATGATTCTGGTTCTGCTGTTCGTTCACCATCTGGGTGTGGTTTGCGCTCGCCAACGGCGGATTGTGATGACTCTCGTATGGTGGAAGAGGCGATGGACGCTTCCGCGTAGGCTCAAGCGAAAGAGGATGATTCCCCAAGCGCAGATGCTGCTGGTGATGAGCTTGCGGCGGAGGAGGATCAGCCCGTCGAGCACCCGTTTGCGTTGCCCACGGCTCCGACTACGCATCCATGCAACAACCGTCGCAATCACTACATGTACGACCCGGCTCTACCACGGACAGCCGGTGTCAATTGAATCGTTACCGGACGTGTTTGGGGGCCGTCCAGACCGTTGTTAGCTTGTGGAGTGGACTTGTAAGCCGCTGCAATTAAGTTGGGTTTGGGAAGAGGAGCCCAGGGGGTTTCCGCTACTGACAGCCCAGATTGATCACTGGAAGGACAATCAGTGGGATCATAATGGGCGGCTTGTTCCGTGGAAGCGGTTCTACAATGAACTCGACGCCCACGACACCGCCCCCGATGCCGGAATATGTTTTATGGATACAGTTCGCGCTGCATGCTACATTATTGGATATCCCGATTTAGTGCCTCTCTCGATGTGGTACGCGTTTGAAACGGAGCATCCCGAAGTCGAGTACGAAGAATGCAAGCTCATCCTGATGATTCTGGTTCTGCTGTTCGTTCACCATCTGGGTGTGGTTTGCGCTCGCCAACGGCGGATTGTGATGACTCTCGTATGGTGGAAGAGGCGATGGACGCTTCCGCGTAGGCTCAAGCGAAAGAGGATGATTCCCCAAGCGCAGATGCTGCTGGTGATGAGCTTGCGGCGGAGGAGGATCAGCCCGTCGAGCACCCGTTTGCGTTGCCCACGGCTCCGACTACGCATCCATGCAACAACCGTCGCAATCACTACATGTACGACCCGGCTCTACCACGGACAGCCGGTGTCAATTGAATCGTTACCGGACGTGTTTGGGGCCGTCCAGACCGTTGTTAGCTTGTGGAGTGGACTTGTAAGCCGCTGCAATTAAGTTGGGTTTGGGAAGAGGAGCCCAGGGGGTTTCCGCTACTGACAGCCCAGATTGATCACTGGAAGGACAATCAGTGGGATCATAATGGGCGGCTTGTTCCGTGGAAGCGGTTCTACAATGAACTCGACGCCCACGACACCGCCCCCGATGCCGGAATATGTTTTATGGATACAGTTCGCGCTGCATGCTACATTATTGGATATCCCGATTTAGTGCCTCTCTCGATGTGGTACGCGTTTGAAACGGAGCATCCCGAAGTCGAGTACGAAGAATGCAAGCTCATTCTGATGATTCTGGTTCTGCTGTTCGTTCACCATCTGGGTGTGGTTTGCGCTCGCCAACGGCGGATTGTGATGACTCTCGTATGGTGGAAGAGGCGATGGACGCTTCCGCGTAGGCTCAAGCGAAAGAGGATGATTCCCCAAGCGCAGATGCTGCTGGTGATGAGCTTGCGGCGGAGGAGGATCAGCCCGTCGAGCACCCGTTTGCGTTGCCCACGGCTCCGACTACGCATCCATGCAACAACCGTCGCAATCACTACATGTACGACCCGGCTCTACCACGGACAGCCGGTGTCAATTGAATCGTTACCGGACGTGTTTGGGGGCCGTCCAGACCGTTGTTAGCTTGTGGAGTGGACTTGTAAGCCGCTGCAATTAAGTTGGGTTTGGGAAGAGGAGCCCAGGGGGTTTCCGCTACTGACAGCCCAGATTGATCACTGGAAGGACAATCAGTGGGATCATAATGGGCGGCTTGTTCCGTGGAAGCGGTTCTACAATGAACTCGACGCCCACGACACCGCCCCCGATGCCGGAATATGTTTTATGGATACAGTTCGCGCTGCATGCTACATTATTGGATATCCCGATTTAGTGCCTCTCTCGATGTGGTACGCGTTTGAAACGGAGCATCCCGAAGTCGAGTACGAAGAATGCAAGCTCATCCTGATGATTCTGGTTCTGCTGTTCGTTCACCATCTGGGTGTGGTTTGCGCTCGCCAACGGCGGATTGTGATGACTCTCGTATGGTGGAAGAGGCGATGGACGCTTCCGCGTAGGCTCAAGCGAAAGAGGATGATTCCCCAAGCGCAGATGCTGCTGGTGATGAGCTTGCGGCGGAGGAGGATCAGCCCGTCGAGCACCCGTTTGCGTTGCCCACGGCTCCGACTACGCATCCATGCAACAACCGTCGCAATCACTACATGTACGACCCGGCTCTACCACGGACAGCCGGTGTCAATTGAATCGTTACCGGACGTGTTTGGGGGCCGTCCAGACCGTTGTTAGCTTGTGGAGTGGACTTGTAAGCCGCTGCAATTAAGTTGGGTTTGGGAAGAGGAGCCCAGGGGGTTTCCGCTACTGACAGCCCAGATTGATCACTGGAAGGACAATCAGTGGGATCATAATGGGCGGCTTGTTCCGTGGAAGCGGTTCTACAATGAACTCGACGCCCACGACACCGCCCCCGATGCCGGAATATGTTTTATGGATACAGTTCGCGCTGCATGCTACATTATTGGATATCCCGATTTAGTGCCTCTCTCGATGTGGTACGCGTTTGAAACGGAGCATCCCGAAGTCGAGTACGAAGAATGCAAGCTCATCCTGATGATTCTGGTTCTGCTGTTCGTTCACCATCTGGGTGTGGTTTGCGCTCGCCAACGGCGGATTGTGATGACTCTCGTATGGTGGAAGAGGCGATGGACGCTTCCGCGTAGGCTCAAGCGAAAGAGGATGATTCCCCAAGCGCAGATGCTGCTGGTGATGAGCTTGTGGCGGAGGAGGATCAGCCCGTCGAGCACCCGTTTGCGTTGCCCACGGCTCCGACTACGCATCCATGCAACAACCGTCGCAATCACTACATGTACGACCCGGCTCTACCACGGACAGCCGGTGTCAATTGAATCGTTACCGGACGTGTTTGGGGCCGTCCAGACCGTTGTTAGCTTGTGGAGTGGACTTGTAAGCCGCTGCAATTAAGTTGGGTTTGGGAAGAGGAGCCCAGGGGGTTTCCGCTACTGACAGCCCAGATTGATCACTGGAAGGACAATCAGTGGGATCATAATGGGCGGCTTGTTCCGTGGAAGCGGTTCTACAATGAACTCGACGCCCACGACACCGCCCCCGATGCCGGAATATGTTTTATGGATACAGTTCGCGCTGCATGCTACATTATTGGATATCCCGATTTAGTGCCTCTCTCGATGTGGTACGCGTTTGAAACGGAGCATCCCGAAGTCGAGTACGAAGAATGCAAGCTCATCCTGATGATTCTGGTTCTGCTGTTCGTTCACCATCTGGGTGTGGTTTGCGCTCGCCAACGGCGGATTGTGATGACTCTCGTATGGTGGAAGAGGCGATGGACGCTTCCGCGTAGGCTCAAGCGAAAGAGGATGATTCCCCAAGCGCAGATGCTGCTGGTGATGAGCTTGCGGCGGAGGAGGATCAGCCCGTCGAGCACCCGTTTGCGTTGCCCACGGCTCCGACTACGCATCCATGCAACAACCGTCGCAATCACTACATGTACGACCCGGCTCTACCACGGACAGCCGGTGTCAATTGAATCGTTACCGGACGTGTTTGGGGGCCGTCCAGACCGTTGTTAGCTTGTGGAGTGGACTTGTAAGCCGCTGCAATTAAGTTGGGTTTGGGAAGAGGAGCCCAGGGGGTTTCCGCTACTGACAGCCCAGATTGATCACTGGAAGGACAATCAGTGGGATCATAATGGGCGGCTTGTTCCGTGGAAGCGGTTCTACAATGAACTCGACGCCCACGACACCGCCCCCGATGCCGGAATATGTTTTATGGATACAGTTCGCGCTGCATGCTACATTATTGGATATCCCGATTTAGTGCCTCTCTCGATGTGGTACGCGTTTGAAACGGAGCATCCCGAAGTCGAGTACGAAGAATGCAAGCTCATCCTGATGATTCTGGTTCTGCTGTTCGTTCACCATCTGGGTGTGGTTTGCGCTCGCCAACGGCGGATTGTGATGACTCTCGTATGGTGGAAGAGGCGATGGACGCTTCCGCGTAGGCTCAAGCGAAAGAGGATGATTCCCCAAGCGCAGATGCTGCTGGTGATGAGCTTGCGGCGGAGGAGGATCAGCCCGTCGAGCACCCGTTTGCGTTGCCCACGGCTCCGACTACGCATCCATGCAACAACCGTCGCAATCACTACATGTACGACCCGGCTCTACCACGGACAGCCGGTGTCAATTGAATCGTTACCGGACGTGTTTGGGGGCCGTCCAGACCGTTGTTAGCTTGTGGAGTGGACTTGTAAGCCGCTGCAATTAAGTTGGGTTTGGGAAGAGGAGCCCAGGGGGTTTCCGCTACTGACAGCCCAGATTGATCACTGGAAGGACAATCAGTGGGATCATAATGGGCGGCTTGTTCCGTGGAAGCGGTTCTACAATGAACTCGACGCCCACGACACCGCCCCCGATGCCGGAATATGTTTTATGGATACAGTTCGCGCTGCATGCTACATTATTGGATATCCCGATTTAGTGCCTCTCTCGATGTGGTACGCGTTTGAAACGGAGCATCCCGAAGTCGAGTACGAAGAATGCAAGCTCATCCTGATGATTCTGGTTCTGCTGTTCGTTCACCATCTGGGTGTGGTTTGCGCTCGCCAACGGCGGATTGTGATGACTCTCGTATGGTGGAAGAGGCGATGGACGCTTCCGCGTAGGCTCAAGCGAAAGAGGATGATTCCCCAAGCGCAGATGCTGCTGGTGATGAGCTTGCGGCGGAGGAGGATCAGCCCGTCGAGCACCCGTTTGCGTTGCCCACGGCTCCGACTACGCATCCATGCAACAACCGTCGCAATCACTACATGTACGACCCGGCTCTACCACGGACAGCCGGTGTCAATTGAATCGTTACCGGACGTGTTTGGGGCCGTCCAGACCGTTGTTAGCTTGTGGAGTGGACTTGTAAGCCGCTGCAATTAAGTTGGGTTTGGGAAGAGGAGCCCAGGGGGTTTCCGCTACTGACAGCCCAGATTGATCACTGGAAGGACAATCAGTGGGATCATAATGGGCGGCTTGTTCCGTGGAAGCGGTTCTACAATGAACTCGACGCCCACGACACCGCCCCCGATGCCGGAATATGTTTTATGGATACAGTTCGCGCTGCATGCTACATTATTGGATATCCCGATTTAGTGCCTCTCTCGATGTGGTACGCGTTTGAAACGGAGCATCCCGAAGTCGAGTACGAAGAATGCAAGCTCATTCTGATGATTCTGGTTCTGCTGTTCGTTCACCATCTGGGTGTGGTTTGCGCTCGCCAACGGCGGATTGTGATGACTCTCGTATGGTGGAAGAGGCGATGGACGCTTCCGCGTAGGCTCAAGCGAAAGAGGATGATTCCCCAAGCGCAGATGCTGCTGGTGATGAGCTTGCGGCGGAGGAGGATCAGCCCGTCGAGCACCCGTTTGCGTTGCCCACGGCTCCGACTACGCATCCATGCAACAACCGTCGCAATCACTACATGTACGACCCGGCTCTACCACGGACAGCCGGTGTCAATTGAATCGTTACCGGACGTGTTTGGGGCCGTCCAGACCGTTGTTAGCTTGTGGAGTGGACTTGTAAGCCGCTGCAATTAAGTTGGGTTTGGGAAGAGGAGCCCAGGGGGTTTCCGCTACTGACAGCCCAGATTGATCACTGGAAGGACAATCAGTGGGATCATAATGGGCGGCTTGTTCCGTGGAAGCGGTTCTACAATGAACTCGACGCCCACGACACCGCCCCCGATGCCGGAATATGTTTTATGGATACAGTTCGCGCTGCATGCTACATTATTGGATATCCCGATTTAGTGCCTCTCTCGATGTGGTACGCGTTTGAAACGGAGCATCCCGAAGTCGAGTACGAAGAATGCAAAGCTCATCCTGATGATTCTGGTTCTGCTGTTCGTTCACCATCTGGGTGTGGTTTGCGCTCGCCAACGGCGGATTGTGATGACTCTCGTATGGTGGAAGAGGCGATGGACGCTTCCGCGTAGGCTCAAGCGAAAGAGGATGATTCCCCAAGCGCAGATGCTGCTGGTGATGAGCTTGCGGCGGAGGAGGATCAGCCCGTCGAGCACCCGTTTGCGTTGCCCACGGCTCCGACTACGCATCCATGCAACAACCGTCGCAATCACTACATGTACGACCCGGCTCTACCACGGACAGCCGGTGTCAATTGAATCGTTACCGGACGTGTTTGGGGGCCGTCCAGACCGTTGTTAGCTTGTGGAGTGGACTTGTAAGCCGCTGCAATTAAGTTGGGTTTGGGAAGAGGAGCCCAGGGGGTTTCCGCTACTGACAGCCCAGATTGATCACTGGAAGGACAATCAGTGGGATCATAATGGGCGGCTTGTTCCGTGGAAGCGGTTCTACAATGAACTCGACGCCCACGACACCGCCCCCGATGCCGGAATATGTTTTATGGATACAGTTCGCGCTGCATGCTACATTATTGGATATCCCGATTTAGTGCCTCTCTCGATGTGGTACGCGTTTGAAACGGAGCATCCCGAAGTCGAGTACGAAGAATGCAAGCTCATCCTGATGATTCTGGTTCTGCTGTTCGTTCACCATCTGGGTGTGGTTTGCGCTCGCCAACGGCGGATTGTGATGACTCTCGTATGGTGGAAGAGGCGATGGACGCTTCCGCGTAGGCTCAAGCGAAAGAGGATGATTCCCCAAGCGCAGATGCTGCTGGTGATGAGCTTGCGGCGGAGGAGGATCAGCCCGTCGAGCACCCGTTTGCGTTGCCCACGGCTCCGACTACGCATCCATGCAACAACCGTCGCAATCACTACATGTACGACCCGGCTCTACCACGGACAGCCGGTGTCAATTGAATCGTTACCGGACGTGTTTGGGGCCGTCCAGACCGTTGTTAGCTTGTGGAGTGGACTTGTAAGCCGCTGCAATTAAGTTGGGTTTGGGAAGAGGAGCCCAGGGGGTTTCCGCTACTGACAGCCCAGATTGATCACTGGAAGGACAATCAGTGGGATCATAATGGGCGGCTTGTTCCGTGGAAGCGGTTCTACAATGAACTCGACGCCCACGACACCGCCCCCGATGCCGGAATATGTTTTATGGATACAGTTCGCGCTGCATGCTACATTATTGGATATCCCGATTTAGTGCCTCTCTCGATGTGGTACGCGTTTGAAACGGAGCATCCCGAAGTCGAGTACGAAGAATGCAAGCTCATTCTGATGATTCTGGTTCTGCTGTTCGTTCACCATCTGGGTGTGGTTTGCGCTCGCCAACGGCGGATTGTGATGACTCTCGTATGGTGGAAGAGGCGATGGACGCTTCCGCGTAGGCTCAAGCGAAAGAGGATGATTCCCCAAGCGCAGATGCTGCTGGTGATGAGCTTGCGGCGGAGGAGGATCAGCCCGTCGAGCACCCGTTTGCGTTGCCCACGGCTCCGACTACGCATCCATGCAACAACCGTCGCAATCACTACATGTACGACCCGGCTCTACCACGGACAGCCGGTGTCAATTGAATCGTTACCGGACGTGTTTGGGGGCCGTCCAGACCGTTGTTAGCTTGTGGAGTGGACTTGTAAGCCGCTGCAATTAAGTTGGGTTTGGGAAGAGGAGCCCAGGGGGTTTCCGCTACTGACAGCCCAGATTGATCACTGGAAGGACAATCAGTGGGATCATAATGGGCGGCTTGTTCCGTGGAAGCGGTTCTACAATGAACTCGACGCCCACGACACCGCCCCCGATGCCGGAATATGTTTTATGGATACAGTTCGCGCTGCATGCTACATTATTGGATATCCCGATTTAGTGCCTCTCTCGATGTGGTACGCGTTTGAAACGGAGCATCCCGAAGTCGAGTACGAAGAATGCAAGCTCATCCTGATGATTCTGGTTCTGCTGTTCGTTCACCATCTGGGTGTGGTTTGCGCTCGCCAACGGCGGATTGTGATGACTCTCGTATGGTGGAAGAGGCGATGGACGCTTCCGCGTAGGCTCAAGCGAAAGAGGATGATTCCCCAAGCGCAGATGCTGCTGGTGATGAGCTTGCGGCGGAGGAGGATCAGCCCGTCGAGCACCCGTTTGCGTTGCCCACGGCTCCGACTACGCATCCATGCAACAACCGTCGCAATCACTACATGTACGACCCGGCTCTACCACGGACAGCCGGTGTCAATTGAATCGTTACCGGACGTGTTTGGGGGCCGTCCAGACCGTTGTTAGCTTGTGGAGTGGACTTGTAAGCCGCTGCAATTAAGTTGGGTTTGGGAAGAGGAGCCCAGGGGGTTTCCGCTACTGACAGCCCAGATTGATCACTGGAAGGACAATCAGTGGGATCATAATGGGCGGCTTGTTCCGTGGAAGCGGTTCTACAATGAACTCGACGCCCACGACACCGCCCCCGATGCCGGAATATGTTTTATGGATACAGTTCGCGCTGCATGCTACATTATTGGATATCCCGATTTAGTGCCTCTCTCGATGTGGTACGCGTTTGAAACGGAGCATCCCGAAGTCGAGTACGAAGAATGCAAGCTCATTCTGATGATTCTGGTTCTGCTGTTCGTTCACCATCTGGGTGTGGTTTGCGCTCGCCAACGGCGGATTGTGATGACTCTCGTATGGTGGAAGAGGCGATGGACGCTTCCGCGTAGGCTCAAGCGAAAGAGGATGATTCCCCAAGCGCAGATGCTGCTGGTGATGAGCTTGCGGCGGAGGAGGATCAGCCCGTCGAGCACCCGTTTGCGTTGCCCACGGCTCCGACTACGCATCCATGCAACAACCGTCGCAATCACTACATGTACGACCCGGCTCTACCACGGACAGCCGGTGTCAATTGAATCGTTACCGGACGTGTTTGGGGCCGTCCAGACCGTTGTTAGCTTGTGGAGTGGACTTGTAAGCCGCTGCAATTAAGTTGGGTTTGGGAAGAGGAGCCCAGGGGGTTTCCGCTACTGACAGCCCAGATTGATCACTGGAAGGACAATCAGTGGGATCATAATGGGCGGCTTGTTCCGTGGAAGCGGTTCTACAATGAACTCGACGCCCACGACACCGCCCCCGATGCCGGAATATGTTTTATGGATACAGTTCGCGCTGCATGCTACATTATTGGATATCCCGATTTAGTGCCTCTCTCGATGTGGTACGCGTTTGAAACGGAGCATCCCGAAGTCGAGTACGAAGAATGCAAGCTCATTCTGATGATTCTGGTTCTGCTGTTCGTTCACCATCTGGGTGTGGTTTGCGCTCGCCAACGGCGGATTGTGATGACTCTCGTATGGTGGAAGAGGCGATGGACGCTTCCGCGTAGGCTCAAGCGAAAGAGGATGATTCCCCAAGCGCAGATGCTGCTGGTGATGAG